>CM027388.1:16647552-16795322 GCA_015711505.1 Sylvilagus bachmani | reverse complement strand
CCTCCGCCTTGCGGCGCCGGCACACCGGGTTCTAGTCCCGGTCGGGGCGCCGGATTCTGTCCCGGTTGCCCCTCTTCCAGGCCAGCCCTCTGCTGTGGCCCGGGAGTGCAGTGGAGGATGGCCCAAGTGCTTGGGCCCTGCACCCCATGGGAGACCAGGAGAAGCACCTGGCACCTGGCTCCTGCCATCGGATGAGCGCGATGCGCCGGCCGCAGCGCGCCGGCCGCGGCAGCCATTGGAGGGTGAACCAACGGCAAAAGGAAGACCTTTCTCTCTGTCTCTCTCTCTCACTGTCCACTCTGCCTGTCAAAAACAAATACAAAAAAAAAAAAGTCTATTTATCTATTTGAAAGTCAGAGTTACACAGAGAGGGAAGAGAGAGAGAAAGGGAGAGAGAGAGAGAGAGAGCTCTTCCATCTGCTGGTTCACTCCCCAAATGACCACCAGCTCTAGGGCTGAGCCAGGCAGGAGCTGGGAGCTTCTTCCAGGTCTCCCAGGTGGGTGCAGGGCCCAAGCACTTGGACCAACTTCCACTGCTTTCCCGCACATTAGCAGGGAGCTAGGTCGGAAGCGGAACAGCCAGGTCTCAAACTGGCACCCATTTGGGATGCCGGGAGTCGTAGGCAGCAGCTTTACTCACTATGCCACAACACTGGCCCCAAATAAATAAATATTTCAAAATAAAAACAAAAGAAAAACGGAAAGGGGAGGAGGAAAAGTAGTTCAAGGCCGCAGCCAAGGCCAGGCAGTGAGAGTCGGACGCTGGCCTCCCAGTGTCAGGCCCAACCCTCCCTCAGGAGGCCCTCGGATGCATTTTCTCCTGCAGAGGCAAACCAAAGCTCTGGTTAAGCAAAAGGAACGTGAGCAGTTATCTATTGATTGCCACCCTCCTGCCGCTTCACAGATAAGCCCCCCATGGGCAATGCCGGGCACCACTGGGCCAGCGGCAGCCTGATGGGAGGTCCAGGGGCAGCCTGATGGGAAGTCCGGGGCAGACTCGCTGCATGGACTGATTTCCACGCTTTGGAGAAATCTCTGCCTCGTGCCCATGGCTTTCTGCGCTGGCGTTTCCGCCCCCTGGGTTTAAGAGAATGAGAAATCTGTGGCTGATCACACATTCAGCAACCAAGTGCACTTATTCGAAGGCCTAAATTGCAGAAATAACTCGCGTGATTAGCTGGATGAATATCAGCACGGATCATCAAGCTCAATCTATGGATATATCGGGGAGAGGCGCCTGGGCTGAGCAGAGGACAAGGCCTCCCCCTTCTCTCCTGCTGGGCAGAGACGCCCCAGCAAGGCGGCCAAGGAGGGACCTGCCCGCCAGGCCTCCACTGCCCAGAGATGCTTGGTCCCACTCTGTCTTGCATGGGACCGGCCACATCGCACCCCTTGGCTCCTGGCAAAGGCAGCGGCCTCTGGTTCTCCCTAAATGGAAGAGCCACTGACAACGAGCCAGGCCCAGGGAAGGTTGTGAGGACAGGGCCCTGGTCTTGGCTCTGTCCAGTCCAGTGGCTCTCTGCAGGCCCACAGCTCCTGTCTGGGCCCTGCCACCTGCTCAGCACCCTCCCTGCCCAGGGCTCACACTCCCAGGCTGCTCCTGCCTACCCTTGTCCTGGCCAGCAAGGCTTCTCTGCAGCCAGAGCCCAGGCCCTGCAGGAACCCAGCCCCAGGCACAGCGCTCGCTCAGCCCCTGAATCTCAGCCAGGGATGCCTACAACTTCCCCTACGGCCGGCCGGGCTGCACTGGCTGCTTCCTCCAGGCCCTGACAGCCCCTCCCAGGGACTGAGAATCCAGGAAGGGGTCCAGGGACAATGCTAAACACGGCCAACTCCTGCTCTTCCCCTCAGTTTGGAAACTGTGGTGTGAGGGGGCAGGGCAGGCACCCTCCCACCTCACAGCAGGAGGCCACACAGCCCCCCGCCCCCCCCTTTCACAGCAGAAGCTGCTTGGGTTCTGACCCCGGCTCTGCAATCTGCCGCTGTGTGACCCAGGCTGAGGGGCTTCACCTCTGTGTCTCTGCTTCCTTACGTGGCTAGTGCTTACATGTGTTGCCTAATCCTTTTTTTTTTTTTTTAAAGATTTATTTATTTATTTGAAAGGCAAAGGTACAGAGAAAGAGAGAAAGGTCTTCCATTTGCTGGATCACTCCCCAAATGGCCACAACGGCCGGGGTTGGGCTGATCCGAAGCCAGGAGCCAGGAGCTTCTTCTTGATCTCTCATGCAGGTACAGGGACCCAAGGACTTAGGCCATCTTCCACTACTTTCCCAGACCATAGCAGAGAGCTGGATCGGAAGTGGAGCAGCCAGGACTCGAACTGGTGCCCATATGGGATGCCAGCCTGCAGGCAGCGGCCTTATCCACTACGCCACAGTGCTGGCCCCGAGCTTCACGTTCTTATTCAAAATCTCTAATTTCTCTACAATAGGTATATATCATGTATACCATTTTTAAAAAGGAAGACAGAGGTAGAATAATTTTAAGGGTAAAAAAGGATTTTCACAGGACTGGCACTGCGGCACAAGGGGTTAAGTTGCCATCTGCAACACCAGTATTCCCTATGGGCGCTGGTTTGAGTCCTGGCTGCTCCACTGCCAATCCAGCTTCCTACTAATGCACCTGGGGAAACAGCGGAAGACGGCTCAAGTCTTGGGCTCCTGCCACCTATGTGGGAAGCTCCTGGCTTCGTCCTGGCCCAGCCCTGGCCATTGTGACCACTTGGGGAGTGAACCAGCAGATGAAAGATCTCTTTGTCTCTCCCTCTCTGTTACTCTGCCTTTTAAATCTTAAAAAAAAAAAAAAGATAAGAAAGAAAGGATTTTCGCGCACCTGATTCTAACACGGATAAGGGGATTTGCTCAGCCTTTATCCCTGCCTGCCTGAGAGGGTGCACGGAAAACAGCAGCCTTTAGGGCAGGGACAAGCACAGCTCTGGGGGGGCTGTGTCTGAGGACAAGCTGGGAAACGAGCATCTTCAGCCACCCCGCCAGCCTCCCTCCTCGCTCCATCCTGCAAGAAACCAACCTTGAAAATCAGCACCCAACCAAACGCGAAAGGAGCCCGCCTGCCGGCTCAGGGTGAGAGGAATTACGGCTTCACCGGCAGAGACCCTGCCCGCTGCGGTGACACGTGGGATGCAAATGAGCCCTGCGGACGGAGAGGGGACACCAGCACAGCATCAGCTGGAGGCTGGGGTAACCCAGAGGCTAAACACCATCCGTATCACAGCTCTGTCAGCAGCACTGAAGCTGACAAGATGCTTAGCCGGCAAGACGCCACCTCGACACAGACGCCGGAGTGAAGTGGCTCCGTGCGCCAGCCGTGGCAGCTACACTGTGGAGTCTGCAGCTTGAGCGAGCACGCGCCGAGCGGCCCGGAGCCCCGCCTGCTGCTGTCTTCTCCTGCCTGAGGACCGCGTCTGCTCAGCCACCTGTTCTCAGCACCTGCACCGTGGGCGGCTGGGCTGTGCTGGGGCTCGGGGGCCAGGCCCAGGCAGGGCCGGTTTCAGAGGCAGAGCAGGTCTTCCAGGAGACACAAAGCCAATCTCCCCATGCAGGCGACAGCAGGGCAAGAGCAGGATAGGACCCAAAGAGGAGCCTGCATGGGCCGGGGAGACTCGTGCCCTCAGCCTTGGGAGAGAGCGAGGGAGTGAAGGACTCTGTGGGACGAAGGACGTGGGCCATTTGTGATGATAGAGTTCCTGCAAGGCCTTTCTTACCAAAGGCACCCAAAAGCCTCAGGCAGGAGGCGGGGGCTGCCACGTCCATCCACGTCCCCAGCCCCCTTTCCACCATGCTTCAGAAGCTGCATGAAGTTGCAGAGAGAGTCCCTGGGTTCCAAGGCAGGGTCGCCCCAGCACCTTCTTGTCACACCACAGCTGACTGCAGCCGACTGCTATTGGCAAAGGCCCCGACCCCAACACCTGCTGTGTGGAAAGCCCGAGGGCTGCGGGATGCCCACACCAGGCGGCACTGCCCTCCTGCTGCCACCCCAGTGAAGCAGGACCCCACACCCGCAGGTGACAGACTCGGCACCCACAGAGGCGGCAGGGGGCTGGCCCTTTGCAAAGCACTTCCTGGGCTAAGGTGAACATGGGGGGGCATCACCTCAGGGTTCTACCCTGGTTCTGTAACTGTGGTTCCTAACCTGGGTATTTCTGTTTTTATTTGAAAGGGAACCCCCCCCCCCACACACACACACACACTTACACACTTCACTGATTCATTCTCCAAATGCCTGCAATAGCCAGGGCTGGGCCAAACCTAAGCCAAGAGCCCAGAACTCAATTGAGATTTCCCTCCTGGGCGGCAGGAACCCAGTAACTTGAGCCCCTGTATCTCCCAGGGCAGGAAGCTGGAGGCCAGAGCCGGAGCCAAGACTCAAACCCAAGCACTTCGATGCTGAATGCAGGTATCTTTACTGCTGGACTCAGTGGCCACTCCCAGAGATTCTATTTTTTTTTTCTTTTAAAGATTAATTTATTTATTTGAAAGGCAGAGTTACAGAGAGGCAGAAGGGGGGGGGAGGTCTTCCATTCACTGGTTCACTCTCCAGATGTCTACAACATCACAAACAGCCCGTGTCCTTTGGCCGTGCGTGGATCTGAAGCCAGGAGGCAGGAGCTTCCTCCAGATCTCCTACACGGCTGCAGGGACCCAAGGACTTGGGCCATTCTCCATTGCTTTCCCAGGCCTCAGCAGAGAGCTGGAACAGAAGTGGAGCAGCCGGGACATGAACTGGCGCCCATGTGGGCTGCTGGCCCTGCAGATTCTATTCTGAATGTGGATCATTGGCCAGTGCCAGACGCACGGAACTGGAATTCCTGGGGATGGAGCCTGAAGTTCATGTTGCAAAAGCCCAGCAGGGAATCCTGCTGCTTCCTCCTGGCTCAGAGGCACAGACCGCCCAGCTGCTCACTTCACAGGATCAAAGACTGAATCCCAGGGAGAGATGGGGAAGTCACACGGGCAGGGTGGGACCCAACTCCCCTGCTCCCAGCCCTGCCAGCACTAATGACAAAGGTGATGATGACGGTGAAGGCAGCTGCTGCTTACCGGGACTACTTGCTGCCTTCACAATGAATTAACTGAATTTCTACAACCACTCTATCAAGTAGGTAAAGGCTGAGTAACCCCCTTACCAGGAAAGCCTGGAATCAGAAGTGTTTCAGATCTTGTAGTTTTTGTGGGTTTTGGAATGTCTGCATGGACATTATCGGGTGAGTATCCCTAATCAGAAAACCTAAAACCTAAAATGCCCTAGAGGGGTTGGTGGTGTATTGGGTAAAAGCCACTGTTTGCAGTGCTGGCATCCCATATGGGTGCCGGTTTGAGTTCCGGCTGCTCCACTTCCCATCCAGCTCTCTGCTATGGCCTGGGAAAGTAGTAGAAGATGGCCCAAGTGCTTGGGCTCCTGAACCTGCATGAGAGATCAAGAAGAAGCTCCTGGCTCCTGGCTTAGGATTGGCGCAGCTCCAGCCATTGTGGTCATCTGGGGAGTGAATCAGTGGATGGAAGACCTCTCTCTCTCTCTGCCTCTCTGTAACTCTTTCAAATACAATAAATAAATCTTTTTTTAAAATGCCCTAGAATCCAAAGCTTTTTTGAGCAGAGAGGATGCTCAGAATGTTTCAGACTGAGGCGGGAGTTAAAGCCCCAGTTGGCACTCCCGCATCCCACACTGGGGTACCTGGGTTGCAGTCCCAGCTCCACTTCTGATCCCAGCTTCCTGCTAGCACGCACCCTGGGAGGCAGCAGTGACAACTCAAATAGCCGGGTCCCTGCCACTGTGTGGGAGACCCAGATGGATCTCTATGCTCCTGGCTTCACCCTGCTCCATCCCTGGCTGTTACGGACGTCTGGGGAGTGGAAGGAAGATCTCTGTGGTCTGCCTGCCTTTCAAATAAAAAAAAATATATATTTTTAGTTTCAGATTTTGGAGCATTTCAGATTTCAGAGTAGGGAAAATCTGCAGAGTAATTGTGGGAAACTGAGTCACAGGAAGGTTGATCCACTTGCCCAAGGTCACACAGCCAGAAGTGGTGCCAAAGCCTGTGTTCCTAACCAATGGGCTTAACTACCTCAAAAACCCAGGATTCTCCAAACCCCAGGGTGCCCTCAGCCTTGGGAGACAGCGAGGGAGTGAAGGACTCTGTGGAGTCCAGGGTTTTGTTTTCTCCCCAGCCTGTGGGTGGAGCTATAGAAACTGGGATGCTGCCAGGGGGTGACCCCAGAGGAGGAGCTGCCCAGCCCTGCTCCCTGGAGGAGGAGGGAGAGCCACGGCTCTAAGCCAGGGAGCTGGGGCTGTGGGAGTCTTTGTGGGCTGCAAGAGCTGCCTGCTTCTGCACTTATTCCAGGCGCGGTCTGTGTTTTGGGAATTCGAGGCCTCTTCAATGGAGTCACACCAGGCGTGGTTCACTGCCGCCTCTGGGCAAGACCCAGAGCCGACAGCTGCGTGCTCACGCTCCGCTCAGGCCACCCCACGGGGATGCCAGCCTGGTCTGCGGCATCGGGGACTTTGTCCTCCTCTGTTTGGGGAAGGTAAAAGTAACCACATGGCTTTATGTTTAATGCCCGACATGGTAAGAGGGAGCCAGGGGCCAGGGTGAGCGGCACCCACGGACCTCATGGCCGCCTTCAAACCAAAAGAACACGCAGACACTGCCTTGCCTCTCGCCTGGGCCTGGTGCCCGTGGTGAAACAGGAAGCCGAGGTCCCCGTGCAGAGGCCGAGGAAACGGGCAGTGAAGGGCCGTGCTGTTGTCTGTAGCAGTGTGCAGCGGGGAGGGGGGCGGGAGTCACAGCTCCTCATTGTGGTGAGAGCTGCAGAGAAACCAAACTCACAAGAAGGCGCCTGGCCCGGCAGGCAGGCACTGTGGCTAAGCCCTTCCGGTTCAACATTAACACAAAGAGCCCACACTGCCGTGGCCTTCCTGCCAATTCGGGACAACAGGGAGAAGGAAGGGGTCCCCCTCAAGCAGCCCGAGCAGGCGCCAGCTTCCAGGCCTCACGGGAGGAAGGCCAGGACCAGGAGCAGGACTGTGTTACGACGTCCCCGGGCCCTGGCAATGCCACCTTCCTCCATAAAAAATATTAAAAATCATTGTTTACAATTACGTGGGCACAAGAAAGGGGATAATCCAGGCTTAACGGATTGTGATGTTCATTTTGCTCTTCTCATTTTAAAGGAAATTAAAATTACAACATTGTTGTGGGCCCTGGGCACAGTGCCCAGTGGAGGACTGTGTGGCGCAGGGTTTGGCCAGCCCAGAGGCATGGAGAGGGAACAGCCCTGCCCCCGCCCCCCATGGTCTGCAGCACCAACACTTCCTGGCACGGCCTCCTACACGTGGCCTGTGCTGTCCCTAGCCCATTACAGGTATCTCACTGAAGCCTGGCAAACCCAGCCCAGCACCTCTGGCACCCAGGACTCCGCCCCTCCCTTCTAACTCTGCATTTCTGTGGCTCCCCCACAGCACAAAGCAGGGAGACCACATGGTCCCCCTCTCTGATAACGCACACCCCGGGAGGCAGCAGGTGAGGGCTCAAGTGCTTGGGTTCCTGCCACTCACGTGGGAGACCCGGATGGAGTTCCTGGCTCTTGGCTTCAGCCTGCCCAGTCCTGACGACTGTGGGCATTTGAGGAGTGAACCAGTGCGTGGAGAGCTCGCTCTGTGACTCTGCATTCCACGCGGGATGAAAAGAAACACATTCCAAGCAGTCCCAGGAACCCGAGAGGAGTCCTCCCGGGAGGCTGGCTTTCTCTCTATGGTCGTGCCCCCGGGCACACCTCTGTCTGGTGGCCGAGGAGGGTGCATTGTCTGCTCTGCCACCAACCAGCCCACTGGGCCTGGCTCCTTTCCACACTTTCTTCCCCCCTCCGCACCAGCTCATAGCCTGGCACACACTCAGACATGGAACAAAGTTGCTGAACCGAATGGAAACTTGGATGCTCCCGTCTGCACAGGCCATGGGGGGGTGGGGGTGGGGGTGAGACGCTAGCCGGCACACTTCCGGGACAGTCTTCCATGGGGAGGTGTGCCCCGGATGGACGGACAGATGGAGGCGTGGGCACAAGGCGCAGGCGGGGGCTGTGCCCCAGCGGCTGGGGGGCCCTCGGCAGTTATCCCCACGTGGTCTGTTCCAAGAATTCAGAGTCGCTGGGGGAGAAAATGCGGCCGAGTGTTGTCCAGTCATTAACGGGGCGGGGAAGGGGGGGCTCCAAACCGCCTCTCAGACTTGATGAAAAGGAAAACAGCCTTGAGTGCCCGCGTCAAATTGTGCTGACAAGACACTTCCGGCTCTCTCTGCCCTCCGCGGGGCCCTCTTTTCAGAATCCTTCCACGGTTCTATTGATCGCCACAGGGTTCTCATGCGACTGTTTCTGCTTGGGAGAGCAGCCCTGTCCAGAGCCGGGAAACCCATCCTCCTGCCTCCGAGGCCCTGAGAAGTGGCCGTGACTCGGGCACCTCCGTCTCCACCCCCACTCCCTGCAGCCAGGGTGCGGCACACCCAGAAGTGGTCCAATCGCCTGCTGCTTAAGGACTGGGAAGTAGCCCAAGAGTCCGCAGGTCAGGAAGCCAGGCTGCATGGTGCCTTGTGGGTCCCAGCACAGCCTGAGGGCTGGAGAGGGCCCCTGGCTCGGGGCAGGGGCGGGAGGAAGCACTGGCAGCTGTCGTGGCCCCATCTACAGGCTCGCCTCTGCTCATCTTCGTGGGACCCACGTACAGGCCCGCCTCTGCTCACACGTGGTCTCTCTCAGGCTCTCATGCATTCCAACCACCACCCTTCCAAGCCTGAGGGGCTGTGGTCTTGCTCAGTCTCCCCTCTGGGCCTCAGCACGTGTGCTTCTGTACTGTGACCCCCTCCCATGCCTCTTCACCCTCCTCCTCCAGGGAGCCTGGCCCTCCAGGAAGGAGTGTCGTGCTGCCTTCACTGACACCAGGGGCTCACGCATCCAACTCCCCAGTAGCTGGGGAGGCCACGGGGGTGTCTGCCTTGTGCCTAGAACAGAGTCTGGTACCCAGCAGGCACTGAACAGTCACTGACCCACAAAGGCGTGGTCTCCCGGGTCCCAACATCCACCCTGGAGAGAGAATTCTTCATCCCCATTCTACAGGAGAGAAAACTGAGGCTGAGAGAGCAGCTGTGGCCCCTAATTGGTGATTTACAGGGAGAGCAGCATTTGGAAAACCCAGTTTCCCGACTCCCAGCTCAACACCTGTCCCATAAATATCCCTTTCCCGGAAGTCGCTAAACTGGGGGAGTTCTACTTCCTCCCTCTGAAGCCGGCCGTGCCCCAGGTGGGGTGGACTGGAAGTCCGGCGGCTGCCCCGTGGTGCTGGGGAGACTGTGAGGAGGGGGGTGAGAGGGGCCTTCGCCAGTTGTAAGATGCACCTGAGGGTCCAACTCACCCCCACGTGAAAGCAGGAAGAGCAGGACCCCCTCCAGAGCAGGGCTGAGCAGGCAGTGGGGGGCAGCTCTGGGGAGCATGGGGCCAGGAAGCTGGGGCTTTGCACGTGGTGGGGTTGATGAAGAGGGAGGCCGCATGCAGCAGGAGGCTAGGTGAGCACACGGACAATGGCAGGTGCTGGCAAGGGTAAGGGCGCGACTGGAACTGCCACGTACAGCAGGTGCACCGGCGGGAAGTGGCGGCGGGGGGCGCCGCCGGCTTCACCTCTAACCTGACAGCATCCGGCCCAAGCTCACGGGGTGTGACCCAGCGATTCACACCCTGGGATGTCTCCCAACATAAATGCCAGCTTATTTAAGGGAAATAAAAAACAAAAACAAATAAACAAACAAAAACAACCTCTAAAGGTACAAATGTGTTCCTAACTCCGGAACGCTCCCGGTGGGAGTGCACAGAGCTGCAGGCGCGTGGAAAGCAGGCTGGCAGCTCCTGGCAGTTGCGTGCGTGGTTCTCACGTGGCCCAGTGACTCCGTGTCCAGGCACGCACCCGAGGCAATGAAAACCCTGGCCCACAGAGAAACTTAACACCCCATGGTTCAAACACGGTGTCGTTCAGAAAGGCAAAACCAACCAACCAAAAAGCATGAACAAGCAAACACCTATCGGCCGCTCCAGGGACTCATTCTGCACTCGAGAGGACAGTGAATTCCTGATACCTGCCCCATCAACGCACCTTGGACCTCGAACCTCAGCCTCTGAGGAAGCCCGTCACAAAGACCAGACACACTGTACCCTTTACACAAAGCCTTCCAGACAGACAAATCCATGGGGGCTCCGAGAGGAGAGGGCAGCTGCCCAGGGAGGGCTGGGGGGGAGGGTGTGAAGTCACTGCTAATGGGTGCAGAGTGTCTTTTAGGGACAATGGAAATGACCTGAAATGGTCAATGGCGATGTTTGCAAATCTGTGAATACACTATAAAGAAATCACCAAACTAAACAAAGTGTTCCAGCAGCTTCACTCGGAACGGCCAAATACCGGGACAACGGTCGAATGGGCGTGTAAACTTGACATAGAATGGGCTACGAAGGAGTGAAGACACCAAATTACAGACGAGCACGTGCAGCGTGAGGTGGAGTTCTAAAGCAGAAAAATGAACCCTCGGCGATGCACGTCGGAACAGCGGCAACTCCGGGGGGACGAGAGGGGGCCTTCCCGGGCCGTGGGAGTGCGCGCTGTCTCTTCCTGTGGCCACGCAGGAGCTCCCACACGTAAAATCCAACGGGCTGGGCACGTAAGAACTGTGCCTTTTACTCTAGGTATCCAATATAGCTCAGTTTGTGTGTGTGTGTGTTTTTTTTTTTTAAAGATTTATTTATTTGAGAGGTAGAGTTATAGACATCAGCTGGCTCACTCCCCAAATGGCCACAATGGCTGGAGCTGGGCTGATCTGAAGCCAGGACCTTCTTCTGGATCTCCCATGCGGGTGCAGGGGCCCAGGCACTTGGACCATCTATAGCTTTCCTAGGCCATAGCAGAGAGCTGGATCAGAAGAGGAGCAGCCAGGTCATGAACTGGTGCCCAATAGGAGATGCCAGTGCCACAGGCAGATGCTTAGCCTACTACGCCACAGCGCCAGCCCCTATGGCACAGTTTTTAAAAAACTGTGTTTAAGAAGAGATTCAAGTTAGGAAACCAGGGTTCAAATCCTGCCCGTCAGGCCTCCGGTGAGTCCTTGCCCCTCTCGGCATGGATCCCCTAGCCTCAGGCCTTGGACGAGATGGCTGCAAAGAACATAGCCAGCCCCGGCGCCTGGGTTCTGCGGCCCCCACACCTGTCACACGGCTTGCTGGGCGATCCACCAAGTGGCTGGCATCGGCGCAGTAGAAGGAAAGGGGGCTGGTTGCTTAGGTGCAGCCCTGCTTGCTGGGAAGGGAAGGTCTCTGGGAAGTGGGCGGGACACGCCGCCACCAGGAGGGAATGTCAGTTTCAATCTGAATCATCTGATGCATCCCCAGCAACCTGCTCTGGGAATAGATACCCTGACTCACTACGCTCCTGACAGGAACAAGACTTGTTGCTAACATTTCAGATTCCAAGAGAATCAGCAATAGTCCAAATACGCTCCCAGAGCTGGAGAGGGAGAAACAGTCAACCCAGGACCACAGAGAGGGGCGTGAGGGCCCTGGACGCAGACCCCCTTGTAGGGGTGAAGAAAGGCGGGCCCCCAGGGAGGCGGCCAACGCCGGCCCCGCCGCTCCTAACCTTGAGTTTCCTTTGTCCAACAGCCTGCTGCTCCTTTCTGGAGAAATCAATCATGCTCCGTGCTGGTGGGAAGCCTTTTAAAGAGAGAGAGAGGGAAGGAAGGCGGCCAAGATGCATCTTAATTAGAGAGCGCTCGGGAAACAGGGTTTTGTGGGAGGAGAGGGCAGAGCCGGGGGCACGGGTGGTCAGTGGCCGGAGCGTGGCAAGGCCCCGCAGGCGGCTCCGGCATGAGTGCTCGGCTTTGACAGTCAGCCACGGCGACCCGAGGGACGCTGGCTGTCAGAAGCCGGCCGAGGATCTGTCGTTTTCAGGCCACAGGGAGACCACCCTGGGGCCGCAGCAGCTGTCCGGCGCCCACAAGCTCTGCCCGTCCTTCAGAGCGGGTGGTCACTGTTTCCATCCCACCCCCTCCTGTCGAGAGGCCTGCCTGCTGGTGGCCAGGACTTCCGCTCCACTTCCTCTGTGCGTTCACTGCCTCCAGCCCCAAAACACGTGAGTACCCTGAGGCCTGACCCGTCCTAGCTGAGGCCTTGCAACATCATCGCGCGCCAGGCTGACCACAGTTCTTTCACAAAAACAAAACAAAATAATAATAAAGAAATCACTCCAAGTACCACAGCCCGCCAGGCTCAGGGATCAACGCAGCCTGACACTGATTTTTCCAGGGAAAATCAAAACCAAAACGCACAAAAGATGGAATTCTCACCAGATAAATCAAAATGCTCTGGTTCCCAACCCAAAGAGGCTAACGGCTTTGGGCAGGGTGTGGCGAGGAGCGCGTCTGTCTGGGGAGGACTTCCTGGGTGCCAGCCCCCCAGGGCACAGGGGCGTGAACTGAGGCCCAGAGAGATGTGTGGTCAGCTGGGAAATGGGGGGGCTGGGCTTGAAACCCCCTCTGACGTGAAATCTGCTCCCTCCCAGAAACAAACTCAGAGCAGGCAGGGGGAGATCCACGGCAGGCCCCACGCGGGCTCTCACCAACGGGCCGGCTGAGCTGCAGCTTCGAGGGGGCCGTGCAGGTGGAGGAACGCTTGTTCCATGAAGGACCCAGTGAGGCCGGTGTGCCTGTGTGTGTGTGTGTGTACATGTGTGTGTACGTGTGTGTGTGCTCACACGTGGGAGAGTGTAAGCAGTCAGTAGAAGGCACTGCTCAGACACCACAAAGCCATTGTAAACCCGCCATCCCGGGGCCTGGACTAATTCCCTCTCCAGCATCGTATCTACTCCGTTCCTAAGGCAGAGATGATTTTTCTCTCTGCCAAGGCCGAACACTCCCCACCTGTGATCTGAAAACCACGCCGTGTTCATGTGGCCTCTTAGCTCACCCAAGGCCATCAGTCATCCCAGCAAACAGGGAACTGGTCAGTAGCTCTAGCCAGGGTTCTCAGGGCGGAGGTGGAATCCCACTCGTGGCTCTCATGGTTGTGGTTACCCTGGGGAGGGGGGTGTTGTCTCTGGCCACGTAAGCACCTCCACCCTCCCCGGGGTCAGATCTGCTGGCTGGGCAGAAGCACTACTTGTACAGGGTCCATTTGCTGATTCTCAGCGCACTGAGCGGCCGGAGGTCAGGGTGGCTGAAGTGCCTTCGAGGCACAGGGCGTGGCCAGAGCCAGCCTGGCCCCGGCCACGCCAAGGCCAGGGATGGGAGGGGAACAGCGGGCAGAGACCGCCGCAGGGGACTCATGTGGGCCGCAGTATCCATCGAGAGGCACTGGTTGTTCTTGGGCTCTGATTACGCTCGTTAGTATTTTTTAACACATGCAGTGACACCAGCGGCTGACATTGAACCACTGCGTCCTGGCTGTTTTACATCGTCAGCTTGCGTCAGTCCTTAGAGCTGCTCAGTGAGGAGGTGCCATCCCCATTGCAAAGACGGAGCAGAGAGGTTCAGAATCACTCAACACCTCAGTGGCAGGGCTGGGACTCAAACCCACGCCCCTCTCAGGTCATCGCGCTGGAAGCCAACCTAAGCGTGCTCTGCAAGTAGGTGATCTTAGGCTACGGGAACGAGACAAAAGATTTTCCTGTGTGGAAGAGAAAGGGAACTGAGTTCTCTCCATGCTCCGCCCCTCGGCTCACGCCCAATTCATAGACAGGCAGCTGGAGATGGGCAGCGGCAGACCCTGCCGTGAGGCGTGCACCTTCCCCGCCGTCCGCGGGGCAGCGGGGCAGCAGCTCTGAGGCCGCGCCCTGTCCTGCTCCGGGTGGGCAGCATGTGGAGCCTGGACTCACAGACGCGGGATTCAGTCGCTGCGAGTCCCTACACTCGCCAAGCCTCAGCTCCTTCTCTGTGAACCAGAGATGAGCTGGGTAACGGCCACCTTACGAGGGCTGTGAGGTGGACGCAGAACGCCACTGCAGTGCCCGACAGGATGCACGCACAGCGAGCCCGTGGCCCCGGAGTCTGTGGCCCCAGAGTCCATAGCCCTGGAATCCGTGGCCCCGGGATGACCGCCTTCTGAAGGGCAGTTTGCTCCTGAAGCCCTGAGAATCCCCAGCTCCTGGTGGTGACCAGGCCACGGCCGTGGGCCTGCGTTGCAGCGACGCTGTCTCCAACAGGTTGGCTAAGCTCAGAGCAGGCGGTGCACAGAGCACTGGGACTCGGGCTCGCGAGGTCCCAGCTGTGGACCGACATTCACGAGCTGTCACCTCAGGCAGGTTCTCGTCCCTTCTGAGCCTGTTCCCCCCACTCTAAAACAAGGGTGTCACTCCCCACCAGAGGCCCTGCAGCAGCGAGACCCCCGGACTCTGTGCCCTGTGACAAGGCTCCCTGCTGCGAAGGGTTAACGGAGCTCTCCTGAGTATGCTGGCTGCTGCAAAGATGAGTGCTGCGTTTGTTTTTATTCAAGATTTATTTATTTATTTATTTGAAAGCCGGAGTTACAGAGGGAGAGAGACAGAGACAGAGAGGTCTTCCAACCAATGGTTCACTCCCCAAATGACCACAGCAGCCACAGCTGGGCCAACCCAAAAACAGGAGCCAGGAGCTTCCTCCAGGTCTCCTACATGGGTGCGGGGGGCCAAGCACTTGGGCCATCTTTCACTGTCTTCCCAGGCCATAGGAGAGAGTTGGATTGGAAGAGAAGCACCTGGGACACTAACCAGCACCCATATGGGATCCTGGAGCCACAGGTGGAAGATTAACCTATACCACAGCGCTGCCCTCCCCCCTTTAAAGATTTATGTTTTATTCAGTTGAAAGGCAGAGTTACAGAGAAAGTAAAAGAGAGAGAGAGATCTTCCAACCACTGGTTCACTCCCCAGATGGTCACAACAGCCAGGGCTGGGCCAGGCTGAAGCCAGGAGCCAGGCACTTCTTCTGGGTCTCCCACATGGGTGCAGGAGCCCAAGCACTTGGGCCACCTTCCTGCTTTCCCGGGCGCATTAGCAGGGAGCTGGATCAGAAGTGGAGCAGCCGGGAGTCGAACCAGCACCCACATGGAATGCTGGCATCACAGGCAGCGGCTTTACCTGCTACGCCACCGTGCCAGCATCACTTGCCCGGAAACCGTTAGGCTGGCAGGATGCTGATCTGTGTCAAGGCCTTGAGCCCTAACCTTCCCTCTTCCCTGGGGACAATCCCAGAGATGCTGCTCACATGAAGGGGAGAGGTGCCCTGCCCACCAAGATCTCTGCCTTGGGGACTTGAAGGCAGGAGGGATCAGGGCTGGGCCCAGGGGACAGGGGATGCCCCGGTCACAGCCAAACAGGGGACATGGGAATGATGCTCCTACATGCCCGGTGTGAGTGCAAGCACATCACGGCTACTGGCCGACTTCATCCTAGAACTGCTTCCATGAAAGAGGTGTGGCTGCTGTCCCCACTTTCGCAGCTGGGAAAACTGAGGCCAGAGAAGTTAAGAAAGTTGCCACTGGTGATTGGCAGAGCAGGTGCAAACCCAAGCCACCGGCCCTGGCTCTGTGCCTGTTAGCCGGCTTGTTTGCTGGTCCCCTGCGTCTCAGCAGCAGATATGAACACCTGCTCTCTCCACGGGTGAAGAAGCCACTCTCACGGCACCAAGCTGCTGGCCAACAGCACGGGGCTACCCGGTCCCTGCCTCCCTGCCTGACGCAGTCTTCAAGCTGCAAACTCCCCTCTCTGACTTCATAGTGATGACAGCGGCCCCATCAATGCCTGCTCTGTGCCTGGAAGGGGCTGGGCCATCTCCTCTCTGCCACCCCAGGACTGGAGATGGGGCCCCTGCCCCACGCAGAGACTGAGGCCACCCAGGATGCTGCTCTTCCTGCCACCTGGCTGGACACTAATCGTCCCATCTGGCCACCTCTCAGAGGAAGGGACAGAGTGGGTATCTGCCTGGGCCTGAGCCAAACGGCCAGGAGCAGGTCGTGTCCTCTGCTGAGGACCACAGGGGTCTCAGGAGTGGTTCTGACAGGACCTGCTGAGCCAGAAACGGGTAAAAGGAAGCCGTTTTGACATTGAACTGCTCAGACACACATCTGGCTGGAGAGACACCTGGCCTTGTCCTCAAAGAAAGAAGAGACTCAGGAAAGAACAAGCAGGCGGTCGGGAGGGGACGCCATTGGGTGAGACGCTGCAGAGACCAGGCCCAGGCCCACAGCTGCCTCACGCCCTTCCCACGTGCGTGCAAGCCCACAGGCCCCAGGACGAGACCGCCCACGTGCAGCCTGAGCACTGGCGCTGCTGGGGTGAGGGTGGGGCTCTCTGCTCCTGGCTCCACTGCACTGGGCAGGGTGGGCACTGCCTTCGGCTGACCTTGCCCAAAGCGTCCAGTGTCTGCAGGGCCGGCTACAGCAAGGTCCCCGAAAACAGCAGTGGCCGAGCCCAGGAATGACACGAGCCAGCGGCCCCCGCTGGTCCAGGAAAAGCAGCGGAGGCGTGACAAGCGGCTGAGCCCCGCTCTCCTCTACCTCTGGGAACAGAGCTGCAAAGCCCCTTGGCAGCCCACTCACTCAGAGCACCAGTCCACGGGAGAGCCAGGAGCCTCTGGATCCCAGGACCCACAAAGGTAACCCGCTCCCGGGTTCCGTGTACCACACAGGCCCTGGACTCGGGATCCGAGGTGGCCGCTGGTCTCAGTGCCCGGAGGAACAGCTCGGGGAGAGATGCCCTCGCAGGATCACACCACCAAGAGGTCTGGCTGGCTCCAGAGGTGCAGCAGCCAAGCAGGAACATCCGTTCCTGCCATCGCCTGGGGCTGCCTCCGCGTGTCCCTCTCTCGGAGAGCACCGGGCACACCCCAGAGAGGCCGGCGCGTGTCTTGGCAGAGCTACTGATGCCTCTGCGCCACTGGCCACCGTAGCCCCGGCAGTCAGCCCTGGGCACGGCAACCGACAAGCACTGGCAGAGAGAACGAGAGAGTAAACCCAGAGCGGCCCTCCCCGCCAGCTGCCTGCTTCCTCCCTCTGCCTCCTGCTTTCCCAGGAGCCGGCCGCCATGGTGGCTCCTTGACTGCCTCACGGCCAGGAGGACGGCAGGTGCTGGGCTCTCAGACCCTGCCAAGGCTGCTCTCGGGAGACAGACAACTCGGGGACCTCAGAGCGCACAGGGACTCACTGTGGCAACTGCCAGCCTCGCTGACCACACACGTCGTACCCCACTCACACCTGCCAGGCCCTCTGTGTGTCCATACACCTCTCTCCTCATGGCAGCCCCGGTCTGAAGGGGAAATGAACAGGGGTCCCGGGAGGCTAAGGCACTTGGACTTGGCCACACAGTTCAGTATAAAGTGCAGACTTGTGCTCAGGCCTCCTGACTCCATCTCCAGATCCTTTCCAGCACTCCAGGCGGCCCCTGCTCTGCCAGGCTCGGTGGTGGGAAAGGGGCCAGGGGCCGTCGGCATCAGGGCCACCCCTGGTAAACCCGGTGAAGCCATCTCAGACGTGGCTCTTGGTTCCTGACTTGAGCAGCGCGTGTCTCTCAGGGGTGAGGGTCAGGTGGCGCAATTCCCCTCGCCAGCCCCACGCAGCTCCTGTGTGCCCGAGGCTGCCTCCAGCAGCTTTTCCCCTGGAAGGTCTGCAGGGAGGGGAGCGGACCCTGCGGCAGGCATTGCGCTTGGAATCTGAGGCCATGCCAGCACCTCATGGTCCCTCTAAGACGGAGGGAGGCTCCTGGGCTCTGGAGAACTCCCCAGCCAGGATAAGGTAAAGACGCTGAGAGCACACAGCCCTGACGCATGGCTGTGGTCACCTGAGCACTGCGTGCAAGACTCCCTGTGCCCCCCGACTCCAAGGGTGCCCAGTGTCATCGGACCCGGGATTGGTTTCTCTCCAGCCACAGGTTTAAACTCAGCCACCTCCTCTGGGGAAACACACCTTGTGCCACCCTGGCTCACAGCACCAAGTTTCGCTGCCCTAACACAGCCAACGGTGGCATCGCCAAGGTCCCAGAGCAGCACCTGGCCCTCCCCAAACCCAGGAAGCCTCCGGAACAGCCCAGGAGGAGGAACTCAGACCCGGAAATTCCCCCTCCCCCACGCCCCGGCCCCTGCCCTGGTGCAGAGCTCAGGAGGCAGAAACTGGAAACAGAACCGCGCTCAGCGCTGGCACTCGGCGGGCGCCCCGACACGGCGGCGGGCGACAGCGACTCACCGAACATGCTGCCCTCGTAGCCGTCTCGCGTGAGCGGGCGGAGCTCGTTTCTCCCCATGGCGTAGCGCTTGTAGCTCTGCCAGGCAAACTGCATCATCTGCAACAGAAAGCAGCCCAGGGTGACGCTTCCTGAACCGACCGCGCCCCGCTCAGCCGCGCTGCCTTCTGCACCAGGATTCCAAACCCTACTTTTTAAAAAACCAACTGTGCACACTGGGGAAGGCGGCTCCCTCTCACCACAGCTCTGCTCGGTCACAGCTGCCTAAAGTCACTCTCCCGGGAGAACTCCGGGCGTCCAGAGTCTCCCTGCGGACTTCCTAGAGAAGTCACAGAAAGCACCCGCTGAATCCCACCCATGCTTCAGGGCCACATGAAAAGCCACCTCTTCCCTGAAGCCTTCACTGGTTTGCTCTGGCCTGAAGCCACCCTCTGCTGCAGGGATCGAAACCAAGCCTCGCTGAGTAGCGCCTGCCATCCCCGAGCAGGACCACCCCTGAGCCAGGTGTTGTTAACCCCACACTGTAGTAAGGTGCCAGGGCAAACACAGGCCACTGAGGGAGCTGAGAATCGAACCCATGCCCCCAGCTCTGAAGCCTTAGGTCCATCCCCCAAAGCCATGGTCTTGGCATGAGCTTCTCTGGGCTACCTTGACCTCCTCGGCATCCCCAGAGACCCGGAGACCCCAGCTGGTCACTGTTCCCCTCACTCTGGAGCTGGCAGAGGCCAGATCCTACATTTTCCTTGCCTCAGTTTCCCCCAGCACCCAGCACAGGCTTGGGACACACAAGCAGCCACGGGCACGTGGACTTCAGCACCTGGTGTGTGCACGAGTGCTTCCTATGGAGAGCCACTGCGTGGGCCTCTCAGCAGCACCGCCAGCACCTCGTCCCCTGATCTGTGCCAAGACGCGGAGGCTGAAGACGATGACCCCACCCACACTGCTTGGTGCCCGAGGTCCCCCTCATTTTCCTGCATGGTGCACGCCTGTTGTCTGTGCACTGCAGGCTACAGGGGGACAGCAGAGCATAGGTCTGGGGTGACAGTGGGGTAGAGACGAGGCCATGGGCACACGGGGGAGGCATGGGGCGGGAGTGGGGGTGGGGAAGCAATCAGGTGCCATGCAAGAATCTCAGGCTGCAGTCTAGAGGCCTGGGTTCTAATCCCACCTCTGCTCTACCTTTGCAGCATGCAACTGAATTCCCTGTCTTATTTGCTCATCTGAGGCCTCCGGCGCCAGGCATTGCGAGGCCTGCTTGCACAGCCCTGAGAAGTCTAGATGAGCTACAGAGGACAAAGAAGGGGCCTGGCTCTCGAGCCCACCTCTGCTGCACGTGGCCCGGTGTGCCTGCCGGCCAGGAGGAGGAGGGCGAGGGAGGGGTTTGTGCAGCCTGAGAACAAGTGTGTGTGAGTGAGGCGGCATCCACATTCTCAACACGTCACTGAGGTTTTTCTCCAGAAAACACAGGGTTGGATGGCGCATTTGATAAAACCGAAGCTCCATCTACAGATGCAGCACAAGAGACGTAGAAGAAAAAATGGAAAGACGCTCTTTAGGTTTTGTTCTGTTCTGAATTATTCTAGGAAAACAGCGACGAACGGTCAGAGCGCCTGTCCTGCTCTGTTCATCAAGGCGCCTGTCCCAGGGCTCAGCGGGGTGGGGAGGCAGACGCAGGGGGAGCGGGGAGGAGGCATCCCTGGAGTTAGAGGACATAGAAAAATACAATTGTTACAAATAAAGCTCCCAGACTTCAAACACAAACAGAGCCACAACCCAAACAAACCAAAGTCAAAATGCCCAGAATTGGCACGTGGAAGAAAAGCTCTCTCCCCACTCCTCTTGCGGTGGCCCCCAGGAGACTGTGCCGAAGAGCTTTGGAAACACACACACACTCACACACACTCACACACACACACACACTCACACTCACACACCAGCAGACTTCAGGTAATGACTCTGGATTGCAAACCAGGAGAAATTAGCACTCAACCTGATAGAATGACCATTTGGCAACTGAAAAAAAAGAAAGTCTAAATGAAAGCACACCAGGGCCACGCCCACTTCCTACAGAGGTGACAGAGGTGATGGGGTGACAGGGGTGACGGAGTGACGAGCACGCTTGCTCTCTTCCCTCCATGGCCCCCAGGACACCCGTCTGGTTCTCCAGGCCTCCCCCAGCCAGCCAGGTCATTAGCTCTCACATGTCAGCAGCATCAGCGCCGCCGGGGCTGGGGGCCGGGGGCTGTTACAACCAGGAGAGAGCTTTAACCATCCCTGAGTTACTGAGGAGCAAAAACAAAACTGGGTCTGCAGTGGGACCCAAAACCTTGTCTTTCTTCTTTCTATTTTTTTTGAAGAGTTATTTATTTATTTGGAAGGCAGAGAGAGAGAGAGAGAGAAAGAGAGAGAGAGAGAGGGAGAGGGAGGGAGGGAGATCTTCCATCCACTGGTTCACTCCCCAGATGGCTGTGCAATGCCCAGGGCTGGGACAGGTATTTCATCTGGGTCTCCCATGTGGATGACGGGGGCCCAAGCACTTGGCCCATCCTCTGCTGCTTTCCCAGGGAGCTGGATAGGAAGTGGAACAGGTGAGACTTGACCCAGCACCCCTGCGGGATGCTGGCATTGCAGGCAGCAGCTTTAACCACTACGCCACAGCGCCGTCCCCAGGACCTTGCCTTTCTAACAAGTCCGTGTGACGCAGCAGGGCCACGACCACATCTGAGGGCCCTGTGTCATGTGTGCTCTCTCTGTGGCTCATTTCCCTTCCAGACCCTGTCCTCTGTCCCTGCCTCCCCTCCCCCGCCTGTGATTCCTGCCTCGGGGCCCCTCTCTCTAGGACATCTGTGTGCTCAGCCACTCCTGGTGCCAACCTCGGAAGCCACCTCTCCCAGGCACGTTGGGGCGGTCACCACAGCCGGGCTCACTGACACAGCTGAGACCTCGGACCCGGAGGGCTCACCTGAGAGATGTGTACGGCCTGGACTCTCCGTGAGGGGGCAGAACAGCCCAGCACCACAACCCACAGCCGATGCCACTGGGGCTCACAGGTGGAGAGTGGCCAGGGCTGCATAGACGGCCAGGCGGCAGCCCCAGCCCACGCATGGCCTGACGCAGACATCACAAGAGCACGTGCCAGGCGCCTGGTGTGGGCTTTGAGTCCCGGTTCCACTCCTCTGTTATTTTCTACTTATCTTGAATTGGCAATAACAGAAAATAATTGCCGGGTAGGAGTGCCTGAGGGAGACCGGCCTCCTCCCTTGGTCTCTCTCCTCTGGGGGCTCCGGCTCACAAGCCAGGGTGAGGGGAGGTGGTCAGGCGGGAGGGTGTTGAGTGACAGGAGGAACAGAGGTCTGGGGCTGGGACCTGGGTAATCACATCACAGGGTCGGGCTGATGTTTGCAATGGGGCCCGTCCTCCCAGCGTCACACCCACCAGCAACCCCCATGTCATTTGGGACTGGGCTCTGCCTCTAGGTGCGGACCCACAGGAGACATGCCCCTCCCACTCCCATCACTGGAGGGCTCAGCCAGGGCCTGAGAAAGCTCCCAGCCACATGACCCTTCTCTCGTCCCTGGCACACCCTAACCACACACCCGCCGGGTGCCCTGTGCTGTGTTGGGCCACAGCGTGGGTGGCAGCAGTGATGGGGACGCTCTCAGCTGCTTGCCCGCCCCTGCTAGCGCTTCTTCTCCTGCCAGGGCCCAGCCGAAGGGCTGCTTTTGTGGGGACCTCCCTCCCACCCTGTAACCAGACTCCCACCAGCTTCCTGATGCACAGCCCCGGGCACCAGCCAGCGGTCAGCCTCTTGGACCCGCATCTGTTTGGTCAGTCACCCTCCCCTATTCACTGCCACATGCCTGCAACCTATCCCGGCGCTACCATTTATGGAATGAAGGTAAGAACAAACAAGAAAACTGACTGGAGCCTAACACCCGACCGGAGCACTGGATGGACACCACACATCACAGCTAAACCCAAGGGCAAATGTGGAACAGGCCAACAGGAGGAGACGAGCAGCTCCCGGGCAGCAGGTGTGCTAAAGGGGGCAAGGTCACGTGTCGAGGGGCAGTGTCCCGAAGGCCAGGAGGACTGGGAGGGCCGGAGATGACCCCCACAGACACACAGACTTGTGCCCCGTAGAACTGGTGACCGTGCCATCGGCGACCCCGACCTTGGCTTTCTTTACAGTGTTCAGTTCCTGCTTCATGGTTGGGCAGCCTGAAGACCTCAGAGGTCACCGGGCCACCTCCTGGCCCCGGAGAAGTTCCTTCATAGCGGACAAGGCATCTCTGAGCCTCCCCAGCGATGGCGTGCTCACCACCTGACCACGCAGCCCCCCGGAACACAGCACTGGGCAGAGCTCCTTCTCAGCCCGTCCAAATCTGGTTTCTCATGGAGATCCAACCCTGCAGGCATCGGAAGCTGCCTGCTGGCTGGCAGAACAGCCCGGCCCCTTCAACACCTCCCCTTCTGGCACCACTCTCCCACCATGGCCTCCGAGGCCACAGACCCACGCACGGCTGCCCCAGAATGTCCCCAGACCGTGGGTGGGGCCCGTTTGTTCTCGCTGACGATTCTTTCCTTAGTGATTCAAAACCCAAGGACGTTTCCAGGCCAGCTCTCTGCTGTGGCCAGGGAGTGCAGTGGAGGATGGCCAAGTCCTTGGGCCCTGCACCCATGGGAGACCAGGAGAAGCACCTGGCTCCTGCCTTCGGATCAGTGCGATGCGCCAGCCACAGTGTGCCAGCCGCGGCGGCCACTGGAGAGTGAACCAACAGCAAAGGAAGACCTTTCTCTCTGTCTCTCCCTCTCACTGCCCACTCTGCCTATCAAAAAACAACAACAACAACAACAACAACAACAAGGACGGACTCGCCCTGCTTGCCGCGATCCGGTAGGAGTGGAGTTAACACCTGTCCCTGACAACTCCACATCACGGGACTCTGCCCACCATTCCACGCTGTCAGGATCTTTCTGGAACAGCTCTCACCAAGTGACGAGTGTGTGTGTGTGTGTGTGTGTGTGCGCGCGTGCGCACACCCGTCGGCTGCAGGTAATCTGCAAGCCTGATGGGGCCGTCTTCCGTGCCTCCCCGGGAAGGAACAGACGCTGCTGTGTGAGGCCGGCGGCCGGGGCTTCCCTCCCGGACCGGAGCACTGCCATCAGCGCAGCCCCGGGGCTCCATTTTTGCACATGAAGATATTGTGAAAGACAAGGCTCAAACATAGAAACACTCTGTCCTGGTACAGAAATTGCTTTTAAAAAAAAAAAAAGGAAATAAGGGGTTGGACCGGCACGACTGCTCTGGGAGCTCATTCTGGGCGACTCCTGAGCCTTTGTTCTCAGGCTGGAAAATCACAAACTTAAAAACCCACGAGTCCCCCTCGGATGGCTCCATTCAAGACGACGGAGACAGGAATGCTATCCAGCACGCAGGAGAAATCGGAACCATCACACACGGTGAGTGGGAAGGAAAACAGTTTGGAAAAAAAAATCCACGTATGTCATGCCCTGCGACTCGTGCGGGAAGAGGCAGGTGGATTTCTGAGTGCCTGTGCCGAGATGGTGCAAACACCATGGCGCGCACGGGACACCTGCCGTCCTGCTGGGAGTCTGGGTTTCATTCACACAGGCAGAGGGAGCCTCCGTACCAGCCCCCAGAGGAAACCCCGGCCCCGCGTCTCTGCGGAGCTCCCGCGGCACACAGCCTCGTACCAGGGTCCCGGTTCCATGCTGGGGGAAGCTAAACTTGCGTGCGGTTCCTCTCGGTTGCTGCCCAGTTACCGACCCTTTGCTGGTTTTGCTCTGCACCCCTTCAACTGTAACAAGTCACAGGCATGAGTAGGACTATGTGGCCTGGGGATCCCCAACACACGCCCAAGAAGAATAAAAACACACGTCTGCACAAAGACATAGCCACAAATACTCACAGGCATACTATCTGTAACAGCCCCGAAGTGGAAAGAGCCTGAATGTGCAAGGACTGATGCGTGGATCAAGAAAATGTGGCATATCCATAATATGGTGGAATATTATTCAGCCATGAAAAGGAACAAAGGCCTGTATATGTTAAAAACGTGAAACTTTGGGCCCGTGTTGTGGCACAGCAGGTAAAGCCGCTGCCTGTGACACCGGCATCCCACATGGGTGCCAGTTTGAGTTCCAGCTGCTCCACTTCCAATTCAGCTCCCTGTTAATGGCCTGGGGAAAGCAGCAGCAGATGGCTCAAGTCTTAGGTCCCTGCCAGCCACGTGGGAGACTCAGAAGAAGCTCCTGCTCCTGGTTTTGGTATGGCCCAGGCCCAGCCGTTGCAGCCATCTGGGGTATGGAGCAGCAGATGGCAGACATCTTTCTCTCTCTCTCTCTCTCTCTCTCTCTCTCTGTTGTCACTCCCTTTTTCCTCTGTAACTCTTTCAAATAAATAAAATGTGAACCTTTAGACATTACGATAAATGAAAGAAGCCAGACACAAAACACCACCCAGTACATGATTCCAGAGATGTCCAGGGGAAGCAGATCCACACGGACAGAAAGCAGAGCAGTGTCTGCTCAGGGCGAGGGTGGGGAGGAGTGAGGCCTGTGTGATTCCACGGCCAGTGTCTGCTGGGGAGAGGGTGAGGAGGGGTGAGGCCTGTGTGATTCCACGGCCAGTGTCTGCTGGGGAGAGGGTGGGGAGGGATGAGGCCTGTGTGATTCCAGGGTCACTGTCTGCTGGGGCGAGGCTGGGGAGGGGTGCGGTCTCTCTGGAGTGAGGAACGTGTTCTAAAGTGGAATGTGATGATGACTGTGTGACTATGACTACACTTCAAAACCACAGACTCCTACACTTAGTAAAGGTGAATTTTATAGCATGTGAGTTCTATCTCAACCAAGCTGCACTTGGCGCAGCGGTTGAGACACTAGCTTAACATCCCAGACCTCACATCTGGGAGTCCCTGGGTCCAAGCCCCTGACACGAGCACGGAGACAGACACCATGTCACTTCCATGATGATTCTGCCAAGAACGCATAACCTGAACTGCTGGAGAAGAAACCCTGGACAACCCAAACACGGGGGCGTCTGCAACACCAGTGGCTCCTCCCTTCACAAACAGCAAGGTCCTGGAAGAGGAGGAAGGACTGGGGGACCTCCCACCCGAGGGAGGCCACTTTCAGTGGTTCAGAAAGCAGCCACGTGCGTGTACGTGTGTGTGTGTGTGTGTGTGTGTGTGTGTGTGAGTGATCTGCTTTGACAGCCTGGGAAGGGGACACACACACACACACACACACACACAGAGTGAATGAGCAAAAGAGAGAAAGGGAACTGGATAAAATGTTAACATTTGAGGAATCTGAGAAAGGCGAACGTGAGGTCTGTGTGGGGTCTGACTTTATTTTTTTCAGAACCATTAGGGATTCCACTATCACCCAAATGTATCCATTAAAGCATTTTGATTTCCCCACGTTTTATCAATGGTGACAGCGTGTCCCCCGCCAGTCTCCTCAGGACTCCTCCTACCCCCGCTGCTCGGAGCCTGGCTGGCTCTGCGTGTGGGTCCCTAGCCCCCAACTCCAGTCAGAGGATGGAGCCCAGCAAACAGACACTAGAGATTTTACGTTGCCACTCGAAACCAGGGGCACACCTGTTCTTCCTGCTTCTCCCGCCCTCCCCTGCCTCACATAAATCCAAAGGTCCCATCTGTGGTTCTGAGCGTTTTCCAGAAGGCTGGGGGCCCGCTACCCCCACTCTCCTGCCTGTGTCCACTGCCGTGGTGTGGATGTGGATGGTTCCCGGGGGGAGGGTTCCTGTGCCCGAGGTTGGCCCCGTGCAACGGCACTGTGATGGCGGAGGTGACCAGGGCGTGGGGGCGCTGCCCCAGGAGGGGTTCCGTGGGACGGGACTGGCTGGTGCTTCCGAGAGTGGGCTGCTGGGACGCAAGCACAGCTTTTTCCATCTTGTGCCGTCTCCCACCACTGTGGCCTCTCTCTTCTTCCCCTCCCTGCATCTCCTCCTCGATGTGACATCACACGAGGCCCTCAACCAGAAGCCAACAGGGCAGCACGTGCTTGGGTCTCCCAGCCCATGAGCACAGTACCAGCCCTGGCTCGGGTATAGGTGTTCCATTACAGCACAGAATGGACGGAGGCATCCTTTCAGATCATTTCATCTGCCCATCTGCCCATCTACCTTTAAAAA
This sequence comes from Sylvilagus bachmani, assembly GCA_015711505.1. NCBI lineage: Eukaryota > Metazoa > Chordata > Mammalia > Lagomorpha > Leporidae > Sylvilagus > Sylvilagus bachmani. The sequence continues at coordinate 16,768,900 of CM027388.1, read as the reverse complement.
AAGAGATTTACTCATTTATTTGAAAGGCAGAGTTACAGAGAGAGAGAGACAGAGAGAGATCTTTCAATGCACTTACAAATGCACTCCTCAATTGGCCACCACGGCCAGGACTGAGCCAGATCGGAGCCAGGAGCCTGGAACTCCATCTGGGTCTCCCACATGGGTGCAGGGGCCCAAGTACTTGGGCCATCTTCCACTGCTTTCTCTGGAGCACTAGCAGGGAGCTGGATTGGAAATGGAGCAGCCAGGACTCAAAACAACACCCATGTGAGATGCCGGCATTGCATGCGGTAGCTTAGCTGGCTGCACCACAACGCTGGGGCCTGCCTATCTACCTTCTCACGTAGGGGGTACACACGCCCGCTGCAGAAAGGGGCACCTGTCCTCTGCTCTAACCACCATCCTCATTCTGGTGTCTTTCTATTCTTTTTCCACCTCTTTAACTTTGATTCTTCCCGTGATTATGACATAAGCATTTTCCATTTTATTGCCAAGGCTGTGTTGTTCATATCATTTCTATTGGCCATACAAGGACCCTGCAAGAAGATGTGTGGTCATTTAGTTCACCATCTTCTCACAGAACCAGACATGTCGGTGATTTCTAGCATGAGGCCACCGTAAATAATGCCGTAGAGGACATCTTTGTGCATGAGATGTTTCCAATTCTTTTCTAGGAAACGGCTAGGGGGGAAAGGTCATTGATATGCACGTGCCCTTTGGAAGACCGCGGCCGGGCAGCTTGTTCTGCCCACCACTGTGCAGAGCGGTCCCACAATTCCGCGAAGACACAGCTCAGCGGTGCCCGGGGGGCAGAGGGCCCTACCCACAAGCAAGCACTGGTACATGCGCACAGCTCCTGGCAGACTTCACTTCTCTATTCATGCAGGTCGGCGGCTTCACTCAGTCAGTATCATCCTGTTCAGAAATCATTACGCAAGGGCTAAATAAATAGGATATGTACTGCAGTAAAGCAAAAATGTTTTAAAGATTTATTTTATTTATTTGAAAGGCAGAGTTACTGGGCGGGGCAGGGAGGGAGAGGGAGAGGGAGAAGGAGAGAGAAAGGTCTTTCATCTGCTGGTTCACTCCCCAAATGGTTGCAACAGCTGGGGCTGGGCCAGGCCAAAGCCAGGAGCCAGGAGGGACTCCCATATGGATGCAGAGGCCCAAACACTTGGGCCATCTTCCACTGCTTTCCCAGGCACATTAGGATTAGGAACCGGCGCCCACATGGGATGCTGCTACACCACAATGTCGGACCCATAAGCAGAAATTTTAAATGATGCTTTCCTGTGTTTAGTGATAAACAAACATGTTCATTGTATAACATTAAGCTGAAAAGCAGGATATCAAATTCTCTATTATAAAGCTTGCCGGTGGGGGCAGATACACAGCACAGCTGTTAGGTTCCTGCTTGGGACACCCGTAGGCACAGGGCGGTGCCTGGGTTCGAGTCCCAACTCTGCTCACTTCCAATTCCAGCTTCCTGCTAGTGTGCACCCAGGGCGGCAGGAGTTGGCTCACGCGCCTGGTCCCTGCCACCCCTGTGCAAGATCAGCACTGGAGTGCCAGGTCCCTGGCTCGGGCCTAGGCCAGACCTGGGTGTTGCAGGCATTTGGGGAATGAACAGCAGATGCCAAATTTCTCTCCGTCTCTCTGTCTTTTGAATAAAATGAAAATAAATTTTTACTTTTTTTTAAAAAAAAGCCTCATTGTTTTATCTTTGGGTGAAGGAAAATACACAGAAATGGAGACTGGCAGTGGTTGTATCTGAGAGTTAGAAGTTCAGTGATTTCTATTTTTTCTTCTCATTGATGTATATTTTTTAATTTTCTGTAACAGATATCTAGACATAGCTGTAATGTAGAAACGAAAGATCGTGGCTTAGTGGGCGAAGCCTCTGCCTGCAGCACTGGGATCCCACATGGGCACCAATTTGTTTTCCAGCTGCTCCTCTTCTGACCCAGCTCTCTGCTAATGGCCTGGGAAGGCAGTGGAGGATGGCCCAGGTGCTTGGGACCCTGCATCCACGTGGGAGACCCCGAAGAAGCTCCTGGCTTCAGATCGGCATAGCTCCAGCTCCAGCCATTGCGACCATCTGGGGAGTGAACCAGCAGATGGAAGACCTCTCTCTCTGTGTCTCTACCTCTCACTGTCTGTAACTCTACCTCTCAAATAAATAAAATCTTTAAAAAAAAAAAAAAAAGATTGTTAAAATGAGAAAAAAAATAGGTGGAAACAGAATACACGGGCCGGTAGTGTGGTGCAGCAGGTTTAGCGCCGCCTGAGATGCCGGCATCCCATAGAGCACCGGTTCAATTCACTCTGATGCAGCTCCCTGCTGATGGCCTGGGAAAGCAGCAGATGGTGGCCCAAGTACTTGGACCCCTGCACCCACATGGGAGACCCAGATGGAGCTCCAGGCTCCTGACTTGGGCTGGGCCCAACTCTGGCCTTTGTGGTCATCTGGGGAGTGACCCAGCAGGGTGCCTGGACAGCTGGAAGTGAGCTAGACTTTGCTGCAAAGAGGAGGTCTTCACAGCTGGGTCAGAGCAGCCCATCCAGCAGGAGAAACAAACAAGCATAGATGCAGAATTTCAAAGTCAACAGAAACTGAGAGCCGGAGACATCATCATTCCCAAAGCCACATTTTAGAATAAGCACGCATGAACTTCCGCAGAGACAGGAAGTGACACACCACGGACAGCTGGGACACGGAAATTAACAGGACAGCGGCCATCGTGTCTCCGGGACTGAGGACCAGGGCTCTGAAGGAGCTAACAGGACTGTGGCAGCCGGCGCTAGAGCAAGACTCAGCACAGACTCCAGAACAGGGCTGCAGGAGTCAGGAGGCATGACTGTCCCCACCGGGCTCCAGAAACGCACGGGGGCCACCGTCACGGTCATCGTGTGCGTGGTGCTGTCTGCCAGACCGGGGCAGCCGCAGGTGCTCTTGCTAAGCCCCGCCCCAGCAGCAGCCCACGTTGTGCACCCAAACACAAAGCCTTCCCTTCACCCACACCCCACAAAGGCACAGACACAAAGCTCCAACGACAGAGACGCCGGCAGAGCCGTGGAAGCCAGGGCCCAGGACGCCGACAAACGATGTTCTTGTCCACCTGAACGAGTGACAATGACACAAAACCGTAGCATGAAAACTATTTACGAGTTCAAGACAGGCACGATCATTTTGTTTAAGATTCTCTTCCACCTGCCTCAGAGCTCAAGAATTCTCTCCTGCGGAAAAGCACTTAAATCCACAGAGTCCCACGTCGAGACAGAACAATGGGACCAGGACAGGAGGAACGGGGTGCTGGCAGCGCGCCCCGAGGATGGAAAGCAACCAAACGAGCACCAGGAAGTTCTTCGGGGGCACAGCTGGGGAGGGAATGGGTGAGCCCTGGACGAGATGCTGCCCCACTTTTAAAAACAAGGCACACACAAGTGGGGCCTGGTCTGGCAGGGACCCGGAACCACAGTGGCCCCGTCGCAAAGCTGCCAAGAAGGAGATGGATTTTCCCTGTCGTTAAAGACCAGGGCTCACACTGTGACGCCCAGCCCCGCGGTGACACTTGGCCCTGTGTGCAGGGGCTGTGCAGGAACGGGCTTGGTCTCTGACGATCCTGGGGTCTAACGACTACACAGAGACAGCCCTGAGAACTGAGCACGGCTGACGGCTTGGTCGCCAGAAACCCGCTGTGTCAGGTGTCTGGTTCTCCTCCTCCACGGACCAGTGCAATGCGATGGGCGCCTGCCGGAGAGGCCCCAATCTATAGTCAGAAGCTGGACACAGCGGGGGTTTGGTTGTGCAGGGAGTCAGGATGTGGTAGGGGGAGGTGCTGCCTCCAGCCTCTTGCTTTCGGGTTTGCTTGGACTACGGGACGCAGAGGGATGAAGGCAAACTGTGGTGTGGCCCCGATCCCTGCTCTCCCACAGCACAGCTGTCTCACTGCTCTCAGCCTCAGATGGGGAAACTGAGGCAGGCCTCCCTGCTTCCTCATCCCCGTCCTTTCTCCACGTAACCAGAAGAGCGAGTCTTGGAAAACACAAACCACCAAACATCCTCCAAGAGCCCCAAAGGCACGGAGCCTGAAACGCCTGCTCGGTGGCTTCTCCCCACCCATTCCAGTGCCCCATACTTCATCCCTAGGCGCTTCTGAATGCCACCTCCAACATGCATCACCTCCTCCCAGCCATACAGACCAACAGCCTCAAAAGATGCCCAGGCCCTAACCGCTGATCGTGGACGGGGCTACCAGATTACAGGGTAAGACAGAACGAGGGTGCTGTGCCAGCTACCTGCAACAGGGAGCCATCAGGCTGATGCCCAGAGGAGCCCAAGGTAATCCCAAGAGCCCTCCTAAGGGAGAGGGGTGGGAAGGCAGGAGCCAGGGTCAAAACAACGAGGTGCAGATGGGACAGAGACGCCACCTGCTATGTGAGGTTTGAGAGGTGGAGGAAGTGGACCACAAGCCTGGGAAGGCAGCCTTGGGAAGGAACCCTCTCCCACCATGGTGGCTGGTTGTAGGTGTCCACTCAACTGACCAAGGGACACCAGGTAACCAGTTTAGCATGACTCTGGGCATGTCCGTGAGCAAGCTTCCAGGACAGGCTGGTGTGTGTGTCAGCAGGCTGGGTAAGAAAGATCTGCCCCTGGGGCCGGTGTTGTGGTGCCACTCGCAATGCCGACAACCCACAGGAGCACTGGTTCAAGTCCCAGCTGCTCCACTTCCAATCCAGTGCCCTTCAATGCGCCTGGGAAGGCGGCAGAAGGTGGCCCAAGTGCTCCCATGTGGAGACCCAGATGGAGCTCCAGTCCTCTGGCTTCAGCCTGGCCCAGGCCCTACTGTTGCAGCCACTGGGGAGTGAACCAGCAGATGGAACAACTCTCTCTCTCTCTCTCTCTCTTTCTCCCTCTGTATGTGTAGCTCTTTCAAATAAATGATTTTTTAAAAGAAAAATCTGCCCTCACGCACGTGTGTGGGCACCATCCAATCAGCAGAGGTTCCAGACAGCAAAACGTCAGAGCAAAGATGGATCTGCTCACTCTGTGGAGCTGGGACACCCCTTTCTCCTGCAGTTGGACATGAGATCCCCAGTTCAGCAGGCCTGGAACTCAAGAACTTGGCCTTCTCAGCCCCCAGACCCCAGGCCTCTGACCTTAGACCAACAGTTATAAATGTCAGCTCCCCTGATTCTGGGGCCGTGAACTTGGACTGAGCCACACTGCGGGCTTTTCTGCCTGCAGATAGCCTGTTCAGGCCTTCATAGTCACGTGACTCCATTCCCACCCTCCCTCCATCCACCCGTCCATCCACTGTCCATTTCATTATCCACCTGTCCGTGTATCCATCTGTCCATCTAGCGTGTCTGTCCATCTGTCTGTCCCTCCATCCATCCACCCATTTGTCCATCCATCCATCAATCTGTCTGTCCATCCATTCATCTAGCCATCCGTCTGTCCGAGTCATCCGTATCTTACTGGCTCTACTGCCCCGGAGATCCTCACTAACACTCCCCTCTAGAGCTTCCAGAAAGGAACACAAGCTGGGCAACACCCTGAACATAGCCCTGCTGAGACCCATGTCAGACCGCAGCCTCCAGAGCTGTGGCAGGAGGCACATTTGTTCCTGTGGCAATAGGAACCTGACGCCACCCCAGGACCTTTGTTACCTGCCAAGGAACAGCCAGATGAACAAGGCACCACCCGATCTCCAGCACTCGCTCCACTCCTCCACAGCACTTGTCTGCAGCAGGAATTCTGACATCCCAGGATCTGGGTACAAGCATCCTGGCATTCACACGGCCCCTGCCAGTGGTGTGCCCAGACCACACCTCTGCGGGCTGGTCATCTCTTTCATGTCTGTCTCGCTGCCCTGGCATGCTGTGAGCCGTTCCCTTGTGCATCACACCCCTAGCACAGAGCACAGCAGTCCCCCCAATGGCTCAGGCAGTGCCAGTCACCCAGTAATGACTTCCACTGAGCACTGCCAGTGTGCTGAGCCCACGCCCAGGTGGGGTTGCCCTTACGATCCATTTTACAACCTGGAACACTCTAGCTTGAGGACACAGGACAGTGGCAGAGCCAGGCACTGCCGCGCGAGGGTGGCTCGGGAGCCTGCATTCAGCCAGGACAGCAAACTGATTCCCACCCAGCAGCCCTGTGAGGCAGGACGAGCCTCTCCGTGTCCCAACGCCGAGGGCCATGCAGCTGGCAGGTGGCAGAGCCAGCGTCGGAAGCCGGGGTCTGGCTGATTCGAGAGGCTGTGCCTCTTCCGTCTCACCAGGCTCCACTTTGTAAATGAGCATAGCAACAAAACATCAACCCAGCACCCCAGACGGCGGCACACAGACAACCAACCGAGGGCTGGCTGCGGCCCGGTGCCAGCGCCAGGCGGCCCATCCTCGTGTCTGCTGCTCTTTGAAAATGAGCAACGCCCAAATCCGCTCCCTGAAGAGCCTGGAAACAGGAAGGAGGCAGACACAGGAAGCCTGAAGGATTTAAAAGAAAGAAACAAACCAGGAAGATACCAAAGCCAGCGGCAGAGGCTGGGCTGGCGCAGGGAGCGGAGTCTCCTGAGGAGAGGACCCCGCCGAGGCCAGCCCCGTATCACCGGCCGGAGACTGCTCCGCAGCCTCTGGGCACCTGCTTCAGGGCCTACGGCTCCCAAGGAGGCGCTGGGCCAGGGCGGGAGTCCCCTATCTGAGTTGGTGTCATCAGCTCTTGGGATGCCAGGTTTTGGGGACAGAGTCCTTGGGGGCTCTGTACTAAAGCCCCTGGAGCCATCTGCGTTTCCAAGTGGTTCTCCCTGAAGCCAAAAGAGGCTCAGCCGGACTCTCCTGGGAGATCCCATTGCTGGCCCAAGACCCATTAGGGCAGGGGAGGGCTCTGCTTCTTGTCCAGTAAAATTATCTCAATCAAGGCTTGCAGGGTAAGCCAGCATTTAATGAGCACCACCATATTCCAGCCTCTGTGCCATTTAATCCATCACGGCCAGGCGGGGAAGCAGGTGTTAAGCCCATTTCATAGACAAGGAGACTGAGGTTCAGCAACTACTCTAAAGGCACACAGCCAATAAGCAGAGGTTGCTTTCAAAGCCAGGTCTGTCTGATTGCAACCTCTGCCTCTTCCTGTTCTCACCTTCCCCCGCCTGACATCCACTCAGAAAACACGGACAGACCATGGACCGGGGCGCACACGCTGGTGTCTGCAGCAGTGGCGACCTGCAGGGCGCGCACATCTGCATGTGGCGCAGCAGAAAGTAACGCACAAGAGAATCCTGAACAAAGAGACGCCCTGGGCAGAGAGAGGAAGCAAGGAAGGGGGCAGAAGGTGACCCAGCGGGGAAGGTAAGGGCGAGGAAGGAGATGGCGGAGTCGAGGCCTTAATTAATCTTTTTACAAAGAGAAAGGGGCTGCTCCTCCTGTTTGCCATTTATACCTGCAAAGTGCACTGGGGTTTTCTCTTTGTTCCTCCTCGGTCCTCATCAACAGGGTTCCAAGCACATATGTGCTTTTGCGTATGTGTGTATGTGGGGGGGTGTCGGTGTGGGTGTGGGCTAAAAGGGCTTACAAAACCCACTGCTCAGGGTGCACCCCAGGGAGAGAATTCCAAAGCGGTGAAGAGGCTGGCCCAGCCGCAGGAAGTGGCTCCGGTCCGCTAGGAAGCCAAGGAGCCACCACCCCATAGCCTCCCTGGTCTACACCATCACACAGCTCCATGCGGGTTTGCTTCTCATTTTTCTAGGTCTGCGGTGATGGATGAAGTGCGGGACCACTTCTGGATTCCTCACAAGGGGCCGTGGTATTCTCTGAATTTCACGGGGCACTTGGAAGCACTTTTAGCACCCTAGCCGGGAGCTAAAAGACAACCTGATCACACAGGAAGGAGCGGGGAGACAGCAGCCACTCAGATTTCAAACCCCTGAAGTAGAATACAAAAGAACAATTAACTACGAAACCAAAAGACTCTCATCGTGGTGAGCTGATGGGACAGGCGGAGGGAACGGAAACTCAGATCTGTGAGTGGCACAGATTGTCTGAGCTGTTTGAAGGCTCAGAATCAAAGCTCACGCGGGCCTCGCGCTGGCTCCGTGGCTTTCCCCGCGTCATCCCTGCAATCCACACTCCTGCTTCCCCAGAGCTGAACGCGCCTGTCTCCAGCTCTGCCACTCCGCTCCCGCCAGGCCTGGGGGGTTCTCTCTCCTAAGCTGCCCCCTGCTCTGCAGCTCCCTGCCGGGGCCTGGGAACCTGCTGCAGGAAGTGGCAGCTCCTGCCGAGTGGGCAAAACACAACCATCCACGGAAGGGAGACAAATGAACTGACAGCCCAGACAGGCGATTCAACAAAACCGACACAGAATTCCTCTTCCCTGTTGTTGCTTTTGAGGCACCAGCCTGGGCCTTTTCAGAACCTCCCTACAAAAGCAAGGCCTTGGTAAGATTTCTGTCGCTGACAGCCACACGTCCTACACAAAGGAGTAAACCACCAGGTTGGCTCACAACTGAGCAGAAAGGCTGGAAAAGCCATTGTGTCCCACGAAGTCAATTCAGCCAGCTGTTGTGGGAAGGGGGCGGGGTCCGAAGTCAATTCAGCCAGCTGTTGTGGGAAGGGGGCGGGGTCTTCCCCCGCTGCCCTTCATTAAACAACACCAAGTCTCAGTGCTTCTCCTTTTTTTTTTTTCCTAAATTTTCATTTTGTTTGAAAGGTAGAAAAAGAGACACACCAACAGATCTTCCACCTGCTGGCTCCCTCCCCAGATGTCCACAACAACCAGGGCCGGACCAAACTGAAGCCAAGAGCCAAGAACTCCATCCAGGTCCCTCATGTGGTGGTGGGGGCCAGGCCCTTCAGCTGTCACACCTGCTGCCTGTCAGGTGCACAACAGGGAGCTGGATGGGAACTGGAGCAGCCAGGGCTTGAACCAGGAACTCTGACATGGGATGCAGGCTTCCCAAGCAGTGACTTATCCACTGCACGAAACACCCGCCTCCGGTGCCTTTCCCAAGAACAGTGGCTTCTGCTGACCCGAGGGGCTGCTCCTTTTTGCTTTTCTTTTCCCGGCAGGAGGAAGAAACACCTCTCTCACTTTGATCATGGACTTGATCTTCCACTTATGAACCTGAAAAAGATGTTACCGTTTGCTCTCAGCTTCAACTCCAGGCCTAGCTGGGACCACTTAAAACAGATAAAAAGATGAGCCTCATTAGCTGGATTTCAACAGCCTCCTTCCTGGATGGGAGGTGGCTCAGTGAGGAGGCCATCAGGATAGAGATGATGCAAGAAGACCGAGAATTTAAATGCAACAACGGTTCCCGAGTGATTAGCAAGGGCCATTTAAACCATTAAAAGTTTAAACCCGCTTGAGGTCAGGGAAAGAACCAGAGGAAAATCAAAGGCACATTTTCTCTCTTCCTATGCAGCAAAATTTTAAAATGCAAAGCATCTCTAAACAGCTATTTGATTAGGTTTTTTCCCCCAACAAGGCTATGATAATTAGCAAATGCCTGGGAGACAAGATTTAAATATGCCAATCAGTCCATCTCAAGAGTTTAGCATGAACAATGTGGAATGTAATTACCTTTAAGCAATAACCAATTTTATGGGGTTACAGATGAAACTTGAGATCTGAAGCCCAGTGGGTGACCCCTTCCCAAGCCCGGGGCAGCTGCTTTTCCACTTGAAGAAAAAAAAAAAAAAACAGCAATGCCAAGCATTATCTGAAAACTCCACCAACGTGACCTTTAAAGAGAATGACTTTTGAATGCTTTTGGACATGATAACAGCCACCATCTCTCCCACAAATGGGGCGTTTAAGATGATGACCTGGCGCCACAGGGGTGCGCGGGCTCCACCTGCCATATCTAATGCCCTACTTTCCCATCAACGGTCATTTCTTAGGGTGGAAATCATCAAAAACCTGAGGACCCATACCTTCTCGCGTCTCCCGCAGCTGGGTTCCGGGGCAGACAGTGGTCTGCGATGGGACAGAGCGGTACCCAGAAAGGAGAGCAGATGCAGCAGGGCGCTTAGGAGCCCTCGCTTTTTGCTCCTGCGGGATGCTGCATGGTGAAGAATGGTTGAAATTAAGTCTTTTTGACGACGCAGCCTATCCATTTTTCACCCCACCAACCGGGCTTTCGCAACCCTTAAAATAGCTCTTTGGAACATCGTGCCGGTGAAATGGCTAAGGGAGAGGGGAGGTGTCACTTCTTCAGCCTGTGACGACGGGAACGGGTGGGTCGTGGGCACAAAGCGTTACCAGGCAACATTCCGAAATGAGTAACATTGATAATGCATTCCAGAGCAATAAGATTCCCGCAACAGATTCCAACAGAAACGGGCATTATAGAAAGTGCCCCGGCTCGGCCACTGCCAGCACCTCTCCGACTGTCTACACACGGCCATGCGCGCCATGGAGAAGCAGAGGTTGGTAATTAACCACCTGCCAGGGTCAGTGCCAGAACCTAACCGGGCTGGCACTTTCTTAACTAAGTTCTCAAACATGCTAACTAAAGCCGCCAGCCCGGCTCAGCATGGAGTGGTACAGCTATGCTCCGGCGCATCTCTCAGGACGGCTTCCCTGAGTAGCACTGGCTGCTGCCTGGCCGGCCAGCGTGGCTCATCATGAGATAGGCATCTCCTCAGGTGAGGGTCTTGAGCCACAGCCCCTTCCCACCGCCACAGCCCCCTTCCCACTGCAGCCTTCATTCCTTCTTCTAATGCAGCAACGTGTTACAGTTTCAACTCCATTTATCAGGCCCCCTCGTGTCTGCTAATAGAGCTTACGGAATCTTCTTTCCCCATCTGTAGGCCAGGGCCAAGAAATCTGCCGTCACTCCCTTGTGTCCAGGAACATTTCAGATGCCCTATTCCTTGAACTTGAACTTAGTCTACCATTGGCTGTTGAGCTGCACAAGTGCCAGCCAGGGCTTTAACTCATGATTAGATGCTAGCTAGACAACTCACCTGCCACCACTGCACAGGAGAATAATGTTCAGTGTGGGAATACAAGGGAAAAGAGCTGTCTGGGGAGGAAATGTTTTAAAAATCTATTTCCTTGACAACTGTTTTCCAGGCAAACTCTGGAACTGTAGGGTTTTGAACAATTCTGGTATCTAAAACTCCACATTGTCAAATGCCCTAATGTGGAAAACAGGGATCAAAACAGAAATAACAGCAACAAACCGAACACAAACACAGGCTTCCAGAGTTCAGAGCTTTAAAAGCCAGGGAGGGATTCAACACTTTATTTGGAGAGGGGAGGGTGGGTACCCTCAGCAGGGGATCCCAGGCCCAGTGACCCAGCACAGGAGAGCACAGAGCACGCTGAGGGCCCCTCCACCCAGAATGGGAGCACTAACCCAGTCCCCGACCACCCTCAGCTGGGGCTTAACAAATGCCCCCAGGACACTCCATCAAGGCCCAGGACTGGGTTTGGTTCCTTTGAAACCACACAGTCTGCTGAACCAGACTTCGAACCTTCTGTCTCCCCATCAGACAATGAGACAGACAATCAGACAATGAGTCAGAACGTGGTTATGTTCTCAGTGTGTGTTTGGAAAACAGTCTCCAGGATGCGGCGAGCCTGCTGGGTGAGGGCAGAGCCCCAGTCCACGGGCCTGGGCAGCTCTGTGGTGCAGGAGCTGCCACTCCTGGCTCAGGCTGACCCCTCCCCACGACGTCCAGGGGATCTGCTCTGCTCCACTCCAGAGGTCCTAGCAAGTCAGGACGCTGTCTTCACACCCGTGAACCCCGTCACCTCCCACTCATCTCCCCCCATCTGGAAGCTGGGGCCCCAGAGGGACAGGGTGCACGGCTGCTGTGGGGACCACGGTTTTTTGTTTTTGAAAGGCAGAGTTACACAGAGAGCTTGAGACAGAGAGAGGTCTTCCATCTGCTGGTTCACTCCCCATATGGCTGCAATGGCCAGGGCTGGGCCAGGCTGACGCCAGGAGCTTCATTCTGGTCTCCTACATGGGTGCAGGGGCCCAAGCACTGGGGACATCATCTGTTGCTTTCCCAGGCACATTAGCAGGAAGCTGGATCAGAAGTGGAACAGCCGGGTCTTGAACCAGTGTCCATATAGGATGACAGCACTGCAGGCAGAGGCCTAACCAGCCATGCCACAACACCAGCCCTGGGATCATGTTTTTTAAAGCAAGGTTCTTGGTTTGGAATTTATCAATGGATTTCGGAGAACCTGTGAACCTCTTGAAACTTAACATGTGTGTGTGCTTGTGTGTGCCACCAGTATTACTCAGAGGAGAATATAGTTTTTATCTGACTAGCACAAGGGTCTATGACCCAAATAAATACATAAGAATCATGGGGCTGGCATTGCGACATAGCAGGTAAAGCTTCCACCTGTGATGCTGGCATCCCATATGCGTGCTGGTTCGAGTCCTGGCTGCTCCACTTCTGATCCAGCTCCCTGCTAATGGTCTGGAAAGAGCAGCAGAAGACGGCCCAAGTGTTCAGGCCCCTGCCATCCACCTTGGAGACCTGGAAGAAGCCGCTAGCTCTTGGCTTTGGCCTGGCCCAGCCCCAGCTGTTGCAGCCATTTGAGGAGTGAACTAACAGATGAACAATCTCTCTCCGTAACTAAATGACTAAATCAAAAAAAAAAAAAAAAAAAAAAAGTCATGTAAAAGCTGGAAAGCAAATCTCTGTGTTCGGTTGCAGAAACCCATCCACAGAGAAGGGCAAGAAAGAGCTACCCAGCAGAGGCAATGTTTGGCCCGGCCAGGAGTCTGGTCTCCCCAGCCTGATGCCCAAGAACGAAGGCTTGTTCCTCCAGCTCAGGCCCCTTGCTCCCGGATGGCCCCTGAGGTCTCCCCTCCACACCCAACTCCCTATCTCCCTCCTCCACGCTCTCTCCTCCCTCTGCTCATTTAAGTGTTTCCTGAGCGCCTCCTTGGGCTGAGCGCTGTGTACCAGACGGACCTGGGCGCCTGCCCTCCTGGGGCTGCTGTTCCCGTGAGAGACAGTCGGGGCTGGCGTTGTGGCTCAGCAGGTTAAGCCACTGCCTGTGACATCAGAATCCTATGTGAGTGCCGGTTCAAGCCCTGGCTGCTCTGCTTCCAGTTCAGCTCCCTGCCTGGGAGGCAGTGGGTGATGGCCCAAGTGCTTGAGCTGCTGCCACCCATGTGGGAGATGTGGATGGAGTTCCAGGCTCCTGGCTTTGGCCTGGCCCATTTGGGGAGTGAACTAGCAGATAGAATATTTCTCTTTCTCTGTAACTCCCTCTATCACGCTATCAAAGTAAACTTTTTAAAAAATCATACACACACACATACACACACGACACACAGATGTACAACTACAAACCCAGGGCCATGCCAAGTAGGGAGAGGACAGAGAGAGGGGACAATGGATATCTGGGGTGGGGAGCTGAGGATTTCAGAGACCGGGGAATGGCTTCTGTAGCACTCCGATCGCTATGCTCATTGGCCAGCAATTTGGATTATAATCCACCGTGCAAGTTCGCAAATTTCTCTAAGGGAGAAACTGCACTTGGCATCACAGAGCCTGCAGCACCTGGTGCTGGGCAGGCACTTGTATTTGCTGAACAAACAGACGGGAGACTGAGCAGGTGCTCCTGGGATATTTCTCATATTAAGTATTTTTAACCCGTTGGAGGTGCAAAGGTTTCAGATCTCCTTCAAACCCACACACAGCACGGAGAAGAGCTAACAAATCACAAGACTGGGAGGAAGCCGGTCCCCAGTGTGGCTTTCTCTCTCCCACAGAGCTGCTCCACTCCCACCCCCGGCCGTCACGCCGGGTTCCTCGCCACTCATCCACAACTCGGTTCCGGCCCCTTTCTCAAGCTCAGACTCAGCCCCATCCATGTGAGGCTGAGGACGCGACCCCCATCGAGGCAGAGCTCGCGCTCTGGGGGGCAGGGTGCCTGGCACAGCGGCTCACTGCCTGGGATATCAGAGCGCTGGGTTCCAGCTTCCTGCTGCTATGCACCCTGGGAGGCAGCTTCGACAGCTCAGGTAACGGGAACATTTTACAAAATGTTTTTAAGAGACAGAGGGGGACACTTGTGCCCCCAAGGAGCGGGGGCAGGGCCTGCCAACACGCAGGACGGAGTCGCCGCCTTCCTCTCTCTCCACTAGAGTGGTATTTGCGCTTGTGTCTGTTTTGTTCACTGCACACGCTCAATACTTGCGAAATAAATGAATCAGCGAATGAAAGGGGACTTGGGCATGACAGTCAGAGGAAACAGCCAGACGCAAAGGCAAGGAGGTGGTAAAACCCACAGGCCGTGCGGCAAAGCCCCAACGTGGTGTGTGTGTCACCACCAGCTCTCCAGACGCACTTCCAACCGGAACACTGGCTGCTATTTTCATTTAACCAGTAGGAACCACAAAAACATAACCGGGGGCGGGCCCTGGTGTAGCCGTTAAGCCTCTGCTTGGGACAGATCCCATTATCGGTGTCTCGGTACAAGTTCTGGCTCTGCTCCTGAATGACTGTAGCTTCCCGTTAGTGTGCAAGAATGCAGTCCGGGAGGCAGCACATGATGGCGCAAGTCCTTGGGTCCCTGCCACTCACATGGGAGACTCGACAGAATTTCTGGCTCCCAGCTTCGGCCTGGCCCAGCTCTGGCTGTTGTGGGCATTTGGGGAATAAACCAGCAGATGGGAAGTCTCTTTTTGTCTCTCTGCCTTTTAAATAAACAACATTTTTTTAAAATACCAGAATTGGGCCAGCGCCGTGGCTCAACAGGCTAATCCTCCGCCTTGCGGCACCGGCACACCGGGTTCTAGTCCCGGTCGGGGCGCCGGATTCTGTCCCGGTTGCCCCTCTTCCAGGCCAGCTCTCTGCTGTGGCCCGGGAGTGCAGTGGAGGATGGCCCAAGTGCTTGGGCCCTGCACCCCATGGGAGACCAGGAAAAGCACCTGGCACCTGGCTCCTGCCATCAGATGAGCGCGGTGTGCCGGCCGCAGCGCACCGACCGCGGCAGCCATTGGAGGGTGAACCAACGGCAAAGGAAGACCTTTCTCTCTGTCTCTCTCTCACTGTCCACTCTGCCTGTCAAAAAAAATTAAATTAAATTAAATTAATAAATAAAATACCAGAATTGCATCTGTTTGTCAAAGACGTGCGTGACTTTTCTGACTTTGAAGAAAGCTGCCCGTGCCACTGGCTCAGCAACAAGGCAAACCGAAACCCAGCCCGCGCCCCGCTGAGCCCCAGCTGGGAGCAGCTGTGGTAAAATTAGGGAACAGCCGAGCGAGCGGCGGCTCCTTCAGTCAGGGGCTGGGAAGGAGAAAGGCCCCACGGCGGCCTCTGGTTTCTCCCCACCTTTCTCCCCTGGGCAGGGGCCTGGGCTGAACGAGGGGGGCATGCTGGGAGAATCCTTGCAGGGCCAGCGCCCTTGACGACACGGCTGGCCAGGGACAGAGGACACAAGAATGCAGGACACCCTCTCCCAGCGGCACGTGGTGTTTCTAAGCTTGACAGAATTTGGGAAAGTGAGAAGTGCTGGGTGGAGCCACTGGGAGGGCCAGGGCAGGGGAGAGGAGCAACCAGCTCCATGAACAGAGATCACCCCAGGCCGCAGCCCGGAGCCCACCCCACAGGACGATCAGGCCTGGGGTTCAGGAGAGTCAGGAATCCCCAACACAGTGCACCGGGGCTGGGGGTGCGGGACAGAGCCTGGAGTCCGCACGACCCGGGCCCCACAAGCCCCAGCTTTGCCGTCTGCGACACCACTGTGCTTAGACTTGTCCCCCAGAGCCCCGGCATCTTCACAGGGAAGGGAGGCAACCTTTGAGGACCATGTTCCTGATCAAAGGCGAGACTCAAAGAGGACCCTGTTAGAGGGCTGGGTGGGCAGATCAGAGGAGCCTCAGAGGCAGGCTTGGGTGTGCACCAGGCCGACTCATCTCCCGCTCATCCCACCCCCTGCACAATCTCGACACGGGGCCCCCTCCCCACCACACCAGCCCTCAGGCCACAGCCTGCGCACCTGGGATCAAGGGCAGATGGGCTAACCTAGCGGAGGCTCCTTTGGCGTCATCCCAGCTCTAGGGCCCAGACCCTGGCCACGCTGCTTTTTAGCTGCGTGACCTCTCCAGGCCTTGACCTTTGCCTGTAAACAAGACCCACCCGGTCTCCAAAGCCGCTACCTTGGCCAATTCTCCCCTGCATAGAGGTCACTGAGCTGCTGCCTGCGGGTTGCGAAGACCTGCTGGGCCACCCAGCGTGGGGCCAGGTGCTCCAAGGCCTGGGGTGGGGGGGAGACCACTGCTGAGCACCAGGGGGCCTGGCTTCGATGCTCTGGAAGGGGGATCCCCCTCTCCCTCTACCAGGAGGCAGGCCGCAGCCTAGAGCTCAGAGCCGGCAGTACGTCACTCGGCAAGCAACCAGCGGGTTGGCAGGGCACCAGGTGCTCGGGTGCTTTCACCCCGGTAAGGCTCACACACCCAAGGCACAGCAGTAACTCACCCAGGGGATCGTTCAGGGCCCCGTGGGTAACAGAGCGTGACACGCGGTCACTGCCCTCCTTCCTCGACGGCTCTCACTCTGTCGGGGGGGGGGGGCAGCCCCTGGCACATAAGCAGAAGAGAAGCACACAGCCCGCACAGCCTCAGCAAGCCGGGTGAGGCCGCAGTCTGCAGGTGAAGAGGCATGGAGGACCAGACTTCCCAGGAGAGAACAATGCAGTGAGCCACCCGCTGTTGTACGCGGGCCTCGCCGGGAGGTGAGCAACTGTCTGAGTCACGGCCAGTCCCGGGCCCCATACTCCCAGCGGCCCCACCCGTGGGCACCCCGGCCAGCCTGGGTCCAGCTCTGGGTACGGGTGCTGAGAGAGGTGCGTGTGCAGGGTGGCGGGCTCGGGCTCGAGGCTCCTGCACTCCTGGAAAAGGGGGT
Organism: Sylvilagus bachmani; assembly: GCA_015711505.1. Taxonomy (NCBI): domain Eukaryota; kingdom Metazoa; phylum Chordata; class Mammalia; order Lagomorpha; family Leporidae; genus Sylvilagus; species Sylvilagus bachmani. The sequence goes on along the minus strand of CM027388.1, from coordinate 16,752,010 downwards.
TTTCAGGACAGAAAGTCCAACGGCGGGGCGTGTGCTAAGCATCGGCTCTCGCCTAGAGGCTGAGGGATGGGGACTCAGAGACTGGTCCTCTGCCTGGCTGACAGCCAGGTGAGTCCCTCCCTCATTCTTTCCTTGACCCCTCTCCAACCAGGAAACCCAGACAGACAGCTGGATGCTGGTTCAGGAGCGTGACCAGACACGTGGCCCCTCTCAGCACTTTCAAACGAACCCCACAACTGAGCAGGCCAGGACTTGGCCTGATGATGTCATTTACCACCGGAGGAGCGGACCCCAGAAAGGATCCCACACTTGGCCATATTTCTGCCAAACGTGATGCTGACCCCGGTAAGTCAAGGAAGGTGTTTCAGCCAACGCTAAAACTGGCAAATCAGTAGCCGTGGGGCCCATGCCAAATGTACCTGTAGCCAAATGTCAAAACAGTGTCTTTTAAAGAGACACCATCCCAACCTGGCACCCACAGCCACTGGTGGCGCAGAAGCCCCTGAAAAAGGGGGTGCAGCTCCCGGCAACACCCCAACCCAAGGCCGGGACATGCTGCCGGCCACAGCTCCCCTCCCCTCCCCCCACGCCTGGAGCTATTTCCTACTATCAGCCTCCAGAGCTAGATTTCCTTCTTTAAATCAAAATGGAACGGGAGAAATTGAAGTTTCCGGAGCAAAACGAACTTCCGCGTGCTCTCTGATTAACCCCCAGAACAAGTCCCGGAGGGGAAAATGGCATTTTCCATGTTCAAAAGGAAGAGAGTCCATCCAGCAGTAACAGGATCTGAAATGGACGAGACGAGCAGAGAAGCCGTGGGCTGGGGAGGGACTGGAGGAAGAGCTGCCAGGTAGCCAGACCCGCACAGCGTCATATGCTGTCCCCAGGGGCCTGAGGAACGAGCCGGAAAACATCTTTCCATTTGTATTTGTCAAACTTGGCTCACTCCCTCGAAGCCAAGGAAAGAGATTTAAACTGCAAGTGCCTGCGGGTCCCTGTAACTCACCCGGCCGGCCGGTGTTCTGAGAGCATCTGGGGTGCTAATTACGGAGGCGAGGAGATGGGCTCGAGTCTGTGGCTCGCCCACACACACCTGTCAGAAGGCGCAATTTTAACCCTGGAAGAGCAGCCTGCACCCGCTCAGGTTCCCTCCTCCCCACGTCCCACGGATCCAGGACCCAACGAGAGGCAGCAGGAAGGTGACTTGGGGAGCTGGCTTTGTCCCCGTGATTCTAGAGATGAAACTCAGATCTGGGGGAGTTAAGAGTAATGGCAAATTAATTCCGTAATCCCTGACCCTGGGGACGAAGCCGGCTGTGGTGGTCAACCAGAGCTACAAGTAGGCTTCAAAAGGTTCAGGAGAATTAAAAGAGAATGAGGGGCCCGGTGCTGTGGCACAGAGAGTTAGAGCCCTGGCCTGCAGCTCCAGCATCCCATGTGGGCACCGGTTCAAGTCTCAGCTGCTCCACTTCTGATCCAGCTCCCTGCTAGTGCCCCTGGGAAAGCAGTGGACGATGGCCCAAGTGCTTGGACCTGTGCCACCCACATGGGAGACCCGGAAGAAGCTCGTTGCTCCTGGCTTCAGAACAACCCAGCTGTTGCAGCCATTTGGGAAGCGAACCAGCAGATGAAAGACCTCTCTACCTCTCTGTAACTCTTTCAAATAAATAAAATAAATCTTTTTTTAAAATGCTAATTTGCCACAAATTTTCTGAAGCTCCCCCAAACATTCTGGATCTTGTTTTTGTTCTAAGACAGCCAAGCTTGTAAGATGGTTTGCTTCAAACCTGTAAGGCCTTGCTTTGCTTTAAGCCCCTTCCATGGCCAGAGGCACAGCCAGTGTCCCTGTGAACTCCACAGCACTCTGGAAGCATGGACAATCTACAGCCTCGATGTGAGCCCTGCACCTGCCAGACGGCTGGCCTTCCCCACGTGGCCACAGGCAGAGTCAAGCAAAGCTTGTGAGGCAAAAAGAAAGGGCAATTATTTGGGGAAGAGCAAAGCTGCTTCCACAAAAGCTAGGACCAGAGAGCCCGGGGGTGAGCCCGGGGACAGTCAGGGGGACAGCCCGGGGGTGAGCCCGGGGACAGCCTGGAGGACAGCCTGGAGGACAGCCAGGGGAACAGCCAGGGGGTGAGCCCGGGGACAGCCAGGGGGACAGCCCGGGGGTGAGCCCGGGGACAGCCAGGGGGACAGCCCGGGGCTGAGCCTGGGGGACAGGCTGGAGGAGAGCCCGGGGGACAGCCTGAGGGACAGCCAGGGGGACAGGCTGGGGGTGAGCCTGGGGGACAGCCTGGGGAGAGCCTAGGGGTGAGCCCAGGAAACAGCCTGGGGGTGTGCCCGGGGGACAGCCAGGAGGACAGCCTGGGGGTGAGCCCGGAGGACAGCCTGGGGGACAGCCAGGGGGACAGGCTGGGGGATAGCCTGGGGGTGAGCCTGGGGGAGAACTTGGGGGACAGCCTGAGGGAGAACCTGGGGGACAGCCTGGGGGAGAGCCTGGAGGACAGCCAGGGGGACAGCCTGAGGGAGAACCTGGGGGTGAGTCCGGGGGAGAGCACCCAGCTGGTACAATTTCCTCAACTCAGCCCCCACCCCTAATAAAAATAGGAATGGAATTCCCTTTATATAGCCTGACCCTCAGCAAGGAGACAGGTGCCTCGTGGCCCAGCACAACAGCCCAGGATCCCCTACAACAACAATCCATCTACACAAGACCTCACAGCTTTGACAGATCTTCACCTGGAAAGAAAACCCGCGGTGCATTCATGGACACCAGGCCCAGAGGGGTCAGTGAATTTGCCCAGTTACGCAGCACACCAGTAAGAGCCACTCCAGGTCCTTGGGCTGGGGGACATGAAGGGATGAAGGCCTCAGGCTGGCCCATGGGCTGATGTCGCTCCTACAGTCTGGGAGTCCCCAGACTCCTCCCGCTGCACAGGGGGAGCAGACGAGGGTGTCTCAGTGCTGGCATTCAGGGCTGGGGGTCCTGTGCCATGGAGGGCTGCCTTGTATGTCTGATGCTTCAGCAGCCTGCCCGGCCCCCACCCACAGAATGCCAGTTGCAACCTGTAGTGACACTGCCAAATGTCACCTGGAAGACGGACGAACCTGGCCTGGCTGAGCATGCTGCAGGAGGCACACGGTGCATTTCACAGAGCGTGCCCCCCTCCTCAGCGCCAAACACGCCTCAGCCTCTGTTCCCGGGCCATCGGCAGCTTTCCTAGGAGAAGCCGAGGCCAGGGGGCGGAGCCCAGCTCTGGGGAAAGGATGCGGCCCAGGACCTGACACCTGGGGGCCCAAGAAGGCAAGTCCGGGATGCTCCCCACCTCCAGGCTGGAGGACCTCCCCCACCCATTCAGAAGGAATTTGAGTAAGTCGACCCAAGAGGTCAAACACCAAAGGGTAGTTTCTCGTCAAGGCCCCTCGGAGAGCCGGCAGCACTGGAAAATGGTCAGGGGTCTCAGTCAAGAACAATAGACACTAATCTTTACGAAGTACCTACTGTGTGCCAGGTAATCTGCTAAAAACTTTATGTATACTCCGCCACTAAGCCTGTTCCCATTGCTACCCATTGTGCAGTAAAGAAAATTGAGGCATCGGTACCTTCTATGTGAGGCACAGGTGCACGCTGTGTGTACTGATGGGGTGGGGGCAGGGTGGGGCTAAGGGTAGGGAGGGCCCCACACTGTGCTTCTGGGCCGGGCACCCCATGACCATGTCAAGACCCACTGCAGCAGGAAAAAAGATGGCCCCACTAAAGGCTCAGAACAGCCAGCCGCGTGCCAAGCGCCGCCAGCCTCTCAGCCCAAGCCCGAGCAGGTGCTGGGGGCCTTCCAGCCGACGGGGTGGGAACGGCTGGCGCCAGCTGGAACAGAATTTGAGAACACATTAGCGGAGTCTCACTTCCAGGGACAGCGCGACTCCGCCCCACGGAGCAGGCTTCTCTGGTAGCGAGCGGTGCTTGCGAGAGGCCCGGTGTCAGAGAAGCCATTTGTTTCCCAACAGCAACCGGGGTGGTGGCAGCCGCCAGGGACGGGGTCTCTCGCGCACTGCCTAGGCCTCTGGCCAGGAGCCCTGACACCCAGGCTGAGGCCTCCCAGCCCAGACCCTGGAGAGGGGGCCTGCAGGAGTCCTTGGGAAGTGCCAGGAACCGCTAGGGGAGGAGGCACTTGGCCTTGCATGGCCATGGCCAGGCAGCAAAACAGGCCGGCTGGGCTCCCAAGTGCCTCAGCAGGCCCTGGACAGTCCCTTGGCTCCGGGAAAAGGACCACTCTGTGCCTCAGTGGGAGGGCTCCACTGCTGTGCCACATCTACAACCCACCAGTCAGGAGACCCTGAGATGAGCCTGGCGGAACCCCCACAGCAGAGACGGGACCTGACATCTGAGCTCAGGTCGCAGCCTCGGGATGGGGACCCCCGCGCCCCAACCTGATACAAGGATCTGTCTGTGGTGGGAGAATAAGCCTGTCAATTCTGAGCACCTGCTGAGCACTCGGGTCCAGAGTGCGACCTTGTCTCTCCCTGTGGAAAACACATTTTTTCCCTAAGTTATTTATTTGAAAGGTAGAGTTATAGAGAGAGAGGGAGAGAGAAGTCTTCCATCCACTGGTTCACTCCCCAAATGGCTGCAACAGCCGAGCTGGGCCAGGCCAAAGCCAGGAACCTAGGACTCCATCTGGGTCTCACATGTGCATGACAGAGACCCAGGCACTCGGGTCATCTTCCCACTGCCTTCCCGGGCACATTAGCAGGAAGCGGGATTGGAAGTGGAGCAGCTGGGACTCAAACTGGTGCTCTGGTATGGGATGCTGGCCACGAGGCCACGACGCCCATCTCAGCATCTTTAAGGAAGGATTTGTGCCCTGGGCCCATGGTCCCCTGGCCAGAGGAAGGGTTGGACACCTGCTGAGGAGCCTTGGCCCAGGGCACTGGCTATCTCTTCCACCCACTAGGAGGGCTGCTTACAAATGCCCAGGACAGAATGGGAACAGGAAATTGTCCAGCTCCTAACCCGGGAGAGGTTGAAAGATGAGTGGGCTTGGGGCTCGGGCCCAGGAGAACCACGACCTCCATCTCTCGCCCTGGGAAGTTCATCTTCCTGGCCCCTGAACCCCACTGCTGCTGCCCTTCTGGGAAGAAGAAGGGCGGGGGCGATGCTGGAGTCAGCAGCAGCCCTCCGCCGTTCTCAGGCCCACCGATTTCCAGACTGCCTGCTCATCTGGCTGCTGCACCCTAGTCTGGTCTCTGCCGAGCAGGAAACCGCTCCAGCACCAAGCTTCCCGTGGACTGGCCGTCTTTTCCCTTTGCACCCTAAGCCAGTCCCCTGCAGTCTCCTCGGAGGGGTTCTTATTTACTCAATGAACAACTAAAAAAATAAGTTGAAAAATAAGCTCAGATAAGAGCAATAAAGCCTCCCTTTAGCCTTTGCCATTGCAACTGAGTTGAAGCAGGAGAGCCAGATTGTCCAGGCGAGAATTACAGGGTTTGTGGATTAGAGGCAACCGAGGCCCCTACGTTTTCCTTTGGTGAGGACTAAATTGGTATTTACTTGCACAAGCTAAGAGCAGAGAGGTGCAGGGGTTCTCCGTGTTGCCACCGATAACATATGCATCTGGTAGCCACCAGAGCCGAGAAGGGTGGAGGGAGAGACTGCAGAACGTGACGTGTCAAATTCAAGCTCCCTGCTGTCCCTGGTGGAGTTCACCATTGTCCCCGCAAGTCCTGAGTCTTGCTAGAGAAGGGAGACTCGGTGAGGCCACCGAGAAGCCAGAGAGTCTCTCTCTAGCAAAGTCACAAGCTCCCAACATAGAGTCTAAAATAAGCTCAGGACAATGTCAGAAGCAAAAAAACGACACGCAGAGTCTGCAGCGGGGGTCCCAGGCGGAGACCTCAGCGCAGTGAGCGCCGGCACTCGCCGTCAGGTAGCACAAGGCCTGAATGCCTACAGGGTTGCTGCTGGGTGCCCCCGGCTCCTGGCAAACTCACATTCAGTGAGGTCACAGCTTGGGCCAGCTAGCTTCTGGTCCATCTCTGGAGGACAGGAGAAGTCGACGCTGGGTAAGAAACAATGTTGAAGACCGACTTATAGAAGCAAGAGGACCACTCTTATAGGACCACAGACCTGCCGAGACCCCTGGTACCTGCAAGACCCTCCAGGCTCCGCTGGGAATGGAGGTATATGTACATGATTGGGTGGGAGCAGGGAACATTCCAGCATTGATGGCTGCTGATTTGAGCTGAAGCTGGTTCTGTCTCTCCAACTTAGCAACTCAGCCAGGCCATTGGCAAAAAGTCTTCCTGGAGCCAGTCCAGCCATGGACAAGATGGAGCACCCTATTATCAGTATTAAAAGTAATACAGTTGGAAGACGCTCAACCTAGGGTTCACCCTGAGACCTCAGACAGGAGCCAGAGGCTGCCAGCCGGTGCAGGGCAGTGAGTGGGCTCTGAGAACCCCAGGGACTGAGAGGGACCCTCAAGGGGCCAGCATTCTGGGACCACCCCCCAACCCAAGCCCCGGAAGGCACAGGTATGTTGGATGCCAGGAATAGAAATATGTGTAAGCTGGAGCTGGCCTCTGAAGCCCCGAGGCCATCTCCAGACTCTGAACCTGACGGAAGACGCACTTACACTTGACCTTCAGAACCGTTAAGATGAGCTACCAGCCCCCAACTTGGGGGAGGCCAATGCAGCCCAATGACCTTGTCCAAAGGTCAGCCCAACGACCCAGAAATGCAAGGACTTCTCTGCTCACAGACGGGCTCAGCCAAGAAGCCAGGGGAAGAGAGGGTGAGGGTAGAGTTAGCCCAAGGCTGAGCCAGGAAGAGGCTCCCAACCTGACTCAGGTCTCGGAGGTGGGGGGCTCCCCCACCTTCCTCCACACTCTGTGTCTTTAAGATTTTATTTATCTACTTGAGAGGGAAAGTTAGAAATACAGAGAGAAAGGTCTTCCATCTGCTGGTTCACTCCCCAAATGGCCACAACAGCTGTGCCAATCAGAAGCCAGGAGCTTCTTCCAGGTCTCCCATGGGGGTGCAGGGGCTCAAGGACTTGGGCCATCTTCTACTGCTATCCCAGGCCACAAGCAGAGAGCAGCTGGGACAGGAACTGGCACCTGTATGGGATGCTGGTACCACAAGGGGAGGCTTAGCCTACTACACCACAGCACTGGCCCCCTTCTTTTCTAAGATTTCTAAGAATAGGGGGAGGTAGGGAGGGAAGAGGGAGAGAAGGAGAGAAGGAGGGAGAAAAGGAGTGGGGGAAGGAGGGAGGGAGGGAGGGAGGAAGAGTCAGCTCCTACCAGTTGGTTCACTATTCAAATGGCTGCAGCCTGGACAAACCCAAGGAGCCTCAAACTCCACCCAGGTCTCCCACATGGGTACAGGGACCCAAGCACTCAGGCCATCTTCCACTGCTTTCCTAGGCCATTAGCAGAGAGATGGACCAGAAATGGACCATCCAGGACTCGAACCGGCACTCCTATGGGATGCAGGTGGCAGCTTAACCTGCTGGGCTGCAACGCTGGCCCCTTGCTGGGATTTCCGATGTTCAAACTGTGCCTTAGTACCGGCACGCTGTGTGCTGTCAGGTCCTGCACGTGTCCCAGAGACAAAAACCGCAGCTCGCGTTCTCCAGGGGAAACACAAGGCATCTTCAGAAGACCCGAGCCCAGAAACACCGCCAAGGGAGCTGGGGCGCCTCACGAGCGGTGAGCGGCAGGTGCTGGTCAGTCCAGAACAGCGCACCTTCTAGGCTGCCAGAGGAAAACTTAGCAAGACCTGGGCTCCCCCCAGCTGGTGCCTAGTGGAAGGGTTAAGAACGGTGCATGTGAAATTCCTCGGGGAACAGCAGAGACCCGGCCCGCACAGCGATTTGGCTTCCGTTGTGAAGTCACCGACAGGAGGAGGAGACAGGTAGTGGGGGAAGAATGACAGTCTGGGGATTAGTGTGATGACAATTAGCCAAGTTCTGCTCTGCTTCTCTTTACAAAGACAACTTCCCTTGGCTTTGCTCTTGGAATGCCACATTACAAGAGAGACATTTCCATGGCAACCACAGACACATTTAGCGATGTGTCACTAAATTTGTGTGTGCACAAAGGCGCATTAGGAGACTTTTTGAATGTGGCAAGAGAAATAGATTTTTCATAATTGAATGTTGCCCTCGAGTGGAGCTTACCATTTGCTCGAAGCTGGGGCTGCAAAAGAGGCTGCTAACAGTGCCATCCGATCAGGCTCGCCTGGAACATTGCAGCCGAGTCAGCCAAGGGCCTGTCTCCCTGCTGGGAGGCTGCTGCCCAGAAGGGGGCACGGAGAGATGGGGGCACAGCCAGAGGTCTCGAGGGCCTGGGCAGACCGGGGAGAACAGAGCCATCTCGTGTCTGGCCAGAGGCCATGGAGAGAGAACGCCACCTGGATTCGAATCCGATACAGCCCTGACCCTTCCCCAGGAACCGGTCGGGCGGCCCCTAGGTTATCATCCGTGCTGACAGAGAGAGGGAGGGACGGATTGGCACCACTATCAGATAGCTTCCCCAAGAGCTGGAATGCAAGAAAAGGAATGCAGAACCCAGAGCCAGAAGTCCCAGCTGCACGGCCCAGTTCTGTCTCTTCCTAACCACGGAGCTCTGAACGCGGCTCTTTCTCTCAGGAATGTGCCTCCTGACTGCCAGATGCTTCGAGGAGGCTGGAGTGTGGGGGCATCACTACGACCCCGCGACACTGCAGAACCGGAGCACTGTTCTAGAAGGTTCTCGGTACATGGGGACAGTGACAGGCACCACCCAACAATGCCTGTGTCAGGGTGAGGCTGCTGCAGGTTTATGGTGTCCTGGGGCCGGGTACAGCAAGGGGTGCCAGGACAGCCCCCACAGCACCTGCCCCTGCCCCAAGGGCCCTGGGGTCAGCTTTTCTGGTCTTCCCTGCCCCCTTGCTTCCCCTTGGTCAGCAGCCAGAGGCCCAAGGTCCACAGCACACACATGTACCTCGCACGTTCCACCCGTCTGCAAGCTGCTCCCCCATCTCCAGTCTCCTTGACGACTTCCTGGGCCTCAGCTGCCCTGAGAAATGAGAAGCCAACGCTGAGAGGCAAACGGGAGACGCTAAGCCCTGACTTCTGAGCTCCCAGGGGCCTGGGTCCTGGAAATGAGAGATTTTCAAGGGCCGCTTTGACCCCACATGATTTCCCCTCACATCTTGATTCAGAAATTAGCCCCAGCTGGGAAGCAATCAGTGGCCATGCTGAGGGCCCGGCAGTTCCATGCTGGGGCTCCGAGAAGTGCCTTCACTCCCCACCTCAGCCCAGGGTGTAGGCTGGCCTTGCGCCCACCCCCTCCTTCTGCCTTGTAACCTGTCTTCCCAGGTGAGGCCACACTCTGCCACCATCCCAGGCTCAGAGTGAAGTATCTCCCACCCACAGGCATCACTCAGATCAGCCGTCTAAGACACCATGCAGCCCCCACCCCATCCAAGTCACCTGCCTGCCCAACACCCCCCTGACAAACTGGAGGGGCCCTGGGCTGCCCCGAGCTGAGCTGCGCCTGTGTCCCCCAGGCCCGTGACCCCTGCCTGCTGCTGCCAGCTCCCCTGCATGGGGCTCTCTACAGACCTGCTTTAGGTCACAGCGGCTGCCACACTCATCCCCCACGCGCCCGTCTTCCCCTCCCAGCTGATGGGGACGTGAAGTGGTGTAGCCACAGGCAGCACAGCCTGGCGGCTCCTCAACACCCAGGACAGCGCCAGCGCGCGCCCCAGCACTTCCACATCTATGTCTGCACCCACAAGAATGAATATCACGGGTCCACCCTCAAACAGGCCTGTGAATGCCCACGGCAGCAGTATCCACGATAGCCTAGAGGTGGACACAATTCAGACGCCCTCCAACAGGGCAAAGTGTTCTATCCACAGAGGGGAATTTTATTCAGATATAAAAAGACATGGGACCAGAGCCAGCATGGTGGCATAGCGGGTTAAGCCACTGCTGGCACACATATGAGTGCCGGTTCAAGTCCTAGCTGCTCCACTTCCGATCCGGCTCCCTGCTGATGGCCTGGGATAACAGCAGAAGATGGTGCAAGTGCTTGAGCCCCTGCCACCCTCATGGGAGACCCGGATGAGGGTCCAGGCTCCTGGCTTTGGCCTGGCCCCAGCCCTGGCTGCATTTTGCCATTTGGGGAATGAACCAGCAGACTGAAGATCAATCTCTCTTCTCTCCTCTCTGACTTCCAAATAACTTAAAAAAAAAGAAAAAAAAAACCTGCAACCCCGACACGTGTGCAGATATGAGAAAGCCACATCCCGGTGACTGCAGCTGACGCCTGGGATGGAGGAATCTGCAGAGAGAGGAGGCTGGCGGCTGCCGGGGGCCAGGGGCTTCGGGAGGGACTGCCTCACGGGCATAGGCTTTCCGTGGGGGGGGAGGGGGGGTGTTCTGGAACCAGACAGTCGTGGTGGCCACGTAACCTTGTGAACGTACTTAACGCCACTGAATCATACATGCTCAGATGACTCCAAGGACACATTTTCACCCGTTTTTAAAAGCTCACCTCCTCGCCCAGCGGTCTCTGCAGCCTTTGCTAGAAACGGAGATTTTGGAGCCCTCAAAGCTGGGACCGTGGGGAGGGCAGCACCCCCACAGCGTGGGGGGTCAGGAAGTTCGATGCTTCCCAGCAGAGCTGTGAGACGCCGCCAGGCTCCTCTGCTCGCGCAGACCCCGCGAGGTCCACCTGAGACATCCAACGCAGACAGGGGACCAGAGCTCAGTCCAGCTTTCAGCGCCCCTCTAAGGGGCTGAGCCACCCGACGCCTGCTGCTGGAAATGCAGTGACCGTGGAGGAGAAAGGCGCCCCATGCTTTCCAGTTCTGCAATCAGCCGGGGTCGACCAGCACCAGCCACGTCTCATCTGGTGTCCCAGTACGGTGGGCGGGGCGAGCAGACCTGTGCGCGCAGACTTCAAGATGCCCAAGCCACTAAAGAAAAAGGCAGGGGCCGGCCGGCGCAGCGCGTTAAAACTGCAGCCTGCAATGCCAGCAGCCCATAAGGACGCTGCTTTCTGTCCCCACTGCTTCACGTCTGACCCAGCTCCTGGGAGAGCCGTAGCCCCAAGTGCTGGGGCCCCTGCACCCACATGGGAGACACGGATGAAGCTCTTGGCTCCTGGCTCCGGCTTGGCCCAGGCCTGGCCATCATGTCCATTTGGGGAGTGAACCAACAACAGATGGAAGATCTCTCTCTCTCCCTCCCTCCCTCTCTCCCCATACTCCGACTTTCAAATAACTAAGTCTTTTAAAAAGAAAAAGGCAGCAGGATTCGGAAGGCAGGAAATGCCAAGGCCACCTGGCTGCGAGTCAAGGCTGCTCGGGCACCCGAGTCTGCAGGCTCTCCTGGCTGCATGGCCCAGCCAGGAGACGGGGAGCAGGGGGAGGCCGGAGCGCGGCCGGGGGCGGTACACTCAGCGCTTCCTCAGGAGGCAGTTCCAGCAGCGCTCTGCCCTCCTTCAGTGCTCAGGGGCTGGCTTTCAAGAAAAACACGAGCATGCCAGCAGGGGCGTCGGCCACGAGCCGAGAAGGACGGGGTGGCGTTGGCCACGGGCTGCCTGTGGCCGCTGCGAAAAGCAGCCTCATCACCCACAGCTCCTTCCGTTCCTGGACAACGATGCAGGTTAAGCCATGCCTTCTCCACGTGCACACGGTCCCCTCTTTTCCTGATGGAGACGCCGTGACTCTGTAGTGTGGGGCCTGACCGGGGCTGCACATGGCTGTTTCCAGCAAGAGGGCAGAGGCACAGCCCTGGGCACTCTGCTGGGGTAAGGAGGGGCTGGCAAGAGGCCAGGAGAAGAAACAGTTGTGTGAGCAGCCTCAGCCAGAGTGAGAAAGCCGACAGCTCAGAGCAGCCAGCCCTTCCTGGATGAGGTCAGAGTGGGGAGTCCTGCACCAATCTGTAGCCAGGAACTTCTTCCAGGTCTCCCACACGGGTACAGGGACCCTTCCACTGCTTTCCCAGGCCACAGCAGAGAGCTGGATCGGAAGTGGAGCAGCCGGGTCTCAAACCAGCACCCACATGGGATGGTGGCACTGCAGGCAGCGGCTTTACCCACTACGCCACAGTGCCAGCCCCAGCACCTCATTTTTAACATATCTAAAAACTTATCTCCCCCTCCTGTGGTTTCTCACTGTCCCTAATCCCTTTTTTTTAAAGATTTATTTATCATTTATTTTGGAAGGCAGTGTTACAGAGAGAGAGAGAGAGAGAGAGAGAGAGAGAGAGAGAGAGATCCATCTTGCATCCACTGGTTCACTCCCCAGATGGCTACAATGATAAAGGTTGGGCTGGACAGAAGCCAAGGGCTTCAATCAGGTCCCCCATGCAGGTGGCAGAAGCCCAAGCACTTAATGGACCATCTTCCACTGCTTTTCCTGGGCCGTTAGCAGGGAGCTGGATCAGAAGTGGAACAACTGGGACATGAGCCGGTGCCCATATGGGATGCCGACATCTCAGCAGCGGCTTTATGCGCTATGCCACAGTGCCGGCCCCACTGTCCCCATTCCTGATGGCACCATCCACCCCAGGTAAAAAAGTGAGCCAGTGCTACCTTCACGTCCCACGTCCATACCTGTAACACCTCCAAAGATTCAGCACAAACAGCTGTTTGCTAGCCTGCCACAATACCTCCCAGCACTGCCCACATGCCCCAGGAACACCATCCTTTCCCCCAGCCTCTAGCTCGTATCTTGAGGTGACCCCAGGACCCCTCACCCTTTGTTCGCATCTTCGACACCTGTTACATCGTGTACACCTGTGTGCCAGGCTAACTGGACGGTCCACTCGCTGAGGGACAGCCTCCCCTTATGACACCCCCGGGATCTCGGGCACGGCCTGTGCCATGGCAAAGCTGGATTGCAACACAACAGGTCAGCAGCAGGGAGCTGATACTCCTCTCTCTGCCTATCAGCTACATTATTTCATGGAGTCTGGTTCGGACCTGTTTGCGCCTATCAGCTACGTTATTTCATAGAGTCTGGTTCGGAACCGTTGGCGCCTATCAGCTACGTTATTTCATAGAGTCTGGTTCGGACCCGTTTGGCAACCAGATTTCCAACCCAAATGGCTCTCTGGAAACTCCAGCAGCCGCACAAAAACATCTTGGGGGGGGGGGGGGACTAGTCAGGAACATGACCAGGGGATCAGGGCAGAGACACTGAGCCTGGGAAGCCCCCAGTCCCTCCCCAACCTGGGGAATGGCACCCACCTGGGAGGACCGGCAGAGACGGACCCAGGCAGAAGTGCCTCAGCATCTAATTAAACATTTCAGACTCCACTGCGCACAAGACGGGACCCACGTCCCCCACGGAACCCTGACAAATGAGTCGTTTCCAATCAATCTATCACCATGACATCTGGGCACCTCCAGAAGATGAAAATAGGACCAACACATAAATGAAAACCAACACACAGACAAGCGTCTCCCACACAGGCCCCCGGGAAAGCTCAGCTGCAGCCATCTGCCAAGCCCCAGCCCCACCACCGCTTCCTGCAGCCAGCGGTCATGAGCATGCGCGGTTTCATCTAAGAGGCAACAACAGAGAGAAATTTCTTCTCTGTAGTCTGGCTCTCTGTACATGTTCCTGGGCTAAATGTCCACCCCTCGACGCCAGAATGAAACAAGCGTGGGACGAACGCAATGTGTTTCATAGGCTGCACGGCCAAAGGATTCGCTAGAAATCACAGGGACAGATTGGAGAAACACGGCAAGTCGGCAACAGCTGAGCATGCACAGGGTTCTTGCATAGAGCTCGCTCAGGGACCCTGCGACCTGAAGCCCCCGAGCGGGCACTCCCAGTGCTCCGTGGAATATTCCCACCTCCCGCAGCTTCCGCCTCAGGTGGATCCGATGGCCCCCAGACAGGGAGTCTCAGGCTAAGTCCCACGCAGCACCTGGCAGGGCACAGGCATCCTAAGAGAGCGGAGCACTGAGCCCAACACCTGGGCTGGGTTCTGCTCTTTCCCATCTTCATGTCTCCTTCCTCCAGCGCGTCCATCAGTTACCCGGATGTGACAGCTAGCGACCTGCCCTGCTGCTCACGGGATTTCTGCAAGGCTTGAAGCACCCTGCAAAAGCCCGCTCGGGCGTCCAGAAAGAGGCACGAGAAGCCGCGGGAGCGAAGGCGGTGGCCTGCTGGGAAATCTCTGGACAGCAAATGTTTTCATTGCAGCTCCTTCTGTCTCGCTTGCTTCCCCGAGAAAGATTTAGGTGGGACAGGCAGGTGTTTATGCACTCGGCACCGTCCGCCTGCCTCCATACATCTGGATGCGGCCGGAGCGCCTCTGGGACCTGACAGCATGGTGCTGAGACTCCCTGCAGCTGGAGATCCGTCTTCGCTTTCCCCCAGCTCAGGTGTACAACACGGGCTCAGTGTCGACAGCAGCCGTTTCGTCTGTTAATAAATTCGAGGCTTCTCTTGAGCACGGGAAGAACAATGCATGCGACTCGCTCTGGAAAACTGAGTTTCAGCGGAGTCTTTTCCCCAGCTTTCTCCTTACCCAATCTCAGTGGAAGGGTTAGGAAAGAAAGAAAATCCCCAACCTCTCTCACCAGGGGTAAAAGGGAACAAAGGAGTCAGCCCTTCTGGGGCAGAGCTGGGGAAACTTCCTTGTGCCAAGGGCCATGTGGATGTTGATAGCATCATTCGTCGGCTGCACAAAAATATCAACTTTAAAACTAGCCTGCCATTGGCTTGTTGAATTTCGAGTCCCGCCTGCAGTTGCCTCAGCAGCGCCAGACCCCGCCTGGCCTGGCTGCACACCAGAACCACCCGGGAAGCTCAGACCAGGTGAATCTGTGTGTGGTCGAGTGGGAGACACTGGGTCATCTGTGTTTACTAAAATCCCCTAGACGATTCCGGGCAGAAATGAAGTTTAGCATCCGTGTTGTAAAGAGTCAAAGGTCAGCCCTTTCTAGAACAATTGATGGACTGATTGATTGAGAGGCAGAGAGAAGGCTCCCATCAGCTGGTTCACTCCCCAAATGCCCACAGTGGCTGCGGCTGGACGAGGCCAAAGCTGGGAGCTGGAAATTTAAACCAGGTCTCCTGGGTGGGTGGCAAGGACCCACAGAGCCAGCACTGCTGTTCCTGGGGGCCCCATCAACAGGAAGCTGGAGTCGGGAAGCAGAGTCGGGAACTGAACCTGGGTACTCCGATGTCAGACACGAGGCCAAACACCCACTCCAGGACCAGTCCTTCTGAATGTCTACCAACACTATGACAATTTCTACTTTATTCCAAAGCAAAAGCTCTTCTTCTAAATTGTCACCCATCAGCCTTCAGGTGTCACAACAGAAGGAACTCAAACTAAGCAGCAGGGCAGGGGGTGAAGTCGGGGCACCGCGGCTTAAACTGGCGGGAGGTGAAGTCGGGGCACCGCGGCTTAAACTGGCAGGAGGTGAAGTCGGGGCACCGCGGCTTAAACTGGCAGGGGGTGAAGTCAGGGCACCGCGGCTTAAACTACAGGCTACTTCCCTTCTCAGAATTTTCATTCTCCCAGCACTAAAACAGGATCACGGTCCACGTTCTCTCTGTCACAGCGCTGCTGAGTGGGTCACCTAAACCCTTCATGGGATACTCGTGGGCTCTCCTAAGAATACTACACACACAGGGAATCTCAGACCTGCTCTGGGAGTGGGTGGTCACAACAGCCAGTGCCCACTCCCCTTCAAAGCAGACTTTCACTCAAAAGACAAGGGGGGCTGGCGCTGTGGCATAACGCAGGGAGACCTGGATGGAGTTTCAGGATCCTGGTTTTAGCCTGGCCCAGCCCCAGCCATTGCAGACAACTGGAGAGTAAGCCAGCAG
Source organism: Sylvilagus bachmani (assembly GCA_015711505.1). Lineage (NCBI taxonomy): Eukaryota > Metazoa > Chordata > Mammalia > Lagomorpha > Leporidae > Sylvilagus > Sylvilagus bachmani. The sequence goes on along the minus strand of CM027388.1, from coordinate 16,736,163 downwards.
ATGGAAGAGGTCTCTGGCCCCTCCCCGTCTTTCAAAAATAAATAAATAATCATTTAAAGAAACAGACAAGGAGTGGGCCAAAGATCAGAAATCCTTTTACTTTTCTTTTTTGAAGATTTATTTATTTACTTGAAAGGCAGTTAGAGAGAATGAGTAAGATAGAGAGATCTTCCATCCACTGGTTCATTCACCAAATGGCTGTGGCTGGGCCACGCTGAAGCCAGGAGCCAAGAACTCCATCTGGGTCTCCCATGTGGGTGGCAGGGACCCACGCACACGGGCCATCTTCAGCTGCGTTCCCAGGAGCATTAGCAGGGAGCTGGATCAGAAGCAGAACAGCCGGGACTGGAACCGGTGCTCATATGGGATGCCGGCGCTGCAGGCAGCTTAACCGGCTGCACCACAGCGCCAGACGCAGAAACCCTTGCTCTAACATGAGAGCAGCCTGAAAATTCCAGGTTGACAAACTGGGATCCTGCCCTCACTGGCGTCAGCTTAAGAGCTCTGCACTCGGAGCACAGAGGGGCTTCTTACGCGTCATCTAATCCAGTGCCTAATCACAGGAAACGTCCAATGTCGGCCTCCCTCGGCTCTATCAGGACCGCCACTGCCTCTATGACACAGACCCCCAGCAGGACTGCGGCAAAGCCACCAGATGACGCATTCCCTGAGGATCAGTGTGGCAGCTCCACACCGCCCGGCACTGTACACCCCAGACCATGCCGCCCGGCACTGTACACCCCAGAAGCCTCCATCTGAAACTGCTGTGTCAGTCTCTAGACAGAGCTGCTATTTTTCTGCCAAGCCATGAACTTCTTCTATAAAGGGTTTTCCTTATACTCTGAAGTAGCAAAATTGATTGTATTTTACAAACTGGGCTCTGAAAGGTCCAGCACTAAGGGGAAGAAACTCCAGGCTTCCTGCGCACTGATTCTCACCATTTAAACACCAAGACTACCCCAGGGCTCGAGGAAGCATGCGGCAGACATGGAGAACGGCTTTCGGGAGGGCTGGAAACCTGGCAGATTTGCTGATTTAGGTCAAGAACACAAGTGCAGAACCACAAAGGAGGTGCCGAAATGTCTTCCCAGAAATCAGCATTTGCTTGGCAAAGTTTAAGTCTAGGTGTCTTAACAGATCTTAAATGAGAGGCGTAAGGTATTCAACACCCTAGCCCATCCCACACGGGACAAGTGACGTGGAAGGTGGCCTTTGGGGAGATAGGACTCGACCTCACATTGAAAGGAAAGAATGAGGGAAGCTTAGATCTCCCAGGACACAAGCAGTCACCGACCACTCAGCTTCCCCTCTGATCAGTGACTCAGCAATTTGGCTTCTGTGTGACTCAGCAGTTTGGCTTATGGGGGTGGTTTTTTTTTTTTTTTTCTAATGTAAAGATCAACAAACCAAGTTTTAAATGCAGTCATTAGACTTAAGGCAAAGAGCCCAGAGAAAATATTTAACAGGATTTTTTCATCTTGAGAGGAAAATCACATTAATGGAAGCTGCTGGAATATTACAGATACCAACAAACATTTCTTTCAACATCAAAAAGCAAAAATGCACAAATAATTTAGGATGGCATCAACCAGAAATTAGGGCCTTTATGAGAATTGTTGTCTCCATTCGGGACATAGTTTTTGCATAAAATTATACTATACTCACCCAATGTCAATTACAATATAAGAATCCTTAAATACCTAAACTATGCTAAGATCTGTCCATTAAAGTTCATACATTTGACTCAGGAATCTTTAGAGATCTACTCCACGTCTGCTTATCTGTGCTCCATATGTAATGCTAATAATCTAGGTTAAATGGTTACCTGGCCAACTACAGGCTTGAAAAGAACAAAATAGGAAGACTATAGAATAAAGCAGCCAAAGGGAAGCATCCTGATGGCTCCAAGAAGTGACAGCTGACAAGTCAACAAAAAGAAAGGGAAAAAAAATCTGAGCAGAAGAATCTAGAATTTCACAAAAAGTAGCATCCATGTTTGGCACAGAATTAAAAAAACTAGCTGGACACGGTAAGACAGAGGAAGATGCGACCTTAACAAGAAGGCAGAAGAGTCGGTAGAGATAAACCAAACACGGCCACGGTGCTGGGAACAGCAGATTTCTTTAAAAGCTGCCACAGGGGCAGGCACTGGGCGGAGCATATAAGACACCCGTTGGATGCCCACACTCCACACGGGAGTGCTTGGGTTCAGCTTTTAGCTCCACTGCTGATCCCGACTTCCTGCTAACAACAGGTGGTGCAGGCGATGGCTCAGGCAGCGGGGTCCCTCTCACCTACGCGGGAGTTCTGGACGGATTCCTGGCTCCCAGATGTGGCCAGCAGCCTTGGTTGCTGTAGCTATTGGGAGAGGGAACCAGTGGATAGGAGTGGTACATGGCCTTTCGTTCTCATTCACACTCTCTGTGTGTGTGCGTCTGACTCTCAAATAAATACTTGCTTTCCATTTTAGGGAAAAAAGCTATGATATAATATCCCTTAGGAATGAAAGAAAAATACAGAAACAATGAATGAATACATGAGCAATCTCAGAAAAACAAAAACCATAAAAAGGCCCAAGTAGAAATTCAACAAATAAAAACTACCCAAACTGAAAGTTTCTTGAGTGGCTTAACAACAGATGGTACCCTACAGATGAGAGTCCTGTGAGCTTACAGCTGGGTTCCTACCAACGATCCATACCACCGCACAGAGACAAACACTGCAAAGAACCTGCCCAGACTCAGGCCTCCAGCCCAGCACCACGCAATCCCACTCACCTGAACCTGCAGTTCCAAAAGGAGAGAGAGAGGGAGGCGGAAAAAATGTATGCAGAAACATAGGTCAAACTTCTTCCAAACTAATGACAAATAACCCACGGACAAGACAGGCTCAATAAACCCCAAGAAGGATACAGACAGACAACCACAGCATGGTTAAACTGCCGAAAACCAAAGACAAGCGGAGAGTCTTAGCGCCACCCCAGGGAGAAGACCCATGGCCAGGGAGAAGGAATGCCCGTGACTTCTCACCAGAAACAACCATCGGCTCCGATCTTCTGCATCAAGAACAAGTCAACCTCAAACTCCATATCCAGCAAAAATACTCTTTAAAAAAAAAAAGGCGAAATAGGGGCTGGCGCTGTGGCGTAGCGGGTAAAGCCATCGCCTACAGCGCCGGCATCCCATATGGGCACTGGTTCGGTCCTGGCTGCTCCACTTCCAATCCAGCTCTCTGCTGTAGCCTGGGAAAGCAGCAGCAGATGGCCCAAGTCCTTGGGCCCCTGCACCCCTGGGGGAGACATGGAAGCTCCTGGCTTCAATCTGGCCCAGCCCTGGCCATTGTGGCCATCTGGGGAGTGAACCAGCAGATGGACGATCTCTCTCGTCTCTCCCTCTCTCTCCGTAACTCTTTCAAATAAATAAATCTTTTTTTAAAAAGACAACTGATTGTTTAAAGCAAAAATGATACCACTGTGTTACAATATTTATAACGGGTTGAACAGATGACAGCCACAGAACATACTGGAGAGGGCAGGTGGAAACACACAGCTGTGAGAGCTTACAGTTAGCGGTAAAACCATAGACTACTTCAAGGTCGATGGGACAGGATGAAATTCTAATTATTAATACAATCACTTGAACCAGCACTCATACAGGATGCCGGCGTCCAAGAGGCAGATTAACCTGCCGTGCCACAGTGTCGGCCCCTGGTGACAGGTACCCAGGAAATACAAAGACACCGGGCAAGCGTTTGGCACGGAGATTAGCACGCCACTGGGGACAAGTGCACACATTAAAAGGAAAACAAAAACCTCAGAACTATTTCGCTGCGATAAAGTCTACAACTTGGATAAAACAGACCAATTCCTTGAAAGTCAAATTGACAACATCAATACAGGAAAAAGAGATTCTGAAAAAGTCTGTGAAAAAAACAAAATTTGGAAGTGTAGGGGTGGGAGGGGAGGAAGAGCAGCCTGGCCTAGTGGTCAGGGTGCCCCTGGGCTCAACCCCCGCCTTGGCTCCTGACTGCAGGTTTCTGCTAGTGCGAACCCTGGAGACAGAATTGACGGCCCAAGGAATCGGGCTCCCACCACTCACAGAGGAGACACAGATTGAGCTCTGGGCGCCTGGTTGCAGCCGTGGCCCCGCCCCAGCCTTCACAGCATTTGGGAAGTCGGCAGCGGATGGAGTGAACCAGTGGGTAGAAGCTTGCTTGCTCCCTGTCTGGACGTGGGTCTCTCTGTTTCTAAAATAAATAACCTTTGAAAAAGCTAAGTTCATTTGGATACAGAAACCTTTGAAATCCATGAATCATTTTTTCATAGTAAGCATTTTTCATGAACTTTTTGAACACCACTCATACACATGGATTTCATTTTTTTGCATCAAAATAAACTTATTGGGGCCGGCACTGTGGCATAGCGGGTAAAGCCGCCACCACTTGCAGTGCTGGCATCCCATATGGGTGCTGGTTCGAGTCTTGGCTGCTCCACTTCCAATCCAGCTCTGCTGTGGCCTGGGAAAGCAGTAGAAGATGGCCCAAGTCCTTGGGCCCCTGCACCCACATGGAAGACCCAGAAGAAGCTCCTGGCTTCAGATTGGCGCAGCTCTGGCCATTGCGGCCATCTAGGGAGTGAACCAGCGGATGGAAGACCTCCCTCTCCCTCTCTCTCTCTCTCTGCCTCGCTTTCTCTGTGTAACTCTGACTTTCAAATAAATAAATAAATCTTATCTTCCATCTTGGACATTTCAGTCCCAGGCAATTATCAGATGAATGAAGACACACACACGTGACCTCACACATGTAACCTCAGACACACAGGAGGACCTCAGACATTCAGGGAATTTCACACACGTGACCTCAGACACACACATCTATCCTCAGACACATATGACCTCGTACACAGATGACCTCACATGTAACCCCAGGCACATGTCACCTCACACATGCATCCTCACACAGGACCTCAGACACACACAGAACCTCACACATGTGACCTCAGACACACACGAGTGACCACACACAGGGAACCTCAGATACATACAACATGTAACCTCTGGTACACACGTGTGACCTCACACACGTATGGCCACACGCATGTAATCTTAGACACATACAACATGTGACCTCAGACACACAAGTGTGTGACCTCACACACACAAATGACCGCAGACCTGCCCAGCTTAGCCCCATCAACACACGAATAAGAAATAATGGTTTTTAATCCAAAAGAGATAAGAAATAAATTTAACTTTAAAAATCATAGAAAATGGAATTAAAAGTACTCTTGTATCTTACTTCAATTAATACTTTAAAACATCCTACCTCCTAAAAGAAGATCTCGCAGGCCCTTATCAGCCTTTCCCAGGAAATTCTATCAAACACTTAGGAAAGATAACATTAGTGTTCCACAAACTCTTTGAGGAAATGGAATAAAAAGATCACTTTTCAGTTCACTTTATGAGCCCCACACAATGCTGACAAAGGCTTAACAAGAAAAAAACTATAGACCACTATCTCTCATAACCACAGATGCCAAACTCCTCCACAAAATATCAGAAAATAAAATGCAAGTTTAGCTTAGCATTCTTTTTAAATCAGTATGATTCATCCTATCAACAGAATTAAGAGGAAAACCATATCCCTATCTCCCCAGATGCAGAAAAAGAATTTGACAACATTCATTTCCACCCTTGATTAAAGAGCAAAACAAAACGCTCAGCAAGCACGGAAGAGAAGGGCGTTTCTGCAGGACCAGGAAGTGGTACCCCAGGCTGGGCTGCTGCCAGTATCCCAGGAGTGCTGGCTGTCCCGCTTCTGCCAACACCCCAAGTACCCAGGCCTCTGCCACCCATGTGGGCGTCTAAGATGGAGTTGCTGGCTCCTGGCCTTGGCCTGGCCCAGGTCTGGCTGCTGTGGCCACGGCGGGAGAGAACCAGCAGACAGAACATTTCTCTCTCACTTTCTCTCTCTCTCTCTGTCTTTCAAATCAGTAAGTAAATAAATCTTATAAAAATACCATTAACAACAGCACAAAATGTAAAACACAGCATTCTTTCAAATAAAAAAATGAAAATAGTTTTAAAAAGAAATATAGGTAATAACAGATGCTCAAGTTGTCTAAATTGGAAACTATAAAACACAACTGAGAGAGGTTAAAGAAAATCTAAATAAATGGAAAGAAAGAACACATTCAGAGACTGAAAGACCCAACAGTATTAAGATAACAACTCTCTCCAATTTACTCTATAGATTCAAGTCAAATTAAATCAAAATCCCAACCGGATTTTTCATTGACACTGACAAGCATGATCTGAAATGTATGCAGAAATGCAAACAACCAGTAATAGCCAAGGCAACCTGAAAAGGAATTTCAAAGACGGAGGAATGTATTCCCTGTTTTCAAGACTTACTATCACGTCACAGCATCAGGATAGCACGAGGCAGCAAAAAGACAAACCAGCAGAGAGGGAGAGTCAGAAACAGAACCGCTCACGAGCAGAGACGTCAATTAACTTGACAAAGGCATCGAAGCAGTGCAATGGGGAAAGGAAAAGCAACAAACAGAGCAAAACCCCCAGACGCCACAATAAGAGAACGACCAGCAGCCTCTGCCTCAACGTTGAACTGTGAGCGCTAAACGTAAAGGCGGCTGAACTTGTGGGATTGCAAGGCCCTCACGTCTCACGTACGCCACCTCTATCTAAGCAGGAACACCTCTGCCGACATTCGCCACACGTGTCCTTACAAATCCTGTCACACGTGCAGGACCCTCGATCCTGCCACTGATAGAATCGTTCCATCTCAAGTTGCAGATGAAACGTGTCAGGTATTTCTGACCTTGAACCTATGTCCACGTATAGAAAGAACTTCAGAAAATGCATTAATTTAGATTTTCTAGTGACAGCCACCATCGTGTTTGGGGTGGGCGCCTTAGCACAGCGGGTTAAGTTGCTGCTTGTGATGGGCCTATTCCTTCTCAGAGCGCTGGTGCGAGTCCCGCTGCTCTGCCTGTGGTCTAGCTTCCCCCTAACACACCGGGGAGGCAGCACATGACGGCTCACATGTTTGGGCCCCTCATGGATGGAGCTCCTAGCTCCTGGTTTTGGCCTGACTTAGCCCTGGCTGTTACGAGCATTTAGGCAATAAACCAGCAGTCAGATCTCTCTCTCCCCTCCACCCCCACCCCGTCACTCTGCCTTTCAAATAAAACATATTTTTTAAAAAATTCTGTTTCTGGGCCAGCGCCGTGGCTCAACAGGCTAATCCTCCGCCTTGCGGCGCCAGCACACCGGGTTCTAGTCCCGGTTGGGGCGCCGGATTCTGTCCCGGTTGCCCCTCTTCCAGGCCAGTTCTCTGCTGTGGCCCGGGAGTGCAGCGGAGGATGGCCCAAGTGCTTGGGCCCTGCACCCCATGGGAGACCAGGAAAAGCACCTGGCACCTGGCTCCTGCCATCGGATGAGCACGGTGCGCCGGCCGCAGCACACCGGCCACAGGGGCCATTGGAGGGTGAACCAACGGCAAAGGAAGACCTTTCTCTCTGTCTCTCTCTCTCACTGTCCACTCTGCCTGTCAAAAAAAAAAAAATTCTGTTTCTATGAGCTACAGTCTCCTTGTTTAGCCAGTACTGCTCATGCATCAACTGTAACAAACTTAGATTCCTCATTTGTGAATAATGCATTCACTTTTTAGGGCAGCAAACTATGCACACTAATTCTCACTAAAAACATTTTCCTGTGACTATAGTTATCACCAAGTTCTAAAGTCTTATTTATGCCAACAAAATGTCTCATTGTAAGGACTACAAAAATATTCTAATGAAATATTTTCTAAATAATACTAGGTTGGAGCTTCAGCCATCATATATGTACGTATATATATATATATTTACACATTGTATATATACACACGAACATATATATGTACATGTACACAAACTTATAACATACACTTGCATTTTTTTTTTGCCAGTCAGACTGTAAGAGAGAAAGACAGAGAGAGAGTTATAGTGAGAGAGAGACAGAGAGAAAGGTCTTCCTTCCGTTGATTCACTCCCCTAATGGCCGCTACAGCTGGCACTGCGCCAATCCGAAGCCAGGAGCCAGGTGCTTCCTCTTGGTCTCCCATGCGGGTGCAGGGCCCAAGCACCTGGGCCATCCTCCACTGCCTTCCTGGGCCACAGCAGAGAGCTGGACTGGAAAAGGAACAACCGGGACTAGTACCCAGCACCCCAACCGGGACTAGAACCTGGGGTGCCAGCGCCGCAGGTGGAGGATTAGCCAAGTGAGCCACGGCTCTGGCCCTACACTTGCATTTTTAAAACAATTTATTTGAAAGGCAGAGTTAGGGAGATCTTCCATCCACTGGCCTGCTCCCCCAATGGCCACAAGAGCTGGGGCTGGTCCAAGCCAAAGCCAGGAGCTCAGAGCCCCAGCCAGGTCTCCCGAGTCTTCTGCTGCTTTCCTAGGTGCATTAGCAGGGAGCTAGATCAGAAGTGGAGCAGCTGGGACTCCAACCAGAGCTTATACAGGATGGCAGCATGGTAGGCAGTGGCTTAACCAACTGTGCCACAACACAGCCCTTACAGCTTGCATTCTGCCAGGTGGTCATCAAGCACTTGACACGGAAATAGCTACCAGAGATGAGAAGACCACAGGATGGACATTTCTGGCCCTGGGGAAGAGGAACGGCCTTGCCTTTGAGTCACGATTCCCACCAAGCGCATAACCTATAGTTGGAGCCGGAAACACAGCACAGCCTCTTAGCAATGCTGCTAAAAATAAAGCTGTTTAAAGGCAGTTGGGGATTATTTAATTCAGCACATTTTGGAGCTCCGCTGCTATTGACGTTTTTATTTAGAAACTGTTGAGTTCCGACTAAGTTTTGCGCTAATAAAATAACTCTTGGGCCCCACTGCTGATGACTAGCTTCAACCCAGCCTGGGGAGGGCGAAGCCTGCAAGGCTCCCGAGGCCTTGGGCCAGCGCTGGCGGCACGGCAGAAATGGCGAATGATCTTTTCCCGCATCTCTTCATGACCCAAATTAAGCAGGTCCAGCTGACTCTTTTCTTAGGAATCACATGGATGAAAATATTTAAAGCCATCTGTGCCAGGCTAACGCTGATTTTCAGTCTCTTCAATACATACTAATTAATCTTTAAATTTTCTTAGCTAAACTCAGATGTACATAAAAGGCCTTTTCTTGAGTGAACACACTAACGCTGACACGACTTCGGTAAAGGGAACTCTCTCGCCTCCCACCACCTGGGAAGCTGCCCAAAGTGCTCACTCTTCTCCGCACGGCTCTCGTCTTGCTCCTTTCTGGCCCACGGATGCTCCTCCTGACGGCCAAACGCATCTCTTGCAGAATTCCTCAGTTCCGAGTACAGCCGGTATCGTGAGGGCCCACAGCCACTGCCGACGCCTGGTGGTGAACCTGCAGCTCCTCCACGAGAGCTCCAGCGCATTGGGCGGGGGGTGGTCACTCCATGGGTAGGCAGGGACCATGGATGCCCCGACAGCATGAAGTTACAGAGACCGACCTTCTCCCCACGACCTCCCGTAAGGACGAAGGGACGGAGACCTCGGAGTAGCTGGCAGGGAGCAGCAGGGGTCCCCGGCCCTTCCCCACAGCCCTGCCTGCGCGGCCCAAACCCTCCCCAGCCCACGCAGTGGAAAGCCACAGCTTCCACGAAACCAGGGCGTGGCCGGCAGTATCCCGCAAGGATCTCTGAGCTTGTCCTAATGTCCAACGCCACGGCTGACAGTTCTACTTCCTTACTGCCATCATGCACCTGACACCACGACACTTCTCAGATCTCCAGAAAAGAGCAAGTCCTGCCCCAAACTCTACCCCTTATGAATCCTCGACTAAACTCCACCCAGAGTCCAAATCCCACAGAGGGAGGACCTGAACCCCGCTGAGTGCAGCCGTCCCTCCGGCAGACCCACACGCCTTCTTGAGTGTGTGTTTTTGCTTTGCATGCTACATAAATCCTGCGTCTCTACTGACTTTTACCTACACCTTGTCCTCAAATTCTTTGTGTTGGAGGCAAGAACCTGGACCCGGCAGCCCACGGCACTACCATTTGGCCACTGAAAATCGATCTACTGAGTGAAAACCGTGCCTACAAAGCTCACCGGTGAAGTGACCGACTCCTGGGGGATGCTGGATGAAAGCATACTTTTTGCTTCTCTACCAAGGAGTGTACAAGTCAAAATGCTCAAGTTTCTCAGGCCAGAGTTACACTACGGAAGCTGCAGAGCTGGGAGACATCCTCGTGAGGAAGAGCTGCTCCGCCCACGTGCCTGCCTGGGTGCCGGGTGTGGGGCGCTCTCAGCCCAGATCTTAGAAACCAGCAAACACCTGCACCAGAGTCGCCACACGGAGCCCCATCGCTGTGCTTTCTGTGGCTTCTCAGAGATCTCTTTGCAGGCGGAGCTACCAAAATAGGGCGGACTTACAGCAATCTCAGCTGAAACGACTCAGAATTTAAGAACACCAAAACTACACCATCTGAGCTGCTGGCCGGCGCCCCAGAGGGAGAGGGGGGAGGCTAAGGTTCTGCAGGCCTCAGGACTCCCTGAGGAGCCTTCAGTTTGGTGTCACCTGCCACAGAAACACAGGGCCAGCAAAATCCTGTCCTTTCTTTCCCCCAAAGGATGCGAACTCCCATGCACAGAGCTCCTGGCCCAGGGGCGGTGGGGAACCAGAACCATGGCTTCTGGTCTTAGTAGGCTGGGTCTCTTGGGGCTGCAGGTGCACAGACCTGGAATCATCATTATTTTGGTTCACGACACTGACCCCTGCTCCACACGTGGCCCCTTTCTTCAAGTAGTGTGATAAATACCCAGAATCCACCTGGGCAACTGCGCTTCCATCCCGTCCTCACTGAGCCTTTCAGGTGTGGCCAATGAGAGCCAGAGCACGAGGGGCTTCCCCACGGCTCCCAGTGCTTCCCAGAGCACACACTCACTCAGGGCGCACAGAGAGGTGGCGTCCCAGGGCACAGCCAGCACCTGCCAAGGCTGGGCATCCACCTGGCTTGGCGAGCAGCCTCCTTCCGTGGGGCTTTACAATCGGCGAGCCTGATTTATTTTTTGCAATAAGAGAAAAGATGTAAGTCCCTTTGAGCAAAGTATGCCTGATATACATCACAATATTTATTTTTGGCGGAGTAATGGATCAGTCTTCCGGGAAGGCTAGAGAAAAGGCATTTCTTGAACTTGGATGTAAATCAGTCACTCTGAAAACCACAGGGGAATCTATATTCTTACCCCCTTTACTGTGAAATAAGCAGCTGACTTGTAAAAGTTATCGTTCTATTTGTTTCTAGCCTCAACACTGAAGACGGAGTTAAGGAGGTGAGGCCTGAGAAGCAACTGCCACTGGAATGCCTAATCCCCCAAAGGGACGGTGCAAATCCATCCAGAGGAGAGCAGGGAGCGGCCGGCCGCCCTGCAGGCATTAAGCTGTCTGACCCTGCAGAGCAAGCTCTAAGCTTCACTCCCACCAAGCACGGAGTTCTAGGGAAGAAGGCGGAGGTGCCGGGCGGGGCTTAGGGTGGAAGGTCTCCCTGGGGACCCACCCAGGGCTCGCAGGCCAGGCTCCTGCTCTGTGAAAGGCAGCTTAGAGCAGGATGAGGGGGAAACTGAAGAAACGGAAAGACCAGAGGAAAAGCAAGGGTCGTCGGTGGAGCTGCAGCTCAGAGCTCTTCCTAGGAAGGCAGTTAAATCTGAGCTGTGTCTGCTATCAGTTATCCTGAACATCTCACAGGCTCAGATTCACATGCTACAAAGAGCACAAGGCCTTTTCATTTTCCCACCTGTCCCTGGCACCAGCAACGATAAATCAGACGCACAGAGAGACCATACACGACTAATGAGCCAGCCCTGTAATGGGGAGCTAAAGATCATTTGCCAAGATGACTTATTCAGACACCTTCACCTGTCATAACCAACAGTGTCCTGGAGACAGCGCAGCAGACACGGACCGCAAGAGTGGGGGCTTCACACTCAGGGACAACTCAAGGCAGCCCAGAGGGTGTCTGTTACCCAGGCGCCAAAGCGTTCTCTCTCTCTCTCTTTTTTTTTTTTTTTTTTTTTGGCAGGCAGAGTAGACAGTGAGAGAGACAGAGAGAAAGGTCTTCCTTCCATTGGTTCACTCCCCTAATGGCTGCTATGGCCGGCGCGCTGCACCGATCTGAAGCCAGGAGCCAGGTGCTTCTCCTGGTCTCCCATGGGGTGCAGGGCCCAAGCACTTGGGCCATCCTCCACTGCACTCCCAGGCCATAGCAGAGAGCTGGACTGGAAGAGGGGCAACCGGGACAGAATCCGGCACCTGGAACGGGACTAGAACCCGGTGTGCTGGTGCCGCAAGGTGGAGGATTAGCCTACTGAACCGCGGCGCCGGCCCAAAGCTTTCTCTTAAGAGCATCACCTCCCAGGGCCGGCACCGTGGTGTAGCAGGTAAAGCCGCTGCCTGTGGTGCTGGCATCCCATATGGGTTCAAGTCCTAGCTGCTCCACTTCCAATCCAGCTGTCTGCTATGGCCTGGGAAAGCAGAATACAGCCCAAGTCCCTCCCTGCGTGGGAGACCCGGAAGAAGCTCCTGGCTTCAGATCAGCACAGCTCTGGCCATTGCAGCCAATTGGAGAATGAACCAACAGACAGAAGACCTCTCTCTCTCTCTCTCCCTGCCTCTCCTCTCTCTGTGTAACTCTGACTTTCAAATAAATAAATAAATATTTGGGGGAAAAAAAGCATCACCTCCCTACTCCTTTCGAGTCAGACCTGCACTTGGAAATCCACTGCAACTTCCAAAGTCTCCCTGGGTTGCTTAGCTGCTGGGCCCCTCCACCTGGCTGCAGCTCCTGCTCTGAGCCTCCCTAGAATTCCATCAGGGAGAAGACCCAGCCTCTGTCACCAACAGCCGAAACGGGAACTTGCAGATCTTTAACGGAGCCACTCAGTCAAGGGCTGAGCCACGCCAGGCACTTAAGCAAGCCCATATACAAATGGTACCCAAGTGAGACTGGGGGATAGGGGGGAGTCACAGCAGCCTCTCGGGCTCACCACAAAGGGGAGGCCTGTGACAAACAGGGATTTCTCCCCAAGGTCAGAGTTGATGGTGTGGTAGGACTTGAACCCAGGTTGCATTCTCAGCAGGACTGCACACACACAGTGATGCACAAAGGCTCTGGGCAGAGGGGGCAGCAGGCGGGTAAAGTCAGCCCCCTTTCTTCTCAGCCAGCCCTACACTCAGAGTAGGGCTGCATCTGTCCAACCAATGGGGCCCTGGGGGCTCAGGGCGGTCCCACCCCAGCATCATGTTCCTTTTAACAAAAAGCCCCCTTTCCTGGAAGGGACAACCAGGGCTGCCCAGATGAGCAGCCAACCTTCAACAGCAGGTGCAGACAGGCTGGGTTCTTCATCGGGATGTAACGCGGAAGAGCCATACTCATACAGCACCAAGTCTCGTCACGGGTGAGAAGAGGCATTTTCTGAACTTGACTCCACCCCTGGATCTGAAAAGGCAGGCTGCTCACAAGGCCACGCTGCCTCTGCATTCTAGCTGAGAACTCCATTCTTCCCATCTCCCAAGTTCACTGGGCGATATGAGCAATGAACTTCATCAGCTCTCGGATACCCTACTCCTGGGTATGTGCCAGGGATACAACAGTGAATATCACCCCTGTCACCACCACCAGCTCGATCCTCTCCATTACCTCTACCGTCATCACCACCTCCTCCATCACCTCCACTACCACCACCACTTTCACCCACAACCACCACCTCCACCTCCTCCTGTAGTACCTCTACCACCACCTTCACCATCACCTCCACCTCCACCATCACCTCTACCACACCCCACAACCACCATCACCTCTATCATCATCACCACCACCACCTCCACCATCACCACCACCACCACCACCTCCACCACACCCCACCACCACCACCTCCACCATCACCTCTACCACCTCCACCATCATCACCACCACCACCTCCACCATCACCTCTACCACACCCCACCACCACCTCCTCCACCACAACCCCCTCCACCATCACCTCTACCACCACCATCACCTCTACTACAGCCCACCACCACCACCTCCTCCACCACAATCCCCTCCACCATCACCTCTACCACCACCTTCACCACCACCACCTCCACCATCACCTCTACCACCACCACCACCTCTTCCACCCCAACCCCCTCCACCATCATCACCACCACCACACGATCGTCCCAGACTTCATGGGCCTGAGATGGGCTGAAACAGCTGAGGACACGACTGTACACGAGACCCTGTCCACTGAAGGAACAGGGCTGCAGGCACAAACGTCTCCCCGGCCTGCTCTACAGGAAGGCCCAGGGAGGAGAAGAGGCGGCCAGTCCCGAGCCAGACCACCACAGCCGAACTGCAACTCCACCGCGTCCTCGGGCTGCCCCTCTCCGCACCTTGCTTTCTCCAAGGTTTTAGTGAAGAAAACCCAGTGGGCTCTAGTGTCTCCCCATGCCCGGATGCCTGGGAGGGTGCAGTTTCAGAGCCCCTTCTCAGCATAGACCCCGTGCCCACGTCCATCTCTCCAACCAGAATGTTCACAAATACACTTTGGGGAGCTACAACCTGGGCGTGTTTGTTTCACTTTTATAAAACCTCATCTTGTGGGGCCAGCGCTATGGCATAGTGGGTAAAGCCACCGCCTCCAGTGCCAGCATCTCATATGGGTGCCGGTTCGAGTCCCAGCTGCTCTACTTCCAATCCAGCTATCTGCTATAGCCTGGGAAAGCAGTAGAAGATGGCCCAAGTCCTTGGGCCCCTGCACCCGCATGGGAGACCCAGAAGAAGCTCTGGCTCCTGGCTTCGGATCAGCACAGCTCCAGCTGTTGCAGCCAATTAGGGAGTGAACCAGTGGATAGAAGACCTCTCTCTCTCTCTCTGCCTCTTGTTCTCTCTCTGTGTAACTCTGACTTAAAAAAAAAAAAAAACAACTCATCTTATAAGAACAGGACCCTCTTCATCCGATGCCAGCTCCCCCTGTGCTCCTGAGGTCTAATCCATCCACGTCTGCCAAGAAACACGAGAGGACAGGGACAGCCCCTTCCCTGAAGGCACTGCCTCACCAGCAGTCTCCCCGCAGGCACAACACAGACATGTAAACCAGAAGGGACTCAAGGGGCCCTCCGGCAGCGGCCCCAGGCACTCCCTCAGGTAGGACAGCAGGGCACAAAATCTGTGTTAACAGCCAAGCCAAATACTCTGCCCCACTTTCCCGGACTGTGCAGGGGGAGGTCAAATCCAAGAAGCCTGTAGACACACCACGCTTCAAGGCACAGTGTAGAGAAAGCAGCCCCTCCGCTGGGGCAACAGCAGCTGCACAGGGCAGGCAGCGAGCAGGCCTCCAGCTACTACCAGGGGTGCAAGGGGGATGGGAAGAGCCCTCCTCCCATCCTGTTAGCTTACGCCCACCTGCACAGCGTAGTCCTCACACCTCCTCCCCTGCCCCCACGGCAGCGGCAAGTCACCGCCGCAAGCCTGTGCTGGCAAAGGAGGCTGTCTTCACACAGAAGGCGAGAGCCAAGCCCCCGCTAGCTGGCCCACCTCTCCTGCCTTGGCTCCCAAGCCCAGGTTTTGAGGAACTGGTCCCACGTCTGGATGTGAGGGTGCACAGTTTGTCTTTTGAGGGGGAGAGCAGTTCATTCTTAATCTTTTTGGAGATCCTTTGCAAAATCTGATGGCAGCTCTGTACGCCCCATGAAAAACTGCATGCATGCAATTTATATGTCATTTCCGGGGGATTTCTGCCTTCCCAGGAGGTCCAGCAGGGCACAGGCAGCTTTGAGAAGGGAGCTTACAGTGGGCCAGGACAGACGCCACAGGATACCTGCTTAAAAGGGAGACAGGAAGCCCCCTGCGGAGCCCCTGCCAAGTCTGGCCTTCAAACTACCTTTGCAACTGCAACAAGAATTTGGAAGCCACTGAGAGCACAAGCGTGCACACAGGCTGTTGTGCGCACACGCGCGCGTGCGCGCGCACACACACACACACACCAAGTACTCTGGCTTTCTTGTGGCTTCTGATCTCGATCTCACGAAATCCCCTGTGACTGCCAGTTAAGACAGAGTCTCCACACAGGGCTTAGTAGAAAACAGCAGCAGAGATAAGTGCAAATGCGAGGTCCACAGGCAGGGAGGTGACTTCAGATAAGAAGGGACAGTGCAGCTCGCCACCATCTCTCTAAGTAGGTCTTAGCCACACAGGTCCTGACCCTGGCTGCCTGAGCGCCCTCGAAATCAGGACAGCCCTGCCGACGCCTCTGCAGCAAGTCAAGACCCACCGAGCAGCTCTCTCCTTCTGGGTCCCCAGGGCGGGCACAGCATCCTCCTTCCTAGGGAGGAGACCCTGGCCCGGTGGCTGGCCCACAGCCCCCTCGTGGCCTGGGGGTGTCACTGCAGCCCCCGCTGCATTGCTGAGCACAACCCCCTTGCACGCAGCTCCAACAGGGGTCCAGCAGGATATCAGGCACCCGTGGCCATGCGGCAACCATCTTCACCAAGTGGTGAGACCATGTTTGCTCTTGACTTTAAGACTCGGAAAGCTCCTTCTAAATCCCTCCCTGGTCCCAGCCCTACAGGAAATCGGCCCAAGAACCAATAATCTGAGGGCTCCTGGAACATCACCCCTCTCTCTGCACTGCTCCGTCCTTTCCACATCTCAGACAAGGATGTAGTACAGTTCCCACGCTCCACGGAATCGGTCAGCAAGAATGCACAGCGTCTCGGCTCACAAATTCATTACAGGGCACCACACCCGGCCGCAGTCCTGGGTTTCCAGGTAGCCGGTCCCCACAGGGGTTTCAGAGAAGTCAGGGCCCGTCGAGAGAATGACCACGGCAGGTGGCAAGCTGAGGGTGCCAACTAATGACCCTAACTCCACGCTCACCAGTAACTCCAAGGGGAGGAGTGGAGGCCACCAGGGCTGAGAACTGGACCGGAAGCCCAGAGCCTGGGGAAGGGCGGCAGGCGGTCTGAGGGTTTGGAGGCTCATGTGGGAAAGTGTGCAGGTTGTAGAGGTGTGACGTCTAGGGCAAGCAGAGGGTCCACTGCGTGCCCCGGGCCAGGGCCAGCGCACGGGGACACCAGGAGGTCTTGGCTTCCCCGCGGGGTCCTTACCTCCTTGATTTTCTTGCGCTGGGCTCGCACTGGACTGCCGGACTCCTCCTGCTGCTCAGCCCCGCGCCCCAGGACTGGGTGTCGGAGGCGGCTCCGGAACGCGTTGAAGTCGAAGCTGAACCGGGTGCCATCGTCCGGGAGCCTCCGCGCGCCCGTGGGCCGCGCGCGCCGCGCCCACCCTTTCTTGCGACGGACTCTGGACTGGCTGCTGGGGCCGTCCTGGCCTGGGGCAGGGGCCGCGGGCGCCGGGTTGGGGAGCAGGTCCTGCTCGCGAGCCAAGGGGTGGCCAGCGATGTCAGCCACCACCTCCAGGCCAGGCTGCTGGATCCGCGGAGGCAGGAAAAGGCGCTTGAGGCGAGAGGAGTGGGGCAGCAGGAAGAGGGCCCCGAAGCACAGGGTGACGAGGCCCGAGAGGAAGAGGAGGAAGAGGAACTTCTGCGGCAGCCGTAGCCCCCACAGGGAGGCCGGCGCCAAGGCCGGCACTTTCCTCCAGGGCATGCTGGCCGGACACTGCGCTGGGGCCTGTCGGCGCCGTGCCGGACTCCGGCGGCGCTGGGCAACCAGGCACGTGTCCGCGCGGGGCTGGGCCCGCAGAGGCCGCCCGCCGTGGGGGTCCCCGGGGAGGGCCGCCGCCTCGGAGACTGTCCCTGAAGTTCAGCGAGTTTGGAGCCAGGCCTCCCGCGCCGGGGGCCCAGGAGAGCGGGGCGCGCGGCTCCGGACCGGGCCCGCAGCGGTCACTGCGCGCCGCAGCCCCTCCCGCCGCCCGCGGGGCCCGCGCCTTCCCGCGCTGCGGCCGCGCCGGGGCCGTCACATGCCGTCCGCCGCGCCGAGGGCCGTCCGCAGGCCCGGGCCCCGGCCTCGCTCCCGCGCTCGCCGGCGCCCAAAGTTTCCGCCTCCGAGGCAGTTTTCAGAGGGGGCCGGCTGGAGGCACAGCCCGCACAGTCGCGACAGCGCCCGGGCGCGGCTCTCGGGACACGTCCACAACTTTGCTCCGCGGGGCAGCGGGCGCGGGGCGCGCAGAGGGGCCCGGCAGCCGGAGCCTGCACTTCCTAGCCTGCGGGGGCGGGGGTGCTTCCCGAGGCCCCGCGAACCGGGGGATGCTCGAACCCGGGTCTGGAGCCGGGCGCCGAGCGCCGGCTGGGCAGCTGCAGCTGCACCCGGGACGCGGGTTCCCGCCCAGCCAACTCTGCAGGGCTCGGGGCTCCCGCTGGGATCACCTGTTCCCGGCCCCCGCCGGCTCTTCGGAGCGCGCAGCCCTAGCTGCAGCTCCCCCGCTGCAACTGGCGTCCTCGCCGCGGCCGCTCCAGACGGGTTGCCGCTGCCGCCGCCGCCGCAGGCTGAGCCGCCGCGGCTGCCGAGCCTGCGTCCCGCACGCGCGCACACCCGCGCCCGCCTCCGCCGCTGCTGCTGCCGCTGCCGCCGCCGCCGCCGCCGCCCGGGCTTTCACTGCGACAGCGCCCGCGGCCCCGCCCCCGCCAGGCCCCGCCTTCCTGCCACGCCCACCCCCGCGCGCCCCGAGGTCCGGACTCCCCCTCCCCGCCACCACCGCCGCACCGGCGGCGCCGCCGCCCGGCCAATGGCCTCGCGTCTGGGAATCTGGGGGTGCAGGGGCTGAGCCCGGGTGCCGAGGCAGACGCGACTCGGGCCCCGCCCCCTGCCCGAAGACCCGCGCCGCGCACACTCCCCCCGTCCCACCGGCACCAATGGTCCAGCTGCGCGGGGCTGGCGGTGGCGGGGGCGGAGAGCGGAGCGAGGTCATTGGCTGCCTCGGAGGGATCCCCGTTGGGGCACAGCCGCCCATTGGTTACTGCCCAGCGGTCGCTGGACCCGAGCGACCGAGACCCCCGCCCCCGCCCGCGCAGCCCCAGAGAGGGCTGGAGACCGGGCTAGTCTGCTGGGCTCCGTCCGTCGGGGGTGGCCCCTGTCGTCCCTCGGAGCTGCCCGGGGCGTCTTGGAGCTTCTGCCGCAAGAGGGTCACTGGTGGCTGGGGCCACGGTTGGGTCGGTCTAAGGCGCTGTCCCCGGGTCTTCCCACAGACCCCACAACTCCAGTGTGAGCCGGGATCCCTGGTGGGGCAGGGGGAGAGGGAGAGAGAGAGAGAAAGCGAGCTTGGTGTGTGTGCAGGAGCCCACACACAGCAGGTGACATCCGTGCAGCTAAATGCGTACACACGTGTGCTTCTGTGCGTGAATGCATGTACACGCAGAGCCCGCACTCAGCCCACTCGCACACCTAACTCAGGTGCGAACGCCCAAGTGATTATGTGATCATACCAAAGTCTGCATGGACTTACACATTGACGCGGCCCCCATGTAGCCGCGGCCGATAGCAGATACCTCGAAACACGTGGGCGTAGGTACCCCCCACTAGCCAGGGACCCCGTCCCTCACACTTTCCTCCGCTCACTTCTCCTGTTAAGCCTACCCCAGGGCAAAGCACCGTTGTGCTGCGGGGGGGGGGGGGGTCTTTCGCGCCAAACATTTTAGACAAATAACAGCAGAGGGAGAGACAAACTAAGAGGTGGAATGGCGAGAGAGAGAAGGTGTCTGCTTTCAGCTGTAATTTAAAATGAAACGCAGCGTTGAGGAGAATACTACAGGGGGGCCTTCCCCATCACAAGATGCTGTCCAGCAGGCTCTGGCCTCCTAAATCTTGCACCTGCTGCTGCGGGACCGCTGGGACCCCCACGCCCTCCTACCTCAGGCTGGGCCAATGACAGCAGACCAGCCCTGATATTTAAATATCTCTGGCATATACATTTCTTCCCACTGTTAACACTGTGGGGGGAACAGGTGCAAATACTTACTCACTGGAGGAGAAGAATCCCTCCCGATCCCACAGATTCACCCAGCTTAACTGTAAGATTCTAGCTCCAATGTTTCAGTCTCTCCTGAGTTTGGTCGGCAGGAGTCAGTTCCCTGGAGCCAGCTCTGAGCAGCGGAAGGAAGCAAGCCAGCCGGGGCAGACAGTGTGGCGCAGCGTGTCAGACCTCTTCCAGTGACGCTGGGCTCAGCTGCTCCACTTCTGATGTAACTCCCTGCTAAGGAGCCTGGGAAAGCAGAGGAAGATGGCCCCCAGATACTTGGCCCCTGCACCTGCGTAGGAGACCAGGGTGGTGCTCCAGGCTCCCAGCATCAACCTGGCCCAGCCCTGGCCATTGCAGTCATATGGGGAGTGAACCAGCAGATGGAAGATCTCTCCTGCTCTCTCCCATAACTCTGCCTTTCAAATCAATCTTTAAAAACAAAACAAAACAAAAAAACCTCATTGGAACAGCTTTAGTGGATGAAAAGCACAAATTTATAGAAGAGGAGGAAAGAGAAGAGGAGAAAGTGCATGTGAGTTACTTGGATGCAGGAGCCCAGAGCACTGGCCTGGCCTCTCCGTCCTGGACCCCACCTCAGGCAGGCCAGTCTTGACTTTGGAGAACCAGGAATTCCCAGCACGGCTTGGAGGCATCTTCTGCATTGTTCTTCATCTGAGTCGTGGAGGGGAGTCCCTATTCAGTGCCCCTATGGTGGTAGGAGCTGGGAAGGGGGGGGGGGTGATGGGAGCAAGCTGAGCCTCCGAGGGCACTGTCTGTTTGAACGATGCTCACTGGGACGTGAGACGCTCCGAGAGCCAGGGTGGACAGTGGGGCTGTGCCAGGACTGCCCTACATTTCAAACACAGGCTACAACACCTGGAGCCCGCAGACCACAACTGTATCTCCATCCAGGGGGCTACAGTGGGCCAACTTGGTGATGCCGTGACCCTCACAGTCTCCCCATGACAGCAAGCACTCCGGAACCCCAAGTGCCCCCTCTCTGCACACCCCAGCCACCACAGAGCTCACACACAGGGCGCCTGCTCCCCCATGCGTGTTTACTGTTGATGAGCTGTCTCACAGCACACAGAGCTCCTCCGGCAGGAAATGTGGGCGCCGAGTTTTGCTTTTACTTATTTATTTTTTGAGTAAGTGAATGACCAAATGAGGGGGTGTCTATTCAACAGATGAAGAAGCTGAGGCTGCAAGAAGGGAACAGGAGTGAACCGACATCTTCCATGTGGGGAGTGCATGTTGCCTGGTTTACTTGTCAGAACAGCCTTATCGGGTAGATGTAAATAAGCCCCATTTTATATATATGAATACTGAAGCTGGCAGATTTGGAACAAGTTAATAAGTTACCTGTGCTAGTCGATGTTCTTCAGAGAAACAAGACAAAAAGGATGTAGATTGACGTAGAAACAGATTCATTAGGGCCGGCACTGTGGCATAGCTGGTAAAGCTGCTGCCTGAGGTGCTGGCATCCCATATGGGCGCCAGTTCGAGTCCCGGCTGCTCCACTTCTGATCCAACTCTCTGCTGTGGTCTGGGAAAGCAGCAGAAGATAACCCAACCTCCTGGCTCCTGGCTCCTGGCTCCTGGCTTCAGATTGGCACAGCTCCAGCTCCAGCTGGGGAGTGAACCAGTGAAGGGAAGATTCTCTCCCTCTCTCTCTCTGCCTCTCCTTCTTTCTCTGTGTAGCTCTTTCAAATAAATAAATTAATTAAAAAAAAAAAAAAGAAAGAAAGAAACAGATTCACCATGAGGTGTTGACGCGTGTGATTATGGTGGCCAACAAGTTCCACAGTCTGTCTTCTGCCGCCCTTCCGCAGGAAGACTGATGGACCGGTGCCGGAGCAGCTCAAGTCCCAGGCAGAAGGCCGGAGGACGAGGGAGCCAGCAGTGTGAGATCTTGCTGAGGCCTCGGAACCAAGAGGTCTGGGTGCGAGAGCGAGAGCAGGTGGGCATCCCGGGGCCAGCAATGGGCTCGGCCTGGCCCTCCTCTGCCTTGCATTCTCTGCACACAGTGGTGAGGGCAGCTCTCTCCTCCCTCTGCTGACCCAGAGCTGCTCCTGTCCTGAGATGCCAGATGCCGTCTTCCCAGCCACCTGCGCATCCCTGGAATGTACCACATGGGATTAACCCTCACGGTCCTTCTCAGTTGAATGCAGAAACTCAAATGGGACCAGAACCAAACCTCCATTTCTAAAACAGTCTGCCGACCAACAGTTAGTCAAAGTCGGTGCCAGGTACCGCACTCATCCTGGGTGGGACATCCATTCACTCGGGCAAGAACTGTTCACTGAGCCCCAGCCCCAGATAAGGCCGATGTGAAGCCCACCCCCCTGCAGCCTCTCGTCTAGAAGGCGGCTGCGGACCAGCACTGACAGGCAGGCAGCAGCCACCAGGCAGCAGGCACCTGGCAGATGCTTCTCTCACAGCCTGGCCCGCCCTCTCAGCACCTGTCTCCCAGGTAGGCCCTGAGGTCCCAATCTAACAGGTGGGGAAGCTGAAGCCCAGGGGTCAGAGTCAGAGTCACACATGGAATAATTTGCGACAGAGAGGAAACCAGGCGCAGGTGATCCCGGTTGGTTAATAATGTTAGCATTAAAATGAATGGGCGCTCACTCCATTCCTGCAACCACCCCGTGAGTCATGTGCTATTAGGACGGGCATTTTACTAAGGAGGAAACGAAAGCACAGAGATGCAAAAGAATGTGTGCAGCGCCACACAGCCCAACTGGCAGAGGACAGATTGGACCCCCGCCATCAGCCTCTAGAGTCCCCCCTGCTGTCTAGAGTTCACGGCCCTGGACTGGGAAGGAGGGGGAGCCCTGGTCTGGGGTACCTTCTTCCTGGCTGCATTGCAATGATTGCACCAGCTCATCCAGTCATTCTACGAGATGCACAGAGCACCTGCTGGCTTCCTGGCACTGTGCTAGGCTGTAGGGATACAGTGTCAAGGGAAACAAACACATGGCTCCCCATGCACAGAGTTTAAATGGATAACCCCCTGCTAAGAGCAAGGAAGGAGGAGCACTGCCACAGAACACGTCACTGGCCCCGCCCAGGTCTGGTAGGAGGTGGCCAGGCCCTGCGGTCCTCAGGAGCACACCGCCCCCACGTGACTAAGCACCTTTTCTGCTCAGATGACTAATGAATAAAGCCTAAGGGTGCTAGATAAGGAGAAAATTTATAGCCACCAGTTACACACAGCTGAGCTTCACGTCAAAGGAGGCGTTACCCAATCCTGGCGCCAGGATGACCATCAAAGGGAGCCTGAGCAGCTGCGGTGCCCCCACCAACCAGCCCCATTACCTTCCCCCACCTCGCCCAGCTCCCCCTCTCCTTTCAAAGTCCTCCTGCTGGCTTGCGATTGGGGAAGAGCGAATTTGGGCTGAAAGAAATCCACCTGCTCCCAAGAATGCAGCCTTCCAGGAATAACCCTGGCTCTGGCCACCAGCGCTGGTGAGTATCCCCTACCCGATTTTAACCGGTAAAGGATGACGCTCCCTAGGGATGAGTGGAGCTGCCCAGGCTGAGCTGACAGCATTGCAAAGGCCCTGGGGTGGAGGGAAAAGTGACACTTTGGGGACTAGAAGAAGCCAGGATGTCTGCAGAAGAAACATTGATGGAGCAAGACAGGAAGTGTCACTCAGTGATTTAGGACAGAAGTGGGAAGGTGGGGGCAGGGGAGTGGATTCCGATGCACAGTTTTCAGAGGCTACTCTGGCTAAGCTACAGCGTGGGAAACACGGCAGAAGGCCAGAGTAGATGAGGTGGGTGCCTCCTGGTGTGTATGGCAACAGGCTGTGTTGGGTGGAACTGGGGCAGTGGGAGGAGCAAGCCACATTTAGATGCCAAAATTGACAGGACTGGGTGAGGGCTGGGGATCAGGCAGTGGTGGAGAGCGGGCATCTGCCACCACTCCTGGGTCTCTAGCCTGGAGGAAGGGGGCAGGTGTTGGTTAAGAAGGGAGCAGTGGGGCCAGTACTATGGCATAACAGGTTAAGCCACCACCTGCAGTGCTGGCATCCCATATGGGGGCCGGTTTGAGTCCTGGCTGCTCCACTTCTGATCTGGCCCCCTGCTGATGGCCTGGAAAAGCAGCGGTTGATGACCCAAGTTCTTGGGCCCCTGCACCCAGGTGGAGACCTGGAAGAAGCTCCTGGCTCCTGGCTTCAGCCTGGCCCAGTCCTGGCTTCTGCAGCCATTTGGGAAGTGAACCATGGGTGGAAAAAGCTCTCCCTCTCTCTGTAACTCTGCCTTTCAAATAAAATAAAATAAAATAAAACCTTATAAAAGTAAAGATGGGAGCAGTGACAGCAGGCTGTCAGGGGCTCCCGTGTCTCCTGCACAGGGCATCTGAATCCTTTGTCCCACTTAGAATGCAAGATTTGCGATAAAGCCAAGCTCCTGCCCACTAGCAGCTTCCTTGTTGGCTGCCCAACACAGACAGACACTGATGCCTGGGCTGGAGCCTGCCCTGAGATAGCACATCCGATTAGTCCCTAGAGAGGAGATCCCTCAGCAGTCCCGGGCACCGCGGCACCCAGGCAGTACCCAGGCAGTGCAGTGGGGCCGGTGGCAGGGTCGTGGGAACACCTGCTCTCGGACTCTCATTAGAAGAGTGTGAACATCGTTTCTGGCCCAAGACCCAGCCCTGCATCAAAGCAGTCCCATCAGCCAGCCCTTCCCCACAGCTCTCAGCGTAAGGGGCTCAGTGGGTACAGGGGATTGGGGGGGGGCTCCCAGCCAGGGGTCAAATCCTTCCTCTGCCACACACTTCTTTGGCACTGCCTGGAGATACCTGGGGAGGAGCTCACAGCTGAAGAAGTACAGCGGGCGTCCAGGGGTGCAGGTCAGAGATGCCAGTGCACATCCTCCCGTGTCCACCCCAGGCCCACAACCAAGTCTGATCCAGCCCCACACAGCAACAGTGCAGAGGGTGGAAAATGCTGGCTTAGCACCAAAGCTTTGAGGAGAGACAGGCTTCAGTTTGAATCCTGCCTTTGTCACATCTTGGCAGGTTGATCTCCATCTGACCTCACTGAGCCTCGATATTGCAATCTGCCGAATTGGGTTCATAATAATGAAAACCTGGGCAAGATGTCGAGTGAATTTAGTGAGACAGTGGCTCTCAAGAGCGCGGAGCAACTGGTACACTCATCCTTCCAGGAAGCAGGGGCCGGGCGGGGCCCACACCCAAAGCCAAGTTTTCCATGTGCTGGGGAAGGGGGAACAGGGTGGTCAGAACAAGGACCCTCGGAGGGGTGCGGTTGCAGTGGGGAGGTCAGAGTTCCGATTTCGAGTCTACACTCAGTCAGCTGCCAGCAATGAGACCCTGGGCAAGCTGCTCGCCTCAGTTTCCTCATCTATGAAATGGACGTGATCGTGGTACACATCGTAAAGGGCAGTTGTGAGGATGTAAGGGTCTGTGTCTGTAAAAGGTGAGCACTCGGCCAGTGTGAACCACCTTACAAGAGTCAGAAAGGACCAGTGCTGCCTCGTGTCCCCCTGTCGAGGCCCTTGCAGGGCAAGGTTTCCAGGGCGACGCCCACGTCCACCACTGTGCCCACGTTCCCTGTGAGAACCCATCCGTGGGACTTGCACGCTGACTCTCGTGGCAACCGTGACTCCTGCTGGGCCATGAGAGTCGTGGCTGCTGGCGGAGGTCCCCTCACGCTCAGCGCTGCCCAGGGAAGCGACTCCCCTCCAGGAGCCCTGAGACTGCTCCACCCACAGGTGGGGCGAGGCAGATATGCCCTGGAGGGATCAGAGCCCCAGCAGGGCGGAACAGGCGCCAGATCTCTTCTGTACTTGAGGATCCCGGCTTGGGCTGTCGGATGGGAAGACAGAAGGCGGAAGGGGCGGAAGGGGCGGAAGGGGAGCAAAGCGCCTGCGGGACGGAACGGGGTGGCCTCAAAAGCACGCCTTGGAAGCTGCCCAGTGTTGTCTGTGCCCCAGTCACTTTATCAGTGGTCCCAGCAGTCCCAGCTCCCCAGGAGAATCCTCCCTGCCCAGCACCAAGTGGACGACCCAGGGGTGAGGAGGAAGAAGCGGGCCCACCGCCCAGGCTGAGCGTAGACCGGGCACTTCTCTGATCCAGCGGAGAGGTGCCCGCCCATTCTGCAGGAGGCTCCTTGAACCTTGCTGTCTTGCTGACCACTGCTCTCTGCCTCCCGTCCCCATTCCAGCCGTGTCTGCCAACAAGGTCACTTGCACGAGCATAGGAGGCTGTCGGGGCTCTCATCTCCACGGTTACCTTGCTGACATTGTGAGGATGAGAAGAAATAATCCATGCTAATGTCTTAGCAGAGCGCCTGGCGTAAAGCAGGAACCGAATGTTAGCTATTGTTATTTATGGTACTGGCACTTTTTAAAGGGCATGTAAAATAAATATCCTTGAATCTCATAAAAACGCACTTCTAAAAGCTTGCATCGAGCCTCATAGAGCTAGAAATAAAACGGTATCGTTAAAATGCAACCCTGGTGTAATTTGATGATATCAAGGAGTTTTGTTTGGATATCTGTCTTTTTCACCACTGGGAGTAGAGGCTTCAACTCCTTCTCCAGGTGCTCATCCCCTCAGGGTTAGGATGATAAGAAGGGCACAAGGCAGGCATTGCTGAGACCACTGGGCCAAATGCTCATGGGAAATCCCCCCCAAAACGTACCCCTTCTGCCATCCAAGACTTTTTTTAAAAAAAAATTTTATTTATTATTTGAAAGGCAGAGTTACAGAGAGGCAGAGGCAGAGAGAGACAGAGAGAACTTCCATCTGCTGGTTCACTCCCCAAATAGCTGCATCGGCCCGAGATGGGCCAACCCGAAGCCAGGGGCCAGGAGCTTCTTTCTGGTTTCCCATACAGGTGCAGGGGCCCAAGCACTTGGGCCATCCCCCACTGCTTTTTAGGTCATAGTAAGAGCTGAATCAGAAGTGGAACAGCCAAGACTCGAACTGGAGTCCATACATACTGCCGGCACTGCAGGCGGCAGCTTTACCTGCTACACCACCGCACCAGTCCCCAGAATTTTCTAGAACCAGATAAATATTCCAGAGTGGCAGGAGAGTATCATGGTTACCACTTGAACCTGAGTCCTCCGTCTACGTGGCTGTATAACCTTGGGCAAGTCTGCACACCTGTTTGAATCCTGTTTCCTTGTCCATCAGGTAGCCACGATGACATTGCTAAACTCATTAGGTATGTGTTAAATGCTAGTATTATTAAAAGCAGGAAAGAATAGAAATTTAAAGTTTGAGGTTGATGAACAAAATACATTGGGATTTGAAGAGGGAGTTTCATCAGTTATCGGACTTGTCCCCACATCGCAGCTCTGCATTCGATGGGGTGACCTGGGCGGGTCATCCACCTGTCATAGCTGGTTTCTTCATCTGTAGAGAGGCCTCATAAACTCCTAGACGAGATAATCCACAGGCAAGTGCTTTGATAGTAGTGGTGCCAAAGATGCAGGTGTGTTACACACACACACACACACACACACAACCTGACCCCTTTTCAGAAAGAAATTTCAACATCCCACAAATATTGATTGTGCCTCCTCAACTATAATTTAGAAAAATTTTAAATGCAGTCTAGTATTTAGAGCTTTTAAATGTGCCATATTTCCCATTTTATTCCGTCCACCTTTTCTATCCAGGTCTCTGTGTTTTATTCGTCTGTGCATTTTCTTCTATTCTATTCTATGTATTTTAAGCAAACGAGAAGCCTGGACCCAGCCGGTCACCTGCTGTGTGTCTGGATCAGAAACAGGTCAGACACATAGTAGGGTTGCTCTGCCCCCTTGTGGTTGAATTGAGTCATGTGATGAGTTCTGGCCAATGGTCTGTGAGCAGACAGCTGTCCCTTCTGGGACGAAGCTCTAAGTGCCACTGGCAAGGTGACAGACAGTGATTGACAGGGCAGGTCGCTGTGTGATGAGCAGAGCCTGTCCAGGTCTGCACTGGCCGTGCCGGCCTGGAGCTTATGTCAGAGGTGGAGCTGTGTGTTGTGTCTCGAGCCACTGAGACCTCTGAATTTTTGAGATCCTGGGTTTTTAACTTTCAGGACATTTTTAAAGGTGGAATTAATTTTAATAACACTTTTATTTAATTCAATATATTCAAAATATCATCCTTTTTCGATCATGATTTTAAAAATCAGGGGTGGGTGTTTGCCACCTCGGAAGCCTGTGTCCCCTATCAGAACACCTGTGTCTCCACCCCCGTCTCCAGCTTCCTGCTAATGAGACCCGGCGAGGCAGCGGGTGATGGCTCAAGTACTTGGGTCCCTGCCACCCACATGGGAGACCTGGATGGAGATCCCTGCTCCTGGCTTTGGCCTAGTCTGGTCCGAGCCCTGTGCCAGCACCTGGGGAGTGAACCAGCAGAGGGAAGGCCTGTCTGTCTGTCTCTCTGCCTTCTGAACAAATAAGTAAATCTTTTAAATCACTCGTGAGATGAGTAACCCACGTTGTCATAGACTGAGCCTTCATAAACTGGTGCATGGCTTGTACCCCAGCACACCTCTGTGCAGACCAGCTCCACTGGAAGGTTCCAGAAGCACCCCCCCCCCCCCCAGCTGGTGGGCACCTGATCGCCCTGGCTCAGCTGTGATGGCTGCTGAGTCTCACAGTCGGAAACTTGTGGCTGTGTAAATAAAGCCGCATCCTTGTCCACAGGATCTGTAGAAAAGGAACCCCAGGGGCTGGCGCTGTGGTGTAGAAGGTTAAGCCTCTGCCTGAGACACCGGCATTCCGTATGGGCACTGGTTCGAGTCCCGACTGCTCCACCCAGCTCCCTGCTAATGAGCCTGGGAAGGCAACAGAGGATGGCCCAAGACCTTGGGCCTCTGCACCCACAAGGGAGACCCCGAAGAAGCTCCTGGCTCCTGGCTTCGGCCTGGCCTGGGCTGTGGTCATTTGGGGAGTGAAGTAGCAGATGGAAGATATCTCTCTCTCCTTTCTCTGTAACTGTGCCTTTCAAACAAATAAATAAGTCTTTAAAAAACAAGATAAACCAACAACAACCACCACCGAAAAAGGAACTCCAGGGCCTCGTGGGACAGCGGCGCGGGGTTTCAGGTCCCTTTTCCTTGTTGGGTCTGCACTGGGGGAGCTTCCTTCCTGAGCTGGCGTTCCCTCCGCCTAGCAAATCCGCTCGCCCCTACTTCCCCTCAAGGAAAAAATAGGCCCAGCTCGAGAGGAAAGGAAAACCGGTGACCGCAGAAGTCACATTCTCCCCGTGGCCTGCGTGGCTCGAGTGGGGGGTCACCGAGCCCCGGCGGGGGTGGGCGGGGCACAGCTGGGGTCCACGGCAGGAGGGGTCTCCGGGGAGGAGGCGCAGACCAAGGCGCTGCAGATAGAGTTCGTCCCTGGGATGCACAGCTGGGGACCGCAACGCCGAGGCTCGGGGTGGCGGGAAAATGCCGATGACTTTTCTTGTCTCGGTTTTTCTTCTTAGTTCTATTTTGCCACTTGTTGAGTGTGCTTTTTTGTGTTTTCCGAGTTTTAGGAAATTGTGGTAAAATACACATAACGTAAAACTTGCCAGCTTTCCATTTTAACTGTTGCTAAACATCTCAGTGCAGCAGCTGGCACCATCACTCGTCTCTGTAACTGTCCTTTGTTTCTGTGAAAGATTTGTTTATTTATTTGTAAGTCAAAGTGACAGAGAGAGAGAGGAGAGAGAGGTCTCCCATCCACTGGTTCACTCCCCCAAATGCCCACAACAGCCAGCGCTGGACCAGGCTGAAGCCAGGAGCCAGCAACTCCATCCAGGTCTCCCCTGTGGGAGCAGGGGCCAAGCACTTGGGCCATGTTCCCGCTGCTTCCCCAGGCGCATCGTCAGGGACCTGGATTGGGAGCAGAGCAGCCGGGACTCGAACCCACGCTCATATGGGAGGCGGCGTCACAAGCTGAGGCTTCTCCCGCTGCTGCGCCAAACGCTGGCCCCAGGCTGAGCTATTATTTTGTGAAGAACAAAAGGTGCTAGAGGGCCCCATCAGGGAGGCGTCAGCAGAGCCCAGGGTGACGCGGCACGTGGTGACACAGGGTCCTAGCCAGCTCTTGCATCCTCTTCCACGAAGCCACAGGCCCGGGACTAGGGGTCCCTTATGGCTCATTGAACCTGAACCCCCTTCCGGGGCCTCCTCCCGCCGTCAGTGCGGTTAACATTCTCTCCTTTAGTGCCTCACCGTGGAGGTCAGACCGCACCGTGAGTTTTGGTGGGGACTCTGCAGCCACAGCACACAAACACTGATTCCTTCTTAATTAATTTGTTACTTACGTTGTGCTACGGCTGCAGTGGGATTGTGCTGCGGTTCCTGTCTAAGAAATTGGCTTCTTCCAAGCACCAATAAGTCAGGGGCATTTTCCCAGGAAAGTAAATATTCTTCTGCATTATTCTGAAGAGTCAAATCCTATTTTACAAAATGGATATACGGGGGGCCAGTGTCGTGGCATAGTGGATGATGCTGCTGCCTGCAAGGCCAGCATCCCAAATGGGCACAGGTTAGAGTCCCGGCTGCTCTATTCCAATCCAGCTCCCTGCTAATGCGCCTGGGAAAGCAGCGGAAGATGGCCCGGGTGCTTGGCTCCTTGCACCCAGGTGGGGTGGATTGAAGCCCCTGCCTCCAAACCTTGGCCTGGCCCAGCACTGGCTGTTGCAGCCATCTGGAGAGTAACAGGTGCAAGATCCTCTCTCTCTCTCTCTCTCTCTCTCTCTCTCTCTCTCTCTCTCTCCCTTTATCTATATAACTCTGATTTGCAAAATAAATAAGTCTTTATTTTTAAAAAGTGGACATAGCGGACTTCACTTCCCCAGTCCACTGTAGGGGGCGCAGCAGGTCCTTTCCTGTGGTTAATCACGTGATGGTGCATAGTTTGCCTGGGCACTGGGGGCGCCTTGGGATGGGGGGCGGAGCCGTCACCCCAAGGCCTCCTTCCAGCACCCGGGGTTTCCCCACACAAGAGACCAGCTTCTGGGGAGATGAGGAGGGCGCGCTGCATGGTGGTGGGAAGAGTGTTGAAGGCAGGCGGCCGGGGGTGGCACCAGGCTCCGCCTCGCTCGCCTCGCTGGCTCTCCCACATCCGCTCCGAGCCTCAGGTTCCCTCTTTAGGAAGTGAGAAAAGTGATACTGGCCTCTTAGTGGTCTGAAATTTTTTTTATGGACAACAGGCACACGACATGGCGCTTTGATGTGTGTACACACTGCGGAATGGCCAAAGCCGGCCCACTAACACGTGCGTTACCTCAGCTTTGTGGTGAGAACTCAGAACTTGTCCTCAGCGGTCTTCCAGTACACAGCGCGTTTGATCAGCCAGGGCCACTTGGCCCGCAGGCGAGTGCTCGAATTCATCCCTCATCCCGCCTGACTGACTGGAATTTTGTATCTTTTTTGTTGTTGTTGAAAGATTTATTTATTTATCTGAAAGGCAGACAGCGTTGGGGGGGGGCTCTTCCATCTGCTGGTTCACTCCCCAAATGGCTGAGGAGCCCAGAGCCCCATCCTGCTCTCCCACATGGGTAGCAAGGCCCCAAGCACTTGGGCCATCGTCCACTGCCTTGCCAGGCGCATTAGCGGGAGCTGGATTGGAAGTGGAGCAGCCAGGGAAAGAACCGGCGCCCGTATGGGATGCCAGCGCCAAAAGCGGAGGCTTAGCCCACTGTGCCGCAATGCTGGTCCCTGAGATCTTGTGTGTTGGACCAACATCTTCCCAGGCCCCTCCCCTCCCGGCCTCTGCACTGTCTACTTCTCAAGTTTCACTTTTCAAGATTCCACCTGGAAGTGAGATTGTGCAGTGTGTGTCTCTAGGTGCCTGACCTGGTTCACGCAACATTATGTCCTTCCTCTAAGCTCCTCCGAGTGACAGAGGTCCTCCCGTTTACAGGCTAGATCACACTCCCTCGAATATCTGTACCGCGTTCTCTTGACCCAGCTGGTGGACACTTGGGTCGAGGGATGCTACCGCGACCCTTGCGGTGCAGGTGTCTCGCCCACGTGCTGATCTCATTCCCCTTGGACACGCGCCCAGGGGTGCACTGCTGAGCCCACGGTGGTTCAGTGTTCAGTTGTTTGGTTTTGGACTTCTACCGCGGTGAGTGATGGCTCCAGTACTAACTTTCCTCCCCACCAGCAGGGCGCCAGTGTTCCCTTCTCCCACGTCTTCAACAACACTTCCTTTTGCTAATCGCCGTTCCAACAGGTGTGTGCTGACCTCTCACTGTGATAGTAATTTGTGTTTCCTTGATCACAAGAGATGTGGAGCATTTTTCTGTAAAGCTGTCCTCCCGAGTGTCTTCTTTGAGAACTGTCTCTTCAGGTGCTTGGCTCATTTGAAAAACCGTATCGCTTGTTTTCTTGCTACCGAGTTGGTTGAGTTCCTGCATATTTTGGATATTAGCCACTTATCAGATGTTTGGCTTGCAAATATTTCCTCCTATTCCATAGCTTGTCTCTTCGCTGCATTGGCTGCGTCCTTTGCTGTAGGGAGGCTTCTTAGTTTGAGGGAATCCTGCTGGCCTCTTTCTGCGTTGGTTGCCTGTGCTTCTGAGGTCATCCAAAAACCGGAGTGTAATGCTCCTCACCCCCTTTTCTTTACTAACTTTGCACTTTCGGGTCCTACTTGTGGGTCCTTACTCTATTTTAGGTCGCAGTAGGTGCGAGCTGGTGATTCAGTTTGATTCTTCTGCACGCACGTAGCAGTTTTCCCAGCGCTATTTATTAAAGACACTGTCTTTTCCCCGCTGCGTGTTCTTGGCCCCTTGGTATTGCGCGAAGATTAGACCGACGATGAATTCTTGTTAAATAAGACAGATTGAGCACACACACATAGCTCTGCTCCCTCCTGGCACTCCGCTAACGCGAAGGCAAAAAGGAATGTTTTTAAAGACATAAAACCACACGGATAATTAACACAGAGGAGGAAATAACATTAGCAAAATTTGGAAGGCAGGAAGCAGACGGATGGGCTGTAACTTAGTGGAACTGAGAACCCCGTCCCCTGAACCATCAGGGGGGAAGCTGGAAATCACCTGACTGATCTGCAGAACCCCGAAGGCCCAGCAGGTCTCTGCGAGGGTAATTTTAAAAAGTGCGCACAAGCAGAATTAATGATAAGTTCATTTTGGTGCAAATTTTTTTCATAATATGCATTTCCGTGAACTCCTTTCTACAGGAGACCAAGGAGAGGAGAAGCTAAAAGCAAGACAGTGATTCCCTTCTCTTCCTTGCTTTTTCCTTTTTTTAGGATTTTTTTTTTTTTATGTATTTGAAAGGCAGAATTACAGAGAGAGAGGTTTTCCACCTGCTGGTTCATTCCCCAAATGACTGCAATGACCGGGGCTGAGCCAGGCTGAAGCCAGCAACCAGGAGCTTCTTCTGGGTCTCCCACATGTTTGCAGGGGCTCAAGGACCTGGACCATCCTCTGTTGCTTTCCCAGGTGCATTAGCAGGGAGCTGGATCGGAACCGGCACCCATGTGGGATGCTGGCGCTGCAGCTGGGGCTTTAACCCGCTGTACCACCATGCCAGCCCCTTCCTTGCTTTTCCTATAGCCAGTTACTGCTTTATGGATGGAAAACGAGAGTCAGGAGCAGATGTTTGGCACATTGAAATGTTAAGACACCTGTGTCCTGTATCAAACGCCTGGCTTTGAGTCCCAGCTCAGGCTCCAGATTTCAGCTTAGTCATTGCACACCCTGGAGGGCAGCGGTGAAGGCTCAAGTCCCTGCCATCCACGTGGAGACCCAGACTGAGTTCCTGGCTCCTGGCTTTGGTCTGACCCAGCCCAGCCAATGCAGACACTTGGGGACATTTCTGTCTATCTTCATCTCTCTACCTGTAGAACACATGACAATAAGGAAAGGAAGTGCAGGTCAAGGTCAGAGGGACAGGTTCAAGGGCACCTGGACGGTGCCTGGACACATGCAGCCCGCTCTGCTCTGGGTACCCTGGTGGGCCCCAGGGGTCTGGGGTCCGGACAGGAGCAGACACAGAAGCACAGCAGAAGTGGGTTTGTCCCCAAAGGCGGCCTCTGAAGAACCTAGAAGAAAGTTTGCTGGTGGGAGCTGAAGACCGAGAACAAAGGGGAAGGGGCAGGCCTCCTGGGGGGACGCGCCCTGACCACGCCCACCTTGAGATGGGGACTCTGGCTGAGGGGATGAAGGCTTGCCCCAGAGTCGCACTCTTCTCCCCCTCCCCTGGAAAGAAGGGGGGGGGGGAGAGGGAGAGAGAGAGAGAGAAAGAGAGAGAGAGAGAGAGAATTCCTATCTGCCGGTCACTCCCCAAATGCCCACAACAGCCAGGGCTGGGCCAGGCCCAAGCCAGGAGCTGGGAACTCCACCCAGCTCTGGCAAGTGCAGGTGGCAGGGCCCCGGCTGCTTCAGCCGACACCTGCTGCCTCCCAAGGTCAGCATGACCAGGAAGCTGGAATTGGAAGCAGAGATGGGACTGGAGCCCAGGCGCTCTGAGAGGGGACGCCAGTGTCCCACCAGGCCTCCACTGCACCCAAGTCTCCTCCCTATAGAGTCTTTCTCTTCAGCCTGGCCCTGGCCCCCACCCAGTCCCACTTTCTCGGTGCCTCCCCTGCTTCACCCAGGCAGACATCGGCCTCCTCCTGCCTCCCCCAGGCCCTGGGAGGGCACCCCACTGCTGCCTCCTGCGGCTCCCACCTTCCGGGGCGGCCAGGCGCTTTGCTGACCACGTGAAAATCAACAGCTCCCGAAGATCGAGCTATCGGCTCCGATGGTGGAAGCCTGGGCACTGGGGCCGATCAGCTGGACACGGGAGGCTGCTTGACGCCGAGCCCAAGTGGCCAAGCCAGGGGGAGCTGTGCCTGTCCCTGTCTACCCAGCTCGAGTCCAGGGACCTCCACAGCAGCAATTCTCCCACAGGACAAGGACGAGGCACTTAGGGCCACGGCCTCTGCCCCATGCGAGCCAGCTTTAGCGGATGAAATGCTGGACAAGAAGTCCTGGTACATTTAAACTCAGGTAAACAACAAAAGAGTTTTACTCTGAGTGTGCTCCATGCAATGTTGGAACTCCGTACAGGTCTCTCATGCAGGTTCAGGCTTCCAAAGACTTGGGCCATTTTCTCCTGCCTTCCCAGGCACAGTAGCAGGAAGGTGGATGGGAAGTGGAGTAGCCAAGACTCAAATCAGCACCTGTGTGGGATGCTGGCATTGCAAGCATTGTCTTAACCCGCTACAGCACATCACCAGCCCCAGAAACTCCTAGTTCTTAATGTCCAGGCAAGGGTAACTTCTGCCAATGTTTCTGTTGTTGTTGTTGTTGAGAAGGCACAGGCCCAGGGCACGCTGAAGGGAGGGGCAGTGAGTCCTGCGCTCAGTGGTTCTGTGATGGGAAGAGTGTGTGGCTCTCCAGTCCACCTAGTCAGTCTCGGCTTCAGGTCACGGAGACCCCTGCAGCTTGTTTAAGTAGAAAGGAGAGGACGATGAGGGGTCTGCCAAAAGGTCACAGAAAACGCGGATGATGAGAACCCTGGCCGTGGATTTCAATTTCTTTTAACCAATATAAACTTATTTAAAAAAAAAGATTTATTTATTTGAAAGGCAGAGTTACGGAGAGGCAGAGACAGAAAGAGAGGTCTTCTATCCGCTGGTTCACTCCCCATTTGGCCGCAACAGCCGATCTGAAGCCAGGAGCCAGGAGCTTCCTCTGGGTCTCCCACGTGGGTGCAGGGGCCCGAGGGCTTGGGCCATCTTGTACTGCTTTCCCAGGCCACAGCAGAGAGCTGGATTGAAAGTGGAGCAGCATGGCTAGAATTGGCGCCCATCTGGGATGCCGCCACTGCAGGCGGCAACTTTACCTGCTATGCCACAGTGCTGGTCCCTACACTTATCTTTTAACTCCATTTCCCCATGAATTTCCCCTCGCACAGGGGAAAGATACTTGGCACTGCTGGCAGGGCCGGAGAGGCTGGCTCTGGGCTCAGCTTCCAGAAACGGGCCCCGGAGGAGTCTACAGGATGGGCCTGGCTCCGGAGCTGCCACCTCAGCCATGTCAAGCAGAGGAATCAGGTGTCCTGCTCATCACTGGCCCCAGGACAACACTGTGCCCTGATCCATGGAAGCCCGAGCTCCTCCCCACACTCACAAAATGCGAAGCTAGACCCTGGACCCTGCACAGCTGCTGCAGAAAAGCAGACACCCCCGGGACTCTGTTTGCTTGAGAGCCAGAGATGCAGAGCCTCCGCCTCAGAACGGTAAGGTCTGTGGGGCACCTGATCGGTGGAAACAGATGGCACCTGCACCCCTGGCTTCAGAGGCGTCAGGCGTCTCCTCCTCTCCAGCAGGAAGGCACACGGCAAAGGGCGCCGGGCAAGCCCAGCTGCAGCGTCTCTGCAGTCCTGGGTCTTCGTCGTCATTGTCTTCTTCTTCTTCTTCTTCTTCTCCTCCTCCTCCTCCTCCTCCTCCTCCTCCTCCTCCTTCTTCTTCTTCTTCTTCTTCGACAGGCAGAGTGGACAGTGAGAGAGAGAGACAGAGAGACAGGTCTTCCTTTGCCGTTGGTTCACCCTCCAATGGCCGCCGCGGCCGGCGCGCCGCGGTCTGCACACTGCACTGATCTGATGGCAGGAGCCAGGTGCCAGATGCTTTTCCTGGTCTCCCATGGGTTGCAGAGCCCAAGCACTTGGACCATCCTCCACTGCACTCCTGGGCCACAGCAGAGGGCTGGCCTGGAAGAGGAGCAACCGGGACAGAATCCGGCGCCCCAACCGGGACTAGAACCCGGTGTGCCGGCGCCGCAAGGCGGAGGATTAGCCTAGTGAGCCGTGGCGCCAGCCTTCTTCTTCTTCTTTTTTTTTTTTTAAAGATTTTGTTTATTTTGAAAGATAGAGTTACAGACAGAGAGAGGAAGAGACAGAGAGAAAGGTCTTCTACCCACTGGTTCACTCCCCAAAATGGCCACAAAGGCCAGAGCTGCGCTGATCTGAAGCCAGGAGCCAGGAGCTTCTTCCAGGTCTCCCACGCAGGTGCCAGCGCTCAAGGACTTGGGCCATCTTCCACTGCTTTCCCAGGCCACAGCAGAGAGCTGGATCCACAGAGGAGCTGCCAGGACTTGAACCAGTGCCCATATGGGATGCCAACAGCAAGGCAGAAGATTAACCTACTGCGCTACAGCGCCAGCACCCCAGGTCTTCTTTAGTCCTTGGGAAGTGCTCTACTTCCTCTATGGCCACAGGGCCTTTGTTCATGCTGGCCTTCTCTGCCCAATTCTCTTTGCTCTCTCTTCTTCTCCTCTTCTTCAGATCCCAGTGTAGGAGTCTCCACTGATCTTCCTGTTATTTGATACAGCCATTCTGCAGATGAGCAAACTGAGGTCCCGTCAGCAGAGCCTGCAGGTTATGTTCTACAGACGTGAGTCTCTCTCATGTTTAAAGCAGGGGCAGGGTATGAAGCTGCACTGCAAAAACAAAACAAAACAAACGAAACCAAAGGTGAAGCTTCAGGGACTGTTGGCGAGCCCGGGACCCTCTGAGCAGAACAGGAAGAGCAGGTGGAAGGTCCCAGGACCCATCAGGTGCTGTGGGGCGTGGCGCCAGCGCCCAGAGAACCGTGGATACAGCTGAGCCAGAGGGGCCACAGAGCCCAACACTCGGCAGAAGAGAGCACACAGGACTGTGGGTTGGAGGGAGCACATCTCGCGTTGCTCCCAAGAGGGACTTTTCAGTCTCAAGGACAAATCCCCCACCCCAGTGAACCACGTGTGCTTGATTCTCTGAACTGTAACGGGAGAATTTAGTGGGGCAGAGAGCGAGCCATTGGGAAGGAGCGACTTGCGGTGTAACTGGTGCACCTGCCACCTCCCCTGGGCTGCTGGGGCCCAAGGATCACATTTGATTAATGATTAAAAGAGAGGTTAAGATCTTCTCGGGTCCCAACAGTTGCTGGGGTCCTTTGCCATCTCCAAGCCGGAGCCAGGAATTCTGGGGACAGAAGAGCTTTCCTTCTCCCCCAGCACCAGAGCTCAGGCCCTCTAAGGCCAGCAGGTGCTCAGCAATGAGATCAGGAAACCCAGGTCAGGCCCCGCTCTGATGCTTCCCTGCTGTGTGGCCTTGAATGAGAGTCGGACTTGCCGCAGTGAGGGCACCGGGGTGTAGTCCCATCCTCTGGCCACATGGACACATGGGCAGTCAAGCCTTGGCCAGCCCCCGTTCCTTGAGTGGAAAAGCTTGGGCCGAGCCGGTCCCAGGATGTCCCAGGCCTGGCCACTTGAGAGCTCCACGAGGAGTCACAGGACCTGGAGGATGGAGCTTGGGGAAGGCAAGGTCCCGACGCTGCCACCAGCTGGCCCCGAGGCCTGAGTGACTTGTCCCCTCCCGCTGGTCCTTGGTTTTCTCAAGGAGAAATGCAAAGCTTTGGGCTTGGTGGCCCCAGCCATCCCTTTCTGGTTTGACAACCTAGGGCTGGGCCCTGGTAAGGCAAGGGGCAAGTGAGATCGTGGTGGGAGGAGTGCAAGGGGGAGGGGCTGGGGCAGCAAGGATGAAGCGCTCTCCTGAGACTCTGTTTAAGGAGAACCAGGAGATAGCTCAGAAGACCGAGCGAGCAGGGAGCAGCCAAATCCAAAATCGACTAAAGGGGTCCTGGCCATGGCTTCTGGCATGGAAAGTGCTATGGCTCAGGCCCCTGTGGGGGCTGATTAGGTCACTGGGGCGCCACCCTGGGAAGGCGTTCATGTAGTTCTTGAGCAACCCCAGTTAGCGCCTGCGAGGGCAGGGGGCTGCAGCAGAGGGCAAGCCTGGCCCCTGGATCTCTCTCGCTCCCCCCGTAGCATGATGCCGGCGCCAGGCTGTGATGCAGCCAGAAGGCCCTCACCACATCCAAGCACATGTCACCATCATGTTCTTGAACGTGTTCCCAAAGCGTGAGCTAAGTAAACCTCTCTTCTGTATAAAGCACCCCGAACCGAGTACTTGGTTAGAGCAACACAAAACAGACTAAGAATCAATAGGAGAACCAGGAGTCAGGACGCCAGTGTGGGGTGGCAATGTGTGGGGCACACGGATAGGCGGATGGAAGGACGGTCTGGTGAGCGTGTGGATGGGTGAGTGGGCAGATAAGGTCATGGGGCTGCTCAGCAGCATAGTAGGGCGGAGAGAGTGGGCACCTGTACTTGGCAGGTGAGTAGAGAGGCAGGCATTGGTGTGTGGGTGGGCGGGCAGTTGGACAGCACAGGAGGAGTGACGGGTAGAAACTCTTTGATGGCTCACTTGGTTCTCTTGGCCCTCTGCCTCATTTTCTCTTCCATCCCCTTTTCCCATTCAGTAGAAGGCACCTGAGAAGTTTACAAGGAGTGTGTCTAGGTGTAGAAAATGCACCACTGGTTGTGCATTGCAAGGTTACATTGTTTAGTTACTGATTTAACCTTATAAGAAACCCAGGCACAGCCTGAAGCAACACGGAGCCCCGTGGTGAGAAAGACGCTCCCATCTGAATCATCCGTCAGTCTTCCCGACTTGATGTCAAGAAGGTTCCATCTGGCGCTGTCATGTCTGGAACACCTCGCTGATGCTTCTTAATCTCCCTTCTTCAAAATGTGCATTTATTTACTTAGTTTATTTGTTTGAAAGGCAGAGAAAGAGAGAGAGAGAGAGAGAGAGAGAGAGAGAGAGAGAGAGAGAGAGAGAGGTTGCTCAGTCCTGGTCACCCACATGGGAGCCAAGAATCCCAGTTCTTGAGCCGTCACCTGCTGCCTTCCAGGTGTGTGTGAGCAGGAAGCTGGCGTCCCCAGTGGAGCTGAGACTTGGATCCGGGCACCCCGATCCGGAGCCCAGGTGTCCTCTAATCCACCTTGGGGACGAGAGCCTTAGACGAGAGATGGAAGCAACACTGTTTCCTTTGGGTTTGGCTTTGCTGCTGTTTTGTGTCTTTGCCCAATTTAGAATTGCTTCATAGCAGGTTTCCTTTTCAGTTGCATGCAGGTAAGTAAGGTGATTCAGTTGTAAGTAGAACACGAAGTGAAAAGCGTTTATCACTGGGACAAGAGATGCTGAACGCGGCAAAATTCCCGGCGATGGTGAACGCTGAGGATGCGCCAGCATGCAGAAACCCTGGCTGGTCCTGCTACCTCCCTCCCGCCTGGCGCCCAGCCCAGCCCTTCCGCGCCCTCACACCCGCCCCACTGCAAACACTCTGTGCTCTGCTCACTTTCCAGGCTTCCCCGCCTCCAGGACTTTGCACCTGAACAGCCCTGTTCTGAACTCCCTCCTCCTCCCTCCTTACTCAGAGCCCTTGCTCAACCCTCAGCTCTTGATTGAGATGTGGCCTCTTCCAGGAAGCCTTCCACCCTCACCCAACTCCAGCAGGGTGGGAAGGTTCTGCTGCTGCTCCCAGAGTGCCCTGCCTGTCATCACGTTGCTCTGCCCCAGGAAGAGACTGCCTGTGTCACCTGGGACTGCCCACCCCTCGCTTGCTCACCCAGCACAGCTGAACCCACTGCCAAGTGCCAGGCACTGTGCTAAGTGCTCAAGACACAGCAGCAAACAGGAAGACTTTGTTTGCTTATTTATTTATTTACTTTAAATAACTATACTTGTCTGACTTCTCTTTTAGGATGAAAGAGTATGGCAAAATAAATAAATAAAATTAAAATTAAAATACAGGGGCCAGCATTGATGCTCATTGGATAAGACCACTGCCTGTGACACTGTCATCTCATATGGGTACCAGCTGCTCCACTTCTGATCCAGCTCCCTGCTAATGCACCTGGGAAAGCAGCAGAAGATGGTGCAAGAGCTTGGGCCCCTGCACCCACATGGGAGACCCAGATGAATTTCCTGGTTTTCCAGGCCTCAGCCTGGTCCAACCCCAGCTATTGTGGACATTTGGGGAGTGGACCAACAGATGACAGAGTGCTCTCTCTCAACTCTGCCTTTCACATGAATAAAATAGATCTCTTTTTAAACATTATATATTTTTATTGTGATAAATGCTTTCATGAAATTCAAGCAGGGCTAGGTTAGTGTATTAAGAAGGGAAGGATGGGCCGGCGTTGAGGCTCACTAGGCTAATCCTCCACCTGCAGCACCGGCACACCGGGTTCTAGTCCTGGTTGGGGAGCCGGATTCTGTCCCGGTTGCCCCTCTTCCAGGCCAGCTCTCTGCTGTGGCCCAGGAGTGCAGTGGAGGATGGCCCAGGTGCTGGGGCCCTGCACCCCATGGGAGACCAGGAGAAGCACCTGGCTCCTGCCTTCGGATCAGCGCAGTGCGCCGGCTGCAGCACACTGGCAGCAGCAGCCGTTGGGGGATGAACCAACAGCAAAAGAAGACCTTTCTCTCTGTCTCTCTCTCTCACTGTCCACTCTGCCTGTCAAAAAAGAAAGAAAGAAAGAAAGAAAGAAGGGAAGGAGGAGGGATGGGTGTTTGGCAGAGCAGCCCACACAGCGCTTGGGGCACCTGCACCCCATGTTGGAGCACCTGGGTTTGAGTCCCACGTCAGCTCCCAATGCCACCTCCCTGTTAATGTGCACCCTGGGAGGCAGATGGACCCCTGCCGCCCACGCGGGGAACCCAGCTGGAGCTCTGGGCTCCTGTCTTCAGCCTGGCCCAGCTACCAGGCATTTGGGGAGTGAACCAGCCAATGGGAGATCTGTCTTCCAAATGAAATGACAATAAATAAACAATACATTTTTAAAAAAGAAGGCAAGCTGGGTGGTGGTGGGGACAGTGGCTGCCGTTGTAGGCTGGGGACAAAAGGCGCTCTCAGAGGCGGAGACCCTTGCCCAGGGACCTGCGGGAGGTGCAGGGACGAGGGACAGGAACAGCCAGGGCGAAGGCCCTGAGGTGAGCACAGGCTGGCTCTGTCTAAGGAGCACTTAGGGGCGGCAGAGCCTCTGGTGAGCAGCGAGCCTCTCTCTGGGTGCAGGGAGGAGGCTCCCGGGCTGAGACTGGAGGGGAGGGGTGACTTCTGCACCTGCGCATGGCCCGCCTGAGCCACAGAGGCACTTCCTGTTGACATTTACCTTGGCTGGTGCTTATCAATCCATCTGCTAATAAGCTTCTGTTCCCCTAGGTGCCTTCTAGAAGCAGGGTCCCTTCCCAGCGGCCCCGCCCTGCATAGCACCTTGCTCTTAGTCCTTATCTCGTCATCTTCTTGTCGATTTATCCACAGCTCACAAACGACTCTTTTTTTAAAAAAAAAATTATTTATTTGAAAGACGGACTTACAGACAGAGGGAGAGCTGGGGGGGGGGATCTTCCATCTGCTGGTTCACTCCCCAGATGACCACAATGGGCAAAGCTGCGCTGATCCAAAGCCAGGAGCCAGGAGCTTCTTCCGGGTCTCCCATGTGGGTGCAGGGGCCCAAGGACTTAGACCATCTTCCACTGCTTTCCCAGGCCATTGTAGAGAGCTGGATCGGAAGTGGAGCAGCCAGGATCCAAACCAGCACCCACATGGGATGCCGGTGCTGCAGGCTGGGGCCTTAACCCGCTGCACCACAGCGCCAGCCCCACAAACGATTCTTGAGCAGGGAACAACAGACTCAACTCTGCTATCATAAAGCATATATATATATTCTTTTTAAATATATATTTTAAATATTTATTTTATTTATTTGAAAGACAGAGTTACAGAGAGAGGTAGAGATAGAGAGAGATCCTCCATCCGCTGGTTCACTCCCCAGATGATCTCAACAGCCAGAGCTGTGCCAATACGAAGCCAGGAGCCAGGAGCCAGGAGCTTCCTCTGGTTTGCCACGCAGGTGCAGGGGCCCAAGGACCTGCGCCATCCTCCACTGCTATCCCAGGCCATAGCAGAAAGCTGGATTGGAAGAGGAGCAGCCGGGACTCGAACCGGCGCCCATATGGGATGCTGGTGCTTCAGGCCAGGGCATTAACCTGCTGTGCCACTGTGCCAGCCCCAGAGCATATGTTTTTAAAAATCTATTTTAAAGGCAGAGGTGTGTGTGTGGGGAGAGAGAGAGAGAGGGAAAGAGAGAGAGAGAGAGAGAGAGAGAGAGAGAGAGAGAGAGAGACTCTTCCATCCACTGGTTCACTCCCCAAATGCCCACACCAGTAGGTGCTGGGCCAGGCCCAAGCCAGGATCAGGAACTTCATTCAGGTCTCCCAAGTGGGCAGCTCCCAGGAGCCCCAGAGTTGGTGCAGGGAGGGGAGGCCCCATGCCAGCCCCAGGCCAACTGTTTGCAGAAGCCTTGGGATAGGGAAAGAGTCCTTGGGCCACCACCTGCTGCCTCCAGAGCGTGCACATCAGCAGGGAGCTGGAATGGGAAGTGGGGCTGGGACCCAGAGCCAGGTGCTCCCAGGTGGGATATGGGTGTCCCCAAAGGCACGTCAGTCAGCGCGTCAGACCCCAGCCCCGAGCATGTGTTTTTGATGCAGGACAACCCTGGAGGCCTCGAAGGTCCGCTTCCGTCCTGCCGTTGGTGGCTTAGCAGAGCGATTCTGCTGGACAGGCCGGTCTGTGGGGAAGAGGTGACGTCAGCACTGGTGGGGCATTGCTGCGGGGAGCCGAGATCATTCCAGGCTGTGCCGGAGGCCACGTGGTGCAGCCCTGGAGCTCAGCGTGTTAGGATTCTCCAGAGAACCAAGAGGCTGCTGATTCATTACGGGGACTGGCCACACAGTGGAAAGGCCACGTCCCACCATCACGTCCACCAGCTGCAGATCCAGGGAAGCCTCTGGTGTCATCCAGTCCAAGTCCAAAGGCCCAAAGCCAGGAGCACCCGTGTTGGAGGGCAGAGGACGGGTGCCCCAGCTCAAGGAGAGACAGAAAATTCACCTTGCTCCCCCAGAGGATTGGAGGGGCCTCCATGTTGGTCATTATGCGTCTTCTTTTTATGTTTTCTTTACCAGATTTATTTGAAAAGCAGAGTTGTCAGGGGTGGGGCGGGGTACACAGAGAGCAAGAGAGTGATCTTCTTCCGTCTGCTGGTTCACTCCC
This sequence comes from Sylvilagus bachmani, assembly GCA_015711505.1. NCBI lineage: Eukaryota > Metazoa > Chordata > Mammalia > Lagomorpha > Leporidae > Sylvilagus > Sylvilagus bachmani. Next base: position 16,692,254 of record CM027388.1, on the reverse strand, counting down.
CAAATGGCCACAACAGCCAAGGCTGGGCCAGACCAAAGCCAGGAGCCACGAACATCGTCCAGGTCTCCCACATGGGTAGCAGGGGCTCAAGGACTTGGGGCATCACCTGCTGCCTTCCCAGACACACTAGCAGGGAGCTGGGTTGGAAGCGGAGCAGCCAGATTGCAACTGAACGCACTACGCCACATGCGGGCTCCACGGGTGGAGCTTGTTGACAGCAAGGAAAGAAGCGGTCGCGGACGGGTCGCAGTGCCCAGCTCCCTCTGTGCCACAGGTGCGGCAGGACGTGGGCAGATGCGGGCAGCAGGAGGGTAGACAGGGTTTGCAGCAGACAGGAGTGGGGCCGAGACGGAAGGTGTGGCACACCTGATCGGGGAATGCCAGCCACGCCCACAGCAACGATGACTGAGAATTTCCCTACATTCTCTCCGGACACTCAACCACAGATCAGGAAGCCCAGCGATCACAGAGCCGGATGAAGAACAAAGCACCGCAAGGAGGCTTGCTGTTTTCAAATTGCGCACAATCAGAGGGGAGTGGAGGGCGAGGGGCGGGCGTTTGGCCCAGCATTGAAGACGCCAGCGAAGGCGCCCAGGTCCTGTGTCAGAGTGCCTCGCTTCAGTTTCCTGCTCCGGCTCCCGACTCCAGCTTCCTGCTAACGCGGGTGCTGGGAGGCAGCAGCGATGACTCCGATACTTGGGTTCCTGCCCCAGGGTGGGAGACCTGCCCTGAGCTCTGGACGCTCAGCTCCGGCCCAGCCCAGTCCCGGCCATAGAACGCACCTGGGGAGGGAACCAGTAGATGGGGGTGTCCTCCCCCTCCCTGCCTTCTGTCTCTCTGTTTATCTGTCTCTCTCCCTCAAATAAATAAGCAATGAAGTTGTTAAAGGGGCAGGTGCTGCAGTGTAGCGGGTTAAGCTGCCGCCTGCAGCGCCAGCATCCCACACGGCACCACTTCAGTTCCTGGCTGTTCCACTTCTGATCCAGCTCCCTGCCACTGTGGCCTGGGAAAGCAGTGGAAGATGACCCAAGTGCTTGGGCCCCTGCACCCACGTGGAAGACCTGAATGAAGAGCCTGGCTTAGGACTGGTCATCTGGGGAGTGAATCAGTGGGTAGATCTCTCTCCCCTCTCTCCCTTAAAAAAAGAAAGAAAGAAAGAAATTATTTAAAGAAAAAGCCCCGGCCGTTGCCACAGCTCAACAGGCTAATCCTCCGCCTAGCGGCGCCAGCATACCGGGTTCTAGTCCCGGTCGGGGCGCTGGATTCTGTCCCGGTTGCCCCTCTTCCAGTCCAGCTCTCTGCTGAAGCCCGGGAAGGCAGTGGAGGATGGCCCAGGTGCTTGGGCCCTGCACCCCATGGGAGACCAGGAGAAGCACCTGGCTCCTGCCATCAGATCAGCGCAGTGCACTGGCCACAGCAGCCTTTGGGGGATGAACCAACGGCAAAGTAAGACCTTTCTCTCTGTCTCTCTCTCTCACTGTCCACTCTGCCTGTCAAAAAAGAAAAAGAAAAAAAAAAAGAAAAGAAAAGGCTCCATCAATCTAAAACTCTGCACCCTGCAAAATTATCCTTCAAAGGGGAAAAAGAAGAAAAGGTTTCCCAGACAACAGTGGGGGGCGTTCCTGGGCGGCAGGCCCGCCTTGCCTAAAATGCTTCGTAAACCTCCTTAGAGAGAAGGGAGAGGATACAGCTGGAAACTCAGGTCCACCTAAGCAAGGCAGGTACTGGAGAGGAAGGAGGTGAACGTGGAATAAAAATTTTCCCTTTTCCTTTTTTTTTTAAAAAAGATTTATTTATTTGAAAAATGGAGTACAGGGTGAGGGGTTGATGCAGCAGACAGAGAGACACAGATCTTCCAGCTGCTGGTTCACCTCCCAAATGGCCACAACAGCCAGCGCTGGGCCAGGCCAAAGCCAGGAGCCAGGAGCTTCTTCCAGGTCTCCCACATGGGGCGCAGGGGCACGAGCACTTGGGCCATCTTCTGCTTTTCCCAGGCCATTAGAATGGAGCTGGATCTGAAGTGGAGCAGCCAGGACTCGAACTAGTGCCCATGTGGGATGCCGGCACTGCAGGCAGTGGCTTTACCTGCTATGCCACAGTGCCAGCTCCTTCTCTTTTCCTAATGGAGGGAGGATTCTTTTGGGGGTGATGGAAATGTTGAAAAAATCGATTGTGACGTGAGCTAAACACCAGCCCATGTGCACTTTAAATGCACAGACTCTACGATGTGTGAATGACGTCACAATAACGCTGCTATTTAAACATGCGGGTTCAGCTGGGATGAGGCAGAATTTCTGGAGGTGGACGGTGGCAATGGTTTTAGGACAGTGCCACTGACCTGTACACTTAGAAATGGCACATTTTAGGTTATGCACATTTTACTTTAATTTTTAAAAATATTTTTAACAATAGATAGAGAGAAGTATCCCAAAATCAGACTGTGTTCCCCCAAATCCTGGAGTCAGGAGGCTGAGAGAGAGCCCAGAGCCTAGGGTGTCATGGCACTGCCCAGGGCCACACAGCCAGGCAAGGTGGGGGCACAGACTGCACCAGGATCTCCACCTCTCAGGGCTGTACTGCCAGCACCCTCGGCCAGCTGTGTGCATCTGTCAGCCTCAGTGGGATGAGGCAATCAACAGAAACCTGGCCAAGGGCGCCAGCGTCTAGGACGTAACAACAGGAGGCGTGGCCGAGGGGCCGAGTCCTGTCTCAGCAGCCAGCGCCTCCCTCCTGGCTCTGGAACCTGCATGTGACAGGCCACACCCCACCCAGTGACCTCAAGTCCCCCTGGCTGGGAGGCCGGAAGCTGTCACTCCGGGTGTGGGGGGAGATGAGGTCCCGCCCCAATGTGAGTCTCCATTTCCCCTTCCGGGCAGACACGGCCACGCAGCTCTGCTGGTCCTGCTCCTCAAGCCCGCCCCATCCAAGAGGGGAGCCTCAGCCTGAGGTGGGGGACACAGCCCCCACACGGAGCTCCCTCTTGTCAGAGCAGGTGCAGCTCCACCCTGGGAGACCACCCCAGACCCCCATCCCACAGGCGAGACCTGGGCCACCAGCTGAGCCCCTGTGTGGACGCGCGGGCTCTGGCTGCTTCTCCCTCTTTTTCAGACGCCTGCTCCTCTCCCCAGCGTGGGGCAGCGGCTCCCGCCTATTCTGCAGAGCTCAAGGGCTCTCCTGGATCCCAGGGCAGGGCCCACACCATTGGCGGTCCGTGCTGCCGGCACCCCGGCTGGCTGCCCACACAGTGAGGCTGAACAGAGAACACGTGCTCCCAACACACCGTGTGCTGCTGTCCACGGGTGGCCCCCTGCTCCAGGACCCGCCTGCAGACTGCTCAGCTCTGCCTGCCTCTGCCGAGACCCGGGTCCAGCCTGGTCCTTGCAGTCCTTACTGACGGAGGCGCTCAGACCCTGTGTCCTCGCTGATAAAATGGGGTTGAAAAACGTGACACCTCTCAAAGACAAATGAGAAGATTGAATGTGGCCAGAGCAGTGGAAATGCCAGCAGTCTCTAGCCAAGGTGGGCATTCACTGGTTTGTCATTTTCTTTCTTCTTTCTTTTGTTTTTTCTTAAAGACTTGTTAATTTTATCTGAAAGGCAGAGAGAGAGAGAGAGAGAATCTTCCATTTGATGGTTCACTCCCCAAATGGCTATAACAGCCAGGCTGGGCCAAACCAAACCCAGGAGCTAGGAACTCCATCTGGATTTCCCTCTTGGGTGGCAGGGGCTCAAGCACTTGGGCCACCTTGCGCTGCCTTTCCAGGCGCATTAGCAGGGAGCTGGATGAGAAGTGGACCAGCCGGGACTGGAACCGGCGCTCCGATGTGGGATCCCAGCATCTCAGGCAGGGGCTTAACTCGCTGGGCCACAGCGTCGGGCCCCGTTGCTGTATTTTCTTTCTCCCTCTCAGCATTCACTCTCCTTTCTTACCTGGAGACCACGCCGTAGGGTAAAGCGCAGAGGGAGACAGCTCTGGCCTTCTGCCCCAGGCGGCCAGGAGAGGCTGTCAGCTGTCAGCTGTCTATAGAGAGCCACCGAGGACAGTGGTGCTCACTGGCGGGGGTGTCCAGGGAGTGGCCTGGTGCCGCAGCGGAGCCACATGTTTTCTGCAGGATACCTTGCCACTGCCCGCAGTGCCAGCCTCCCCTAGCTTTTCCCACTCTCCCTCCGTTCCGCAAGCAACTTGGCGTCCTCCCAGCAAATCCCAGTTCTGCCTCCATCAGTGAGAGTCAGTTCCCATTGTTTTCAACCAGGCAACCTGGCTGGTTTGGAAAGTGGTCGAAGCAGGTGGGTTGCAGGTGCCACAGCCTCAGGGGAACGAGGGAGATAATGACCTGGTCCACTCGGGGCTCGAGAGAGGGAGAAATCCGGCTTGTGTCCAGGGATGGGAATCTGGCAGCCGGTGGGATGTAGTGGCGAAACAGCTAATCGAATTAATTGATTGATTAAATTATGGCCTGTGGCCATCTGGAGCAAAGTACCATGGAAGGTGGAGCTCCCAGGGCCTGAGACCTCACTGTCCCTGAATGCATGACTGGCAGATTTCAAAGACAGCTGGCTGCTCTGAAGACACGGAGCAATTACAAGAGAAGAATCACAAGCTTCAGTCCCCTGGCTCCTGGCTCCAGGCAAAGACGGGAGCCCAAGAACTTCCTATAACTGGGCTAAATCTCTCTTATCTTTTCCTGCAGCAGGATTAGGTCTGTGGAAAAGCCAAGTGCGAGGTCTGCTCCTTTGCGTGCCAAACCCCATGGCCTCCTCTGCTGCCTGCTGCGCAAAGGGCGGCCGATCCTGCAGGCTGCCCCGGGTCCTCTTCTCCTCTCGCCCTGCAGCCTGGCAGCACAGGCCGGGCCGTGCAAGGGGAGGCCCAGGGTGGGCGGGCCCTCTGCCAGCCAGCAGGTGCTCTTCTTGCTCTGCCGTCCCCCCGGTGGGCCTCACCCTGTGGGTGCCGGTGCTGTGAGAACAGATGGTACGTGGGTAACTCCAGGACCTCTTGGTAGCTTGGGAGTGGCCATGGTGAGCACCATGGAGAGCAGAAAATGTGAGAAATCACGGGGTTCATGCTCATTTGCAGAGGTGGCACACCAGCCCACTGCCAGCTGCATCTCAGATCAGGTTCCCTGCAAGGGGGCGGGGCGGGGCGAACAAAGGCCATGAGCTTCTTTGTTTATGCCTGGGAGGGAAGAAGAAGAGGCAGAGGCGGGGGAGAGCAGGAGGAGGGAAAGGAGAGGCCTACACCTGCTGGTGGAGTTTGGGTAGAGCCCAGGCAAGGAGGTAGTGACTGGTTTGGGCCATGCAGGTCTCCGCCTGGGTGGCAGGGACCCAGGCACCTGGGCCATCACCTGCTGCTTCCCCTGGTGCATGAGCAGGGAGCTGGCCAGGCGGCAGAACAGCTGGGACTCCACCTGGCGCTCTGGCGTGGGCTGCTGGCATTGCAAGTGGTGGCTGGCTCCACTGCGCCTCAACACCAGCCCCAAAACGAGGGTCCTTCAGAAAGGAGGACTTGGAGATGGGTGTATAGTAGGAGCCCCCAAACTCTTTGGGGTGACTCTCACCCTTGCGGCTTCTCCCTGGGCTCCCTGGGCTTCTCCCTGGTTGTGCAGAGGGAACACGAGGCTTTGAAGGCCGGTCTACCGTGCCGCAGGAACTTGCCAGAACTGGCCAGGGCGGTGCCAGCAGAACCAGTCCCCGGCTGCAGATCCCTGCTCCGAACCCCACTCCCCTGTCCTTCCAGGGCCCCAAACGCATCGCTGCCCCTGCTCACGTGTTGGCGGCCCCTGCCCACTTCCTGCTCGGCACACAGCCCCGCTCTAGAGCCTCTCTGCCCCAGGCGGGGGGGGGGGGGGGGGCACGCCCCTGCCCTGGCTGACCTCCGGAGGGCAGGCAATGGGTGCCACGCGTCTGCGTGCACCCAGCGCCCTCAGCCCAGGACCTGAGGCAGCTGCAGGAGGAAGCGCAGGTGGAGGCTGGGTGCTCGGGTCCCTGTGGTCCCAACACAGCCACAGGCAGAGGCCCCACCTTCCTGCAGGCGACCTGGCCGCCCCTCCGCCAGCCCCGCTCCCAGGCCGGGCCTCCTTCCCACGCTCAGTGCGGCACAGCTCTCCTCTCCTCGGCTTCCCGGCCTCCTTCCTCTTGCTCTTTTATTAAGATTCTAATTAAATAATTCTAATTAAATGTAATGAGCTGGATCGACAAGCTCACTGCGATAAAGCGGCTTTCAAGATGTGCGCTCTTGGATTTTCTCAGGGCCTTGCTGCTGGGGGCGCTGCTGCAGGGCTGGGGGGGGGGTGCTGGGCGGGGCCTGCCACTCACAGGGGCATCTGCACGTCACCATCACTGGGGAGCTGCTGGCCGGGCTGCTGGCTGGACTCCTGCGGGGCTTGCCTCCACCACCAGCAGAAATCACACGGGAGGAAGGGTCGTCCCCGCACCCCCCCAGGCTCTGCCTGCTTCTTGTCAGGTCCAGAGCCTGTTTCCTCTTGGGTCCAACCCTGGAAGAAGCCAGCGCCTCGGAGAACCTGAGTCCACCCTCATGTGCAGCTTTCCGGTCTTCCAGCCCCCTGCACAGAGCCGCGAGACTCACTCCGGAGCAGGTGGAGCGCGGCTCTGGCCTGGAGCCCCTCGGCAGGGCCCTTCCTCCTCTGCAGCCACGCCTGCCCCCCTGCTTCCCACGCACTCCAGTGCCTGAGGGCTTCTGCGTCTGCTGTTCCCTGTGTCCCGGGCTCTTGGTGGGGCCTCCCTGCCTCCCGCAGGTCTCTGGGCAGGGACCCCTGAGCCCCTGCGTGGAGCAGCTGTGGCCTCTGCCCCCCCCCCCGCTCCTTCAGTGCTGAGGCCACACGCCGGGGGCAGGGTCCGTTCCTGCACCCAGGAATGTCCACTTTGTGAGCGAGCCAGGCTCCCATCATCTTGGGAGCTGCTGTGTCCTGAGCACCGGGCGGGGGGGGGGGGGCTTGTGTAGTCCACGGTGTTACCCCACAGCTCTTTCCCCCACCCAGCTGTGGCATGCACGCAGATCTGTGCCCCGGTCCTGGCCCTGTCACTTCTCTCTCTGGTCACTTCACGTGAGCCTCGGCTCTCGCCTGGCTGACCCCGCCAGTGCCCAGCCCAGCACTGGCCACATCTTGGGACAGCAGCAGGGGCCCTGAGCTCACTGCCTGCAGTTTCTTTCACCCCAGCCCTGAGCTGTCCAGCCATTCCCCTCCCCCACCCGCCTCCTGTGTCTCGGAGCGGGGTTTGGTTGTCCAGCGGCCCCTGCCCATGGTCTGTGACCGCCGGGGTCAGCGGGGGCAGTGTTGACCTCCTCACACCCCGCCCCTCCCAGCAGGTGGACGAGCCGCCCCTCTTTACGAAAGCCCTCCTCTCTGAAGCAGCGAGGGGAATGTTTGCAGCCCATGCGATCGCCTTTCTAGTTCCCCCCAGGGCACAGTTTCCTGGTGGGCAGGGGCAGTTTCCTGGTGGGCAGGGGCAGGGCGTGCACCTGGGTGGCATCGGGGTAGGGGTACAAGCCCGTTGTACATAACCATCTCCCCCTCAGTCTACCGCCCTGGGTGGGCCTTACTCCTGGGTGGGAGTACATCCTGCCCCTCCCTGCCCAGCCCCCCAGCAGCCAACAGCAGATGGCCACAGCGGGAGCTGCTCCCAGCGCCTTACAAGCCTTAACTCATCTAGCAACTCCATGGCGCCTCACTGCATCCCTGTTCTGGCTGTCATCACCCCATTTCTCAGATGGGATGACTGAGGTGCAGACCATTAAGCCATTTACACAGCCGGGGGACAAACCTGGGACTCAAAGGCAGTGCTGCCTGCGGGTCCAGGGCTAGCACTTGTGATCAGCTCTTCCAGGGCTGCGTTTGACAGATGGGCCCTGGAGAGGTGGAGGATGACCGGGAGCTCACTGCACGTGGGGGTCACCAGGGCCCTCTGCCCGCCTCTTCTCATCACAGTCGCCCCCACTTCCTGGCGAGTTCTGTAGTCTCTCCCAAAGAGCACAGAGGGGCTTCTCCCTCCCATGGCCGATGGAGCACTAGACAGGGTGCCATCGAGGGCTATCCTAAGAGTTGAGCTGCGAGGCCCTGGGGGCTCTTCCAGTGCCGGCTCTCTCTGAAGAAGCAAGATCCAAGACCCTCGCTCAGGGCTGAGGTGTGGACCTCACTTTTTTTTCTAAATCAGGACTGGGTGGGCGCTGAGGCTGCTGGCTTGAGACCCGCAGCACCCAGGCCCAGGGTGACGTGTGACAAGGGAAGTGGACTGAGGCTGCCCTTTCTCTGGGCACCTTCTCTCCCCACCCCCACCCCTTTTTTTTTTTTTAAAGATTTATTTATTTGAAAGGCAGTGTTATAGGGAGGCAGAGAGAAAGAGAAAGAGAGAGAGAGAGAGAGGGAGAGGGAGAGAGAGAGTTTTCTTTTTTTATTTTTATTTTTATTTTTTTTGACAGGCAGAGTGGACAGTGAGAGAGAGAGACAGAGACAGAGAGAAAGGTCTTCCTTTGCCGTTGGTTCACCCTCCAATGGCTGCCGCGGACGGCGTGCTGCGGGGGCTCCTTCCTGATCTCCCATGGGGTGCAGGGCCCAAGCACTTGGGCCATCCTCCGCTGCACTCTCGGGCCATAGCAGAGGGCTGGCCTGGAAGAGGGTCAACCGGGACAAAATCCGGCGCCCTGACCGGGACTAGAACCCGGTGTGCCGGTGCCGCAAGGCGGAGGATTAGCCTGTTGAGCCACGGCGCCGGCCAGAGAGAGAGAGTTTTCCATCTGCTGATTTACTCCCCAAATGGCCACAACAACTGGAGCTGGGATGATCCGAAACCGGGAGCCAGGAGCTTCTTCCAGGTTTCCCACATGGGTGCAGGGGCCCAAGTATTTGGGCCATCCTCCGCTGCTTTCCCAGGTGCATTAGCAGGGAGCTGGATTGGAAGTGGAGGAGCCGGGACTCAAACCGGTGCCATTGTGGGATGCTGGCACTGCAGGCAGCAGCTTTACCTGCTACACCACAGCGCCAGCCCCGGTTCTCCCCTCTTTTTGATGCCGAGTGACTGACAGATTGCTAGGCTGTGCCAGGTGCTATGCTGGGCATGGAGGCCATAGGGTGAACCCGACACAGGCCCTGGCCACACAGATCTCCCAGGCTAGCGAAGGAAGTCTCCAACCTTCCCACCCTTCCTTCAAGGCCCATCTGGAACATTCTGCCCTTCCAGGGGCCTGCCCCGGTACCCCCAATGCCATTCCTAAGCGCCCTGCGGGGATGGTGCAAACCCACGCCGTGCACAGGGCTGTCACAAGGGCAGCTGTCTCAGCCACCTGGAGACAGGCCATGCTGGGGCTCAGCAGGCACCGTCAGCTGTTGCCTGGCAACAGGACTTGGGCCACAGCCCACAGCTGACCTGGTTGGAAGCGAAGGCACTGACCTGGCCTAGCGATCCTGAGCTGGTCACCTGGCTAAGGTTTCTCTGCTGGGCTTGGAAGTTCCTCCATCAGTCAGGTCATCATGTCCTCCAAATGTTCCAGTGACCTGCAGAGAGGCAGGGCCACCCCTGGGAGACCGTGAACGCCTGGGTTCCGAATCCCAGACCTGCCACCTACCAGCTCTGTGAGGCTGGCTGGTCGTATACTCATATAACCTCTGTGGCCTCAGTGTCATTGTCTGGAAAATGGGCTAATAACATCTACTAGCACAGTTGCCATGCAGCAGTGTCAACTAGCTCACATGTAGATGCAGCCACTGTTGCAGACACGTGTTCTCCTCCTCCTCCCCATGCCCCAAGGAAGCCTCCCTCCCAAGGGGACACCAAAGCCCACTTGGGGACCCACCGACAGGCTGGCAACGCCCCTGGGGCAGGACGGGGCCCTGCGGGGATGAGACACAGCCCTGCCTAGTCCTCCAGGGCACCTGTGCAGAAGGGTAGCACCTGGGAAGGGTGGGAAGATTCTGCTCCGGCCATTGCCTGGGCCTGGAGCCCCGGACTGGCAGCTCCCAGGGTGCTGTGCAGCTGAGTGGGTCATGGGCAGCTGGGCCTGGCTGTGCCCTTCGCTCTGCAAGGAGGGGCTTGGTGTGGGGCAGACCCTGGAGTCAGACAGAGTCCCAGGCCCAGCTCTTGTGAGATTCCAGTCACCTCGCTCCTCCCCTGACCTCGGCTGCCCCAACTGGAAATCGGGGCAGGGACCGCCCAGTGCATGGCATGGCTGAGGACTAGTGTCACCATGCTGGACCTGAAGGCCAGGGGCCAAGGGTCACTGCCTAGTAAACAAACAGGCCCAGGTTCTGCTCTGCAGGGAGACGGGGGAGGAGGCAGCCCCAGGCCAGCACCACCCAGCTCGCTCTCCAGGCTGTTACAGGAAAGCATTGGAGAGAATGAACTGGGACGGAATCTCCTGGTGGGAGGCGAGACCCCGACGTGTGTCCCATGCCTGTGAAGCTGAAGGTCATGAGAAGGTCATGACAAAGCGGAAAGGCGGCTCTGTGCTGGGGACCCTGAGACCCAGATTCAAACGGAAAGCTGCACCTGCCGGGTACCTTTGCAGATCAATGGGGAAGAATTTCTTAGCCCTTCCACTACCCGCTCCGGATTCACAGAGACGTCCCAGTGGCTGACATCAGGGGCGCTGCCTGGGCTTCGAAAGGGAGAGGGAGACGGGCGTTCCGAGGAGACGCCCACAGCCTGGGGACTCCCTGGCCTCTGGCGGCAGCAGCGGAGGGGAGCTGGAGAGAGCAGCCTGACCCCTGGGAGGCAGGGACAGCAGCTGAGGGCACCAGACTGGGACTTGAAGCGAGTCTGCCTTCCCCCACGAGCCTTGGTGCCCTGGGGAGGCCAGGGAGCTCGCCTGATCCAGGCTCAGCCCCCACCCCGGCACACAGGCAGGGCTCAGCCAACACCGCTGTCGCTGGCTACGCTTGGTCCGGACGAGAGGCCTTTGAACCGCCCGAGTGGGGAGACCACTACACCCTGCTCACGGTGAGGAAACTGAGGCCCAAAGAAAGATGTGACTGATCCAGCGACAGAACCACAGCTGGGCTTCGGGCCTCCCCCCATCACACTGCAGCCAGGAGGCTGGGGCCCATGTTCTGTACAAGGTCAGCAGAAGGGACAAATGTCATGGATCCACTCCGGGATGCGATAGAAACTGTCCGCCTGGGGCCCCCAGACCTTGGCTTTCTGAAGCTTCTTCAGGGATGCTGACAGCCGGCTGACTGAGGCGGCCAGGAATGACCTCATCCCACACACAGCCACCCACAGGGCGGGCCTGCTGGGCCTCGGAGCAGGTGCCATGCCAGAGCTCAGGCCCCGCCAGGCCTGGGTCACCGCAGCTCCTATGTCAGCCAAGGGCGGGAGCCGCGGGATGCTGGCCTCCCGGGGGGGGGGGGGGCCCCCCCCCCCCCCCCCCCCCCCCCCCCCCCCCCAGCGCGTTCTGATTCACGGCCTCTAAATAGACACAGTGTTTCCCTGGGGCTGCTGGCACCTGCTCCCACCAGCCAGGCCGCTGGGAGGCGCCGCACGGCTGCGGTCAGAGGGGAGGCCCGGTGGAGGGGTTCCGTGGCCACGGCGCTGGGACAGGGATCAGCCAGGCGCCTCTGGGGGCTGGTTTTGTCCTGCTCCCTGACTGAGCAGACCCCCAGCGCTGCAATCGGAGGGAGACCGCTCGCGGGGCGCCGAGGCTCCTGCCAGCTCCGAGTGGAAAGGCACCAGATGGTCTGTTATGAAACACGTTTTGGTCAGAAAATAGCTGGGGTTTTTTGGTTCCTCGGAGGACAACAAAGGTAAGGGTGGGGGGAGGCGGCGTGAGCTGGGCGAGGCAGAGGCGGGAAGAGCGGCTTTGGCATCGGCTCTCGGCTCTCCCCTCGAACTCTTCCACGCACGCAGCCTCGGCTTCCTCATCTGTGAAATGGGCAGGAAGTCTCTGCACGAGGTTAGGTGTTGGGCTTCACAGCGCCCCAGGGAGGGACACGAGACACAGAGGCCATGGCAGTGAGGGGCCCCTTCGCCTGGAGCCGGGCAGGAAGAAGGCTCTGTTCCGCCGTGCCCCGCGGGGCAGCCCGGGGCTGTGTGGGCTCTAAAGTGCTGGGCTTTGGTTAGGGGCTGCCCCCTCTGTCTCTGAGGGAGGCAAGCGGGGGCCCCAGTCCTCAGTGGAGGCGGTGGGGGGGTGGTCCCCCTGAGTCCAGAGGACGATGGGAATCCGACCACCATGGAAATCCGCGTCTTCACAGAGAGAGAGGGGACGAGAAACGCTTTGGTCGCCGTCCTGAGCTTCTGGACCGGAGTGGCCTGGGCGGACAGAGGGTGCAGGACGCCGGTCCGGGCCCCACCCAAGACCAGCAGCAGCTGCGAGTCACTGAATAAATATGCAAGGCATCTCTCAGTTCTTAGAGAAAGAGCAGGTTAAAAAAAAAACACACAACCTGCTCTTTCCCCCATTTGGCTGGCTGCAGCTTTGATCTGCGGGCTGCGGGAGCCGCCGGCCGGAGCCGGCTCCCCCACCGCGGGCGGCTTTGGTCCGTCACGTGGTAGGGCCTCGGGCCCTCAGAAACTGAAGAGGTCTTCCTGCTCCGGGCCACTGCTCTCAGGCTTGTCCCAGTCGACAGGTGACAGGCACTGGGCGTAGTGGATGTCCTGCGCTGTCAGGCCCGTGTCCAGCAGCTGAGGGTTTGTGCGCGACTGGGCCAGCCTGGAAGGCAGAGCCATGTGAGCCGGGAGCCTGGGCGGCGGGCTGGCCCAGCCACCAGCAGGGCATGCGTGGGAAAGTGGCAGGGCCGCAGGACCAAGTCCCGGATGCCAAGGGACAGGGAGACTCCCCCTGAGGGTCAGATGATGCCCACGAGTGGCCAGTGCACCCTCACCGTGCCAGGACTGCATGAGGGAAGGCCCGGGAAAGAGCAGAGGCCTGGGCTGGCAGAGCACGGGGAGGCAGGCCGCAACCACGTACAACACTGTGCTTTTCAAAGCACAAATCTGAGGGGCGGGCGCTTGGGGCAGGGGTTAAGTCACTGCCTGGGATGCCTACATCCCATATCTGAGCGCCTGGGCTTTAAGTCCTGGCTGCTCTGCTTCAGATCCAGCTTCCTGCCGATGTGCAGGTGGGAGGGAGGCAGCGGGTGACGGCTCAGGTACCCACATAGAGCTCCAGGCTCAGGGCTTCGGTCCGGCCCAGCACCGGCTGTTGTGGGCATCTGAGCAGTGAACCACCAGATAAAAGAGCTCTCTGCCTTTCAAATAAAAAAAAAGAAAAAAGAAACTACATTTTTTAAATTACAAAATGAATCTTAAAAGGGACATACACGTGCAAAAGGAGAGCCCATGCCCACGCCCTGGAAGCTGTCGGTCATCGGAAGGGCCGGGGGCTGCCGGGCTCCGAGTCTGAGCAGCCAGAGCTGCTTCTGTGCCGGGGATGTGCAGGGAGCACCAGGATCCCCGGGGCAGCCAGGGGGCCAACGCCCAGCACCGCACACGCACAGCGTTGGCTGACTGGAGCCCACGGTCTGGGCGGCGTCAGCGCCTGCTGAATGCTTCGCTGGGTTTTGAGATCGCTAATAAAGGGCACATGGCACATGAATAATCCGGAAAAAGCTAACGCCAAGGTTTTCTCCAAACCAGGAGGTTGTGGTCAGCCGGGAGGCAGGGGAGGCGGGAGGTTATCTGTGCCTCCCTCGAGGGGTCCCGAGCTAGACCAAGGGGTTTCCACCAGGCTTGGGGGTGGGGGTGGGGGCAGGCAGAGGGAGGGAGAAGGCAAAGGGCAAAGCACCTAGCTCTGTTCCCCCCCAGGAGGTCCCCGATCATTGGTTCCAACCCCACGCAAAGTCCCGACTGAGAGGGCAGAGGCTGCGGGGGTGGGGGGCTGCCGAGGGCCCCAAGGGGAAAAGGGAGACCAGCTGCCCAGGACGCTGGGCTTCCACCCTGAGCTGCCTGGGCCTCTCCTTGGTGGCAGGCAGCCATGGCCACAGGGAGGGGCAGGGGACAATGGGGAAATGTCACCAGCCTCCTTCCGGGGCCTCAGGAAGCTCCGCCTGCCCCTGCTCATCCCCTGCGGGGCGCAAAACCTGCAAAAAAGCTGAGGCTCAAGGGCGACACCAGGGTGGGAAGAGGGGCGCTCAGCTCATCGTGCAGGGCAGCCACCAGGGTCGTCGTGGCTCAACAGCAGGAGCCTTCTAGAAGCTGGGCCTACCCGCCCTTCCCCGGGAGGCATCTGAGCGGAAGGCCCCAGTGGTGCCAGGCGCTGGAGGATTCGAGGGACTCAGGTTCTCAGCTGCGGCAAAGGGCCCCAGGGAGAAAGGGCCCCAGTGTGCAGAGGCCAGGCCCCCCCAGGCAGTGCGAGGGACCCAGCGGACGTTACCTTGAGAACGCTTCGTCCAGGCCATCGTCCAGTTCCTTGGGGGGAACAAAGCCACAGGTGAGGATTCTGGATAGGGGAGGCGGCGCTCAGAGCAGGGCCTGCCCCAGCCCCAGCTTGGAGAGAACCTGCCCGGCTGCTGCCACCAGCAGCCGAGCCCGAGGGGCAGCCAGAGCTGGCGGACCCCGGGTTTCAGTCCCCAGCTCTGCCACTGGCTGCCTGCCCCAGGACCGGGGGCCCGGCCAGCTCCTCCTGGAGACAGCTTTCCCGTGGGGAACATGAAGGGGTCTTTCAGACTCCAAGAGCAGCGGCTGCGGGAGGCGGCTCTCCTGCTCTCCCCCACGCTCACCGGGGAGGGACCCCGGATACAGCACGGCAGAGCTCCCGGCCAGGAGGAAGAGCGGGGAGAGCAGGCAAGAGGCTCCTCCACAGTTGTCAGCTGCCACAGGGTCCCAGGGGATGGGACTGTACAGCCTCGGTCCCCCCAGCGACAGGACAAGCCGCCGTGGGAGCTCGCATCCCGGGGCTGACCACCACCTGCGGCTAGGGGAGACTAACGCTCCAGGATCTGTGTGAAGCGCAGACAGGCATTCTTTGCACTGTTTTTGTACCATAGTCTGAAGTAACAACCAAGTGAAAAATGAAAATAAGAAAGAGGGGCCATTGCGGCACAGCAGTTAGTGTTAAAGCCACCTCTGTCTGTAGCGCTGGCATCCGCCGTGGGCGCCAGTTCCTGTCCTGGCTGCTCCACTTCTGATCCAGCTCCCTGCTGATGCACCTGCGAAAGCTGCGGAAGGTGGCCCAGGTGCTTTGCCCCGAACCCACGTGGGAGACCCAGATAGAGTTTCAGGCTCCTGGCTTTGGCTTGGATCAGATCTGACCATTGCGGCCATTTGGAGAGCGAACCAGTGGATGGAAGATCTCTCTCCCTCTGCAACTACGCCTTGCAAGTAAATAAACAAATTTTTTAAAAAACCATTCAGGTTCCCCCAAGAGACTGTGCGCAGAGGTCACTGCCCTCCCTGACAACAGGAAAAAGCTGGGGCCGAGGGGTCAGGGCTTGGCCTGAGTCACAGCGAGCGCCGGGAGCCCATGTCCTGGCTCCCCGCTCAGTCGGCTGGGGGGAGGGGTGCCAGGGACAAACTCCACTGCACCAGGAACAAGGGAGCCTTTGGCAGGGCCTGGGGTGGCCCAGAGGCCAGGCATTGTGAGGAGACAGCTGCGCTGGGAGCCAGGGCTGCTGGGGACACAGCCTCGGGCTCAACGGGGACATTGTTCGCCCTCCTCCCTGGGCTTGGGTGCTGCTGGGCTGGGGCCGGTGGTCACAGCACCAGGGCCTGGACCCTGAGCAGCCTTAGGCTTGTCCAGGAATCTGACCCAGGCCCCCAGGACCCTGTGGGGGTCCCCAGCCATACGGCCACTCACCCAGACAACGCCGCTGCTGCCCAAGGCTTGGGACCGCGGTGCCTCATCCATGTTAGTGGTGTTGGCGCTGACTGTGGACAGCGGGGCCTTGGCCATCTCTTCCAAGTCCAGCAGGTTCCCGGTGGCGACCTCTACGACAGGGTCCGGTTTGGGGTGTCAGCTGGCAAGGAGCCTCTTTTCTTCAGCCCCACCCCCCATTGTGTCCTGGAGCCCCCTGGGCTGTCCTGGTCCTGACTCCCTGCTGAGACCTGGCCTTCCCAGGCCTAGCACCCACAGCCCACAGTGGTCTCACCCTGGCCCCTTCCCAGCCAGCACCCGGACTGTGGGCCCAGAACCTGTCCCCCCATGTGTTTAAACGGAAGCTCTTCTGTTCACAACAACTTTTAAGTTTGCTGAGACGGGGTCGGTGTTGGGGCCCAGGGGGAGCCGCCACCTGCAGTGCCAGCATCCCATACTGGAGCACCAGTTAGAGCCTGGCTGCTCTGCTTCCGATCCAGCTCCCTGCTAATGCCCTTGGAGAGGCAGTGGAGGATGGCCCAAGTGCTTGGGACCCCGTCATCCACACTGGGAGACCTGGACAGAGTTCCAGGCTCCTGGCCTCAACCGTGGTTGTTATAGACATTTGGGGAGTGGCCAGCAGATAGAAGACTCTGTCTCTCCATCTGTCATTCTGCCTTTCAAAAAAAAAAATCTTAAAAAGGTTTATCAAGCAAGCACACCAGTAAGATGTGGTGTGTGGTGATGGACTGAGACACACTGGCTCCCGTAACCGTGGGCTGCGCATCCGGGGACTCAGCCAGCCTTGGTCAGAGATGCTGGGGGAGCCCCTGACCTGCACTGGGGCCGTGCTGGCTTTCGGCCCCGTCCTCGTTCCCTGATACTGCGGTATCAGGTGTCAGAAGCAACTAGAGAGACTGCAGTGTGGAGGGGGCATGGGCGGTCTCCACACACCACGCACACTGCGCACACCATCCACACCAGGGCCTGAGCCTTCTCCGAGCCGCCAATCTGCGGGGGTCCTGGAGCCGACCTCCCAGGGATGCTGGCGGCGGCCATATTTCTCTGTTTGCACAGGGCAGCAGCTGGAAGAACACGCACCCAAAGGAGGACTTTCCGCCCCTGTCCATGTTTTCTAATTTATCTACAGTGAATGCGTATTATTTACCTAACAACAAAACAAAAACAAAAACCCCGAGTGTGCCCCAGGCTCTCTCCTGGTCCTGGAGGGAGGCAGGCCCCGGGGCCCTGCAGCTGAGCCAGAGCCCACCCGCCCCAGCCCTGGACTCACGGTTCTTCAGCGACGGGGTGCTGTCACGGCGGGTCCCCACGGCGTCCCCGCCCTCCTGGCTGGCTTTCTCCCTCTTCTCTTTCTCTGTGGGACCAAAGCACAGCACATGGGAGCCTCAGGCCCTGGCACTCTGTCCCCAGCAATCACTGGGCAGAGGCCAGCGTCGGCACCCGGCCAGGCAGAAGCCATGGAGCCTCCCCAGCCTGGGCTGGGCCACAGCTGCCGCCGTTCTCCACTGGGGGACACACTCGGGGGAAGGGCCGAGGGCAGACTCTCACGCCAGGCCAGGCATGGTGCTGGGAGCTGGGCCAGGCCTGACTCAGGGCCTCTACCTGTCCCCGACCCCACCCCGCCCAGTCCCTGGGAAACACTCACCTTCCTTGGATACCTGCCAAAACTCGAAGGCGACTCTGAAGGCCTGGGCAACGGTGAGGGTGACAGCCTGCGCCTGCCGACAGGAAGAGGAGCAGGGAGGGGCACGTCTGAACTCCTGCACGACTGCTCCCGCGGGCTCTACCCCAGGCAGGGCCCAGAGCACCAACACCACCCCCTCGCGGAGATAGATGGGACCTCACCCCACCACTGCTAGCCTGGCCAAAGTATGCTTCACCTCCACCTACCCCCCCATCTGAAGAACGGGGAAGCTCGCTTCCTCCAAGAAGCCCTCCCTAACTACCTGAGGACCCAGTGGAGTTGGAAAACAAAGAGCCAGGGCTGCAAGGTCAGACCCTGGCCTGGACCATGCAGGATCAGAGGGGCCGACACTGGGTCTCAGCAAGTGCGAAGGCGGTTTATCAACCTCCCCATGGGAGCCAGGTGTCGGCCACCAAAACCATCCAGTGCCCCAACCCACCTGCTGGGAGGGGCCACGGCCTGGAGAACCCCCTACCCACCCCTTTAACCCCGACGCAAATGGCACTGGCCCTCTCCTGTCACCAGCACTGGGCTCCTCCAGCCCTACCCACCTCCCTCTGCCTTGCAGGCCGTGTGCTCCCTAAAAGCAACATGCCGTCCGCATGCTCCAGCACCCCAGAAACAGGCACTGGCCAAGGGCAGACCTGTGGGAGCCTCGCTCCGGCCAGGCCCTGCCCCGGCTCACTCTCAGCTCAGCGCTGTCCGTCTCCCCAATCCCAGGGCAGGATGAGCCAGCACCGCTGCAGGGAGCAGGAGCCCTGGAGTTTCCTTCTGAAAGCCCAGCCCAGGGAAGACAGCACCCGATCCTTCCAAGGGCGCCAGCCCAGGCCCACCCAGGCCCACCCAGGCCCACCCAGGCCTGGCCGGCAGCCCTCCCTCCCCTACTCAACTCAGCTTAATTGAGAAATGAGACTGTGGCCACTGCCCTGAAAATTCTTTTTCAAAAAAAATTCAGATCCCTAAACAAGCTGACTGATCCGTGCCAATTAAACTTCACGAAGTATAAAATCTCATTTGAATGTCTCCGTCATTTACATTTTTGATGGAAGTACGGGCGCTTTATGGCAAAACTTAAATATGGTAATTAAGTACGAAGCTCTTCACAGCTGTTTACAATTTGAGCTGTCACGTCTGAATCAAGTTTAATAGACCCAGTTACCATTGAGAATCGTCCATGAACTAAAAATACGGGCTAATTACCAGCCCGAGTCAGGCCCTCTGCACCCAGGCGCGGGCTGGTCACCGACGTGGCAAGGATATGGAAACACCAGTACTCCTGCATGAAGCCTGGGGACCCAGGCTCCCACTGTTTTTGCATCCATCCTCTCCCCTTTGCCCTGGTGTCCCAAGCTGTAAGTTAAACCAGTGACGACCCCAGAGGCTGATATGCGCAGGCGGCTGCGAGCCCAGGCCTAGGAGGGGCTGGGCCTGCTTCCCGCTGTGGCCGCAGGAGACTGGCACTACAGCTGGACAGAGGGATCGCTCAGGTCTGCCCGTCCGCTGGGGAGCCGCCCTTTCTCCATCCTCCAGCCCGGGGCCCAGGGCGCCTCTGAGGGCCCCGGCCTGCAACTCCATCTGATTTCCCTGACCAGGCCCTACGTGGGGTCTCTGTCTTGTTCCCGTTTAACCAGGCGGCTAAGCCCTCAGAACAGGTCAGGGACTCGGGGCACGTTGGGCCCTGCTGCCCAGGAGCACGAATGCTTGCAAATGGACTGCTCCATGGCCGGTGCTGCGGCTCACTAGGCTAATCCTCCACCTGCGGCGCCGGCACCCTGGGTTCTAGTGCCGGTTGGGCCACCGGATTCTGTCCCGGTTGCTGCTCTTCCAGTCCGGCTCTCTGCTGTGGCCTGGGAGTGTGTTGGAGGATGGCCCAGGTCCTTGGTCTCTCTGCATGGGAGACCAGGAGAAGCACCTGGCTCCTGGCTTCAGATCGGCGCAGCACACCGGCCGCAACGTACTGGCCATAGTGGCCACTTGGGGGTGAACCAGCGGAAAAAGGAAGACCTTTCTCTCTCTCTCTTTCTCACTGTCTAACTCTGCCTGTCAAAAAATAAAAATAAATGATTTAAAAAAAAAAAAAAGGACTGCTCCAGGAGTGCCGGTGGCCATCGTGGAGGGAACAGCCCTGTCCTCTGCCCTGGGGGCGCCACTGAGCTTACAGTCCCCGCGCCCACACCTGCTCACGGACCCTACAGAGCTCAGGGCCCAGTGCCTGCTGAGGCCTCTCCTGGCCAAGGAAGGGAGGCTGCTAGGGAGGGTTGAGCAGCCCTGGACTTGGCCTGACCTGGGGGGTGACACACAAAGGATCCCCTTCTCTGAGGCTGCAAGGAGTGAGGGCAGTCGACGCCCAGGCTCAAGGTCCTGCAGGCTCACTCACCCTGCCCCCCCCACACCAGTGATGCGAGTCCTCAACCCCAGCGCTGCCACTCCACGTAGTCCCTCTGTGCCCTCGCCACCCAGCCCTGTCTCGGCCGGGCAAACCTCTCTCCATAGCCTGATTGGAAACTGCCCTGTGTCTGGAGGTGGGGCTGACCCCGAGTTCCTCACCTCCACCCTGCATGGCCCTTCCCATGACCGTACACACGCCCCCTACCCCCTGCCTCGGCCAAGTCCTCGGGTCCTCGGTGCCCAGAACAGGGCTTGGCCCAGGACAGGCAGCCCCACCTCTGGGAGGCCGCTGCTGGCAGGTGGCCATAGGACCCGAGGCACCCATTTCACCTTACAGGAAACTACTAGCAAACCTGAGAATCTCGGTTTCCAAATAGGGTCAGCCTGCACTGGGCCAAGGCCTGTGCTGAGCCAAGGCCTTGGGCGCCGGGAGAAAGATGAGCCATCCCCTGCAGAGAGCAGCACGGAGCAAACCCAGAATCCGACTGCCCTGAAGGACCCCTTCCAGGCGAGGGCCCAGCGCCCCCTCAGCGCGGCCCTCCTGGGCCTTGTCTGCACTCAAGCCTGTCTAAAGGTCTCTGGCCCAGGCCGGGTCAACCTTTGATCCGCTGAGCCATCTTTCTCTTCCTCCCAGACCCCCAACCCACCCCAGAAATGCCCCTCACAGCCAGGGCTCACACTTGGCAGTGCCAGGGCACGTGAGCCGGCTGCCCCCACCCCCGCCCTGTGCTCACTCGGGTCCGTGGGGAGGAAGAGACCTGATGCGCTTGTATTATAAGTCTGTGTGGCCTCCATAGCGCCACTGTCTGGGGACAAGGCTGTCCAGGGAGAAGCCCCTGCGGCTCAGGGCCCTGGGGAGTGGCCGGGGACACCATGTCTGCAGGGAACAAGGCAGGCAAAGAAACCAAGATCTTCGGGCAAGCCCGGTGGGCTCTGCCCTCCCGCAGACCGGAAGCAGCCCCCAGGGGAGCAGGCTCCCACCCCAGGTCACACGGCGCATTCAGACCCTGGCCCAGCCCCGCCCTGACACCTGTGGCAGGGTCGCCACATCCTGCCACGTCCCAACCCACACAACCTGTGCAGAGCTGAGCGGACTCTGCCTGGGTAAGGGAAGGACCTCAGGCTGGGATCATCTTGCCTTACCCTGGGAAGCTAATGTCACCTCAGGGAGATGGGGAGGGGGCGGAGTCCAGAGACAAAGGCCAAGCGAGGGGCCTCAGAGAGGCCAGGCGGCAGGGAGATGCAAGGAGGAATGAGCCTCCCCAGGGCTTCCGGAAGAAGCACCCCAGGGCCCTTGTGACCTGCATGTGCTACTGTAGGCCACCGCGTCTGTGGTCATTTCCTGCAGCACCCAGAGAATCCCATGCCAATGGCCGAGTGTGCCCCACGGGCAGAGGAAGCGCGGGGCTGTGAGCAGCAGCTAGCAGAGGCCAGGAGCCCTTGTGCAGGGCACCGGCTCAGATCTCAGGGGCCTGAGAAATGAAAGCTTCAGGGGCCGGTGCTGTGGTGTAGTGGGTAAAGATACTGCCTGCAGTGCCAGCATCCCATATGGGCGCCAGTTCTAGTCCCGGCTGTTCTACCTCCAATCCAGCTCTCTGCTGTGGCCTGGGAAAGCAGTGGAGGATGGCCCAAGTCCTTGGGACCCTGCACCCGCATGGGAGACCCGGAAGAGGCTCCTGGCTCCTGGCTTCAGATTGGTGCAGCTCTGGTTGTTGCGGCTATCTGGGGAGTGAACCATCAGATGGAAGACTGCTCTCTCTCTCTCTCTCTCTCTCCTCTCTCTGTGTAACTTTGATTTTCAAATAAATAAGTAAATCTTAAAAAAAAAAAAAAAACGAGATAACACCTGAGAGCCAGGGGCTGCGAAGGGCCGGGAGCAGGTACCCCAAAGGCCACCTCCCTCCCTGCTCTGGCCCAGCAGGCCTGGCCTCCGGCGGGGGCTCTCATCTGGGTCCGTGCTGGCGACCCCCAGATAACAGCCCCCATGCTACAGCAAGGACAGCCTGGGACCGGTCACCACCCACTGCCCATCCTGGCTGTGGCCCTAACCCAGTTCTCAGCATCCATCTGGGGTTCTTGGAGATGGCACCTTTTTAAATAAGGGACTGCCACCTTTGGGTTCCGCCTCTCCCAGTGGACGGGCCTCGCAGACCAGGCTTCCAGGGCAAGGCCAGAGCCCAGCCCCGCCCCAGCCCTGCCTCACACTGACCATTTTGCGCTTGGTGCAGAGGAAGGCATGGCACTCGAGGTTCTCACTGTGCTGACTCTGGACGATGTAGGCAAACACCTTGTCGTGCACCTTGTCGGCCGTGCAGTAGGAGATCCTGGAAGGGAAGTGGCAGGGATGACGCTGGCCCGGCCCTGGGATGCGCTGTGCCCCAGAGGCTGCCACTCCCCCTCCACCAGGGCGGGCCTCTGGAGAGCCAGCCTTGGTCTCTAGGCCAGAATCCCAGGCCGTCTCCTGGGGAGGGACCCAGGCCAGGCGGGAGGGACGTGGTGGGAGTGGTAAGACCGGAGGAAGGACAGTGCTCCTCTTCCCCTCCCCCCACACTGGGCTGCATCCCCAAACAGCTGAGCCCTGGGCGCCCAGCAGGTGCGTGCCACGGGTTTTCTAGATATCACCTCTTTCTAATTCTGCCCTCCCGGATGGGTTCCATAATCATCCCCACTTTTCAGATGAAAAATGGAAGCTGAAGATCTGGGAACACAGAGCCGGTGACAGCTGGGGCCTGAGCTCCCCTGTGGGACTCGAGGCTACAGGCCCAGCCAGGCTGCCCGGGAAGGGTCTGTGCCTACTGGTCACACGCAGGACACCGCCCTATGCTCCCATGCCCTTCGCCTGGCCGCCCCTGCCCAGGGGTCAGAGGAGACCCGGGCCCAACTCTGCCAGGGTGCCTGGGATCGTTAGTGAGTCAGGCCATCCTCAGCCTTAGCCTCTCCGTAGGCACAGTGGACCTGGGTTCTCCCTTCCAGTTCTGAAACCCCACAACCAGCCAGGCGGGAGGAGGTGGGGGGCAGCCTGAGACCCCACCAACTGGGCCAGGGAGCCACTGTCGAGACAGGGCATCTATCCATGGCCCAGACCCCGCCTGAGGCCTCCCCGGGAAGGCAGCCAGCCAGAAGTCCAGGGCTGAGCGGAAGGAAGGCCATGACTCGGCAGCCCCCTGCTGCGAGCCTGACTCAGCAGCCCCTGCAGGGCAGGCGGGGTGTGTAGGCCTGGCTCTAGCCTCAGCTGCGGCCCCATCCAGCAGGCGCGGTCCCTGGGGACGGGGGCGTACCTGTAAATGGACACGTTCTCGATGAGCTGGTCGGTGAGGTTGTCGGTCAGGATGATGCCCCGAGGTGACACCTTGAGGGTCACTTTCTGCAGCTTCTTCCCACTGGCCTTGGCCTTGGGGCAGACAGGGGTCAGAGGTGCCTCCCCTGGGGCCCACCCTGGTGGCCACACCCAGCCCTTCTGGGTCTCAGCACAGGAGGCCAGCAGGAAGACCACCCTCTGTGCCGAGCAGTACCCACCGCCTGCGAGCACTGCACCTTGAGCAAGGTAGGCAGCAGGAAACGGACTCAGAGGCTAAGGGACTTGCCTGGGGACATGCGCTGGGGGGGCCCAGACTCAGGGCTGAGAGGGCTGTGAACCCCCCAGGACTCTGCTCCACCCAGGGCCAGGCAGAGGGCAATCTGGTCTCTCGGGGGTGGGGGGAGAGGGAGGTTACGTCATCTCTCAGGCCACTGAGAAAATAACTGAGTGACAGCACCCCCCCCCTCCCTGACCTGTCCCCAGGGCTTAGGCAGGGAGCCTGCTCTGGGGGAGGGAAGGCTGGAAGGGAACTGGGCCACAGTGGCTGGAGTGGAGGATGCTGGCCCCTCCCCCCCAAGACTGGACTCACGGGGACTGGAGGGCAGGACCAGGCTCAGACATGCTGGGGACGAGGGCACCCTGGACAAAGCTGGCCAGGGCTCGTGGCTCCACCCCAGCCCACCTGGGGGCTCACCGTGGCCACGATCCTCTTCACGGCGGCGGCCGACAGCTCCTCGCCCTTGGGCTGCTCCACCAGCGTCATGCCCAGGTACTTGAGGCTAAACAGCACGCCCTCCAGCAGCGTCTCCCGGGTGTCTGTCCAGTTCTCGGGCAGCTCTGGGCGGGATGCAACAGGACAGGCCCTCAGCCCTGCTGGGCAGAGGCCCCACCTGGCCCACCTCTCACCAGCTCTTCTAGAACCCAGCAAGGGGCGCCAGGGTCCTCTCGCTACCATAACTGACTCTTAATAAAAGCGTAACATTTTCCAGAACATTCCACATGCCTTGGTAGGAAATTTCCCATACAATCTTCCCATCCGTCCTCACAGGAACCCGGGAGGCACTTTTATCCCAACCCCCACCCCATCCCAGCCGACGGATGCCCGGGGCCCAGGAGGCCCAAGTTCACAGCCAAAATCGGTGCCACATGCCCCAGTTCTGAACTTCAACACTGACCCTGGTCGGGGGCAAACCTTGCTGAACCTGGAGTGTGATCTGGGAGGTGGGCACTCGCCCTGTTTCTCAGATGAGGCAGAGCAGGCTGAGAGAGGAGGTTCTAAGACCAGGGCCACACAGGTCACCTGGGCGGCTGTCATGGCCCCAGCTCCACCGCCTCAGGCCATCTGCACGGGGACGGGGACGGGGCGGGGCTCTTTCCAGTGGCACCACCCACGTGATGCAAATCCCAGCTGTGCTCCCGGTCCCTGTGAGAGGGACCACGCCCACCCATGGGCCTTGGCTGTGGCACACGGCGGACTGCTTGGCAGCTGGGGGTGGTCCTTGAACTCTTTGCTGCTGCCAGAGTCAGGCAGGCTGGGAGAGCAGGAGTCAGCCCCGCCCTGTCCCACCCACGGCGGCAGGGGTGTTAGGGACACAGTTCCCACGGGGGTCCAGATGGCCCACAGCACCCGTCACTCAGCCAGGAGCAAGGAGGCAGCACGGAAGGACGCTCCCCGGGCCCCCAGGGGCCCCGTCCCCAGGAAGAATGGATGCCCACGCTGCTGCCTCCTCCTGGGGCTTCGTCCCTGGCTCTGATGGACAAGCCACAGAACAGGGCTCAGGGCCTTGGGCTTCCTGCACTGTCAGGAGGGAAACCTGGACTCAGGGGCACCACGCCCAGTCAGGGCCCCTGTGGCTTCTCCCAGCTCCTGTCCCAGAGCCCTAGGCCTCTGGGGGGCTCTGCCTCCCTCCACCACGGCCAGGGGCAGCCTGCACAACCCAACACACACACACACACGCACGTCTCTGGATTTGACTGTCCCTCTCTGAGCCCGCTTCGCAAGTGAACTGAGAGCGTGCATGAGGAGGAGGGGTCAGACAGAAACTGCCAGCTGCACCCGCCCCTCCCCGCCCGCTCAGAGCTGCACCTGCCCCTGCACCTGCCCCTCCCCGCCCGCTCAGAGCTACACCCGCCCCTCCCCGCCCCTCCCGGCCCGATGGCTGGGCCTCAGAACCTGGCTTGCAGCTGCTGCTCAGGATTGCTGAGTGGGCACCGAGGACAACCCCGCCCCTCTTCCAGCCCCCGCCCGAGGCCTCTTCCGGGCACAAGATGACCCCAGGGCCCAAGGCGGCCCCCTCCTCTATCCCATCCACAAGCCTGCCCCGAGGGATTTACACAAAGAACCAGCAGGTCCCTGCGGTGTACCCAGTCCTGAGCTGGGTGATGGGGACCCTGGTGCTCTCAAAGAAATCGAGCCCAACACATCCCCAGGGTCCACCCAGTACACGGCAACGACAGCAACAGCTGTGACCATTACCTCGGACACACGCAGATACCTTGCAAGCTGGCACCGTCACTCCCATTCTACAGATGAGGGGACGGAGGCTCAAAGGACCCTGGCTTTAAAGCTCAAGTCTTGACCATCAGACCACACAATAGCTTAATTCTGGCCAAAGGCCAGGAAGAGGTCCTTGGAGCTGGAGGGATTCCTATTCCCACCTGGAATTAGGTGTACTTAGTGCCTCTCTTTCTCCCTGCAGGCCAAGATACCCAGACCAGCACTCTCACTCTGAAACTCATCTAAGCTGGGATGGCAAGAGGTGCTGACGTGCCTGTCGCCTGTGCCCTTGGCAGACATTGCTAATTGATTGCAGCTCTGATTGCTCCTCAACGCAAGGCCCCCTGCGGGTGATACCAATCGATGGGGGGTGGCCTTGCTCATCTCATTACCCATTCCTGCCCTATAGCAAACAACCTTCCTCCCCCCATTGTCATGTCCCCCCTCTCCCATTTCCTCCTGCTCAGCCCTCTCCTGGCCCCCTTCCAAAGCCACTTCCGCTGCCTCCATTCCAAACGGCCAAAACTTCCAAGGTCACTGGTGATCTCTCTGCTGTCAAAACAGCCCCCAGTGCTCTTGACCTCCAAGATGCCTGGCATTTTTCTGCACTTCCTCCTGCGCTGGGCTGACCCTCCTCTGTCCTACCCCCTCCCTGGATGCTGTCAGCCCCTGCCAGCCTCAGAAACCCTCTGCCCAAACCCCTCACGATGGGGTTCCGAGGGAGACCAGAAAGGACGGGAGCTGGGCTGGGTCGTGCAGCAAGTCGGAGGGACCTGACCGCCAGCTCTGCCCGTTACTGGTACTCCCCGCCGAGCCTGCGTCTCCCCCCCCCCCCCAGCAGCAGCTCCACTCGCCTCACGAGGTGACACTCGCTCTTCCACTCTGGGCTCCAGTGGCTCCTTCTATGCAAAACGCCCTTCTGCTCGGCATGTGACCAGAGCCCCACACCCCCAGTCTCTCCCGGGAGGCCTTCTCCGAGGCAGTGTGGCCCAGTGGTTAGGAGCCAGGACCTGGATCCGGCATCCCAGGGCTGTCTCATGGCTTCGTGATCCTGAGTTAGTTAATCACCTCCCCCGAGCCGGCTTTCAACAGTCCCTAGTTCACAGGGCTGAAAGCCCTGGGTATAACAAGCGGGATAATGAGACAAAAGAACACACGAAGGGCGGGGCTGTGGCAGGTGCTCCCTGAGCCTTCCATGGGGCTGCGCCAGGACAAAGCCAGGAGCTCAAAACTCCATCTGGGTCTCCTATGTGAGTGACAGGGGCCCAAGAGCTTGGACCATCAAGGGCCACGTTCCCAGGCCATGAGCAGGGAGCTGGATCCGAAGTGGAGCAGCTGGGGCTTGACCCCGTGCCGACAGGAGAGGCCACAGGCAGCGGCTTAACCTGCAGCACCAGAGCCTCCCTCTGTGCGCCGTTCTGGAGTGGACGCCTTCCTCCAGTTCTCCTGCAGCCTCATCGCCCACCAGCCCACCCTCCGCCCTCACCGACCTGCCATTTGCATTTGTCCCCAGGGCTCAGAGGAGAAGGGGTCCCGGCCAGTCTCCTCCTCCTCCTCCCCCCTGCCCCATCTCCACATGGTCACTTGGTTCCCCCCAGGCCCAGCAGGACGCTGCCTTCTTCTAGGGAACCCTGTCCCCCATACTGCACATCTGGGCAGGTGACACCCCCCTTCCCCGGGGCCTCTTGGGGCCACGTTCTCCCTACAGAAGCCAGCACTGGGGCCTTCAGCCCACATACATGTAGAGCTTCCTACCCCACCTGGACAGGACGCAGGGCAGCGCTGCAGCCGCCCGGCGGGGGCCACACGCTCCCCCCTACCCCCGCCCAGGCACATACAGGCCTGCGTCCACTGCCCCGTTTCAGTCCCAGTTATTTCTGGCCCTGTGGTGGGGGAATGACTGCGCTATTTTCACTTAGCACTTTTACAGATGACCTGCTGCTGGCGTTCGCCGGCGACAGACCATATGTCCAGGCTGATGGACAGCTGAGAATCGTTTGCTTCTTCTGTGAAGGCCTCCCACCAGGAGCCAGGGCCAGGCAGGATGCCCTCGTGTCCCTTCTGCTGCCCCCGCAGACCTGGCGGATGGTGCCCGGAACATCAGCGCCGCCCGGGCCCTGGCTCCGGCTGCCTCCAGCCTGGTGGGGCAATGGCTTCAGAAGCCGACAACATCTCGGGGGCTGGGGGGACCTCAGCTCCACCCTGCTGGAGCACGCCATGGGCCGGCTGCCTCCTTAGCTGACAAACAGGACCGACACCAGAAGCACCATGGGCCGGAGTCTCTGGGAGCGGAAGTGCTTGGCAAATCCCAGAAGTTAAAGCTGTTGAGACTGTTTCGGAAGCTGCACAGGAGAAACGGGCCCCAGAGCCCGGAGCCCAGCGGGGGCAGTCGGCAGTGTCTTCCCTTTGAAATAGGGACCAGGGGCCAGCGCTGGGCCGCAGCAGGTTAAGCTGCCTCTTACAAGGCCAGCACCCCATATGGGAGCACTGGTCCAAGTTCTGGCTGCTCCACTTCTGTTCCAGCTCCCTGCTAAAGCACCTGGGAAAGCAGCGGAGGGCCCAAGCGCTTTGGTCCCCGCACCCATGTGAGAGCCCCTGGGGGGCTGCTGTGGCCATCTGGGGTGTGAATCAGCAGATTGAAGATCTCTTTCTGTCTCTCCCTCCCTCTGTCATTCTACCTCTCAAATAAATAAGATAAATCTTAAAAAAGAAACAGGGACTGTAACAGCGTCCGCCTCTTGGGGCAGCTGCGAGGATGAAGCGAGGCCCCACAGGGTGGGCCTGCAGCCTTGTCCTGCGCCCAAGTATGAGTGCTGGTCATCACCAAGGGCCCGGAACGTAGAGTTTTTAATGTGTGCACGCCCTCTTACAGTGCTTCTGGAGAAGGTTCAAGGCTCCATCGGCATTCCCATTTCACAAGCAGACAAACTCAGCGTCACGGCTCCTGGCTCAGCACAGGGACATGAGTCCCACACCCACTCCTGCAGCCCACCACACCCTGCACCAAGGCAGGGGTCAGGCTGAGCTCTGCTCTCGAACACCCCAGGAGAGGCTGCCCAAAAGGAGCATCTGGCCCTCGGCGGGCAGCGGGGTACCTGTGGCTCCTGGAGGCCACCAGGGTGTCCCTCCACTACCAGAGCTGGGAGAAGCAGAGCTCCAGCCTCTGGTTAAGTGTCCCCTGCGCCTGCTGTCCCCTGCGGCCGGCTCACTCTGCTCAGATCCTTCTCTCCACAGATGCACCTGTGCTCCCGAGTCCCCCGGAGGCTCGCTGGGCAGCCCCAGCCACCCTCGTGCCCTCTGTGCCAAGACCGCCAGGCTGCCTGTGGGCGTCTCCGGCCGTGGAGACGCGGCAGCCAGCGTGGCCTGGAGAATTCGGATGGCCGGGCACAGCATCCTGCACCCACTGCTGCCAGGAGCCGCCCCTCCCAGGGCGCGGCCACCCGGCCTCCCAGGGCACTGCAGAGGCCACAGGCTTCACAGTGCCCTCTCCCGAGTCCCCTTTCTTCCTCGTCCTGACGACAGCTCCCAGGACCTCTTCCCAAGTACACGGTTGGCACTCGGATCTGCATCCACCCCTAGAATAACCCGACAAAGACCCCACCCCATCTAAAGCAGCAGTCCCCGCAGGATCCTCAGCCGCGTTATAGTAGCATTGCCACCATCACCAACCCTGCTACCTCTTGGCATCCCTGTCACTTTGTCGACTCTTTCGCCAGGCTGTAAGAATGATCAGAAGGGGGGCCGGCTTTGTAGCTGGTTAAGCTGCTGCCTGCAGCGCCGGCATCCCATATGGGCAGTGATTTGAGTCCCAGCTGCTCCACTTCCAATCCAGTTCCTTGCTAATGCACCTGGGAAAGCAGTGGAGGATGGCCCGAGTGCTTGTTCCCTGTACCCACGTTGGAGACCCAGAAGAAACTCCTGGCTCCTGGCTTCGTATCGGCCCAGCTCCAGCCGTTGCAGCCATTTGGGGAGTGAACAAGTGAATGGACCATCTTTTTCTCTCCCCCTCCCACTCGCCCTGTAATCGTCCCCTTCAAATAAATAAGTAAATCTAAAAAAAATGATCAGAAGCAACACAACTCAGTCCCACAGACTCCGCAGTCAGTGCCCGCCTGCCCAAAGCTCAGCAAATGGAGCAGTTTGGGGGCCGCTGAATATTTACACGGGGCGGGTGTTCAGCATAGCAGCTTAGATGCCTACAACCATCATGGGAGCACCTGGGTTCAATTCCGGCTCCTGACTCCGGCTTCTTGTCAGTGCAGACCCTGGGAGGCTCAAGTGATTGGGTTCCTGCCATGCACGTGGGAAACCAGGATCAAGTTCCCAATTCCTGGCTTTGAGCTGGCCCAGTGCCAGCCATTACGGGCATTCGGAGAATGAACCAATGGCTGCGAGTTCACTCTCTCTCAAATACATCTTTAAATACTTACTTACACTCCTACAACAAATATCATAAATAAATATGAATAGATCCTGCCCCCCACTTACCAACATAAACTAACTGCTGGAACCTGCACCCCATGTTCTCTTTAAAGATTTACTTATTTATTTGAATGGCAGAGTGAGAGAGAGAGAGAGAGAGAGAGAGATCGATCTTCCATCTGCTGGTTCACTCCACAGATGGCCACAACAGCAGGGGCTGGTCCAGGTCGAAGCTGAGAACTCCGTGGGTCTCCCATGTGGATGGCAGGGGCTTGGGCCTCACCCACTCCTTTCCCAGGTGCACAGCAGGGAGCTGGACTGGAAGCAGAGCGGCCAGGACTTGAACGAGGCGCTCCGAAGCGGGATGCTGACATCACAAGCAGCCAAGTGTCCTCCTGCACCACAGTGGCAGCCCCTGCACCGCATTTTTCACCCCTTCTCTTTGAGTTCTGACAGGTTGGCACATCCCCCAAAGAAGTCTGAGGGTCGGAGTGACCCCGGAACCTTTGGAAAGAAAGGTACTAAGGGGCCAAGGTGAGCCACCCTTCTGGGCACTGGGAAGAAAGGAGAATCCTTGGATAGGGCGTGAGGTGAGACATCTACGGTTCCCCAAGAGATCGGAAAAAGCCCTGTGGGAGAGGGAGCCAGGAGGCCTCGGGCCCAGGGTGGAGGCCTGGGGCGCTGGCTTTGCTGTGTGACCTCAGGCGAGCTGCAGCCGCCTCTGGGCTTCTTCCTCCACCAGGAGGAATTAAACAATATTCGCGCTAATCCTAGATGAGAACCTTGAGGGTGAGGAGCAGGTCACATGTGGCGGCAGGAGTCAAGTCTACCCCAAACTCAAACCAGAGGCCACAGCCAAGACCTGGCTGCTTCACTGCCCGGAGCAAGGCTGCGCCCGCACCCCAGCACAGGCGCCCCCTCGGCTTCCCTCTGGAAGTCGTGGCCACCGCTGTCTTCAGGGGCTGCCTGCTGCTGCTGCCAGGGCGACATCCCCGGGGGCACGGCCGAGACCCCTGCCTCAGCTCCGCCTCTGGGAAGCTCACTTTACTGGGCCTCCGTTCCTCTGTCTCTGAACGGGTCTGAGATACAGACCCCCTGCTCGGGTCTCTCCACAGGAGCATGTGAAATCACGCAAACAAAAAGACTGCTCAGACAGCGACAGAGGCCGTGGTCACCGGTCACCATGGTCACCACTGGCTGAGCTCTTCCTCCACGCCGGCCAAAGGCCATCTCACTCAACCTGGCACGGTGGGCAGGAAGCAGGCACCACACTCCCTTCCAGTTCGCAGGTGAGGAAAGCGAGACGTAAGAGGGGCAGCTGGGACTCTGGCCCTGGGCTCACAGGCCCTGGGGGAGGGAGACCCGCTCTGGTTGTCTTTTCCTGGAGGTGCAGCCCGGCTGTGGCCCGCCCCAGCACAGCACCCACCATGTGAGGGTCCACACCGCCCCAGGAGGGAGTGGGAGAGTCCACACAGCAGCCAGGAGAGCTGGGATTATCCAGGTTCCGCTTCCCAGCCCCGCCAGCCCGGGAGCTGTGTCCACTTTGCAGATGAGGAAGGCAGGGGTCAGAGAGGGCAGGGACTTGCTCAAGGCTGGACAGGCACCAGAAACCCTCCCAGCACCCCGTGGCTGCCTCTTCCCCTTCCCCAGAGTGAATGCACTCCTGGGCCGCCCTCCCCAGGGGCTGTGGCACCCACGGTCTCCCCTACACCCCTGGACGTCCCGGCGGGGTCCTGCCACCCTGGAATAGCCGGGCATTCCCAAGAAGTCCTGGTCAAATCCCACGCATTTTTTTTTAAAGGGCTATTTTGGGAGTAAGTGTGGGAGATGGCACATCCCTGGCCTGCGGCCCTAGCGGGTCGGTGACCCCACCCTCCGCAGCAGGCACCAGCGGCTCCCAAGGCCAGTCTGGGCTAGGAGGCCGGCGCAGCTGCCACCGCAGAGAGGGCAAGAGGCGGGCAGGGCGGGCTCCTTAGGCCCAGACACGCTGGCGCGCCCGGGACCAGCGAGGGCGGAGCCCCCGGAGGCCCCGCGGGAATGGAGGGCAGGCGCACACAGCCCCTGAGCTGCTTCCAGGTGGGGAGGGGGCGGCGGCCCCAGGTGGGCGGCCCGGCCAGGAGCGCGGGGCTCGGCTGCACCCCAGCCACAAGGGCCCCTGCGACTGATCCCGCGAAGCAGGGGCGGCCTGGGCTCGGTTTCCCCGGCCGCCGCGGAAGGCTCCAGGTGATGAGTTTCCCGAGCCAACCTGAGACGGGGCCAGGTGAGGCTCCTCCCAGCCGCGCGGGGAGAAGGGGAGCCCGGGGACCGGGAAGCCAGAGGAGGGGAGGTGCGAGGGCAGGCCGCCGCGGGTCTCGCCACCGGGACCCTCCCGCTGCCAACAGGTGGGTACCTGCCACCTCCTCAGGCTCACACCTGGGCGGCCGGGAGGTGGGGCCGGCGGCCTTCGAGGGGGCGACACCTTCCCCAGCCCGGGCACCGACGCCGAGCTCCCGCCGCCACCTGGCTGCCCCGCGCGGCGAGGTGGGGAGGTACGCGCGGGGGTGGGGGTGGGTCGCACAGCTCTGTCCTCGGGACTTGCAAGACCACCCCTCGCCGCACCTAGGGACCCCGCCCTCGGCCCCCTCCCCAATCCTGCCCCCACCCCGGCTGCACAGGTCCGGAGCAGCGTGACCCGGGCGACCCCCGAGCCCTGCACGCCGGGCTAGGGCCGCGCCGGGCCGCGAGCGCGGGTCAGGCCCCGCCTCTGCACCGACTTGGCCGAACTCCGGGCGCCCGCGGGAGGCCAGCGCCTCGGCCCGGCCCGGCCCGGCCAGCGCGCACACACTCACTGCGATGCCGGCCGCCGCCCCCCCAGCTCTGCTTGGCCAGGCTGGGGCTCCGGATCAGTGCCCGCCCCGCGGACTTGAGCGCGTCCATGGCCCGTTCCGGCCGCCGCCGCCGCCGCCGCCAAAACTCCGCCAGGAAAACTTTGCGCCCGGCCAGGCGGCGGCAGGCGGTGCGCTCCTCTCCGCCCCGCCCCTCCCCTCCCGCGCCGGCTCGCGGCTACGTCCGGGGGCGGGGCGAAGGCCGCAGGCCACGCCCCGGACACGCCCCGCGCCCGCCCGCCCCGCCCCTGCCCGCGGTCCCGAGGACTGTGCTCCCCCAGGCTACCCGACAAAGGCGGCGGCTCTTTGCGGGCTCCCCGCCGCCGTCCCCACCCAGTCGGGAACTGGGAGTCCGAGAGACCTTGAAAGCCCTCCCCCTCCCCGCCACACACACACCTCTGGTTCCTAGAGAGCCAGGCCATTGTAGAGATGCAAAGACTGAGGGTCACGGCGGTGGAGGGGGTAGGAGGGGCCGCAGGAGTGGAGGCCGAGCCTTGCAGGACACTGGGCAGGAGTAGAAATAAAAGTCTGCCCTTGGTGAGACCAGCTGTGCACTTGAGCTGACCGCCCAGCACCACGGCTCCCTGGCCCCTCCTGGTAGCCTCGGGACGGGGCAGCCTCTGGCGCTGCCCCCTGAGGTGTTTGGGAGGAGACCGACCGTGGCCCTTGACCCTGAGTTGCTGATGCTTCCCCCCACACACACACCCCGGCCTGGGTCTTGTGCTTTATTTTTAAGTATTTGAAATTTAAATATTTATTTGAAGGGAAGAGAGACTAAGAGACAGAGATCTTCCATCCGATGGTTCATTCCTGAAATGGCCGCAGCTGCCAGGACTGGGCCACGTCAAAGCCAGGCCAAAACCCGGAACTCCATCTGGTTCTCCCACGTGGGACCCTTCAGAAAATGCCCACTCCAGGTCCAGCTGTGATGTGGCCGGAGCTGTGGTATAGGGAGTAAAGCCTCCGCCTGGTGCCGACATCCTGTGTGGGCAACTGGCTGGAGTCCCAGCTGCTCCACCTCCGATCCAGCTCCCTGCTACGGCCTGGGAAAAGCAGTGGAAGATGGGCCAAGTGCTTGAGCCCCTGCACCCTCGTGGGAGACCTGGAGGAAGCTCCAGGCTCCTGGCTTTGGATAGGCCCAGCTCCGGCTGTTATAGCCATTTGGGGAGTGAACCAGCAGACAGAAGAGTGATCTCTCTTTCTCTATCTTTCTCTCTAACTCTGCCTTTCAAATAAATAATTAAAAAACCAGAATCCAGCCGTGACCTCTCTGGGACCCTAACGCCCTTCTAGGAGGCTCCTCCCGCACAGTCTGGGCTCTGGGGTTCTTCACGCACCTGCAGAGTCTAGGCCTTCCCATCATGCTGAGCCCAAGGGAAGCAAAGAGCCAGCCCACATGTGCATCCTTCCAAAAGATCATGGAAAATGGGATTAGCAGAGAAGTTTATGTTGATGCCAAACATTGAGAAATCCCCGCAGAGAGGACTCTGTGGTAAGTTTACAGGGGGTGCATGTTAAGACGGAAACTATGCATGGGTTCCGGAATGTTTTTGCACCAACATAAACTTGCCTTTTAGTTCCATTTTTCCATGAAGCTGATGTACCCAAGCCAGAGCCTGGTTTATTCTAGGTGGCAGAGCCTCGGCAGGGCCAGCTTCTGCCTGTGTGACGAGGCTGGATGCAGAAGCCTGCGGGCCTGCCTCTGCGGGGAGGGGGTGGGGCTGGCCTCCCTGTAGGGCTACCTCACCTCTCTGTGTAGCTGAAGCACTTTGTCAGCCATTCTGTCCTTCGTTCCTCCCAGACACTGGGAGCCAGTGATAGACTGCCTATGTAGACACTACGGCCAGTGGCGAACTGCCTGTGTAGACACTGCGGCTGGCGGTGCACTGCCTGTGTAGACAGGAGCCCTGGGACAACCCCGATGAAGCCTCCAGGGCCCAGGGGCTGAGATCAGACTCGAGCCCCTGGGCCACAGGTCCGAGTAAACTGCCTGGAGTGCACACAGCCATCCATCCTGTGGGTGTGTACACACATTTTGGAGCCTCATCTGTAAAAGGGCCAGCAATGCCTGACCCACAGAGCTGTCCCTCAGGATTAAAAGAGGGGGGTTGGGAAGGACGTGTCCTTTAAAGTTGTGTCCTCCAGGAAGCCTTCCCTGACTACCACCTGTGGAGTAGGTTTCTTCCTGTGGGCTCCCACAGTCCTGAACACATAGCATCGCAAGTGTTCTGCTACCTGTCCCCTCTCTTCTCAACTCCACTAGAATATGTGTCTTTTTTTTTTTTTTTTAAGATTTATCTTATTTATTTGAAAGGCGGAGTAACAAAGATGGAGAGCGAGTCTTCCATCCGCTGGGTCCCCCCTAAATGGCCACAACGGCTAGAGCTGGGCTGGTCTGAAGCCAGGAGCCAGGAGCTTCTTCCAGATCTCACACATGGGTGCAGGGGCCCAGGGACTTGGACTATCACACACAGCTGTTCTAGCTGCATCAGCAGGGAGCTGGATCAGAAGCAGAGTAGCCGGGACTCGAATCGGCGGCTTTACCGCTGCGTCACAACACCGGTGCCGGCACTTGTGTCTTTGAAGGGCAGCAAGGGTTCCTGACTCATTTCTGAATCCCACCGGCTCGGTGAGGTGCCGAAGGGGGCTGGAACTCATTCAGTGCCCCTCAATCCTTCCCCGCCCCCATCTCTCCCTCCCTCCATCTCTCCCTCTCTCTAGCTTTTCCCCACAAAGGACGGTGGCAATGGGTCGGTGGGTCCTCAGAGCTGAGCCCCCCAGCTCTCCTGAGCTAGCTGGGTCCTAGGACAGTGGAAAGAACATTCTGGAGCCTGGAGCAAAGCAGTCATGAGGCCTGGCTGCTCAGAGCAGCTGGTGGTGTCCGGCTGGCAGAGGGCACCATA
Organism: Sylvilagus bachmani; assembly: GCA_015711505.1. Classification (NCBI taxonomy): domain Eukaryota; kingdom Metazoa; phylum Chordata; class Mammalia; order Lagomorpha; family Leporidae; genus Sylvilagus; species Sylvilagus bachmani. Next base: position 16,656,441 of record CM027388.1, on the reverse strand, counting down.
TGGGCCCGGGAAGCAGGCAGCCTGGGAATGCCAAGCCTGCGATGGAGACGGCAGCCCGCCCCCCCCCTCCCGGAGGCGCCATGCTGGGAGCTGTCAGCCGTGCGGCCCCTGCCGAGGGGCGGCCTGCTAGTGCCCCTTCTGCCAAGCACACAGACAGAAGGGCAGCTCTGTGAGGGGCCTCCTCGGAGGTCACCATGTCCGGACGCTCATTGCGCAGGTGAGGAGGCCCAAGGTCCACGGAGGGTCGGGGACTTGCCCAAGGTCACGCAGCCGGCCAGGACCAGACACGATCTGCCAGCCTCCCGCTTGCTCCGGCTGCCTACACAAGGCAGCGAGGCGGACGTGGGAGCACACCAAATTCCAGATGAGGTTTTGAGACGATTTTTCTGATTTGTTTTTCTGTGTTTCTTCTTGGTTCTGGTGCATCTGATCTGACTTTGTGCATCTCCCTACGGGGAGGGAGAACACAATGGACAGGGAGGGGATCCTGCAGGGATCACTGGGCTTTCCTTTAGTGAGATGGCATCAGAGGGGCAACTGCACTGTTTTCTGCTGCTGTGGGCCTGCGTGGGCCCCCGATGGATGGCAGGTGCCCAGGAGCTGAGTGAGCTCTCGGCCCCTCTCCAGCGGCCTAGGCTCACCCCAAAGGCCCTGCTTCCTCCCCGCCAAGTCAGGCCCCTCGCCTATTCATCTGTGAGGTGGGAGGCAGCAGGAGAGAGAACAGCACCCAGGGGTCAGGCTTGTGGGTGCTGGCGCCTGCCACCCAGGCTGCACGGCTTCTTTACCTCCTGGCTTGGGGCAAGTCCTTTAAATACCATGGTCAGTGCCACGGACTAAATCCCTGTGACCCCCCCCATGCCCCAAATTCATATGTACTGGGGGCCAGCAAAGCAGGTTAAGCTGCTGTTTGCAGCACCAACATCCCATTTGGGAGTGCTGGTTCGAGTCCCGGCTGCTCCACTTCCGATCCAGCTCCCTAATAATGCACCTTGGAAGGCAGTGGAAGACAGCACAAATGCTTGGGCCCCTGCACCCACATGGGAGACCTGGATAGAGTTTCAGGCTGCTGGCTCAGCCTGGCCCAGCCCTGGCTGTTGTGGCCATTTGGGAGTGAACCAGCTGATGGAAGAAGGCCTCCCTCTGTTACTCTGCCTTTCAAATAAATAAAGATCTTAAAAAAAAAAAAAAATCCAGGGGTCAGCATTGTGGCATAGTGGGTAAAGACGCTGCCCACAGTGTTGGCATCGCATACGAGTCCCGGTTCGAGTCCCAGCTGTTCCACTTCTGATCCAGCTCTGCTATGGCCTGGGAAAGCAGTAGAGGATGGCCCAAACCCTTGGACCTCTACACACGTGTGGGAAAACACAGAGGAAGCTCCTGGCTCCTGGCTTCAGATCAGCACAGCTCTGGCCGTTGCAGCCAACTGGGGTGAATCTGCAAGTGGAAGACCTCTCTCCCCACCTCCTTCTCTGTGTAACTCTGACTTTCAAATAAATAATTAAACCTTAAAAAAAACAATCCCACATGTTCCAGTCCCCAGGAGGCCACGTTGGGGGTGATTATGTCTTGAGTCCAGTGCCCTCATGGCTGGGGGCAGAGAGACCCGAGAGAACTCCCAGCCCGTGCTGCCCTGTGCGGTTCCAGTGGGAAGCCGGCCCCGAGGAGCCAGGAAGGGCCCGCACCAGACACCGCATCTGCCACACCTTGCGCTTGTGCTTCCCAGCCCCCAGAAGTGCAGCAAAGAAAGGGCTGTGGCCCCTGTGCGCTCCCTGCGGGCACCCAATGATTTGTGCAGCGCCCCAGGGTGCACCCCCAGCACCCAGGAAGTGCGTCTGGGGTTGCTTTTTTCCTGAAACTAAAATCACTTTCCACACCTTGATCGTCGTCGTCATTCTCAGCTCGTCCCCGGGGAGGGGAGCGCTTTTAGTCTGAGCCGGGGTGGGGAGCACTCCTGCCTCAGCCCTCAGCCCCCCCCCCCCCAAACACAAGCCCAGGTCTGAGGCTGCCTCTTCCAGGGAGCCCCGGGGAGCCTGGGTTGCTGGGGAGCCAGGAGCCCCTGTTACTCCTGCTGTGCTCGGCTCTGACCTTGTACCCACTGCCGGGCCTTTCCTGCCCGCTGTGCCCACCCACCCACACAACAGCCCCACCATCGCCTCCGGGCCCCGCCTCAGACCCTTCCCACGCTGCTTCCTCTTCTAGAATCATCTAGCCAGAGTGCCTTCTCCACTCTCCCAGCCTCCCCACTTTCCCCAAAACATCTACTCAGCCTCCTCCCCCACACTCACAAGCACAGCTGCCTGCACGCACTCCTAAACAACCATCTGTCCACACAGCTGGGCTCGAAAACAGAACCCTCCAAGCCTCAGTGTCCTCATCTGTGCAATGGGCACAATGCCCACCTTAAAAGGCTCTGCGAAGCCTCTGTGGGATACTGTGTGGGCAACGCCTAGCCTGGCTCCTGGCAAGTGACAAGGAGACAGTGTCTGGTCACCACTGATTTTCTGCTTGCTGGTCAACCTGCTTGGCTCTCCCAGCACCTGAGTGTGCCTGAAGCTTGGGAGGCCTGGCCAGGATCCCAGGGAGGAGCTGCCCAATGCCTGGCCCAGATGAGTGTCTTACTGATACACACCCCAGGATGTGGTTTGGTCCTGATTCTCAGAGTGTGAGCAGAGCCAGGGCAGCGCCCGCTGGGGCTGGGGGAGGTGCTGCTGGGGCGATCCGCCCTGCCCCGTGGGACTAGAGGCAGCGTTCTCCCAGCCAGGGCATCCTGTGGAGTGGCCGAGCTAATTAGGAATGACCCAGCACCCACGAGTGCCCTGCCTCCTCCTGCCCCTCCTCCCGTGGCCCTCCCTGGCACTGTATGGCCTAGAGGTCACCGGGTAGAGGCGGCGGAGGCAGGCAGACTGGTGTCTGAGCACAGGCTGGGGCCAGGAGACCTGGAGGCCGGCCGCCTCCACCCCTTCTTGCAGCGGGGCCCTGGCCAAGGAAGTTCCCTCTTTAAATCGGCCCCATTTCTCCTTCCTCATCTTGTGTTGAGATGGGGAGCAGGGCCCCGGCGGGGGTCTCTGCTGGGGGCCGGGCTGCACCTGCCCTGCTGGGCAGTAAAAGGCAGACTGTGCAGGGCCGAGTCCCAGGCCCAGCACTCGCCAGCCGTGGACCCCGGGCAGCGGCTTCCGCAGTTCTGAAATGCCGTGTGTTGGGGCGGGCATTGGGGTGCAGCAGGCGAAGCTGCCACTTGAGACACCTGCACCCCGTGTCAGTTCACATCCCATGCACTCCGCTTCCAATGGAGCGCCCTGCCAGTGCTCCCAGGAGGCAGCAGATGAGGGCCCCTGCCCCCTATGCAGGAGATCCGGATGGAGTTCCAGGCTCCTGGCTTCAGCCTGGCCCAGCCCAGGCTGCTTGGAGAGTGAACTAACGGAAGATTCCTCTCCCTCACCACTCCCTCTCCCTCTCTTCGCCCTCTCCCTCCCCCACCCCTTCGCCCTCTCCCTCCCCCACCCCTTCTCCCTCTCCCTCCCCCACCCCTTCTCCCTCTCCCTCCCCCACCCCTTCTCCCTCTCCCTCCCCCACCCCTTCGCCCTCTCCCTCCTCCACCCCTTCGCCCTCTCCCTCCCCCACCCCTTCTCCCTCTCCCTCCCCCACCCCTTCGCCCTCTCCCTCCCCCACCCCTTCGCCCTCTCCCTCCCCCTTGCCCTGTGCCTTTCCTTCCTTTCTGTGACCTACCTTTCAAATAAATAAATAACTGCATCTTTAAAAAATACAGGGTTTGTTGGAGAGCACTTACTGCTGCCAAGGACAACCTGTATTCGTCCTAATCCGCCTGTGACCGAGACCCCTGGACAAGCCCGTCCTGGCAGAGTGAGTGTAGACGGTAAGGACTTGGAGAGCCACTTGATAGAGTGACTTCATGTCTATTGATTTCAGAATAAAACAACTGAGACTTGGCGTTTTGTTTTGGTTTGTTCTTGGTCTTGTGTCATGAAAGCACAGGTCTGTAACCGACTAGGAAGTTCTTCCCAAGCTCCCCTCCTCCACAGGTGGCTTGAGAGCACTACTCGGGGGCTTCATAAAACAGGTGCGTGGCCCTGGCCGCAGGATCCACAGTGCTCGGGGGCTGGGTTCCAGGAAGTTTAAACTTGCGCGAAGCCAGCAGGACGAAGCCCACAAAACAGGGGCTGGGCTGTCTGGACCATTCCCCCTGAGAGCCCTGTCTGCTTCCCCCGCTCACTCCCCCACCCCGGCCCCACTGCCCTGCCTCACTGGGCTCCCGGGCACACCTTTCCCCACCTGCCGTCCACCTGACCCTCCATGTGAGCCTTCAAGACCCAGACCCAATGTCACACCCCCCCCCCGGAGGCTTTCCCAGTGCTGTGACCACACTGCCCTCCTTCCTACTCCCCGTGCCTGTGGGGGGGAGGGGCGTGCAGGCACCAGGGTCAGTGTGACTTCGCCAGCAGTGTCAGCCCTGGGCAGGTGATTTTTTTGTTTTTGTTTTTGAAGATTTGTTGCTTTGAAGGTTACAGTTACATGGGGGTAGGAGGAGATCTTCCATCTGCTGGTTCATTCCTCAGAGGGCTGCAAAGGCCAGGGCTGGGCCAGGCTGAAGCCAGGAGCCAGGAGCTTCTTCTAGGTCTCCCACGTGGGTGGCAGGAGCCCAAACACTTGGGCCATCTTCTGCTGCGTTCCCAGGTGCATTAGCAGGGAGCTGGATCAGAAGCAGAACAGCCGGGACTGGAACCGGCACCCATAGGGGATGCCAGAGTCGCAGGTGGTGGCTTTATCTGCTGTGCCACAGCACGGGGCAGGGCAGCTGGCTTTCTGCGGCTGAGCCTCAGAGCGGGTCGGGAGATGGTGCAGGCAACGTTTCTAGCGGGCAGCACACAGCAGAGGCTGCAGCCACTGGCCCACAGCTTCCTGTCTCCCTTGTGGCTGAGAGCAGGGGCGGGGACAGTGTCTGATGTGCCTGGATGTTTCCTGAGCCCAGCCCGGGGTTTGCACAGACATGACATTGGCTGGGGGCCCCCGCTGCCCCCTGCTCTGGGACACTGGTGCCCGCCCTCAGTCACCTGCTGTCTCTAAGGAGAAACAGCCGCACTCAGATGTGTGGTGTTGGCCAATCCCCATGGTGTAAATGCGCTCACCATGGCTGATTTCAAGTTGCTGAAAGTTGAACAACTAGCTTGCAAAATTCCAGAATATTCACCAGTCTGTCACCTCCCCCACCCCTCTGGTGCAACCAGAGCTGGCCTGGGCCCCGTTTGAGGGACAGGCTGCCCCATACCCAGCCAGCATGCCGAGGGCCACCCAGCAAGGGCCACCAGGCGGTCATCACCCATCTCCCTCCCCTGGCAGCTACCGGGTTGTTCCATGGGATAAGAGCCTGAGACATGGTCCTCAACCCAGGCAGGGAGGAGGCCCGGCAGTTCCATGCACCCCTGCCTCCCGGGGGCTGGGCAAGGGGCCTACCCGTGCAGCCGGGGGGGGGGGGGGGGGGGGGCGATTTGCAAAAATCCTGCCCTCCACTGTTGCAGGCTCCTCAGGCCACACCTGGTCAGGGTGTCGCTGGGTCACAGCAGGGATCTCAGAAGCCTTGGGCACAGCCCCTCTCCCCCTCTCCCTGCCTTCTCCGCCCCAACCCAGGCGTTTCGTGCTCGGCCATGGCCATTCTTTTTTTTTTTTTTTTTCTTAACAGGCAGAGTGGACAGTGAGAGACAGAGAGAAAGGCTGCAGCCGGCGCACCGCGCTGATCCTAAGGCAGGAGCCAGGTGCTTCTCCTGGTCTCCCATGGGGTGCAGGGCCCAAGCACCTGGGCCATCCTCCACTGCACTCCTGGGCCACAGCAGAGAGCTGGCCTGGAAGAGGGGCAACCGGGACAGAATCCGGCGCCCCGACCAGGACTAGAACCCGGTGTGCCAGCTCTGCAGGTGGAGGATTAGCCTATTGAGCTGGGGCGGTGCTGGCTCGGCCATTCTTAATTGGTGCATCTTTGGGTTTGTGAGTCACGTGATGGGACAAGGGCGTGTCCATCAGGGAGTGGTGCCTCAGCGTGGGCGTGTCCCAGCTCCCTGCTCCCACTCCACAGCTGTGGCCATGTGGCAGGATGCAGGGCGTGGTCTGAGGTCCGGTGCACGCTGCCTCTGTCCTCTTGGGCAGGGCATGGCAGCGGCTGCCTGCCCACCCTGGGGTCGCAGCACCAGGCATGTCCGGTGGGTGGCTGGTCGGAGGCCACATCCCCCTGGGGGTGAGACTCAGGATCCAGGTGTGAAGCCTGCCCTGCATGGAGACTTAAAGACCCTGGGGGGAGGCATCTGTCACCCCCTGGGGAGAGGCCACCCACATCCGGGTAGCAAGCAGCCTCCCAGTACCTGGATGGAGGGGAGAGCTCACAGCTGCCAGGTTGCAGACAGTGGGGTGCCCCCGTCATGGCGTGGGGCCCTGGAAGGTATCCCTGTGCCCAGAAGGGCTCCCTGTGCCGGAGTTGGGGGCGGCAATCTCCTCCTCCTGGCAGCCTTCCTGGGTTTGGCTCACGTTTGCCTCTTTTTGCTAGCTTGTGGCACCCGCAGAGATGAGCCGTGAAATAGGACCAATGCAGTGTCTGCGACTGCACAACCGAGTTACACGCTCTGGATTTGCACCGGGAGCTGGTGTTTGCACGATGTAGAGATGAATGGGAAAACTCACGCTAATAATTTACATGTTTAATTTTCCTGTACTTAGAGCGACATTAATATGGAACACAGTGACAAGCCAAGTGGGGGAGCCGCAGCAGGACGGTGAGCCCTGCCCATGTGCGCCCGGCCCTTCCTCTCTGCTCTCTGGACGGCGCCCCCACCTCTGCATTTCACCTGTGCCAACCAAGGTGCTGCCGGCCTCGCCCCGGTCACTCCGAGCCCTCTTAGCTGGCAGTGACCCGGGCCCATCTGTCCATCCTGGCTGTCAACGTAGCTCACTAGCCCATGGCTGCTGTCCAGGCTCAACCCCACTAGAACGTGGGGGTCTGGTCTGTGTGGCTCACAGAGGGGCCCAGTAGGCGGCAGGCTCTTAGCAGGCATCCAGGGAGCATCATGGGCACGGATCAGGGACTGCGGGGGCGTGGGGCTGCCCGCCTTCAGCCCCGCCTTCTCCCACCTGGCCCAGGGGACTCGGTGGCTCCGGCAATTCCTGTGCAGACCTGAATGACTCAGCCCTTCTGTTTCCTGCCGGCCGCAGGCCCCTGGGTGTGAACGGCGACCCCACAGGACCCCGGCTGCCTCGGCCCGGGATTCCTTAGGTCACTTCCATCCATTGTCCGGGCTGCGGACAATCTTCCACTGATGACCACTGGCATCTGCTTCCAGCTTCAAGTCCGTGTCAGCTGCAGATCCTCTCGGGGTTTCCTTGGCCCCTCCCACCCGTAATTGCCAGGCCAGCCTCGGAGGCCCTTGTGAAATGGGGGGTGGTGGGGGCCAGCCCTGCCCTCCCCCTAGGCCAGGGGCGGAGCCCTCCAGAAGAACAAGGCTCAGGGGCCTCCTGTGCCCCCCTGATGCCCCAGGACCCCCCTCCATCCCCTTCCTCCAGTCTCTTCACAGCAACTGCGAGCTGACCCCGTGGCCACTCATCGTGCGAAGGCAGCGGGCCGGGCTCTGCTGCCCTCTCTCCCGCAGAGAACTCGGTCGCTTCTCCCCTTCCCTGCACTGAAATCTGGGAGAGGCCAAGAGATCCCCAAACAATGCAGCCTGAAGAACAGGGGAGCAGTTCTGCGCGCCCATCACTCAGACACCGGCTCCCTCCAGGACGGGGCTCTGCCACCCAGGGGAGGTTGGGTCGCCATCTCCAGGACAGGGCTCTGCCACACCGGGGAGGCTGGGTTGCCATCCCCAGGGGTTGTCGCTCAGCCAGCTAGGAGGTGCAGCTGCGAACCACTGGCTGCCTCGGATCTGGGAGGGGAGCCAGCCGAGGCGCAGCACCTGCCCTCGCTCCAAGGGGAGCCTGGCTTTGAGACAACCAGGTTTCCAGAACCAAGAGACTAGCTAGCAGGGCCTGACCGGGAGAAGTGAGTGGACAGGGAGGGAAGAAGAAAGGGCAGCAGAGAGAAATGGCCGAGCTTGGAAGCTGGGGTGATGGTCTCGGTCTTGTTGAATGCCCCGCGCGAGATATGTGGGTCACACACCAACAGTGCACCCCACGCTCTGCCCTGGTATGCTCCTCTCCTTCTGTGCCCCGGCTGTACACTGGTGCCTGCTCTGCTGTAGAACCCAAGGTTAGGAGGATGTTCTTGGGCCAAAGGGGTTCTGTGCCATTCTCACATCAGTGACTCCTACAGGTAAGACTGCTGACTAGACACAGCTGCCTGGGTTGTGCACTGCACAAGGGTACAAAGCCAGCAGGAAAGGGCAGTAGAAATCTAGTCTGTGCCCAAGGTAGGTATCTGAGAATGGGGGAAAGGGCCTGGCCAGGGCACTGAGTCTGGACTACACAGCTACGGTCACTGCCCTGAAGGACTTTGCAGTCCAGTGGGGAAGACAGGTGGAAGACTGGAGGCACCTCTGTCCACACCGCAGAGAGGCCTCCAGGATGGAATTAACTCAGCCCTGGCTGGGCAGGGGAGGAGTAGACACAGCCTGGAAGAGACCTCACACTATAGATCCCCCTCCGCCTGTGGGGAGCTCTCAGCTCCCTGCCATATGCCGTGGGAGCACTGGTTCAAGTCCCAGCTGCTCCACTTTGATCCAGCTCCCTGCTAATGCACCTGGGAAAGCAGCGGAAGATGGCCCAAGTGCTTGGGCCCCTGCACCCGTGTGGGAGACCCGGATGGAGTTCCAGGCTCCTGGCTTCAGCCTGGCCCAGCCCTTGCTCTTGTGGCCATTAGGAGAGTGAACCAGCAACCAGCAGGTGGAAGATCTCTTG
>CM027388.1:16532934-16647052 GCA_015711505.1 Sylvilagus bachmani | reverse complement strand
AGAGAGAGAGAGAGAGAGAGAGAGAGAGAGAGAGAGAACAAGTGCGAGTGTTTACATGTTGGAGAACAGCAATCAAATCCACATGCACCCTGGCCCTTGGCGGGGCTCCTCTGGGTCTGCGCCTGCTCCCGGCCCGCTGACACTGATGGCAGATGGGCGGAGACAAGGAGGGACCAAGACAGTGAGCTCGAAGCCCTGCTCAGTCTACCTTGCTGTGCCCTCCTGAACAGTTAAAAAGGCAAAAACCAAAACCAAAACCAAAAAAAAAAAACAAAAAACAAAAAAAACTAGTTTTAGCCATAAGAAAATGTTTATTCTTTTGAACCCCACAAGGAAAAAAAAGAATGCAGCCAAGACCAAGTATTAACGAAAAGTGTCCCAAAAGGCAGCAAAATGGGGGCTCCCTCAACACGATTCTCCGCGCTGTGGCAGGGAGATGGAGAGCGCTAGCACGATTCTAAGTAACTTCCGCGCGACAGTTACACTAGACGACTGCACAACTGCAGGTGGCAGCAGCGAGCGCACCTGGCTGAGGCCAGAGCTTTTTCCTTCATCCCAAAATAAGCTCTGGGACTGAAGGGATGGTTCTTTTTTAATGCTTCTGTTTTACTGACTTGCTTGTCCTACTTAGATTGCTTTAAATAAGACATACATGCCAATGAACAGGAAATGATAGAGGGACCACGTCCTTCCAGAACCTATGGCAAGGAAGCAAGACCAATCTATTTGGTTTCTTGATTTTTTCCTAGTTTCCACAAATAATTTCACTTGTCCCACTCTCCCAATCCCTCCCCCCCTTCCTGATTCTTAAACTCTTCCAAAAGTTGCCTTGCAAACTCTTTTCTATCCCTGTATAATACACGCATGAGACTTGTACTTTGTGCAGTTTTGAATTTAAAAGTCTTAAAAAAGAAAAAGCCCTCCCTGGCACAAGAGCTGGGGAACAGTCAAACACAAGATGATGAGAAGTGGAGAAAACAGCTAAATGAAATGGAAGGGGAAAAAAACCCCTAGACCGTAGCTTCTATTAGCCGCCGTCAGTCTCGCACGCACGCACGCCGCCCAGCTCCCGGGCCGGCTGCTTTACCAGGGACGAGCACACAGCACGCGGCAGCTTCCGGGGAGAGGAACCCAAGACGCAGCGGCCGCGGCCATGCTGAGCCCAGCTGCCCACCAGCGTCACGGCAGGACCCGCGTGAGTGTGACAGAGAAGACAGGGATGGCATGGGGGGGGTGAGGACGACGCGTTTGCTCTGGACGGCTTTCCCAAGGCACGGAGGAAGGCTGCTGCCGGCCATCTCCTCGGCCGGAACACGCCAGGGGTACCAGGACTTCTCACGCAACCCTGCACGCGCGCCAGGGCAGAGCCTGGCCCCCGCTTACGTCACGCGCCTGGAATCTGAGGGGCTGGAGGGGCAACCGATTTGTTTCCTGTAACATCAGGAATCTTCTTTAATGTGGCTGGGGAATCAAAGCTGTCGGCTTACTTCACTTCTACTCTAAAAACTAACTTCCATCATCAACCCGTGTGAATCCGATGTGCAGTTTTTGCTTTTTTTCTTTTTTGAGAACAAAACAAAGAGTGGAAAAGCAAAAACTCTGCTTTTTTTTTCCTTCAAGAGGGAACTACGTAAGAATACATAAAAGGCAAAACTGGCTACTTGAAATCCAAGAATGGTTTTAATGTGTTGGCCGAAAAAAATAAACTGCAAAGTTCTGTGAGGTCTTCTAAAAATTTACAAGAAAAACTGATGGGCAGTTCTGATCGGACCTGGGTGTTAACTCCCCCCCGGTTTGAAAAATGACAACATATAGAGTCCCACAAAATACAATAGAAACTTTTTTTTTTTTATCTTGACTGCCAGATACACTCCCTTGTGATGCCTCCTGGTAACCAAATGGGGCAAAACACACGCTGGTCTTCATTTCTTCAGGGGCTGGTAAACAGAGGCGTTGGGGTCAAGTCCAGAGGGGCTGGTCTCCACAAATTTGGAAGAGTAGTGGGGGGACACGGGGCTCAGGGGGCTGGTGGCGGCGCTGTACGTGATGCTGGGCATGACGGCCATGACCTCTGCAATCTTCTGCTTCAGGTCCTTGATTTCCTGGTCTTTCTGAAGGATTTGTCCTGGAAAATCAAAGACCCAGCGTCAGTGAGGAGGCGGGCGCAGCGGGCTGACCCCGCCAGCTCTGGCACGCGGACGCGCCTCCAGGCTCGGCAGTCTAAGGGCGGACAAGCTTTTCCTCCAAGGGCCTCAGCAGATGTGTTGGGAGCCGGTGGGCCACGCGCTGCATCCACCGTTTGCCTCCCAAGCCCCCAGCTACGGAGAAAGGTAAACACCAGTCTTGGCTCAGGACGCTGGGAGAGTGTGAGGCCAGGATTGGCCTGTGGGCCACAGTTCAGTGATCCCTGGCTCAGAAGGAAGAACCAACTCTGCTCACGTGGGTGTGACCGAAGGAGTCAGTGCCCAGGGGCCACGTTTTAGACACGCAGTCACCTCTGACCACTTCAGAGGGGTGTGGATTTTGACCTATGGCTCTAACATTTTCTGTCTGACGTTTTTTCTGGAAGGATGGACCATCTCTGAGACACAGAACAGTCAAGGCCGCAGAACCGGTCACAATACACTTCTGCCTCCAGGTTTTCTTACAGAAAACAGACGCGGCTCTGTGCCTGCTGCCCGGGGTGGGGGTGGGGGACCCGGATTCAGGCGTGACCTAGATTGCTTGCGCATGCCTCAGACCAACCGCCCAGGCGTCACTATTCCGCTCAGCTTGGCTCAGCCCCTCACTCTGCTTGCTTCTTGACCCTATCAGCTCCTGCCTGCTTCAGTCACTTCCTTCCGCAACTGAAAAAAAACTTTGCTTATTTTCATTTTATGTGAAAGGTAGACAAAGAAAGACAGCGGAAAATATCTTCTATCTGCTGGCTCACTTTCCAAACGCCTACAACAGCCAGGGCTAAGCCAGGAGCCCAGAACTCAGTCTCCCAAGTAGGTAGAGCAGGGACCCAAGTACTTGAGCCATCAGCTGCTGTCTCCCAAGCACGTGCATGAGCAGGAAGCTGGATCAGAAGCAGAGACGACAGTGGGTTAAGTTGCTACCTGTGACGTCAGCATCCCATCAGAGTGCCACTTCGAGTCCTGGCTGCTCTACTTCTGATCCAGCTCCCTGGTAATGCGCCTGGGAAAGCAATAGAAGATGGCCCAAGTGCCTTGGCCCCTATCACCCACGTGGGAGACCTGGGTGAAGTTCCAGGTTCCTGGCTTTGGCCTGGCCCAGCCCTGGCTATTGTGGCCATTTGGGCAGTGAACCAGCAGATAGAAGATCTCTCTCTCTGTTTCTCTCAGTAACTCTTTCACATACAATTGACAAAACTTAAACAAACAAAACCGCTGGAACTCGAGCCAGGCACTCTGACACGGGACGCGCTGTCCAGCACCAAGCCCCGCCCACGTCCCTCCTGTGCTCTCCCGCCCTCTGCATCACTAACTCTGGGTGCGGTTTCTCTTTGCACTTCCTGGGACGAGCTTTCCTGGTCCTCCTATCTAAACCAGCGCCCCACCTCCCAGGTCCTCAACACACTCTGAACTTCTTCCTCACTCATTCTTTGTACCAGTGATGAGAAGGACGGTCACCAGCTTCCCACAGTGATGAGAAGGATGGTCACCTGGGGCTTCCCACGTGCCAGGCACCCATTAGCCCTAGCAGGTGGCGATTACCATCACCATCGTCATCGTTCACAGAAGAGGGACCAAGGCAGGGAGGGCTGAGAGCTGCTCAAGGGATGCCCCAGGATCCAGGCCAGGCGGGGCTCCAGAGCGACACCCTGTTCCAGCCCTTGCGGCTGCTCCCCGGTGCCCCCGGTGCCCTCTCTGCCATACCACGAGCTCCTCCAGGGCAGAGACTACTTTCCCTTCAGCCCCTCGCCCTGGGGCCCCACCCAGAGGCCAGCCGGGGCCCTGCAAGCCGGGTTTCCTTCTCAATGTCATTTCCTTATGAGACACTAAGCCAGGACCTCTGGGTTTCCAAGCCTGTGCAGCTTCCACCCTGCTCTGCGGCCCCGGGTCTACCAGAACACTCAGACGCAGCCTTTCAGAAATGTAACACTTTAAAAAACAGCTCGCATGCGAGTTTTCCCATGGCCTAACAGAAAACCTGGTAAAATATCTGGAATGTGAGAGAGCTCGGTGGCGTACGCTGTAAAAGGACGTAGAGATGAAAGCCATTTCGGAACCGGGATGAATCAAATGATACAGAAAGTAGGAAGGGCCAGCGCCGTGGCTCAACAGGCTAATCCTCCGCCTTGTGGCGCCGGCACACCGGGTTCTAGTCCCGGTCGGGGCACCGGATTCTGTCCCGGTTGCCCCTCTTCCAGGCCAGCTCTCTGCTGTGGCCCGGGAGTGCAGTGGAGGATGGCCCAAGTGCTTGGGCCCTGCACCCCATGGGAGACCAGGAAAAGCACCTGGCTCCTGGCTTCGGATCAGCACGGTACACCGACCGCGGCAGCCATTGGAGGGTGAACCAACGGCAAAGGAAGACCTTTCTCTCTGTCTCTCTCTCACTGTCTACTCTGCCTGTCAAAAAAAAAAAAAGTAGGGAGAAGAAAAACAGGGGTCTGATTTTGATGACCAAGTTGCGTTTTTCTGAGAAGATCCCCGGCACTGTGGAGGGGAGGAAGGCAAGGCAACCGCTGCTTCGTCTCCCTCCCGCAGGTCCCCCGAGCGCCCAGTCGGCGCATCCCCTGCTCTGTGAACAAAATGAGGCTCAGGTGAACGCCTGACGCAGGAACCGCACTCTTTCTCCACGCAGATCTACACCGCATTTCTGTCATCAGCGCCATGCAAACACCTCCTGCACACCGGGGAAGACGGGGCTCCCGGGCCGACGCGGGCGCCGTCTCTGCGGGGAGGCCACGCTCTCCGTGGCTATTCTGAGACCAGGTGCTACCCTGCGCAGGGAGACTTTTTCCCAAGTTTGCACCCAAGGAAACAGGGAGTGAAGCCAGGCAGAAAGGTCGGTGTGGGGTCAGAATCAGGACTCCTAGGCTGTTCTCTTATTTTTGCCCCCTTTTTTAAATTTTGAGAGACACAAAGAGATGTATCCCATCCACAGGTTCATTCACTAAACCCCATGGCTGGGGTCAGGCTGGAGCCAGGAGACAGAACCCAGCACAGGTATCCCTCCTGCGTGCCAGGGACTCAGTACTTGAGCCGTCAGCTGCCTCCCGCACGTGCAGAGCTGGGGCCTGAGGAATCTCCCGCCTTTCCCCGAGTCCAGAGTAATCTTGCCGGGTTCTCCACCCCACCTTCCCGCTCGGTCACCCAAGCCACCCCAAGTCACTCCAGCGGCTTCACTAACTTCTCAGCCCCACCTCCCTGCCCCACGGTTTTGGTCTCGTTGCTGGGCTCCGGGCTTGGCCCACGTTCCCGCTCACTGGGGAACAGCTCTCGCCCGGCCGTCGGGGAGCATCTCCAAACCACACAGCCAAGCAGGCCCGTCTGCGTCTCACTCCAGCCATCTGTCCTGCTCCTCCTCCTTGCTTCCAGCAGCCCCGTGCTCCCGGGCCTCAGGCATCTCCATGCCCCTTCACTCGCCTGTCAGGACCACCCTTCCCCCACAGCCACCTGTGTAGCTACAAGACAGCGACACTTTCCTAACTGGCCTCTGCCTCCACTCACTCTCACCCCCAGCTTGCTGCTGGAAGATTTCTGGAGATAATGGCCGGAACCTGTCACCCACTTCCTCCAGAAACCTAGGGAAGGTAGTTTTTAGTACAGCTCCATTCACAGAGCACCGAATCACCCACTCTTTTCTTCCACGTCCCCCAGCTGGAGCTGCGGGACCACTCACCTGGACAGCCCAGGCTCAGGTTAAGTGTTCTTCCCTAACATTCTCTGCTCTTAAAATTCATACTCCAGGAGCCGGTGTTGTGGTATAGGGGGTAAAGCCGTGCCCGTATCCCACATGGGCACCGGTTCGTGTTCCGGCTGCTCCACTTCTGATCCAGCTCTCTGCTATGGCCTGGAAAAAGCAGAAGATGGCCCAAATGTCTGGGCCCTGCTATACCCACATGGGAAACCTGGAAGAAGCTCCTGGCTCCTGGCTATGGCCTGGATCCACCCTGGCCATTGAGGCCACTGGGGAGTGAACCAGAGTGGATGGGAGACCTCTCTGTCTCCCCTTCTCTCTCTGTAACTCTGACATTCAAATAAATAAATCAATCTAAAAAAAATTCACACTTCAAAGCTCAACAAATGTGCCTCCTTCATGAAGGTCTCCCTGATCTCGCCTCTGGTCTTCCTGGCCCTCTGCTGCTCCCTGATGGCAGCAGGCCTTTCTGTGAGCACGGAGACCACCCTCAACACGGCCGAGCGTCTGCCTCTGTCAGGAGCGGAAACGGAGTCTTCCATAGGCTATGTTGACTGCGGAACCAGGACAGGACGATCCAACAGAGATGAGACTCGAACAGGCTTCTTAGGCTAGATCAGAGACTTGCTAAATGTCAAAAAATGCCACTTTTCTCATATTTTTTGGGAAAAGTCATTTTTCAGAAATGTATGTTATTTATGTTGACATATAACATGTTTATTATTTTAAAATGGAGTCCTAAATAAATGCTCTAAGTTTTAATTTAGGCCCAGTAACTACTGTTAGATGTATCCACTTACAAAAACCTCTTTGCGATGAGCCAACCATTTCAACAGAATGAAGGGGTTCACGAGGAGCTGGCACACCACTGCCAGGGGGTGCCCCGGCCCTGCCGTGTGCAGCCTCCTCTCTCCCAGGTATCCAGACAACACGGCTACTCTCTCTGTTTCAAAATGTTCTGCAGCACTCAAAGAAGCCCTCTCACTGATCAGGCGGCTCATCACTCTCCCACAAAATCCACACCTGCCTCCTCTGGCTCCCACCACGCCTTGGTAGCCCTGCAGAGTAGGGCAGGGCTCACTCAGAGCAGAGCTCCAGCTCCTCCATGGCCTCCAGTCCGGTGTGGCCGCCACCCCTGCCCCTGGCCCTCCCCCACTCTCCTGCCAGGCAGGGCAGTCCCCTGCGGGGCTCTGCTCTCACTGGGCTTCTGGTGGAAGTCCTGCCCCCAGCCACCGAGGCTCGGCCTCTGCCCCATGCTGCCTATCACAGGGCTCTTCTGTGAGCACCAGGTCAAGAGAGCGCAGACGCTCACCTGCTTCCACAGCTTTATCTCACCATCGCACCTACTGCCATCTGACACATTCCCTGCTGGCTTGCTCGTGTCTGTCTCGGCCAGGGCCATAGCCCCGCATCCTCAGGGGCACGCAGTAGGTCTCAGTATCCACCACATGGAGGGGTTGCTCTCCAAGTCTCCCACCACCGCACCAGCCAAGCAGAGCCAGCTGCCCAAAGAATATCAGGTCCCACCTGGTCTGCGAGTCCTTAGCTGGCCTATCTCCTCTGCACAGATTGCCACTTCTTCACGGGGTCAACCCCTTCTCATCGTTCAAGCCCCAGGTCAGACACCAGCTCCCTCGGGAAATGGCCCTCTCCATTTCTCCACACTGGCTTGGTCCTTGCCTCTCTGAGCCCCTACTCTGCCAGCACCCTCCGCCGTGAGCTCCTCTGTACACCCTGCACCTGACTTTTCACATTTCAAAATACGACTGCAGATGGAATTAGCGTGGGATTCCAAAATCTCTTTTTTAAAATCAACTTTCTTTTTTTGCTTTTAAAAATTTTATTTATTTGAGAGACAGACAGGGAGGGGGAGAGAGAGGGAGTGCATATGAATGTCCATGTGTCAGCTTACTCCCTAAAATGCCTGCAGTAGTGGCCAGGACTGGCCAGACCGAGCTGGGAGCCAGGAACTTGATCCAGGTCTCCAATTTGGGTAGTGGGGGCTCAACCATCTGCTTCCCAGAGGGCACCTGGCAGGAAGCTGGGGCTGGGAGCAGAGCTGGGCTCGACCCCAGGCACTGTGAGATGCCCACCCCTAGGGAGCCCTACTTGTGCGCGTCAGGCACGAGCCAAACCACTTCAGAACCTGAGATGCCCTTTGGTTCAGCGCCCTAGGAGGAGGCGCGCTCTCCGCGTCCCGCATGCGCGCACAGTCTGCACGCCCCACCCGTCCGGGGCCCGCCCTCCTACCCTGTGCGATCTCGAGCTGCCGCTTGGCGTCCCCCAGCGCCGAGAAGAGGTCCAGCTTGATGCGCGTCTCCGCGCTGAGGCTGTTCTCCAGGTGCTGGGTCTTGTCCTGCATGGCGGACAGGGCGGACATGAGCACCTCGGTGTCCTTCTCGTTCTCCTTGTACTTCCGCAGCTCCTGTCGAAACCATCACCGTCAACACCGTCAGAGCACAATGCCACAGGGTAGCGGAGGCGCAAACTTGTGTCAGTGAGCGGAAATCACAAATCCAATCCTACTATTCCTGATCTGGCCACGAGGACTCCGCCCTGGCACGGCCGGAGTCGGAGCTCACGACTCAGAGGGGCCGAAGGTTCCCGTCCGGAGACGCGCAGACGCCGCCACCTAGCTAGCAAACCACCACTCGACCGTGGGGGCCTGTGCCGGGCCGAATGGACTCTGCCTTTATCAGACCGTTCCCACGCAAGCCTAGTTCAGAACCAGAGAATGGTTCCTGCTGGCCACTTGCAAATGTTGCAGTCAAATTTGGCAAAACTTCTCCTGTCAACCTGCACCAAAAGCTGTGTACATTATTTGACAGGGCAAACTGCAGAATAAGCCCACTTCAAATACTTGGTAATATATCCAAGAAATATGTAGAGACCTGATTTTCTGCGTTTTTAAAGACAGAAATCTAAACTCATCACAGAATATTTAGAAATACAGAGAAACTAAAAAATAAAATGAAAACTTATCATAATCCCATCACTAAAAATTCTGATACATTTTTAGTCCTTTTTATACACATGTATACCTCTTAACATAACCGAAATAATACCTATCATGTGAAGGGTTTTATAAATAGTCTTTAAAAAATTTAACCTCACCTATTCTATCAAAGTAACATTTTTAATGGCTATATGATATTCTTGCATGGATACATACCACAAGTTAAATCAATCTCTAAGATTAAGAATCTTTTATAATATTTGTCACTGTCATGACCATCCTTGTACACTTAACACTGGTGAGGTTTTAAAACGCTTACCCGAGGCTGGATCTCTACAGTGGGAAACACTGACAAAGTGCACGCTCCCTCACGGGAAGCTACATCCCCACGACCCACGAATGAGGCCCATTCTGCAACATCCGCACCAAGACGGATATCTTACTTAGAAATTCTTTACTATTTCACAGGAGAAAAATGATACCTAATTTTAATCTACATGTCTTCATGACTGATGAGGATATATTCTTCATGTTCTTATCATTTACATTTTTTCTGCGAATTATCTGTTTACATCCTTTGCCTACTTCTCTGCATATCTGTGCCTTCCCTATCAATTTAATGAGCTATTATGTATTAAAAGTATTACTTCCTCATTTATATTTATTGTAATATCTGTACCTTCCCTAATCAATCTTCATTTTTTTCACTTTGTGATTTCTTCCATTGCTTTTTTCATTTACAAAGTCTTTCCCTATTCCATAAGAAAATAAATTCAACGATTTTTGCCTGGTTTTTAAAAATGCATTTTTTCTCCGTTATCTGGAATGTCTTCTTGTCGGGTACGAGATGAGCTCCTAACGTTATGGTTCTCTCCGTTCTTCAGTGTTCCAAAGCCTTTCTCTGACTGATCCTCGGCTCCTGGCCCTTCTGGGGCGACCTTCGCAGTGCGCTGAGGCTTTGTCTCCAGGTCATCTACTGCAGCCCGCTGGCTGGCCAGCACTGTCACAGGGTCCACACTGCCGCTAAGCATCTCACGTACGACCTTAGTCGCAGATGTGCCGTGGAGGAGCTGATGTCAAATCCCTGGCAAGGCTACAGAGGCCCCCAAGAGCGGCTGTTTATCACGTGCAGCTCAGGATCACAACCTGCAAGGCTCAGGTCATTCAGGAGGGTCAATGCCCTGGCAGTGGACACAGGGTCAGGACTAGGAAGAGACATGTCAATTCCTAAGGTCATTGACCTGGCTCTAGAACCCGAAAAAGTTGAATGAATCTACAGGAAGGCAAACCCTGGTGCACCACCTTTGGGCCCACGTCAGAACCTGGCTATGCTGACCAGGACCGGAGAAGAGCTGGCCTGGAGCCTCGCATCTCTCACGTGGAGATCCCCAGATGCCCGGGTCACCAGCATGAGCTCCACACCGCGGTGCAGAGCAGAGCGCACGTTACCTGGACTTTCAGCTCCAGTTCTCGGATCTGGTCTTCCTTCACCTTCATGTCCATTGTAAGCTTCTTGCCCTCTGCTTCGAGTTCTCGGATCCGATTCCGTAAGGTTTCGGTGCACTCTCCCCTTTTGAAAAAGAGAAGGAAATAAAGGGATTTCAAAAAACTACAGGTTTACGGTTGTCCCTCAGAATCACGTGGGAAACTGGCTCCAGGATCCCCCTACAGATACCAGATGCCAGGATCTATGGATGCTCAAGTCCCTCATATAAAAAGGCACAGTATTGGCATGTAACCCACGCCCACCTTCCTGCAAGCTTTAAATCAACTCCAACTGCCTGCAGATCCAATACCATGTGAATATCGTCTAAATAGTTGTTAGACTGTACAGTTTAGGGAATGACAAGAAAGTAAAGTCTGCACATGTTCTGTACAGATGCAATTTTTCCCCAAAGATTATCTGTGGATGGGTAAATCCATAGCTGCAGGACCCATGGATGTAGAGGGCCCAGTGCACTTACAGTGCAGAGCCGGTATTTCTCTGATATTCCAGGGCCTGTCAAGTTTTAGCTTCTGTTCAAGAGATTCATTCTCTCTATTTTTTGATAATTTCAACAGTGACCTAAAATTATTATTATCTACAGGAGCCAACAACTAACTTCTTCAATCCTTACATCAACATAGGACATACTCCCATTTCTCAAATGAGAAAACTGAAGCTACATAGACATCATTTTACTTCAAAGTCACTGAGGCTTGTTGGTAACAGAACTGCAATAAGAACAGAGGTTTTCAGGGCTGGCACCGTGGTATAGTGGGTTGAGCCGCCTGCAATGCCAGTATCCCATCTGGGCACTGGTTTGAGTCCCAGCTGCTCCACTTCTGATCCAGCTCCCTGCTGATGACCTGGGAAAGCAGCAGAGGATGGCCTAAGTGCTTAGGCCTCTGCACCCACTTGGGTGATTCGGATGAAGATCCTGGCTCCTGGCTTTGGTTTGGCCCAGTCCCAGCTGTTGTGGCCATTTGGAGAGTGAACCAGCGGAAGGAATATCATTAACTCTGTGTTCCTCCTTCTCTCTACCTTTCTGCCTTTTAAATCAATCAAAACAAAACAACCCCAGAGGGTTTCTAGCTTCCCCATCAGCACACTTCCACCAGGCCATGGTGACACAACACTGGGCACACAAAGCTGAGAGACAGAATGGAACACATGTTATCTCCAGCAGGGGGCAGTGACCTAGGGAAAAGCTGTTCCCTCTACTTTGAGAGGCCAGACGCTGGGAATTTCACCTTTGTTGAGTCACAGAGTCAACAGCACAAGAAGGGAGCAGCATTAGGCTGCCTCCCAGGGTTATGACAAAAACAAGTTAGAGAGAGAATGGCACTGAGCAGGCCGAGGCTGCTGCACTGTTAGTGTTTAGGAGCCAGAAACGGCACGATGACTAGGCGTCCTCTGCCTACGAAAAAGGGAAGTGCAAAGACTGCTTAAGACTAAAAACGGTTCTAAGGATGGAAAGGGTGGCAGCGGGGCCAGCCAGAGGCACGAGCAAAACCAATAGGCCTAACTAGAAGCAGAAGGCTTTAGAGAAGACACAAACACCCAGGGACTGACTCTCAGGCCCGGGAGACAATAAACAATATGGCTAAGGGAGCTGTGTGTCCTCGGGGGAATTGCTCAAGAAGGGCAGGTGCTAGCTGAATTAAGCAGAGTATTGGCCACACTAGATTTCTGTTCAGGAAAATCTTCAAGCAGAGGCGCAAACCACCCCACATCCCAGGCAGGCTGGTCAAGCCAGGGTCTCTGGAGTCTGTCCGGCCACTGGGGCCCAGTGGGCTTGGCCCTCTGCAGGTAGAGTCCTGGGGCAGGCAGGGCCACACAGGATGGGTATTCTCACTCACCATTACTTTCCGAAAGTGAAGTGATGACTCACCAGCTACTCTGCACATGCCAGAGCCCCAGGAAGGCTAAGAACAAGCCAGGGGCTGGCAAGGGAGTTACTTGTGGAATACAACGAAGCAAACTCATAGATACAAATTAGGTCGGACATTAAAAGTGAGACAAACAAAACAATACTAATTTACATCTGCCAACCTATGACTGATCCCCTATGCAGATGGACTTCATAAATCCACACACAAACACAGAAAAGGGAAGACTCCTTCCTAATGACTGTCAGCTATCCCCTCCCCTTGCTAGAAGTCAGCACTGCTAGATCAGTTTTTGTAATACTAACACAGAAAGTAGTCCCCAGGTTTCATCACTCCACAGATTTAATGCTATGCAACAGAGATTTATATTCCACTTATTTTCATCTCATTTGAGAGTTCACTGACATTCCACAAAGATAGGAACAGTGAGTAAACAGTTGGTGGGCAACCAAGATTTGTGCACTACGCTGATCCGAAGCCAGGAGCCAGGTGCTTCTCCTGGTCTCCCACGGGGTGCAGGACCCAAGCACCTGGGCCATCCTCCACTGCCCTCCCGGGCCACAGCAGAGAGCTGGACTGGAAGAGGAGCAACTGGGACAGAGTCCGGTGCCCCGACCAGGACTAGAACCTGGTGTGCCAGCGCTGAAGGTGGAGGATTAGCCTATTGAGCCATGGTGCTGACCAAGATTTTGTTTTTAAAAAAGATTTATTTATTTATTTGAAAGGCAGAGTTACAAAGAGAGAGAAGGCAAGACACACAGAGAGATCTTCCATACTCTGGTTCACTCCCCAAATGGCCGCAACAGCCAGAGCTGGGCTGATCCAGAGCCAGGAGCCAGGAGCTTTTTCTGGGTCTCCCACGTGGTGCAGGGGGCCAAGTACTTGGGCCATCTTTCACTGCTTTCCCAGGCACATTAGCAGGGGGCTGGATTGGAAACGGAGCAGCCAGGACATGAACTGGTACCCATGTGGGATATGGGCACCGCAGCTGGCAGCTAAATCTGCTATGTTATAGTGCTGGCCTTGGCAACCAGCATTTTATCTTTCTCTCATTTTAAGACAAAAACTCTAGAAACACCCCCCCACACACACACGTGCACACACACACACACACACAGTAGAGTGCAACGAGCACTCTAGGAAGGGAAGTCGAGCCCAGAGGGAACCTCTCCGCACTCAGCACTCCTCGGTGCTGCAGGGTGACCAGCAGCCTTTGCTCTCAGAACAGTGAGGCCCCCGCCCACTTCCTAGAGGAGGTGCTAAGGATGACAGCACAAGGCTGCAGAGTTTAACCAGCCAGCAAAATGGACCCTCTGTGCTTGACTGCTAGCTGTCCAACCCCGCCCAAGGCATCAACTTCCCAGCTGTCCTGGCACAAGGAAAGCAACCGTGGATCACCCTCTCAGGTGGCAGCCGTACCTCGATGCAGCAGCAAATGCAACGGCCCGGGCAGCAGTGGCTTCTTCTAACTTCTTCCTTTTTTTTTCCTCCAGTAATTGCTTTTCTACAAAACTTCGGGCTTCCTGCTCAGCTTTTAGCTTTTTCTCCAACTGGCTGATGTTCTGCTTGTCTTTCTGCTTCATCTGCACAGCATTGTGTAACCTATATGGAAACAATTGTCACACAGTCTTAAAATGAAAACACTCAACACCCTTAAGAAACACGGCCTCTCGGCATCCTCCTAAGGCCCAGTGAACAGGAGGCCTGAAGAGTCAGCTCCTGTGCACACCGCAGGACGCCGCGCCGGTGTCTACAATTCCCAAACACCAACAGACCAACTGCCTCGCAAGACACAGAATCAGACCCAGCCTCCGCTCCAGGTACATGATCTTCCCAAGGCAGTTCAGAAAAGAAGACAGAACGTTGCTAGCAGAGGGACTCACTGCAGAATGACTCTAGTGTCTGAAGCCCCGGAGAATAACTCCAGTTCTCCACAGCCGCACTGATGGGACCAGTCATCCCTCGGGGTCCAGGGTAAGGGGCGCGAGGGGAGTCTTTCCTGAACACAGCTACGCTGCACCTTGCCTTTCTAGTGGCTGCATGTTCTCTAAGTGGCTCCAAACCAGTCTCTTAAAGAGCCATGGGATGCTTCGTTTCGGTTGGAAATTTCAGCCATATGCCCCTCACCTGCAGTGCTACCTACCAACACCAGGTGAGCTTCCTAGGGAGGGGCTCTAGGCAGCAATGCTAAAACCACCACAAAAGTTGGCCAGAAGCAATGGAGACGTTATCTGCCTACAACGGCTCTAGCTTTTGAATTATAATCCTTAAAAATGCTGGCCTCCTTTCTCGATAGAGAAAGCTCAGCGTGTGTAACAGTGATCACTACCACAGATACACGCTGCTTAGCAACTGAGAAAGTCACTCAGACCCACGGTGAATCAACAAGTAATCCTGGAATGAATGAACGGAAAGCTTGGAGGAGTTTAGACACCGGAGCTGGCCTTCTGCCTGCCTCTTCTAATAAAACCAAAGTTGAGCGTCATCAGCGCCTGCCAGAAACCAAAGTCAATATCAAAGCTGGATCCCCTGAAAACATTCAAAGGAGCAAAATGTTCAAATTGTGGCAGAACTACTTCTTATCACTTTTACTTATATTATCACAAAAGCTCAGAACTTTTAAATTAAGACACACTACTAAATGAGAGAAGACAAACAGTAACACTACTAAACTGTTTTATTGCAAGGAAGTTCTTGCAGTTTTATGTGTACGCTGGCTCTCTGCTGTTTTAAACACGCTGTGTGAAAACGTCCCTGTTGTCACCGTGAGTGCTGCACGCCAATCCCCCAAAACAAGAGGAACAGGGAGGCCACTGCGTGGCGTCGGCCCAGCCCCAGGCCGGAGGGGCGCACGTACTTGTTCTGCAGCAGCTCATTCTCCTGCCGGAGCTGGCCCATTTCTGAGCGGATCCCTCGTTCCGTGCTCGAGAGGGAGCTGATCTGACTGCGCAGCTCTTGTTCCACTTGCCGACTGGCTTGCAGGTCAGCCTTTAACTTTTTAATGTCTTGTTCCAGCCTGGAAGGAAAAACACAGTGATTTCATCTGGAGAGGGCCCACAGAGTTCAGTGACAGCCTCGGGCTGGGGCGCCCCCGGAGCTGCTGGGACCGGCAAAGGACCCGGCTGGCAGCTCCTGCCCTTCGGTCTGCTGACTGCAACAGAATTTGCAGAGTGATTCCCACCTCCTTCCACCAGGGGTAACTTTCGATTCCCTCAATGTCTGTGAACTGACAGTGAGGACGGCGCTGCTAACAGGAAGGAGGGACGGCAGAGAAGGCGACTTGTCCACGCCCCAGCTGGAGACTCAGCACGCGGCACGGCGCTCTGAGACATTCTGACAGCTCGGAATCTAGGGTCTGGGATCCCCTCCTCCCACAGGCCTAGGGAAAACAGTGTCGGCAACGCCTCCCGGACCACGGGCTTCCTTGCAGGAGATGCTAACAGATCCGGTGCCTGCGGCAGAGGGAGCAGGAGCACCAGCCTCCGCACGGCGACAGTCCCGCACACCGGGAATCACAAGAAACTCCACCTGTGAACTGAAGCCTCTTTATTCTTCCATCGCTTCCTCGGGCCCCACCCGTTTCCTTTAATACGGTGGAGTTGCACTTTAAGCCATGTGTGCTGGGAGACCAGTAAATGCACAAGTCATACTGAGCAGGCAACCAAACAGGTAAAATCAGGTCCATTTCTCTGAGAGAGGACTTTAAACATCAGTAGGGGCAAGAGACACATAACTGAAAGATGACACACGGAGGGCTACGGTCAGACGCGTACTACCAGGAGCAATGGCTACAGCTATTGTTTCGTAAGAACTTTGGTGCCAAGCACTGTTCCCTATAGGGGCTCTAATGGTCAGAACTCACTCCATCTGCAAAACCGTGGGCTGGGTGCAACTGTAATTCCCATTTTCCCAGATGGAGAAATCTGGGCCAGGAAGGCTGAAGCCCAAGGCCCTCCCAGGCAGCAGCTGCAGGATCCATTCTCTTCACCTCTAGGCCGACCGGCAGCTTCGTCATCCACAGCACGGCAGCGCTACCTGTGTTCGCAGAGGAAAGCTGGGCAGAGACGGGAACTGAGTCAGGCTCTGAGGACTGGCAGCATCTGGAGCAGTGGAGGGAACGAGGCACATTCTGGGGGGAAAATAGCCTCAAAAACCTACAGGTGGGAACAGCCACAGGTACGAGAGGCAAGACAGGCTTGCGCTAGGAACAGTGGGAAAAGGCAGCACGGGTGTGTCACATGGGCTGTGGACAGTGGCACTGGAGTTCAGGCCAGGGAGAAGACACTTTTTCATCAGGATCCAAACTCACAGGCAGGTACAAGTCAGTGTGCTCGGATGAGACGTGCTGAGTCGTGGAGTGCGCACACCAGCAGAACCACGATTCCTGGGGAGCAATGGCGGGTCGCCTTTGGGACTGTCAGCTCCATGGACTGAGTCTGGACAGACTCCAAGGCCTATCACAGTGGTCTGCTCTTACTCAATACACAGTGCCTAATCTCCCTAAGGAAACAAAAAAGCAGCCTGAGTTACTTATCTACCTTTAGGCCACTTATGGAGATTTCCAAACCCCAAATCACAAAGTACTGATACATGCATTCTGTAAATGCAGCAGCCAGGTCTCCTGTCCAGCGTCTGGGAGCGCGGCCTAGAAACCTTGTGTTCCAGAAGCCACGCTGGGTCTCCTGACACCACCAGCTCCCCAGGGAAGGGTCACAGGACAGCACGCCGCACGTTCCCTCTTGCCAGGGTCATTCCAGTTGAATGTGCTCTTGGAATTGCTCTGAACATGACAGGTCACCACGCCGTCCTTCATCCCCCCCTCACTCAGGGATGTACCGAAACAGTTCGATGCTGTCAGGGTATCCCCAGGAAGAGACTTGGCTAAAGAATGTGTTGGGTAATTTACCTTTCTTGAGAAGTGGATTTCATAGTCTGAGGACTGCATTTTGGGTAATAAGGGTGGCTTTCTGATGAGACCAGGGGACTCAGCAGAGTCCAGCGCTGGGGCTCAGGAGCAGGGCTCTAGACGGCTGCAGGGCCGATACCGGGCCCTCAGCAAGGCCGGGGCCCTCAGCAAGGTCGGGGCCCTCAGCAAGGCCAAGGCCCTCAGCAAGGCCAAGACCCTCAGCAAGGCCGGGGCCCTCAGCAAGGCCGGGGCCCTCAGCAAGGCCAGGGCCCTCAGCAAGGCCGGGGCCCTCAGCAAGGCCGGGGCCCTCAGCAAGGCCAAGACCCTCAGCAAGGCCGGGGCCCTCAGCAAGGCCGGGGCCCTCAGCAAGGCCAGGGCCCTCAGCAAGGCCAAGACCCTCAGCAAGGCCGGGGCCCTCAGCAAGGCCAAGACCCTCAGCAAGGCCGGGGCCCTCAGCAAGGCCGGGGCCCTCAGCAAGGCTGGCCTGCCATCTTCCAGGCCGCCGCTCCCTTGCTAGAGGCTGCTGCTCTCCAAGGCCCTGCAGGCTGCTCTCGGGTTTCTGGACCTGACACACTTACGGCCGGCTGCTGACTCACTGCTTCAGATCAGCACACCGTGCAGGGTCACGTGCACAGGCACGGGACTCAAGTTCCACACAGCCAGCCTGCTGAGATCCAACTGGGCTGCAGTGGGCAATCAAAGAAACAGTACAGGCCAGAGGTCATGGTTTTGTATTATTACTCTATTCCATTTTTCAAGCTTTAAAGGCCAAACTAAGAATAACAATATTTACTTGGAGTAAAATTCTAGAGATTCTTGAACAAAATGGAAAAATCCAAAAGAGTTAATACAGTTGAGATCAAAATATCAGAGCGCAACTTCTGGAGAGCGGGGAACACCACGCAGCTATGACAATGCTGTCAAAGATAACAGCAGCACGATACAACAAGCGGCTCACCTGAGATCCTAAATCACACACTGCAGAGTTGTGCACTGCTCTGCATGTGCGTTACACACCAATAAGAAAGCAAGTGAAACATACAGAGCTCCATCTCAAGAGACAGAACTAAAACAAGTCATGATTTTCCTAACTGCAATCAGTCATTTTGTAAAACTCAGAATCACTGTTTTCCAAACTGCTGCAGAAAGCCTGCGAGTTGGCACCAGCGCCCCCAGTTTAAGAAACACCAACCTCTAGGTACAGTGCCTAAGGACACACGGAGAAAAAAGCACCAAATGGCAAATTTCTCAGTTACTTTTCAAATGTATGCCAGACGGTGTTTTATTCCCTTTCTACACAAAGCATTAATTGAACCTTGAACATTCACTATATTTTAAATCTTTATAGATGAAGGCTGTAAAAATGGCTTATAATCCCATATTGGATGTACTCTCTATAAAAATTATCCCCAATCAGTACCAAAAGCAAATACAACAGGGGCTGGTGTGTTGCTGCGGGTTAAACCACTGTTTCAACATCAGCTTTCCATACTGGAGTGTCGGTCTGAGTTCCAGTTGCTCCACTTCCATATAGAATATAAGTACAACACACTTCCAATAAAAATGTAAGTAACTCACAATTCTCTCATCCAGGTGGAATCACTCACTCTATACATTTGGTCTATTTCTTTTCTGTATGTCTTTTTTCTTTTTTTTTTTTCACACACGGAAATATATTTCATACTAGTTAGAGTACCACAATACGTATCATAGACACCTTCTCACATTATTAGGTACCTGTCATAAGGAATTACTGTATGATACGCCATTGGATGGATGTACAATATGATCTTATGTTCTAAGACATATCTAAATTTTTGCATTTACTCAATAGAAAAGTATACATCATGAGTTATAAACTAATTATGTGAGTTAGCAAGTTGAGCTGAATTAAGCCAGTCAAGTGCTAAGAGCATTTACTCAACAGATAATCACTGCTTGACTTAATGGTATACTTAACCCTGTGGCACTGAAGGTAAAATGCAGACACATGATTTACTAGTGTGAAGACAAGAAGGCTGATTAAATAGTGTTAAGAGGTTAATGCAAAATCTTCAAATGTACTCATGGAATTTTATTAAATGTCAACAGCTGCAACCTAAATTAGACGCAAGTGGTCAGAAAGAAAATGAGGCAGAAGTAACAGTTTATAATTTTTGCAAATAATGTCAGTATACAAGGATCAAAAGAACAGAGGAAAAAATTCACCGGCAAGCTTCAGAACTGAGGGCCCTTTCTTCCCTTCACTACGGAACGCTCCTACTAACAGCTACAATCTCATCCCAAAACAGAGAAACTGAACCAGACACTCCTCAGCCAAACTTTAATAAGGCTTAGCCAGGAAATACGTAAAGGCACTTGCTGCCCACACAGCTCTGCAGGACCAGTTTGCACCTTTACGAAGGCCTGTCTCATGGCATCACTCTGGAGACAGGTAGGGCCCATGGCAAAGCTGCCGTCTACAAGAATTATATCCATATCTGTCTGACTACAATCCGGGATTCTAAACCCTTACATGTTAGGCCCAGACAAGCTTCCTAGCCATTTTACGGAGAACTACAAGAGTCCCCAAGGCGGCAGGAAGCTGTGAAGCCACCACTGAAGCCAAGTCCCCAGGTAAGAGCTGGGGCTGTTTCCAGAGTCAGTGCCAGACTGGACTCCAGAGCAAAACTACCAGGCGGAGGACTCTTCAGTCCACTCTGAACTGTAACTGTGTTTTCCCTGCTCCTTCCTCTTACCCAACTGAGGCAATCTATATTGTGAATTATTGATACTTGCTTAATTTTAAAAGGAAAAGACTTCCATTTTAACCAGGGGCCATCTCCTAACTAACTGAAAGAATGAAGTTCAAATGTTGGCCTCTGGCAGGCTAAGTGTGTATCTGGAAGGTGGACACCTGACAGTCAAGCAGCACCAGGAGTCATGTGCCGGCATGGACTGAATCCTGAGGTGGCAGGGAATACTGTTACCTAAAAGCCTGGAGTTCGGATCTCTGGCAGATGACTGCACTGCGGCCCACAGCACTACAACTTCACTGCAAGTGTAGAAGACCGCCAGGAGTGAGGGTTCTATAAAGCCTGCCCGAGGCTTCAGGGGCCTGACTGCGCACAGAGCAGGTCGGAGGCAGGGCTGCAGTGCGGCTCCCCAGGAAGCAAGCCCTGACAAACAGGCCGGAACTCCACCGAGGGATGAGCAAGCTCCCAGCACTCTGGGAAGCGGCTCGCCCACATCCCTGAGGGCTGCTGCTAGCCCTCCCGGGCCCCTGGGGAAGACATGGGGCACTGCTGGTTGTCTCTGAACCCTCGCGAGTTAGGGACACAGGCACTCCAGGCTCCGCAATGCAGACCTCACCCTGCTGCTCGCTCGGAAAGTCAGCTCCAAGTCACGCAGCCCAGCGGCTGAAAGGTGGCTTTTCTGCAGGCCCCGCACACCTGCCCAAATGACACAGTCCTGGTTCCCAGACAGCTCTGCCTTGAATTACACCACCCCCCTAGGAAGAAACGGCCTCCATTCCTCAGTCTCAACCATGCTCCAAGGTCCAGGTACAAAAACTAAACTCTCCAGCACAAGGCGCTTTGCCAGGAATTCCGCCCTGGCCGCCAGCACTGCCCACCTGGCGCTGAAGCACTGCCCTGCGCTGGGTCTGAGGTGGGGGTGCTGTTCAATCTTTCCCTTGCTATGTATTTCATTCCCAATAAGACTGGAAGTCCTTTGAAGCCAGGGACTGACTGAGCTACGGAATTAGAAGCTTGGATTGCATTTCTGAAGTTTCCTCCGATCCTGACAGATCACGTCGCTAATCCTCACTCCCCGTCCACCTCTTCAGTGCTCAGAATAGAACGCAGTCAGTGTTATGACATTCGAGGCTCTGGAAACCACCTAGCTGCAGCAGGCCGCCAGAGTTCTAATTTAAATCGTGCTGAAGGAGAGGAGGCTGAGTGGATGTTTGCTTATGGAGCAGGCAGGGGCACATGCGAAGAATGAATGAAGAGCAGCTGCTTCATCGAGGTAAGTGCCTGATTCCACTAGGAGTCCCGGGTGTACATTAATCAGACCAGACAAGGCTTGTTTAGGGACTGCACAGCTGTCTGCACGAAGCTGCACTCGTAAATCAAAGCTCTGTCCCCAGAAGCAAGACCGATTACCCTCCGAACCCCACGCTGCAGGTCTTCCACACCAGCAGGACGAGCAGCCTGGATCACCCAGAGAAACACTACTCAGTCCACGGTAGATGTGCCCTGGTACGTGAGGCTATGATGACCTGAACCTGCTCCAGTATCTTTCATAAACCAGAGCTTTGGAGCTACTCACACGCAGCTGCTTCGGGTCTCACTGTAATCACTACAGCTGCTTACCAGGCACAGGTGTCCGAAAACAAACACCCTGATGACGTGACGACAAGGTAGAACCAACTACAGACTGCTTCCTAATCCGGCCAACACAAAAGGTACCGCGTTAGCGTTCCTTCAGGAATGCACAAAGAATCCTAGAGACTTTCACTTAGGGAAATGTGCGGATTTATTTAAATTCTTTAACAATAAAACTGTGTCAAAAGTGGTAAAAATAGTAAGGTCCTTAAAGGAGTAGGGTCTGATTTAACAGTCTGTATCAAAGTCTTCAAAATATTCCTATCTGTTGATGCAGCAAGTGGGAGATGCACACGAAGATTTATGTAAAAGTGCTTTTGTTGCAATAAGAAAAAGATCAGAAGCACTTAAACATTCAATAGAAGACTGGCTAAATTATAGTACATCTATTATCTGACTGCATTTAAAAATCGAATTATTAAAAACTCACTGAGGAAGATTATTCAATGACATGGAAAATTTCATGATCGAGTCGGTGAAAAAAGTTATAAAGCCTTATATAGCTGGTGCTGCGGCTCGCTTGGCTAATCCTCCGCCTGTGGTGCTGGCACCCCGGGTTCTAGTCCTGGTTGGGGCACCAGATTCTGTCCTGGTTGCTCTTCTTCCAGTCTAGCTCTCTGCTGTGGCCCGGGAGGGCAGTGGAGGATGGCCCAAGTGCTAAGGCCCTGCACCTGCATGGGAGACCAGGAGAAGGTGCCTGGCTCCTGGCTTCGAATCAGTGCAGCGCGCCGGCCTCAGCGGCCGCTGGGAGGTGCACCAACAGAAAAAGGAAGACCTTTTTCTCTCTCTCTCACTGTCTCACTAACTCTGCCTGTCAAAAAAAAAAAAAAGCTTTATATGTACTATGAATTGTTTTGTAGAAGTATATATATATAGTTATAAAGTTATAAAGTAACTTTTCTCTCAATTATAAAATAATTAAAATGTTAAAAATAAGTTTTCCGGCTGGCGCCACGGCTCAACAGGCTAATCCTCCGCCTTGCGGCACCGGCACACCGGGTTCTAGTCCCGGTCGGGGCGCCGGATTCTATCCTGGTTGCCCCTCTTCCAGGCCAGCTCTCTGCTGGCCTGTGCAATGGAGGATGGCCCAAGTGCTTGGGCCCTGCACCCCATGGGAGACCAGGAAAAGCACCTGGCTCCTGCCATTGGATGAGCACCGTGTGCCGGCCGCAGTGCGCCGACCACGGCGGCCATTGGAGGGTGAACCAATGGCAAAGGAAGACCTTTCTCTCTGTCTCTGTCTCTCTCTCTCACTGTCTACTCTGCCTGTCAAAAAAGAAAAAAAAATGTTTTCCATATTTATCATAGCCGATTTTGAAGATGAAGAGATAACGACTGTTAACTATATATCCTCAGCATTTTTATCACATATATATATTTTAAAGATTTATTTTATTTATTTGAAAGACAAAGTTACAGAGAGAGGTAGAGGCAGATATAGATAGATAGATATAGATATAAACATAGATATAGATATATGCAAGGGGGCCGGCACTGTGGCACAACAGGTTAAAGTCCTGGCCTGAGGTACTGGCATCCTATATGGGCGCTGGTTCGAGTCCCAGCTGCTCCACTTCCAATCCAGCTCTCTGTTATGGCCTGGGAAAGTAGTGGAGGATGGCCCAAGTCCTTGGGCCCCTGCACCCACATAGGAGAGACCCAGAAGAAGCTCCTGGCTCCTAGCTTCAGATCGGCACAGCTCCAGCTGTTGCGGCCATCTGGGGAATGAGCCAGTGGCAGATGGAAGACCTCTCTCTCTGTCTCTACCTCTCTCTGTAACTTTGTCTTTCAAATAAATAAAATAAATCTTTTATATATATATATATGCGATAAAAAATGCTGAGAACATATAGTTAACAGTGGTTATCTCTTCATCTTCAAAATCATCTATGATAAATATGGAAAACTTATTTTTAACATTTTAATTATTTCATAATTGAGAGAAAAGTTACTTTATGATTGTTAAAATTTATTTGAAAAGCATAGAGAGAGAGAGAGAGAGAGAGAGAGAGAAAGATCTTCCATCTGCTGGTTCACTCCCCAAATGCCTACAATGGCTAGGGCTGGGGCAGGCTGAAGCTGGGAACCTGGAACTCCATCTGGGTCTCCCACATGGGTGGCAGGGACCCAAGCACTTGACCCGTCATTTGCTGCCTTCCGGGACGTGTATTGGCAGGAAGCTGGAATTGGAGGCAAGCCAAGGCTTGACCAGGCACAGTGGCAGAGAATGCAGGCGTCCCAAGGGGTGTCCCAGCTACTGCACCAAACGGCTGCCCCAGTTATTTTAAAAGAGTGGAGGTTGGTCTGCTTTCACGGCTGCTCAGCATTCACCGCTACTCTTAGATTTACCCACGCCACAGGCCAGTTGCAGAACAATGCCTTGGGGAAGATCCAACTCCTTTACTCCATACACTTCTGGGTCACTCCAAAGAAGGGGAACTTGGCCTTCTGAAGCTGAGAATGGCTCAGTCAGTTCCTAAATCCACAACTACGTGCATCTCATCACTCCCTTCCAAAATGATCATCTTTCTAAATCTAGATTCTTGAGCCCAGGTTGACTGCTCTGTGCTGGCCTCCAGGCCTCACACAACACTGGCCACAGAACAGAAGGCACTGCTTGGACACCAGGCTCACATACTACACGGGAGGTGTGGAGAGGCCCAGACTCTACACCAGTGTGCCTACGTCTGGGTCAAGAATCTGACACGGAAGAAGTTGCCAGCACTAGGCACAGTGGGTCTGGGCAGTTCTCTGCACCACATGGTTTGAGAATACCAGAAGGCCAGAAACCACCCTTCTTCTTCTTTTTAGATTTTATTTTATTTATTTTATTTTAATTAAACAATTTTTAAAGGAATACACATTTCGTAAGTACAACTTTAGGAACATAGTTATTCTCCCCACCATACCCACCTTCCCACCCTCTCCCTTTCCCAGTTCCATTCTCCATTAAGATTCATTCTAAATTTGTACACAGAAGACGAACTCTTAAGTAAAGATCAAAACCACCCTTCCAATCACGAGGTTGTCCTCTCTGCTTCTGAGCGGCCTGAAGGTCACAGCCAGGCACAGAAGTTCCGTGGGAAAGGGGAGATCTTTGATCTGGGGAGGCACTGTCAGCCTGTGCTTGTCTTCCAGGAGCACAGGTAAGCAGACAGGAGATGGCAGAAAGAGCCACTGATACACAGCAGTTAGTTCATGGGCCCTACCAGATACTCCCTAACAGAAAAGGCCTTGCTGTGAGAGTCAAGCTTTGATTGGCGGTGCCAGGGGGTGGGGAACAAAGCACAAGCCCAACAGGAAAGATCAAGAGCAGAGGTGGCAAACTGGTGAGTCAGTCTGACCCACAAGAACATTCTGCTTGACCCTACCCCTACCTGACATTAACAGAAACTGCTTTCTAACTGGGAGATTTCACAGATAACCCTTTTTGGCTTCTATTCAAAGTATCAAGATTTGGCAATACCAGGCCTACAATCTTCAATGGCATCAACTGGCTGTCCTCTTTAGAAGAGTTCATGCCCCCAGAAGCCTGGGTGTCAAGTGCAGTACTGACGGCCAATGAAGACGATGCTGGGCCCCAGAGTGCTCCCCCAACCTGTCCCACTTGTTCCTGGGCCCTATGCCACTCCTGCAGGAGTCTGAGTGCAAGGCTTACTGCGGAATTTGGGGGCCCAGGGCTGAGGGAGGCTTGATGGTCCTCCTCTGTGCTGCTGCTTTGAACCCTTGGAATACTCTCACAGGAAAGGTGCCATGCACCGTACGATACAGGAGAGTTGTCACTCTTCGTAGTAGAAAAAGAAACTGCAATTTGTTTTAATTCTGAGAGTCCCAGCTAGTCCAAAGAGCTGGTTTCTAAATGAGAGCATGAGTAATATTTAAAGAATATGGCTCCTTCTCCTTGAGGTTACCTCCCTTCAAGGAATCCACCCTTAATCCCCTTAGTTGGAAAATGCGATTCATCATGTGCAGCAGAGGGATGAGTCGCTCTAACACAAAGCCCTTGCAGGCTGTGCACCAGTTTCTTCTTGACTCTAGCAGGGAAACTTTCGGTCTATCCAGAAATCACTGTTTTGACAGAATCGACTCTCAGGACTCACTATGAAGATTTTCTTATGTGTCCTGCCTCAAAATGACTTAGATGGTATCTGTCATTTATTTATCACCTCCCTATTTGACCCCTGCATACAGAGACTCTGGTGAACTGCTTGTGCAAATTCACTGATGCCCGGGTTCAAGATGTTACATGGCTTTTCAAGTCATGAAAACAGCCTTGTTTAAGCATGCAGCCATCACGCTTCTATGAACACATTTACATACCAGAATACTATAGTTTAAAACGTCAATGGTTAAAACTAATTCAAACTATGTTGTGAATTAATATAAACAGGCTTGGGGCCGGCATTGTGGCGCAGCGGGTTAACGCCTTGGCCTGAAGAGCAGGCATCCCATATGGGCGCCGGTTCTAGTCCCAGCTGCTCCTCTTCTGATCCAGCTCTCTGCTATGGCCTGGAAAAGCCTTGGAAGATGGCCCAAGTCCTTGGGCCCCTGCACTCACATGGGAGACCCAGAAGAAGCTCCTGGCTAGGCGGAAGTCAGGAGCCAGGAACTCAGCCCAGGTCTCCAGTGTGGGTGATTCACCACCTGCTGTCTCCCAGGGTGCACACTAACAGGAAGTGGAACTGGAAACACAGCCAGGATTTGAACCTAGGCCCTCTGATGTGGAACGTGGGAGGCCCAAGCACATTAACTGCAGTGCCAAACACATATTCTAACCTGGAGATCTCCTTGGAGGAGAGGTTGGACAGGAATGTAGGATCTGAGCTCTCTCTCCAGCTACCACAGACAAGGAGAATGACGTGGGATTGGCAGAGAAAGAGGGCCAGACCCACCAGGAGAGACGAATGAGACAAGGCTGATGACACTCCTTCCATGAAGTTCGTGACTGAGATGGGGCCTGTGCCCAGACTCCTCATCCCTGCAGCACAGCCAACCCCTGCCAGGGCAGGCAGCTTTCTGGATTTAGTAGTCCCGCAGAAGACTTTTATGCCTTGTTTCTTCTAACTTCCAGACAATCCCTGGGCTTCCTGCAAAGACTTGGGGAAAGTACCGACAGAGTACCGAATTCTAAAACTTTCTGGGAAATACCAGGGAAAGCGGTGTGGAGTAGAAAATCTTCCTTTTTTTTTTTTTTTTAAAAAACAAAACTGACAACAACTGACTAAAAGACAACAAATAGTTTGCACTGGACGCCTGGCCCTGGGCTGGTCTCATACTGCTTAGGGGTTCTAACTTCAAAGGCCTTTGAGCTGCACTGCGATCAAAGTTCCAAGCCCCGCCTTTTGACTCCCCTCTTTCTAATATTTTCCCCACCCAAAGGTAAAATTCACTCAGTAAGCACCTTCTGTGCGGCAAGCACCTCGTACCAAGATGGACAAGAGCACAGTCCCCCCGTCCTTGCTGAGCCCGGGCTCTGTTACGGCTGTGACAACACTGCTGTAGAGATCCAAGCCAGACGGGGCAGACAGCACAGAGGAGAGCTTCCCCACGAGCCAAAGCCGCCTCTCGGAAGTACTTCCCGCAATCTTCTGGGACATGAGGAACACAAGTACCCAGAAATATACATTTGCAATGGGCTTATACACTCTACAACCTATTTCACTCTCCCCGTCCCCCTCCATCACCAGTCAACCTTGAGTTCACCCCATTACCTTTTAGACAGGCCTCCTTCCACCTTCCAAGAGGGCTCTTGGCTGCCTTTCCTCCCTAACGACTGTAATCCCCTGACTGAGGCTCTTTAGGGCCCCCAGGAAGGAGTGAAATGGTCCCAAAGGCCACTCTTGGGAGACCTGCCCAGGGAATGCCCAGAGGCTCTGCCTCCTGAACTGATGGCTTAGTCTTACTTTCTCCCAATAATCAAGTCTTGGCTTTTTCTATTCCTCTTTTGTGTCTGTAACCGCAAGCTCAATGTTCTGAAACTTTCCCCCACTTTTCTGTTGCAATTTGGACCAGCAAGTTTGTTCCTCTCTCCTGGGGGAAAGAGTGAGCTCCACCCACTCCTAACCCTGACCCAGTCCAGTTCCTGACAAAGGACAGGAAAAGGTGGAAGGGAGAGCCGTAAGAACTGGGGTCTCGTGTTCCACAAGAGAGCATCAGCTCTTCTCTCTTCATCTTGTTCTGTCTCACAGACACCAAATCATACTGAATCCCACCACTAAAAATCAGTGTCTGAAGACATGGTCCTTTCTTTTCATGGCTATATCATGTTCAGTTGTGTGTAGATATCTTGCAATGTGTGGAAATGAACAACAAGCACTGTAAACTGTCTCTGACCATACACTCAGGACCATACCCAAGCAGAAGCTCCGCAGCCATCTCGAGGCTGGCATCTGGAGGCCGAGGCTCCATTCAGAAGCCTGTGAACTGTTGGGGAATCGTCCTTGAGCACTCCGTGCCACCAGCAGAGTCTGGCCAAAGGGAAAAGCTGGCTGTTTTTGGTTTTAGCTATCTTCATTCTCCTTTTTGAGAGAAGCCTAAAATCACAAAACCTAAATACAAGGCTTACGTGGACCAGAAAGCAGAAGGAAGGGCAATGATATTTTTCTCCCTCACAAGGTTAAACAAGAGAGGGATGAGTCACATCACAGAGTTCTAAAGCACATACTCAAGCGATTAGAACATTAGGCAGCTTACTTATAAATTAGGTTGTCATCCATCCCTATGCTCCAAAATATTTCTTTGCGGCCCAGATCTGGTCATTTGAGTCAGTTCCTAGATGTAAGTATCAGTTAAACACTCCTCCGTGCAAAGGAAGGAGCTAAACTGTGACAGCGCCTCTCTATTTCTCCCCGTCCTCTGAGGCAGGGCCACCAGTGGCTTAGAGATTCCTGGAAAAAGTCCTAAGAAACTTTTCTCCATTTCCCCTTAGGCTCTCAAATCTCCAAATAAACACAACTAATTATAGGAGCAACCAAGTAACATTCTGGTGTGCTTAAAATAACAAAATGAATCTAGAGAGAAATAAACAGAGTGTTCAAAATATTACAGCTTTCCCCAGATTTCCATTTTCCCCTTAAGAAAAGGCTCTTCGCCCTCCCAAGGCTTCGGAATTTCTAGGAATTTACCATCACAGCCAGGCTCACGCCCCAGGACACAAGGCCTCCCAAGCAGAAAGAACACAGCCAGTGATAGTTTCGTGAAAGGTTCCATCCCCGCTCTTAAGTCTTCCAGTGCAGGGTTCTTAGGTCTGCTGCACCAAGCTTTGACTCTTCCTGCAGTAAGGACAAATGTCATACCAGGCGGCTCTCAGATGTCTGGACCACACCAATTCCCAAGCTAGCCCTGGCCAGAGCTGAATTCTTGGAGATCTTATGAGCTTCCAAGGGTATACAAGTCACTGGCTCTCTTCTGATCACAGGTAAGTACATGCCCTTGTGTCTTTGGCAAGAGCAAAAATCTATTAAACACTTAGAACAGCATCTCTCTGGTAGAAAGGAAAATAAATGAATTCTGAAATTCTAAACAATTCTACAGATTTTAGCTACGAGGTCACAAAATCTAGCTCAAGTGCCAGTCTTGGAGCCAATGTTATTTAAGTTTGCATTTATAGGAGCCAGCCCTGTGGCATAGTAGGTTAAGGCTCTGCCTGCGATGCCAGCATCCCACAGAGGTGCCGGTTTGAGACCCAGCTGGCTCCACTTCCAATTCAGCTACCTGCTAATGGCTTGAGAAAAGCAGTAGAAGATGACTCAAGCATATGGGAGACCAGGATGAAGCTCTTGGCTCCTAGCTTCAGCCTGGCCCAGTACTGGCCCTTGCGGCCATCTGGGGAATGAAACAGTGGATGGAAGATCTGTCTGTCCCTCCCTCTCTCAAACTCTTTCAAAATAAATAAATCTTAAAAAATTTTTTTTCCATTTATTACAGACACAAAAACAAAAATACTAGCAGAACAATATAGCAGGTTGATAATCTTTTTAAAAGCAGCATGCTGGGGCCAGTGCTGTGGCGCAGCGGGTTAACACCCTGGCCTGAAGCGCCGGCATCCCATATGGGTGCTGGTTTGGGTCCTGGCTGCTCCACTTCCGATCCAGCTCTCTGCTAAGGCCTGGGAAAACAGTAGAAGATGGCCCAAGTTAATGGGCCCCTGCACCTGCGTGGGAGACCTGGAAGAAGCTCCTGGCTCCTGGCTTCGGATCAGCGCAGCTCTGGCTGTTGCAGCCATCTGGGGAGTGAACCAGTGGATTGAAGACCTCTCTTTCTCTCTCTCTCTGCCTCGCATGCTACAACTGAGAGTAGAAGCTGAGAGGCCAGCGCCTGGTCCTGGTAACGCCATTGCAGCTGGGCCACCTGTGTCAGCCACTTGATCTTTTAGGGCCCGTTCACATCACTGATAAAAAAAAAAGATGAAGCTGGGGCCTGACCTAGAAGTCTCTTAGGTCTTTTCCAGCTGAAAAAAGAATCATTCTAAATTATACTCATTTTTGTCAAATACTCTTCTACTTAGCAAAACCATGGGTACTTAACCTTTACGATCCTTCATACCAGGCACAATTCAATGACTTTAATCGGTAGTTAATAATAATAAAAACAAACACTACAATAAAAAATATTTCTGGCTTGAATACAAAAAAGGCACTAGAAAGAAGACTTTCAACAGTTCTACAGACTATTGATCAGTTTATATTTTGTTAACTCAGTGTCTGAATTCTCTCCTTTAACCAGGAAACAAACAAGTAACAATCACCAGCAAGATACCCCAGAATCTTGGGTATTTAATAGGGAGCTTTGTGCCAAACAAACAAAACTGTGGATCCTCTGCTTACAGGTCTTGAGACTTTAGGCCAGCAGTACAGGTGTTACATTCTGGCCTGCCCAACCTCACAGAGTGACTGCCGAATGACCGCAGACTTGACATGGAATATTCCACATCAAGAGAAAATGAGGATTATGCTAAGTTGGGATTCGTCTATGTAACTTAAGTGAAAAGGCAGGACACAAAAGCTACATCTGCAACCCTAAAGGCACGATCATGAGAGAAAGAATTGGTGAGTCGTACTTCATTAAAATTAAAAATGTTTACTGTAAAAGACAGTATCAAGGGAATAAAAAGACAATCTTCAGGTTGGGAGAGAATATTTGCAAAAAACATTGGATAAAAGATTGTTATCCAAAATAAACAAAGAACTCCTAAAATTCAACAATAACAAACAGTCTGTTTTAGAAATTTGCCAAAGACTTTCAGAGATTCTCACCAGAGACAGAATGCAAACAAGCACAAGGAACGCGCTCTGCTGCACCCATCAGCAGCAACGCACCGGCGAAGCCTCTGCGAACCCAGCAGACCGGCTCCAGCGCAGACCACCACCATGCGCTGGCCGGGAAGAACGCCGCCACCACCACCACCACCACCACCACCACCACGCGCTGGCCGGGAAGAACGCAACTGCAACTCTCATTCACTGCTGGGGACGCAAGACTGTGAGCCACTCTGGAAGACACCTCCATAGTCTCTTAGAAGAAGAAACACACTTTTGCCATATGAATGAGCAATTATGATCCTGCAAATATATCCCAAGGAGATGAAAATGTATGTCCAGGGAGGGCATGAGGGGCAGAGGTTAAAGCCATTGTGTGGGATATCTGTACACCCTATTGGAGCATCTGGAGTCCAGCTTTGCTTCTGATCCCAGCTTCTTGCTAACGTGCACCCTGGGACACAGCAGGTGACGGTTCAAGTAGCTGGCTCCCTACTACCTGAGAGGGAGACACAGACTGTGTTCCTGGCTCCTAGCTTTGGTCTGGCCCAACCTGTTGTAGGCATTTGGGGAGTGAACCAGCAGATGGAAGCTCTCTGCCTGTCTCTTACCTTCTGTCAGTCTGCCTTCCAAATAAATTTTCAAAAATTATTTTAATAAAGAGAGAAAACTTATAGCCACATTAAAACCTGCACAAAAATGTGTTTATGGTAGATTTATTCATGACTATTAACTTGGAAGCAACAAAGACATCCTTTGGCAGGCAAAGGGATAAACCGTGGTGCCTCAGGAGAATGGAATATATTCAGTGCTAAAAAGAAACGTTCTATTAATTCATAAAAGGACATGTAGGAATTTGAATGCATACTCCTAAGTGAAAGAAGCCAGTCTGAAAAGGCTGCACACCATGTAACTTCAGCTACATGATATTCTAGAAAAGGCAAAACTATGCTAGGAACAGAGGACCACAGAGGGACGAGTAAGCAGCACACAGAGCTCTCGGGATACTGTCATGGTGGATGCTCGTCACTGCCCATCTGCCCAAACCACAGAAGTACAATGCCACGGGTGAACCCTAAGGTGCACTACAGACTTAGGGTGATAAGGATGTGCCAGTGCGGGTTCATCAGTGCAATAAATGTACCCTTCTGGGGGGCAATGTTGATAGTGGGGTAAGCTAGGAATGTGAGGGTGCAGAGGCAGAAGAGAAATCTCTGTACCTTACTCTCAATTTTCTATGAACTTAAAACTGCTCTAAAAAATAAAATCTATTAAAAAAAAAAACACCATGGCCACAACTATTTAAAATTGCTGTTAAGAATAAAATACAGCACAACCTTAACAGTGATTTTTGTCACAGCAGCTAGCCTATTTCCCCTGTGCTCTGCCTAAATTTTCATACTTAAAATATCCCTAGACACCATTCATGAAAACATTTGAACCTTACTTTAATGTACATTATTCCTTTCTGATCTAGCATTTAGTTAAAATAACAGATCTTGGGTCTGGCAATGTGGTGTAGTGGGTAAAGATGCTGCCTGCGGTGCCAGCATCCCATATGGGCGCTGGTTCAAGTTCCAGCTGCTCCACCTCCAATCCAGCTCTCAGCTATGGCCTGGGAAAGCAGTAAAAGATGGTCCGCACCTGTGTGGGAGACCGGGAAGCTCCTGGCTCTCCTGGCTTCAGATTGGCTCAGCTCCAGCTGTTTCAGCTATTTGGGGAATGAATCAGCGGATGGAAGACCTCTCTCTCTTTTCCTCTGTCTGAAACACTATCTTTCAAATAAATAAATAAATAATCTTTTGAAAAAATTCAGAAATCAAGCTGGAAGAAACAGGATCGCTTTACAAGACATGTATTTGTCAAGCCAAAAGAGGGCTTTGGACTGGCTTTGGCAAATGCCCACTCTCCCAGGGACTAGATCCCTTCGGGCAACACTGAGGATCTCCCAGCTCCCTACCTCCCCCATCCATCCAGCCCCTTCTGCTCCACACTGTCCCGAATTTCCTGGCAACCCAGAGCCTTCTCCATTCACTCAGTTCCTTATCCCTTTGCCATGCAGGAATTAAACATTCACCAAGTACTTTATTTCTACAGAGAATTATAAAAATACAGAGATCCAGCTCCTGTCCTCATGAGCCTGAACAGCTCCTAATGTAGGAAGAGGAAAAGATCCTCCAAACAGCCGGTCGCTACACGACAGAGGCCAGCGCTCTTTCTGTAACGGGCCAGACAGCGTGCATTTTCGGCTTTGCAGGCCACACTGCTTCTGCCGCAGTCACTCAACCCTGCCACTGTGGGACAAAAGTGACCACGGGCAGCAGGGAAATTAAAGGGAATGGCTGTGTTCCAACAACACTTATTTTTACAAAAACAGGCAGCGCGCCAGGTTTGGCCTGCGTCCTGCTGTTTGCTAACCTGCGGCAGACGGCACACGAGGGAATGTCCACGTGCGTGGAAGGCACCACTGCTTGCTCCTTCACAGGCAGCGGCCACCAAACCTGACTGGGACAATCACACCAAGCTAGAAGAATTCTGCCTCAAAGTGGAAGACTAATGAAACTGTCCCCCGAAAGCCCCTGAACTCGTTCCTCAAACACAGCAGTCCTCAGCCACGTGGAGAGAAGACACAGCTGCAGAGCAACCGCTTTGGCAGCACGAAGGATTAACACGACACCTGTTTTCCATTCGTTTCTTAAACATTTGAAAAAGGACAATCAATGTCATGGCTAAAACAACCCCATGGAAGTTACAGCGAGTCTGAACCATACACAACTCCGGGTGTGTAGGCGCTGTCAGCCTGTGTACATCGGCATTCCACGGAGCCTTGGGGACTGACGAGTGCAGCCTTCTCCATCTGCAGGTAACAAAGCCAGGCTCTGGCTAACACATCTAACACGTCAGGCTGGGATCAGTCAGAACCGCATTACTACTCATCATCACACACATGAAGTCAAACAAGAGGAAACAGGAGCTAGGCAAGGGGAAGAGGAAGTGAGATAAGGCTCACTACAACCAAGCTGGATAATTTGCTCAGATAGAACTTTCCACTTAAACTCTCCCATTGTTGAGAACAGAAAAATCTGAAAACACATTAAAGTAAAAAGAAAAAAAAAATGCCCAAGACTACCCAAGGGGTAATAACTGTTGTGAACATTTGGTTCTTTTCCCTTCAAATTTCTCTTTAAAAAAAAGATAAAATATATTTATTTATTTAAAAGGCAGAATGACAGAGAGGGACAGAAAGAGAGCTTCCATCCACTGGTTCTCTCTCAGGGCTGGGGCAGGCCAGAGCCAGGAGCCTGGAACTCCATCTGGGTCTCCAGCTGGGTGGCAAGAATCCAAGAACTTGGATCATCATCTGCTGCCTCCTAGCAAGTGCGTTAGCAGAAAGCTGGATGGGAAGAGGAGGCAGAACTCAACCCCTGCCATTCTGAGATGGGGTGCCACACATCCACCCTGAAAATCTCTTTTCTGTGTGTATTAGGAAAAAAATTGTTTTTAATTAATTTGTTTCTACTTTCTTCATGAAACATTATGTCATGAGTACTTTCCCATATTCTTTAATATGGTTTAAAAGCATGATTTTGTAATGTCTGTATTAAAAGTCTATCGAATGATTGAACCATAACTAATTTAAATGCTCCTCATTGTTGGATATTTAGGTCATCCTCTTATTTATTTTTTTTATTTTTATTTTATTTTATTTTTTTGACAGGCAGAGTAGACA
This sequence comes from Sylvilagus bachmani, assembly GCA_015711505.1. Lineage (NCBI taxonomy): Eukaryota > Metazoa > Chordata > Mammalia > Lagomorpha > Leporidae > Sylvilagus > Sylvilagus bachmani. Next base: position 16,612,596 of record CM027388.1, on the reverse strand, counting down.
GTGAGAGAGGGAGACAGAGACAGAGAGAAAGGTCTTCCTTTGCCGTTGGTTCACCCTCCAATGGCCGCCGCGGCCGGCGCGCTGCGGCCGGCGCACCGCACTCATCCAATGGCAGGAGCCAGGTGCCAGGTGCTTTTCCTGGTCTCCCATGGGGTGCAGGTCCCAAACACTTGGCCCATCCTCCACTGCACTCCCGGGCCACTGCAGAGAGCTGGCCTGGAAAAGGGGCAACCGGGACAGAATCTGGCGCCCCAACCGGGACTAGAACCCGGTGTGCCAGCGCCACAAGGCGGAGGATTAGCCTGTTGAGCCACGGCACCGGCCCATCCTCTTATTTTTTATACCATCATTCTAAAAGTTGAAAGTAATCCTAAGGAAGCCTATAAAACTACTTAAATATGCTACTCTTTCATTTATTTGACCACATGCCCAGGGCCCTACTGGTGAAGGTGGGATACGTCTCAGTGACCACGGGAAGAGGCACAGCCCCCAGAAGCAGGCCATCACACCTAGTTCCCTAGACAGCTGGCTCTCTGGGTCTCTGGGCTTCTCTAGTAACGGCAGATCAGGTTGTAGAATCAATCCACTTCACGACAAGGACCCACGAGAGATGGTGTCACAAGACTGAGCCTGGACTGCTCTCTTCTGTAACAGCCACCAGAGGAAAGCTGTTTGGCTTGACTGCTAGTATTAAAATTGTGTAGGAGAAAGGGTATTAAATAGCTGTGGCAGATGCTTCAATTACAGCATTTAGTGGATTTGTGGGAAATTCCTTCTGAAATAGAAGGTCAACAAACAGGTCTTTCTCCCATGGGTATTTGGAGGAGTGTTCTCTGCTGTTCCCACTGCTGGGCTTGGTGAGCAGAACGTCACACCCACCGGAAGTGGAGGCCAGCCCAGCCTTAGCAACAGCAGCATCCAAAAGAACAGGGGCCAGGAAACCCCTAAGCCCACAGCAATAGAAACCTATTCTATTTCCCCCAATCTAGCTGCTGATCAGAAAATGAGGACAGACTGATAATCTAGCTCATCCCGTTTATAACGCTGGACACACTCCTCCTAGAATAAACCATCCTTGGCTTTAAAGCAAGCCAAAGGAAGAGGAACAGAAGATAACTCACTAGCTCCAGTTCGGACTTCGGTTTTCAGATAAAAGAATTGAGGTAAAAGGAACACATTCGTGTTTGTTTAACGTAAGTCACATAAAAAACATGGCAAAGGGGCTGGAGCTCTGGTGTAGCAGGTAAAGCCACCGCCTTACTGCTGATATCCCATATGGGCGCCAGTTTGAGTCCCGGCTGCACCACTTCCAATCCAGCTCCCTGCTAATGTGCCTGGGAAAGCAGCCGAAGAGTGCTTGGGCCCTTATACCCACATGGGAGACCTGGAACAACCTCCAGGCTCCTGACATCGAATCAGCCCAGCTCTAGCCTTGTGGCCATTTAGGGAGTGAACCAATAGATGGAAGACCTCTTTGTCTCTGCCTTTCAAATAAATAAAAATAAATATTTTAAAAATGGCAAAATTAAGCCTGGGCCCATCAATGTAATATGATGATGTTATTCTTTTAAATAAAGATAAGAAAAGAAACATTTCTGATTAAAATCCATGCCTAACATTGTGTTTGCCTAGGGAATGTTGCGAAAGAGATTATTTTTCAAACCTAAATTTTCCAGAATGACCTAGGGATAAATCACATTCTAAGCACAGATAAACAGACAAGTGAAACACGCACAAGGTATAAAAGACAACCCTCTCAAACCTCCTCCCCACCTGCAGTTGCTTGACAAATCGGGAGATTTGTACGAACAGGGAACAAACTCTTCCTTTTGTGGCCCTGCCAAAAGAACTCTGGATATGCAAACAGACAAGGAGCAGGACCGGAGCAGTGCCTTTCAATACCAGCACAACCACCAGGATCCACGCAGATCGGTGAGGTGCGGAAAGCAACCACCTTTGTCTCTGACTCGGAACACTGGGAAGAGCTGAGGTCAAGGCTTCAAGACAGTGACACAGGTGGCCACCAAACCCAAGTCAAACAAACAGCAAAATGTCACCAGTCGCAGGATCTGATCTCAAACAATTCCTGCAGGCCCAAAGGGGCGTTTGTTTTTCAGAGCGTGTGAGGTTTACTGGGAAGTGTTGTTAAGGATACAGCGCACACTCACCTGACCAGGGCGTCTGGCTTGCTTAGCTGGTTATTAGGAATACAGTTCTCCATTAAGTCCTTGTGTGTGCTTGGGCTCTTGCCAGTGCACTTCTGCTTCTTCTCGTTTTTGCTGGATGAGGAAGGAATGCTCCCGTTTGCGGCGCTGTGACTTCGGGGTGAGGAGTTCACAACCCCACTGGCATTTTTGTAGTTTTTTGAGGAAGCAGTGCATGAGTCCTCTTTCAAGAGATTTTCTGTACTTCCCACAAGATCGTTATTTAACCTTTTACTGTTGATGTGGTTCTCCATATACTCAATTTCTTGTATTTTAGAGTCCACAGGCTGTAGAATATTGTTGTTATTTATCCCAAGGTTGTGTTTTTTGGCATCCTTGTCCTTTTCTTTCCCTTTTTCTCGGTATTCTATCTCTGGCAAAGTTGTGGAGAGTTTTTTGCTGGCTGGAATACCTCCGTTGTGGTGTATGAGGAGCGAGGAATCCATATCAGGTAACCCTTTGGCTGCTGCAATACCAAAAACAAACCAACAAACAAAAACCCATACCAGAACATTTAGTTCTTTTAAAAACACAGAATAGACTGATTCGATGAATTGTGCTATCTATGCTTAGAAATTTAACTACATTAACTTGCAAACACATTTAGAAGTAGTAACTCAGAGAACAGGATGCTAACTTAACAAAGCAAATCCAAACACATCTGAAAAGCTGCATATCCAGAAAGTCACTATAATGGACAGCAAGCCATTAAATGCTTGGCCTTGAATGTAAGACTGAAATTTTATAATTAAGTCATACTTCATGTATCAATAAAATCAAACTTGCTGTCACTGGCATGAGAAGAAGATCGCTCTCCTATGAGCCCATATTTTAAAGAGGCCTGGATTAAGCAAGTGCTAATACCTTTACTGAAGAAAAAGCAACAAAAGGAGGTATGATTTTGGATAAATGACAACTATCCTTTTTCTTGACTCCAGTGTTGAGGTACTAAGAAATCTACAGCATTTACCAGACTGTTTGTAAAGAATTCTCTGTATCAGGTCCACACATTCCAATCTGTTAAGGTCTAGTTGAAGAGAGATTTTTTTTGCACCACATTGGAGAAAAAATTTTGATACATATTTTAATCATATTAAAACCATGACCATGGGGCAGGCACTGTGGTGCAGCAGGTGGAGCTGCCACCTGCAATGCTGACACCCCATGTGGGCACCAGTTCAAGTCCCGACTGCTCCAATTCCGATCCAGCTTTCTGCTGTGACCTGGGCAGGCAGAGGAGGATGGCCGAAGTCCTTGGGCCCCTGCACCCGCATGGGAGACCTAGAAGAGGCTCCTGGCTCCTGGCTTTGGATCAGCACAGCTCCAGCCATTACAGCTATTTGGGGAGTGGGCTGCAGATGGAAGACCTCTCTCTCTCTCTCTCTCTCTCTCCTCTTTCTCTCTCTTCCTCTGTCTCTCTGTAACTCTTCCTTTCAAATAAATAAATCTTAAAAAAAAAATGACCACAAATTTCCCACTCCAAACCAGAGAAAACTGGTACCCCTGTCAGTTCCTCCATTTCTATGGGTTAAACGCCCGAGAGAAGAGCCGTTAGATACAGCTCTGGGAGCACTGACGAGGCCCAGCTGTCGGTGCCCATCCAGAAGACGTCTGGTTACAAACCTCATGTGCACATCCCCAGTGGGCTCAGACTTTGGTTCCTAGCTTGTTTCAACCCAAATCCACACACTTACTATTGTGTTATTGAAAATAAATATTTTAAAGTACTTACAGTAAATAAAATATGAAATAAGATCTAAAAATAATTAAAACTATTTGGAAGTAACAGGTAAAAAAAATTCCACTCATACTCTTTCTATTAGCAAACAAAACAATGGCCCTGAGGAGGAATACCAGAAAACAGGAAAATCTAAAATCCTAGCTATTTTTCCAAAAATAAATTAAAAAAAGGAGATTTTACTGAGAGGTAAAACAATGACGAGCCTTCTGAGGTGCAGCGCAAGGGTGAAGACCTACCTTCCTCCGCCTCCTTCTCCTGCTTCTGCAGCATCTGCTGCTCTGGGGGGAGGGCTTGCTGGAGAAGCTGCATGTAGAACTCGTTCTCTTTTTGTACTTCCTTTTGCTTCCTTAACCGCATCTTGTAGCTCACGTAACTTTTGAAGCCAAAACCCAAAGTCACCACAGGGTACCCGATACTGGAAAGAAGACAATCCAGCCAGTGATTGTAAGTATACATCAAGCACATGAGGATCCCTTTGACTTAAAATCAAAAGATAAATTCTTAGAATTAATTCTAGTGGAGGACAGCATGCAGTGATCACATAAGGAAATATGATGCCTGCCACAGAAATCAGAGGCAGCTGGCCCACAGAGCAAACCCCCAGGGAAGGGGACCGCTGGACCGTGAGAGAGCTCTTCCTGCCCGACGTTACCAGAGTGCCTGTCAGACACCGTGGCTGCTGTCTTTGAAGAAACATCGATCTGCCGTATGCACCAAACCATGTGTGTGCTTGTACAACTCAAAGTGTAGACTTCAAGAGTGGTCACAAGTATACATCAAGACACTGCATCCTGCATCAGAGAGTCTAGGTTTGAGTTCCGCCTCCGCCTACGGTTCTAGCTTTCTGCTAATTTACACCCTGGGAAGAAGCAGAAGGTGGCTCAAGTACTTGGGTTGTTGCTACTCATGCGGGAGACCAGATGGAATTCCTGGCCTTTGGCTTAGCCTGGCCCAGCCTTGGCTACTGTGGGCATTTGGGAAGTGAACCAGCAGCTAGAAGATCTTCCTCTTTCTCTGATGCTCTGCTTTCCCAATAAATAAATAAATCTTTAAAAAGTAAATAAGTAAATAAATAAGTCCCTGAAATTATCAGTGCTAACATTTGGTTTGTACTACACGAAATTACACCATATGTACTTATAACTCTCATCTATAGGACGGAAAGTCAGAATATTTTAATTCAACTCATCACTCTGCTTTTCATTTCTAAGCCTCTGCAAACACTGTAAAACCCATACTAAGCTTCACTAATATTAAGACATATTGAGGCAGGCATTGTAGCACAGGTTAAGCCACTACCTGCGATGCCAGCATCCCCTATCAGAGTGCCGGTTCAAGTCCCTGCTACTCGGCTTCTGTTTCAGCTTCCTGATAGTGTGCCTGGGGAGACAGTGGAAGATGGCCCAAGTACTTGGGGCTCTGCCATCCACGGGGGAGAGCAGGTCAGAGTTCCTGGCTCTCAGTTTTGGGCTGACCCAGGCCTGAATGTTGTGGGCATTTGGGGAGTGAACCAGCACATGGAAGATGTCTCCCTATCACTCTATCTTTCAAATAAATAAACCTTTTTAAAAAAGACTTGAGGGGCTGGCATTGTGACACAGTGGGTAAAGACGCCACCTGTGGCATCAGCATCCCATTTGCGTGCCAGTTCGAGTCCCACCTACTCCACTTCACTTTTTTTTTTTTGAAATATTTATTTATTTATTTGAAAGGCAGAGTTACAGAGAGGAAGAGGCAGAGAGAGACAGAGAGGTCCTTCACACATCCGTTCACTTCCCACCCAGATGGCTGCAATGGCTGGAGCTGCGCCAATCCGAAGCCAGGAACCAGGAGCTTCTTCCAGATCTCCCACGTGGGTGCAGGGTCCCAAGGACTTGGGCCATCCTCTACTGCTTTCCCAGGCTATAGCAGAGGGCTGGGACTCGAACTGGTGCCCATTTAGATTGCTGGCACTGCAGGTGGCAGCTTTACGCACTACGCCACAGCACCAGCCCATGTGCTCCACTTCTGATTAAGCTCCTTGCTAACGCTTTTGGGAAAGCAGTGGAAGATGGCACAAGTGTTTGGGCCCCTGTACCCACAGGAGCGAACTTGGGAGAAATTCCTGGCTCCTGGCTTGGGTTTGGCAGAGCCCCGGCAGTTGTAGCCATTTGGGCAGTGAACCAGAGAATGGAAGATCTCTCTCTCTCTGCCCCTTCCTCTCTCTCTGAAACTCTGACTTTCAAATAAATAAATCTTTGAAAAATATTTTTAAAATTCAAAAAAATTAGACACCAATTATCAATTTAAAGATTTATTTATTTTACTTAGAAGTCAGAGTTACACAAAGAGAAGGAGAGGCAGAGAGAGAGAGAGAGAGGTTTGCCACCCACTGGTTCAGTCCCCAATTGGCCGCAACAGCTGGAACTGCACCTATCTGACAACAGGAGCCAGGAGCTTCCTCTGGGTCTCCCACGCAGGTGCAGGGGCCCAAGGACTTGGGCCATCTTCCACTGCTTTTCCAGGCCACAGCAGAGAGCTGGATCGGAAGTGGAGCAGCTGGGACCCAAACCAGCGGCCATATGGGATGCTGGCACAGTAGGTGGTGACTTTACTCACTATGCCACAGTGCCAGCCCCCAATTTGGTCTGTGATCTTTCTACAAATTTGAAGTGATACGGTTTTTTTTTTTTTAAAGATTTATTTATTTATTTGAAAGTCAGAGTTGTAGACAGACAGATCTTCCATTTGCTGGTTCACTCCCCAGATGCCTGCAATGGCCCAGGCTGACCCACACTGAAGCCAGAAGCCAAGAGCTTTGCACAGGTCTCCCACTCGGGTGGCAGGGGCCAAGTACTTGGGCCATCTTCCACTGTTTATTCCCAGGCCAAGAGTAAGGGAGCTGGATTGGAAGTGTAGCAGCCAGGACGTAAACCAGTGCCCATCTATGATGCCGGCATCACAAGCGGCAGCTTTTCCTGTTACACCACAAGGCTAGCCTCTGAAGTGCTAAGTGTTATGGAGCAGGTTTATTTAATTCACTTGTTTGTGAAAAGACTAAAAATACTGGAACAGTATTTGATCCTTGTTTATTTTTTGTCATACATATTAGCCAATATTGATATTTTGAAAACAGATGTACATTACTAGAATCAAGCTCAGTTTTCAAAAGTATTTCATGATTAAAATTAAATATATTTTAAGGATTTATTCATTTATTTATTTGAAAGCCAGAGTTACATAGAGACAGAGGTAAGGAGACAGAGAGAGAGAGAGAGCTTCCATCTGCTCGTTTGCTCCCCAAATGGCTGCAACACTGAAGCCAGGAGCCAGGAGCTTCTTCTGGGTCTCCCATGGGGGTGCTTGGGCCATCTTCTACTGCTTTCCTAGGCCATAGCAGGAAGCTGGATTGGAAGTGGAGCAGCCGGGACTCAAACTGGTGCCCATATGGGATGCCGACACTGCAGGAGGCAGCTTTACCCGCTATGCCACCGCACCAGCCCCAAAGTCAAATATCTTAATATTCATTTACATTTCATAGAAGAGAAATAACATTCCTTCAAATACTATTAATAATATTGTCTTTCATAAATAAGGAAATTCTAAGTTCTTTTTTTTAGTTTTTTTTCTTTTTTTTTTTTTTTTATAGATTTATTTGAAAGAGTTACACAGAGAGAGGAAAGGCAGAGAGAGAGAGAGAGAGAGCTCTTCCATCCACTGGTTCACTCCCCAATTGGCAGCAATGGCTGGAGCTGCGCCAATCCAAAGCCAGGAGCCAGGAGCTTCTTCTGGGTCTCCCATGTGGGTGCAGGGGCCCAAAGACTTGGGCCATCTTCTACTGCTTTCCCAGGCCATAGCAGAGAGCTGGATCGGAAGTGGAGCAGCTGGGTCTCGAACCGGTGCCCATATGGGATGCAGGGCGCTTCAGGCCAGGGTGTTAACCCACTGTACCACAGCATCGGCCCCCTAAGTTCTTTTAAGCTTGCTAAAATAGCCATATAGTTCATCAAGACTTTTTGGACTATTATTTGATTATAATAAAAACAGCTGACATTTATCAGACACCTACATGCTTGGGATTAAGTGAGATACTTTACATATATCATCTCAGTTTCACCAGATAGGTAAGGAAACTGAGGCCTAAAGAGAAGGAGGCTGTTAGGGGACAGAGCTGGGATTCAGATACTCATTTGCCAAAAAGGAGGGCTCCTGCTCTCCACTCCCATGCTATGCTGCTTTCTGGGTTCATGTAAAGTCTCCAAGAAAAAAATTCGCAGTTGAATTTACCATTCTATGTTGAAATGAATGATAAATTACGAAAATACAGAATACTTACCAGTGAGCAGCAAATGGACGACAAAGGTCTACGTGAAAATTTTTGAGATCTTTAAATCTAATTGCTGCTTCAATATAAACAAAGAGAATCCAGAGGGACACTGTAGGCAAACACACTCCCCTTTCTGTGGGAAAGCAGTAGAGAGACAAGTATCAATGCCATATTAACTAACATAACAGATGGGTGTTTGGGAGACTGATTCAACTACAGTAACTTCTATTAAGACTTCCAACTGAACTAAAAACCAATTTGGTCCAAACTGAAAGCTTTTATATGACAAACAATTACACTGAATCATTGAAAAAAAAAAAAAGACAAACATTCTGGCAGAAAATATTTATAATGTATGTAAAACAAAGGATTCATAGTCATAACACAAAGAGCTCCTATAAATCAATAAAAAGGCAACTGCAAATCATAAAAGAAATACAGGTGGTTGAAAAACATGAAAAAACACCCGACTTAACTACTGAGTAGGAAAATGTAAGTTAAGACAATCAGATTTCATTTTCTCAACCTATTAGGCAAGAAATTTAAAAGATAAATAACCCTGCAGAAAGAGTGGGGGGCAGGGTTCATTCTCATCCTTGGCAGCAACAGAAATTGGGGCAACATCATTAGAGGCAATGTGGCTGCATAATTAGTTTTAAAATATTTGTACTTTGGACTCAGAAATTCTACTTCTAGAAACCTAGCCAATAAAAATACAGAAGAGCTCTGAAATAAATGTATAAGAACATTCACTGCAGCATCATTTGCAATAACAAAAAATTTAGAATTCATTTAAGTATCTGGTAACTGGGAACTTTAAATTATGATAGATCTATACAATGAAGTATGTTGCAGCTTATCCAGAGAATGGAAGATCTGTGTTGTCACAGAATGATATTTAAAACACGAAATTCTTAGGTAAGAATGAGTTTTAGGACAAAGATACGTTTTTCTGACATTAAATTACTATTTAAAAATTTTAACCACAGCTCATATTTCTTTTGTAATTAAAAATAATTTTCAAGGGAGGAAAAAGCAACGTGCAACAGAGAAAATAAGGTGCAAATAGTGGGAAATGTTCATCGGTCTCAGAAACAAAATCTGCAGGCCACGCCCGTCTGTTCGAGGACACGACTTGTGGTGAGAGGTTTATGAATGTGGGTTACACAGACCTGACTGGGACGGGACCAGTGACTTGAAGCCTTTGTCCTATGGATCTCTGGGATGAAACTAAAAAAAAACCCAAACTATAGAATCTGGAAATCAGAAAGTTCATTTAGTCCAACTTCCTCATTTTGATGAAGACAAAAGTCAAGGCCAGAGTTTAAGCAAATCTGGCCCCAGCTCACGGGCAGTACTGGATCTGCTTTAAGGAGAGCCCAGGCACTCTAGACCTTGTCCTGGAGTTAATACTGGAAACTCTGTGAAGGGAGCTAATAACTTCATCCATTCTTATGGATTTAACATACCAAAAACAGGGATTTTCATAAATTAGAAAGAAAAATAGAAATCCACAGAATAATGCATTTTCAAAAATAATTTCAAAAATTTATATTCTTACCCTCCATATTAACTTACAAAGTTATGATGAATATAAGCAATTACAGAAAAATATGTAATTCTGTATCTATCAAATGAATAAAACTACGCTGAAAGAATTTTTCATTTATTTTTTTTAAAAAGATTTATTTAGCTATTTGAAAGGCAAGGTTAGAGAGACAGACAGACAGAGAGGCCTTCCATCCACTGGTTTACTCCCCAGATGGCTGCAAAGACCAGCAGGGCTGGACAGGCCAAAGCCAGGAGCCAGGATCTTCTCCTGGCTCGCTCATGGAGATGCAGAGGCCAAGCATCTGGGCCGTCTTCTGCTGCTTTCCCAGGCCATTAGCAAGGAGCAGCACTTGACCCAGTGCTCATATGGGATGCCAGCTTCTAGGTGGCATCTTTATCTGCTATATCACAATGCCAGCCCCGAAAAAAATTTTTAAACAAGTAAAACCGTTATGTTGTATGTTCAGTTTTGTATCCTCGGTTTTTTTTTCCCCTTTCTTAATATCACGGAAAACATTATCATCACTCTTCCATAGGCATATATAATTTCATCAACTATTCTTAATATTCTTTTTTTCTAAAAGATTTACTTATGTATTTCAAAGGCAGAGCAATGGGGTGTGTGTGTGTGGGGGGGGGGGATCTTCCACCTGCTGGCAGCACAGGGAAGGGCCAGGGCTCCATTCTAGTTTCTCACATGGGTGGCAGGGGCCCAAGTACTTGGACCATCATCCACTGCCTTTCCAGGCACATTAGCAGAGCAGCCGAGACTTAAACTGGCCCTCCTATGTGGGCTGCCAGCATTGTAGGTGGCAGCTCAAACTCTGTGTCACAATGCAAGTCCCCTGTGATACTCTCTTTATTAAGAAAAAAACTTATTTATTCATTTCAATTTTATTTATTTGAAAGGCAGAGAGAGACAGACAGTGAGAGATCTAGCACCCCCTGGTTCTTTCCCCAAATGCCCACCACAGCCAGAACTGGGCCAGGTCAAAGCCAGGAGCCAAGAACTCAATCTGGGTCTCCCACACTAAGTGGCAGGAACCCAAGTACTGGAGCCATCCCTCGGTGCCTCCCAGGGTGCCCATCAGCAGCGAGCTGGAATCAGAAGCAGAGCCAGAACTCAAACTCAGGTGCTCTGAAATGAAATGCAATAGTCCCAAGCAGTCTGCTGCAGCAAATGTCAGCCCCTCATTTACTCGATTTAAAAATGTTAACGTGTATACAACAGAAATATTATATTTTATGAGAAATAGCTGTATTTTCCAAACATAAAAAAGCTAGTAAGAAGAATGGCATTATTGTATAATTCTATTCATCTCTTCAGTGTCTGATTTTACAGAACACAGCTTTTCATGCCTCCTGAAATCATACCCACCTTCAATCAGCTGCTATAAGCTGTCAAGTTAATTCTGAAAGTTTTGCTTAACATGTGATACTTGCACATTTTTATGGGGTACTTCCACGCATGCATATGGAATGAGCTGATCAAATCAGGCGACAGCATTTCTAGTTCCTCACCTTTCTTTATGTTTTGAGTCTTCCGGCTCCTCTCTTCCAGTTCTTTCTACAGTGAGTAACACATTATTGCAAACTCTAGTTGCTCCACTGTGCTGAAGACATTTCTAATATCCTTTTTTCTTTAATATTTATTTATTTTATTTGAAAGGCAGAGTTACGGGGGGGGGGGGAGGTCTTCCATTCACTGATTCACCCAAATGGCTGCACTGTCCTGAGCCGGGTGGTCTGAGGCCAGGAGCCAGGAGCTCCTGGGTCTCCCATGTGGGTGCAGGGGCCTGAGGACTTGGGCCATCCTCTGCTGCTTTCCCAGGCACATTAGCAGGGAGCTGGATGGGAAATGGAGCAGCCAAGACTGAACCCACACCCATATGGTACGCTAGCATTGCAGGTGGCAGCTTCACCCATCATGCCACAGCACCAACTCCCACTGCTAATATTCTTAAGAAATAATTTTAAGTTCTAACAATTGGAAAAAAATGGCTGGCGCCACGGCTCACTAGGCTAATCCTCTGCCTGCGGCGCCGGCACCTCGGATTCTAGTCCCAGTTGGGGTGCCAGGCACTAGTCCTGGTTGCTCCTCTTCCAGTCCAGCTCTCTGCTGTGGCCAGGGAAGGCAGTGGAGGATGGCCCAAGTGCTTGGGTCCCTGTACCCACATGGGAGACCAGGAGGAAACACCCGGCACCTGGCTTCAGATCAGTGTAGCACCGGCCGTAGCGGCCGTTTGGGGAGTGAACCAACGGAAGGAAGACTTCTCTCTCTCTCTCTCTCTCTCTCACTGCCTATGACTCTCTCTTTCTCTCACTGTTTAACTCTGCCTGTCAAAAAATAAACAAAAAAATTTTTAAATGTTAATACAAAAAAATTGGAAAAAAATTAACTCATAAGTCACATAAGTGGCACCTTTATTTGTTGGGCCCAATAAGAACACAAAGTTGTTTTTTTTTTCTTTTTTCATTTCATTTGTCTAAACACAAATCATTCCAGTCCGGTCTGGCGCAGTGGTTAAGACACTGCTGGGGATGCCATGTCCCATACCAGAGTGCCTGGATTTGAGTTCCAGCTCTGCTCCCAATTCCAGCTTCCTAAAAATACCCACTGTGAGAGGCAGCAGGTGATGGCACAAGTAGTTGGGTCCCTGTTACCCTTTGGCCCCAGCTAGGGGCTATTTTGGGCATGTAAAGAATGAACCAGTGGATGGGTGGTTTTTCTGTCTGTTTCTCTTTAAAATTAAATATATATATATATATATATTTTTTTTTTTTCACAGTTTAGCTAAAAGCAGGCTTCTCTGAGCCTAGTACTGAGGAGAGCTCAGGGTCATTTTTATGGCACTAGCTATATTGCTGTCCCATGGGGTCAGTCACTGAACTACCAAAGAGGGTCTATAAGTACTTACATGGTTTCCTCTCTACTACTAAGACATTACTGAAGGACACTAGGGAATCACCACCATAACTCATCAGAGTCACAGAATATCTGAACTAGAAGGCTCTCTTAAACATTATCTAGATCACTTCACCTTCATATGAGAGAAGAAACTGAGACCAGGAGACTGTGACAAGTGTAAATAGCAACTCACTGGACACTGAGGCCCAGGACCAGAAAATACAGGTGAACAATGGTGCAGAGGAAATCACTTTAATTAGAGGAAAGCAGACTAAAGAATCTTCATGGTAGGGACTGTTGCTGTGATGCAGTGGGTTAAACCCCCAATGCTGCTCTAAGTCTTAGATGCTCTGCTTCCAATCCAGCTTCCTGTTAATGTGTCTGGGACAGCAGTAGAAGATGGCCCAAATGATTGGGCTCCTGCCATCCATGTGGGAGACCAGGAGAGAGTTCCTAACTCCTAGGTCCAGCCTGGCCCAGGTCTAACTGTTACAGCTATTTGGGGAATAAAGCAGTAGATGGAAGCGTGCTCTCTCTCTCGCGCGCGCTCTCTCTCTCTCTTGCTCTGACTTCCAAATATATAAATAAATCTTAAAAAAAAAAAAAAAGAACCTTCATGGCAGCTCATAAATCAAGTCAGATATAAAAGAGTTAAACAGGGAGAAAATCATGTTCATAATGGCTACTTGTAACCAGGCTCAACTGTGTGTCTTCTAAATGGGCCAACATCATTGTCCTGGTGGCCTGGAGAAGAGGATGGACGCTGTTGCAGAACTTGGCTTTGGCTCTCCTCAGGGCTCCAAGGCCTGCAAGGTACAGCTAGGCCTACGAGTCCGTCAGGCTTCAGGCAGCCTTGCAGGCGGGTGTGACTGAGAGCCACCTTCAGATACCAGAGCATCCCACAGGCAAGCTTTCACAGCGGGCTGCAGCCACCGAAGTATCTCATCCGACCTCAGTTTGAATAACACAAGTATAGCTCTAAGAAGAAGGACGGTGGCTGTGTGACTCCACTCTAGTTAGAACGTATCTGAAAACAGAACATGGAACCACTAAGAACTAGAGAGGCCAGGACGGCCACAGTGCTCAAGGCGCTAAACAAGGAAAAGCTGGTGAAACCAGACAGGATTTTGCCAACTTAAGAAGATAGCTAAGGCATTCTTCAAATGTCTAAGGAGTATCAGCACAGAAGGGAGACTACTCCTTCAGAGGTGCAATGTTTTGACTGGAGGGGACGGTCTGTAGGCCCCTGAAATTTTGAGGAAAAGTTTCGTGGATTTCCATATATTTTTCTGAGAAAAGCTTTTTTATATCATCTTAAGAAATCAGCAAGTCCAAAAATGGTTTAAGACACTTAGTCAAAAGTATAAGGGGTGGGGGTGGCAGTGGCAGTGGCAGATGGCCCAGGGACTTGGGTCCCAGACACGTACATGGGAGACCAGGATGGAGGGTCTGGCTCCTGGCTGCATCCTGGCCCAGCCCCAGCAGTTGCATCATGTGGGAAGTGAACCAGCGGATGGATCAAGTGGGGAGTGAACCCGCAGATGGATCATGTGGGGAGTGAACCAGCGGATGGAGGAGCTCCGTCCCTCCCTCCTACTCATTCCCTCCCTCTCTCTCCCACTATTTTTCAAATAAGTAAAGCAATTTAAAAAAAAAAAAAAAAAAGCTGTTAAGTAGAAAAATTTTAGCTCAATATGAGCAAGAATTTTATATTATAGTTGCTCCAAAATGGACAAGTGTGCCAGGGAAAAAAGCTTTTTGTCACTATAGGTTTTCAATCAGGAGCAAAACCACCATGTGCCAGAGGGACACTGTGGGTATTCTTGTACCAAACGAATGGTTTACTTAAATGACCTCTGACACTCTTTTCAGTGTGAAATTCCATGAACATTTTCCTTACTTAGCATATGGCTGTCCTCATATAAATCTAAACAGGAATCATTTAAACGTTTTTTTAAGTGAATATCTATACAATGAGAGTTGGTAGTTGAAATGCCTACAATCAAAATATCAAATCTTCTAAAAGCTTAAATGTTTGATTCAAATAATAAAAAAAGATAAAATATATTTGTAAAGGCAACAATCTATTAGGAAGAGATAACTTTAAAATGTCCACATTAGGGTCAGGCATTCGACCTGACCAAACAGACACCACCTGGGATGCTATACGCTGTATCCGAGTGCCTGGGTTCAAGTCCTGGCTCTGCTCCTGATTCCAGTTTCTTGCTAATGTGCACCGTGGGAGGCCGCAAACAATGGTTCAAGTAGTGGAGTGCCTGCCAGCTACATGGGAGACCCGGGCCTGAGTTCCTTCAGCGTGGACTAGCCTGAGCGGTTGTAGGTATGTGGGGAGTGAACCAGCAGACGGAGGACTGATCTCTCTCTCTGCCTCTCAAATAAACTAAATAAATAAAAGAAATTTTAAAAGTTCACATTAAACTCCACTCTAAATAATTTATTCAGAGAAATTATCACATTTTAAAAACTTGAACCTGAGATTTCATTCCGTCTAAGGAAGTTTTCAGACTCACCTGTGTGCCACACATACTGAACCCACACGTACGTGCTAGCAGCAAAAAAAAGCCACTGTATGGGGATGAACAGCAGACATATTATATTTGACGTGAATGCTACACAAACAAAAAATACTGAGAAGGCCTAAAAAGAAAAACAAAACAAAATTAAAAACACATCTTAAGACTTACTAGTTTCAAACAGAGGTTACTAAAAGCACATTGGACAAAATCATTGAAACCACTAAGTGGTAACTGCAGAGAAAGTTAACAGGAAATTTTAAACCCTTAAAATCAACCATATAAAACATGGATTAAAAAGGTAAGGGCATGGGTTTCTAAAAAAGCACCAGGGCAGGGTGGGAGAGCTACAGTTGTAATCTGTGGCTGTAGCACACAGTGGAACTAACACAAAAACCAAGGGAACAAGCCCACGTCTGTGTCCTTGCCCTGAGCCAGTAGTTCTCAAAATACAGCCCAGGATTCCTGGGAGGGGAGTGGGGCATCTCTGAGTTTCTCTCAGTGGGTATCCGAGTTCAAAAGGGGTCTCACAATAACATCAGGATGTTATCTGCCTTGTTCATGCTCATTCACTCATAAAAGGGTAGAATTTTCTAGAAGTTACATGAGCTGTTCTAACATAACAGAGTTCAGAAGGAGGAATGAGAATTCAGCTGTCTTTATTGAGCCAAGACAGTCAAGAGATCTGCAAAATGGAGCCACTCTTCTGTTTATCTTGAAAAGTTATTTTTCATTTAAAATGTAGTTTGTATTAACATGATACTTATTAGTTATTTAATGAATTAATACATCTTAACAGAATTAATAAATATGAACTAATGCTTTTAAATTTTTTGATTTAGTTTCTAATACAGTAAATATGGATAAATGTAGGTCATATTACCAAAAGATCTTTGGAGTTCTCAGTAATTTTTCAGTGTATAAAGAGGTCCTGAGACTAAAAACGACTAAGAACTACTGTACCAGCTCTAACCCAGTCACTAACACCGTGGCAGAGGCCTCAGAAACAGGCCTAGGACTGGGCAAGCACTGCTTCTTGCGCTACTCTGCCTTCCGACCAAAGTCCTCTGCCCAGCCCCTTCAGTCCACAGGTTTTATTAGCTCATCCCAATACAGTCACCTAAGTATTGCTTAATAATATCTACTTTAAGCAGTTCACTCTCAGCCACTGAGGATTTTCTTAGAAGGGAAATGGAGAGCAGCATTAGCACACATACCAGTCCCTGGTATCTGAAGGAGTCATAGACGCTTCTGATGAAAAGCCAGAATGGCCACAGGTATTCAAATCGGAACTCCAGGACAAAATCTGCCAGGAGGACAAGTGCCCACACTACCAGGAATTTCAGGTATAAAAATGTACTGCAAAATATAAAAATAAAGAATTAACTTGAGGTCATTTATGAAGAATTAATAAAGAGAAAATGTGCTGATTCTCTCTAAAAGAGATTAAAAACTCACTACATAAACCGTGAGAACAATGACGAGAAGGCACATGAAGAGAGGCTTCCACGGACCATCTGATTTCCAAAGTCCTGGTGCTCGTTCTGAGAGCCACACCAACCAAGTTAGATGATGGCCAAAAATGCCTAATTCCATTTGAGATGAGGAAAAACATTACGATCTTACCACTATTTTAAAAAATGTGTTAAGTGTCTGACTTTAAAATACTGCAACACTCAAAATTATGGCTTTCAAGCTGCTCATTAGAAGAGAATGTCGCAGCTGGAAAGCCTGCAGATGTGTTGTTTCCTCGCCCTTCCTACATCTGTTTGAACAGTCTTTGCAATTCTTCATGCACATCCCTCCGTGCTTCAGGAATTCTGCCTTTTTTCTCCTTTCTCCTCTTGCACATCTGTATAATATTCATCTGCACTAACCAAACAAAAACCAAATGACTTCCCCAAAATAGAAACCAACTTTGGGAGCAGTTGCCAGTCACCACCAAGGGCTGTGAGGGCACAAAAAATGTGCATTAATGAAAAAAAAATCCTCATGCATCCAAACTATGCTCTAGCTCAGGTGTCAATGTGTTCAGTTCCTTCTGGTTTATGTTAAAACATGCTTTGACGAGACACTTTGGACACATATCTAACCACTGCAACCGCTCAAAACAAGGTAAGGACATAGATTTAACATTTTTTAAATATAATCTGTAAGCTCATCTTCCAGTTCATTAGAAACCTTTAGATTTTACCAATTAGTAATCTTCTATTTTCTGCATCCCCAAGCCCACCAATTTTGGAGGTAAAATTTATTAAAAATGGGTTTCCTGGGATGGGTGGGAGTGTGGTACAGCCACTGAGACAAGTTTTGGATGCCCGCATTCCTGTCACTATGCCTGGGTCCAAGCTCTGGCTCTGCCTCCAGTCCAGCTTCCTGCCAATGAACATCACAGAAGGCAGCAGGTGATGGCTCAGGTTGGGTCTCTGTCATCCACATGGGAGACCTCGATTGAGTTCAGGGATCTTGGCTTTGCAGGCATTTGGGGAGTGAGCCAACAGATGGGAGATATCTCTGTCTTGACCTCTCAAATGAATTAACTTAGGTTTCCTGAAATACATGGGATGGACATATCTAAAATTCACTTTGACTTTGGCTAGAGCTAACCACCAACAACAAAATCATGATTTTTTTTAAAGATTTATTTATTTTGCTTGAAAGTAATAGTTTCACAGAGGAGAGGCAGAGAGAGAGAAAGAGAGGTCTTCCACCCGCTGGTTCAATCCTCAATTGGCTGCCACAGCTGGAGCTGTGCCGATCTGAAGCCAGGAACCAGGAGCTTCCTCTAGGTCTCCCATGTGCATGTAGGGGCCCAAGGACTTGGGCCATCTTCCACTGCTTTCCCAGGCCATAGCAGGGAGCTGGATCGGAAGTGGAGCAGCCAGGTCTCGAACCAGCGCCCATATGGGATGCCAGCACTGCAGGCAGCGGCCTTACCTGCTATGCCACAGCGCTGGCCCCCAAAATTATGATTTTAAAATACATTTCAATGACATACAAAATGGCTTATACAGTTTGGGAAAAAAAGAAAACAAAAGCAAAATTCAGCACTGAGGGTTTCTGAGCCTTCTGAAGCCACACAGGTAAAGCGTGTTAAGAACAAACATGTATGATCCTCAGTCACACAGTATCCATGACGATACACAACTTCTCACCTAGGATTAATCCTTAAAACTTCCTCTGGGTTTGATAAGTTTCTATTTAAGAACTGTGCTCTAAAACCAGGAAGCACAAAGCGAAGCAAAAGAGCACCGCTAGAGCCCAAGTCCCACCTGTCTGTTTCGTTTTACTATTTTGCTGGCCAGATGAGGCCAGAGCTCTCATTCTCACTCCTTAAATCCATAACCAACCCAGAGAAGCGCAATGCATGTTTACTAGAAGGAACAACTGAGCCATGCAGGTATCTAGGAACACAAACCTAGTTGGAAGCTAGATGTCCAAGCTGCTATATTTTAAAGCAAAAAGACTTTTTCCTGTGTCCAGAACTGCTTTTAGGCATTGAAGACAGAATAACAGTCTCTACATGGTTTCTAAGGCACCTCAAAAATGGCATGAAAATGCAGATATGTTCCTGATTAGTCCTGTTTCCCATGGAGCTGCCCTGGAAGGGAACTGATGTGACCACTCCTCCTGGCTAGGTGCTACCATTTCCTGGGCGGAGAAGGAACAGTATCACCAGCTGCCATCTGCCCCAAATGCCCCCTGGACATGGCAGGTGTTCAGTCAGGTTGGCAACATTGCTCTTCCGTTTAGACAGCACTAACCAGAGAACAGAAGTCTGTTGAATGTCTTTACAAAATCTAATATTGGGTCCGGCACTGTGGTGTAGTGGGTAAAACTGCCACCTGCAGTGCCAGCATCCATATGGGTGCTGGTTCGAGTCCCAGCTGCTCCACTTCCAATCCAGCTCTCTGTTATGGCCTGGGAAAGCAGCAGAGGATGGCACAAGTCCTTGGACCCCTGCACCCACATGGGGAGATCCAGAAGAAGTTCCTGGCTCCTGGCTTCGGATCAGCGCAGCTCCGGCTGTTGCAGCCAATTGGGGAGTGAACCACTGGATAGAAGACCTCTCTCTGGCCGGTGCCGCAGCTCGCTAGGCTAATCCTCCGCCTTGCGGCACCGGCACACCAGGTTCTAGTCCTGGTCAGGGTGCCAGATTCTGTCCCGGTTGCCCCTCTTCCAGGCCAGCTCTCTGCAGTGGCCAGGGAGTGCAGTGGAGGATGGCCCAGGTGCTTGGGCCCTGCACCCCATGGGAGACCAGGATAAGCACCTGGCTCCTGACTTCGGATCAGCGCAGTGCGCAGTCCTCAGCGAGCCGGCCGCGGCGGCCATCGGAGGGTGAACCAACGGCAAAGGAAGACCTTTCTCTGTGTCTCTCTCTCTCACTGTCCACTCTGCCTGTCAAAAAAAAAAAAAAAAAAAGACCTCTCTCTACATTTCTCCTTCTCTATGTAACTCTGACTTTCATATAAATAAATGAATCTTAAAAAAAAAAAAGAATCCTGAAGATGTTCTTAAAAATCTAATCATTTAAGCTAAGGCAACCCAGAAAGGAGCATCTTTGTGAGTGACTACTCTTCCCCAAGCCTGTAATGTCAGAGCTAGAAGGTTCTTTATATATTTTGTTTCTTTTCAAGAAACTTCTTTCATACCTTTGATGTTCCTTGACACCCAGCTCTTACTGAGTCACAGTTTAGAAATCCAGATGTCTAAGCAAACTTCACCTTTCACTAACATATGCAATACCCTTAGGTGTCCTCTGGCTCCCCTTTCAGGAGGGCTTGTCTCCTAAAACAAGGGACAACCTAGGGCTGGCACTGCGGTGTAGTGGGCTAAGCCTCTACCTGCAGTGCCAGCATCCCATATACGTGCCAGTTCCAGTTCCACCTGCTCCTCTTCTGATCCAGCTCCCTGGGAATGGTCTGGGAAAGCAGTGGAAGATGGCCCAAGTGCTTGGGCCCCTGCATCCATGTAGGAAACCTGGAAGAAGCTCCCAGCTCAGTTCAGCGCTGGCCATTGTGACCATTTGGGGAGTGAACCAGTAGATGGAAGACCTTTCTCTCTCTCTCCCTGTCTCTGTCTGTAACTCTGCCTCTCAACCAACCTAATTAAAAAGCTGATTTTCTGTTTTTGAGTCAATATTCAATTCTATCAAGTCACTTCAGTCTTATAGTTTTAGAAAGTTTAACAAAGCTGCCTGGGGCCAGCATTTTGGCACAGTGGTTAAGCTGCTGCCTGCAAAGCTGGCGTCCCATATCCGAGTGCTGGTTCAAGTCCAGCTGCTCCACTTTAGATCCAGCTCCCTACTAATGTACCTGGGAAAGCAGAAGATAGCCCATGTATCTGGGCCCCGCCACCCATGTGGGAGACCTGAATGGAGGTCCTTGCTGCCATCTGGGGAGTAACCAGTGGATGGAAGATCTCTTTCTCTGTCTCTCCCCTTCTCTCTATGCCTTTTAAAAAAAATTCTTAAAAAGAAAGCTGACTCAATAGTCACAGTCTTCTGTAAGAGTAAATCATGTCTCCTCATTCTGCAGGTGCCCAGACAGAAGTTAAAAGATGGCTAACTGCTCACTAGTACAGAGACCCACTAATACCTCTCCTTCCACATTGTGAAGGTCCTAAGATTTTGACCAATCTAAAAAGACAACATTCCAAAAGGGAAGAAAACTAAACAGGGCTTTAACATTGTGGCATTTCAAAATTTTTCTTTTAAGCCATGAAGAAAACATGATTACATATCAAACAGCTTTATGTGCACAGTTCATTGTTATAGCTTGAAGGGATGTTACTTTGATTCTCAGATCCAAATGAATTTTCTAAAAACTACAAAATATACTGAACAAAATTATAAAGCATAACTACAATAAAAACTCATTTTCTAAAGTAATTCAGGAAACCAATAATGCCTTTTTGTAGCCTTCTAATCTTCTATTCTGGGTACCAGGAAAGTAAAGAAAAAGCATATGCAAATATTAGGTTTAATGGCAATGATTCTTTCAAAGTGGACATTAACTATAAGGTTTGTGGGGTTTTTGTTTATTTTTGAGATTTATTTTTTTAATTTTTTTTGAATTTTAAAATTTATTTGACAGAGTTATAGACAGTGAGAGAGAGACAGAGACAGAGAGAAAGGTGTTCCTTCCGCTGGTTCATTCCTCAAATGGCCACCACGGCCGGTGCTGTGCCGATCCGAAGCCAGGAGCCAGGTGCTTCCACCTGGTCTCCCATGCAGGTTCAGGGACCCAGGCACTTGGGCCATCCTCCACTGCCCTCCAGGGCCACAGTAGAGAGCTAGACTGGAAGAGGAGCAGCTGGGACTAGAACCCGACACCCATATGGGATGCTGGCGCCACAGGCGGAGGATTATCCAAGTGAGCCACAGTGCCAGCCCCGAGATTTATTTTATTTATTTGATAGGTAGAGTTACAGAGAAACAGAGGCAGAGAGAGAGAGAGAGACAGACAGACAGACAGAGGTCTTCCATCTTCCATTACTCCCTAAATGGCCACAACAGCTAGAGCTGAGCTGATCCAAAGCCAGGAGCCAGGAGCTTCTTCCAGGTCCCCCACGTGGGTGCAGGGGCCTATGTGATTGGACTGTCCTCCACTGCTTTCCCAGGAGCATTAGCAGACAACTGTACAAGAAGAGGAGCAGCTGGGACTCAAACCGGTACCCATATGGGATGCCAGTGTTGTAGGTGGCAGCTTAACCTGCTACATCACAACGCCAGCCCAAGTTTGTTTTTTGCTTTTTCCCCCATTCTATTCCTACATTTAAATCAGTTTTTACCTGAGTATTTAATGATACTTTCCAGTTATGGATGAACCTCTGATGATTAACGTGTGATTAAGGAGAAGCAGTACTGAACACGCTTCTTTCTCCAGGTGTAGTGCACCTTCTCTTCAGGATCTCTAACTGCTTGTCCCCGGCTCGTGCTCTGGAGCCCACATAATTACATGGGATGACCATCGATCTTCAGGGGCTGACCTTTTCCCTAGGCAGACTAATGGACATTCCACTCACTCGGTCCTCACCGCAGAAATGAGTCTATGGGCTATTTCAGAGCTGCAGTGGTAGCAATCTGTCTCAGTCCTGAGTGCTCAGAACAAAGAGCGATGCTTCTACCTCCAAACAGCTTTATCTTCTGTTGTCTACTATTTCCTCCACTGGGCATCACCTCTAGAATATTCATCTAGTCCCTATAGGGCTTGTGCCTCTGCTGAAGTCTCATACTGGCCATTTCTACTCAGTCTGGTTACTCAAAGTATGGCCAATGAACCAGCAGTATCAGCATCATGTGTGAGCATTTTAGAAAAGCAGAATTTCTGGATCCACCTCAGCCCTGCTTACTCTAAGCCTGCATTTGAATGTGATCCCTAGGCCATTTGTGCATAAATCGAAATTTGAGGAGCACTGGTGCCATAGTTTGAATGTCCCTCTGAGACTCATGTTGAAACTTAATCTCTGGGGCCAGTGCTGTGGCCAGCTCCCTGCTAATGTACCTGGGAAATCAGTGGAAGATGGCCCAAGTGCTTGGGCCCCTGCACCCATGTGGGAGACCCAGAAGAAGCTCCTGGCTCCTGGCTTTGGATCGACCCAGCTTTGGCCATCATGGTCATATAGGGAGTGAACCAGCAGATGGAAGACTTTCTTTCTTTCTCTCTCTCTCCCTCTCTCTCTCTCTTTTAAAGATTTATTTATTTGAAAGGCAGAGTTACAGAGACAGAGGCAGAAAGAGAAAGAAAGAGAGAAAGAGAGGTCTTCCATCTGCTGGTTCACTCCCTAATTGGCCATGACGGCCAGAGCCGTGTGGATCCAAAGCCAGGAGCCAGGAGCTTCTTCCAGGTCTCCCACATGGGTGCAGGGGCTCAAGGACTTGGGCCATCTTCCACTGCTTTCCCAGGCCATACCAGAGAGCTGAATCGGAAATGGAGCAGCTGGGACTTGAATTGTTGACCATATGGATGCCGGCACTGCAAGTGGAAGCTCTGCCCGCTACGCCACAGTGCTGGCCCCAAGACACCTCTCTCTCTCTCTCTCTCTGCAACTCTGCTTCTCAAATAAATAAAATCTTAAAAAAAAAAAAAAAGATAAGATGGGCTGGCACTGTGGCATAGCGGGTAAAGCTGCTGCCTGCAGTGCCGGCGGCATCTCCTACGGGTGCCAGTTCATGTCCTGGCTGCTCCACTTCAGATGCAGCTCTCTGCTATAGTCTGGGAAAGCAGTAGAAGATGGCCCAAGTCCTTGAGTCCCTGCACCTGTGTGGGAACCCAGAGGAGGCTCCTGGCTCCTGGCTTCAAATTGGTGCAGCTCCAGCCGTTGTGGCCAACTGGGGAGTGAACCAGCGGATGAAGACCTCTCTCTCTCTCTCTCTCTCTCTCTCTCTGCCTCTGCCTCTGCCTCTGCCTTTCCTTCTCTCTCTGTGTAACTTGGACTTTCAAATAAATAAATGTTTTAATTAAAAAATAAAAATAAAATACAAAAAAGATGGAACTTAATCCCTAAATTTTCATGTTGACAGTATTTGGTGGGCGAGCTTTTGGGCTTAGATAAAGTTGTGATAGGACTGGTGGCTGCATAAGAGAAAGAGGGGCCAACGTGTGGCACAGTGGGTAAGCCATCACTTGCAATGCTGCCATCCCAAAAGAGAGTTGGTTTGAGTCCTGGCTGCTCCACTTCTGATCCAGTTCCCTGCTAATGTGCCTGGGAAGGCAGAGAAAGATGGCCCAAGTGCTTGACCCCGACACCCCATGAGAGACCCAGATAGAGCTCCAGGTTCCCAGCTTTGGCCTGGCTCAGCACCAGCCATTGTGGCCATTTGGGAAGTAAACCAGTGGACAGAAAATCTTGCTCTGTAACTCTGCCTTTCAAATAAATCAATAGCTCTTTAAAAAAATTCTTAAAAAGAGAGAGGAAGAGACCTGAGCTGACACTCAGCTGCTCTATCTGGCCATATCTTGCCCTTTACCGTGTTTCTGCCACAAGAAGGCCCTCACTGGATGTGAACAGATGCTGTGCCATGCTCCTGGACTTCTCGGTATCCAGAACCCTAAGAAATAATTTCTTCATAAATTATCCAGTCTCAGGTGTTCAGTTATAGCTACAAAAACAGACTAGGATAGCTGGTCTTTAGTATAAACTTCTCACTATTATGGAACTGCAACTCAATTCCGGCAAGTCTCAGAAGACAATGCCCTAATCAGATACCAGTACTTATCTCCAACCTGTTGACTGTCCACCCCTCAACCTGTCCAGGGTCAGTTCTTCCATTTTTCTGCATCTCTTTCTGAATCACAGAGAAGATCCCTACCTAACCACAATTAAACCTACATGAAGCACTCCCACTGCCATCATCCTACACACAGCATGATCACTACTTTCTCACAGGAGCCTCCTTGCTCTCAAAGTACTAGAACCCCACTGAGTGCTCGCATAGCATTCTATACTATAAGAACAATTAATGACATTGTGTGTAATTAGCTGTTTATATGTAAAGCCGACAGATCACAGGAGCTGCCCGTTTGTTCCTGGCTTTGTCTGCCCAGTGTCCAGTGTACCTTGTACACTGCACTACAGGAACTTACAAACCTTCTTCCCCAATAAATGGTTGTGGAATGAATGATCTGTAGTACAGAGGGGTATTTAGGATTGACAGTAGAGCTTTGACCCAAACTACACAGTTATAAGGAAGATAGGAGAGGCCAGAGTTGTGGCTCAGCAGGTTAAACCCCAGTACGATGCTGGCATCACATATCAGTCTGCCAGTTTGAGTACCAACTGCTCCACTTCTGATCCAGCTCCCTGCTAATGTGCCTGGTAAGGCAGCAGAAGACGGCCACCCACACAGAATACAGATGGAGTTCCTAGCTCCTGGCTTCTGCCTGGCCCAGCCCAGGCTGTTGAGGCTATTTGGGGAATAAACCAGCAGATGGAAGATCATTCTCAATCTCACTCTCTGTGTCTCTGTGCCTGTTAAATAAAAACAAAATAAATGTTTAAAAAACAAAACAAAACAAAATGTCTTTAGAACCACTGTTGAGTCAGAGCCAGTGGTAAGTAGCCCAAAGGGACTGGTGATCTGGCAGTCAGCACCACTTAGGAGTGGTATATGGGGATCCTTTAGGCAGAAGCTATTTGTTATCTTTATTGATGCTGCTTTGTTCAGATTTTCTTCCTAGTCACCTGTGCATCATCTTGCCATCTGAAAAAAAAAAAAAATAGGCCCTCCGGATCTCCTACATGGGTACAGGGGCCCAAGCATTTGGGTCATCTTCCACTGCTTTCCCAGGTGCATTAGCAGGGAGCTGGATCAGAAGTAGAACATGGGGCTGGCACTGTGGCGCAGCAGGTAAAGCCGCTGTCTACAGTGCCGGCATCCCATATGGATGCCAGTTCATGTTCCGGCTGCTCCACTTCCAATCCAGCTCTCTACTATGGCCTAAGAAAGCAGTAGAAGATGGCTCAAATCCTTGGGCCCCTGCACCTGCATGGAAGACCCGGAAGAAGCTCCTGGTTTCTGGCTTCGGATCGTCTCAGCTCTGGTCGTTGCAGCCAACTAGGGAGTGAACCAGCAGATGGAAGACTCTGCCTCTGCCTCTGCCTCTGCCTTTCCTTCTCTGTGTAACTCGGACTTTCAAATAAATAAATAAATCTCTTTTTTTGACAGGCAGATTTAGACAGTGAGAGAGAGAGAGAGACAGAGAGAAAGGTCTTCCTTTTGCCGTTGGTTCACCCCTCAAATGGCTGCCATGGCTGGTGCGCTGCGCTGATCCGAAGCCAGGAGCCACGTGCTTCCTCCTGGTTTCCCATGCGGGTACAGGGCCCAACCACTTGGGCCATCCTCCACTGCACTCCCGGGCCACAGCAGAGAGCTGGACTGGAAGAGGAGCAACCGGGACAGAATCCGGCCCCCAACCGGGACTAGAACCAGGGGTACTGGCACCACAGGCCTAGTGAGCCACGGCGCCAGCCATAAATAAATCTTAAAAAAAAAAAAAAGTGTAGCAGCTGTGATTGGAACTGGCATCCACAAGGGATGCTGGAGTTACAGGCAGAGTCTTTTTTTTTTTTTTTTGAGATCGATTTATTTATTTTTTTGACAGAGTTACAGACAGTGAGAGAGAGAGACAGACCTTCCTTCCATTGGTTCACTCCCCAAATGGCTGCTGCGGCCAGCGCTGCACCTATCCAAAGCCAGGAGCCAGGTGCCCCCTCCTGGTCTCCCATGGGGTGCAGGGCCCAAGCACTTGGACCATCCTCCACTGCACTCCCGGGCCACAGCAGAGAGCTGGACTGGAAGAGGAGCAACCAGGACTAGAACCCCAGAGTTCATATGGGATGCCGGCACCGCAGACAGATGATTAGCCAAGTGAGCCATGGTGCCCGGCCCCACAGGCGGAGTCTTTACTAACTACACAACAACGGCCTCTCAAGGCATCTTCTATTAGACCAGACATTAAAGAGATATGCAAAAATGTAAATGTCATCTTTTTTTCATAGGTTTATTATTGTTATTTAAAATGAACTAACAGGGGCCAGCGCCATGGCTCACTTGGTTAATCCTCCACCTGCGGCGCTGGCATCCCATATGGGTGCTGGGGTTCTAGTCCCGGTTGCTCCTCTTCCAGGCCAGCTCTCTGCTGTGGCCCGGGAGTGCAGTCGAGGATGGCCCAAGCGCTTGGGCCCTGCACCCCATGGTAGACCAGGAGAAGCACCTGACTCCTGGCTTCGGATTGGCGTAGCTCCAGCCAGAGCGGCCATTTGGGGAGTGAACCAATGGAAAGGAAGACCTTTCTCTCTGTCTCTCTCTCACTGTCTATAACTCTACCTGTCAAAAAAAAAAATAATAAAAATAAATAAATAAAATAAAATGAACTAACAATGTTTAAATTTTTCTCACTTCTAATTTCAAAGTAAATATTGATAGGTAAAACTCACATAAATGAAAGCTCTTTGAGGTTCTTGATCGTTTTTATGAGCATAAAGAGGTTCTAAACCAAAAGATAAAATTGAGAAATGCTCAATTATGGGAAATGATGTGTGAGCCTCAAGATAACATAGACTAGAAGCACTGCTGATTCTCCAAGCACACTCTTGTGTAAAATCCAGGAAAGAGGGAAGATCCAAGCTGTTCTATACTTCTCTTTTCTATTCTAAGCCTTCTGCAGACTGCAAAGGGAATCATTCCAGAGTCACCTACACACGCACACACTCATACACATAGACACACAGCCACTGAAATGACATATCTAACAGTTTAAAAGAAAAAAAATTATCCATGATAGAAATCGCTAAAAAAGCTTTGAGAATTCTGTTGCGTAGTTTTAAAAAAATTAATTAATTTTAAGATGCATTTATTTATTTCAAAGGCAGAGCATCTGAAAAAGAGGGAGACAGAAACACAGAGAGATTTTCCATCTGTTGGTTTACTCCCCAAGACTGGGCCAGCCTGAAGCCAAGGGCCATGAACTCCATCCTGGTCTCCCACGTGGGTGGCAGGGGCCCACGCACTGGGGTCGTCTTCTGTTGCCTTCCCAGGTATATGAGCAGGAAGCTGGATCAGAAGCAGAGTAGTAAGGACTGGAACTGGCATGGCACTCTGATACCTGGTGACAGTGCAGCAATCAGAGCTCCAACTGCTGAGCGGCAGTGCTGGCCTGCAGCAGGGGTGTTCACAAAGGACCACAGAGAATACGGTACATTAACCACAGGTACTGTGCCCTAACACAAGAGGGGAGCTTGGGGTTTAACATTCCTGCTTCAAAAACATTTAACACCAAGTAGAATCTATGTAGGCTGGGAGGGAAGAGGATAAAGAAGCAAAACAACCCAGTGGCCCTAGGAAAAGTGTGCTAGTGTCGTATAAACACTAGAGACTCACGCTGCAAAGTGATCCAATATACAATTCGGTCATCAATAGTGATGATCGACTTAATTACACTTTGCATTTATTCATACTTGCAACTTTTCCAAATGCTTTCATGGTAATTACCTTATTTTATCCTCACAACTGTGAGGTAGGCACCTGGCATTTCACAGGACAGAAACCTGAGGAACAGGGAATCGTTGGGCTCAGGGCACCGTTGAAAGCATACAGGGATAGAGCAGGAGTCTGCAGAGCACAGCGGTCATTCTACCTGGACCCTGTGCTGCTGCCCAATGCGTCAGGTGAGTCTCTGGTGAAGAAGTGGACTATAAGATGGGATCCTGTTCTTGTTGGGAAAGCAATACACTTGTTTCGACAGAAAAGATAAACTACAGTTATAAATCACACAACAGCAAGAATCCTGGGGCAGAACCACTATGGGCTTTTTTTTTTTTTTTTTTTTTTGGACAGGCAGAGTGGACAGTGAAAGAGAGAGACAGAGAGAAAAGTCTTCCTTTTTGCTGTTGGTTCACCCTCCAATGGCTGCTGCGGTCGGCGCGCTGCGGCCGGCGCACTGCGCTCATCCAATGGCAGGAGCCAGGTGCCAGGTGCTTTTTCCTGGTCTCCCATGGGGTGCAGGGCCCAAGCACTTGGGCCATCCTGCACTGCACTCCCGGGCCACAGCAGAGAGCTGGACTGGAAGAGGGGCAACCGGGACAGAATCCGGCGCCCCGACCGGGACTAGAACCCGGTGTGCCGGCGCTGCAAGGCGGAGGATTAGCCTGTTGAGCCACGGCGCCGGCCCACTATGGGCTTTTACAAGGAAATCATTATTAGACATTGTCAGATTGCTTAAGCTTTTTTATAACTAGCATGTGTTATTTAACTTTTCATTTTGAAATAATTTCAGATTTATGGAAAGCTGCAAAAATGGTACAAAGAATTCCCTTAGTTCATTGAGATTCCATGTAAAACACTTGATAAAAACATTTTATCAAGTGTCTGTTAACATTCTCTCCCTATATGTGTAAACATATTTTTTCTAAACCCTCTGAAAATAAATTTTAGACATAATGCCCCTTTATCCCTAAATATCTCCAAAATGAGGACATTCACTTATATAGCCACAGTACAATTAACAAAAGCAAGAAATGAACATTCATATAGTACTATTGTCTAGTCTACAGATGTAATTCAAATTTCAGTCATTATCTCACTAATGTCCTTTATACTTACAGACAAATAGACATATCCTGGTCTAGCATGATATTCTGCATTAAATTCTCACCCATTTTCATTTTTTTTTATTTAATAGAAAGAGAGATTCCCATTTTGAGTAGGAAAAAGGTTAATGGGCCTTGGGCAAGACATTCCTGGTACCTACTGCTTCACCTGGAAAATGAAGAAAATGACACTTGTCATTACTGCACATAAGTACCATTCAGAAACGGTGGCATGGGATGGGCATTAAGTGCAGCGAGTGAAGTGGCTACTTGGGATGCCCACATCCCACATCAGGAGTGGCTGGCATCAAGGCACGCTTCTGCTTCCCATCCAGTTGCCTGCTACTGCACCTGGGAAGCAGCAGAAGGTGGCGCAAGAACTTGAGTTCCTGCCACCCATGTGGGAGATCTGGAAGTTCTTGGCTCCTGGCTTCAGCCTGGCTCAGCCCTACCGTTCCAGGCACTTAGGGAGAAAACCAGTACATCAAAGAGATCTCTCTCTCCCTCTCCCTCTCCTTCCGTTTATCCCGCATATCTACACTTTGCCTTTCAAAAGAAAATAAACAAACAAAATTGTTTAAAGGGTAAAATGGCACAATATAATGAAACAAGAGCGTAGATTTTGGAGTTACACAAATATGGGTCTCTATCAAGCCAAGTCTCTGGCAACCTTGGCTTCCTCACTTGATAAATAGAAGCTAACACTCACTGGTACTAAATAAGATAATGAAGATAAAAATATAATAGCAATAGTGTAACAGTAAACAGCTTTGGGGGCAATTTGTCAGTATCAGGTATTATGCTAAGTATTTTATGTGACTTATCTCAAATGACAGCAGTCTCCCCTTATCCACAAGGGCCATGTTCCAAGACCCCTAGTGGATGCCTGAAACCACAGATAGTACTGAACCTGACATACTCTATGTTTTTTTCTCCTCATTCATATCTATGATAATGCTTAATCTATAAACTAGGCACAGTAAGAAATAAGCACTAGCTAATGATAGAAAAATTATAATAACAATAAAAGTTATTTAAAACTTATGAATCTTTATTCCTATTTTTTTCCATTAAATATTTTTGGACCACAGTTAATCATAAGTGACTGAAACTGCAGGAAGCAGAAACTTGGACGATGGGAGGCCGGTGCTGTGGCGTGGCAGGCTAAGCCTCTTCCTGTGGTGCCGGCATCCCATATGGGAGGCGGTTAGCATCCTGGCTGCTCCTCTTCCAATCTCAGCTTGTGGCCTGGGAAACCAGTAGTAGATGGCCCAAGTGCTTAGGCCCCCGCCACTTGCATGGGAGACCTGGAAGAAGCTTCAGACTCCTGGCTTCAGCCTGGCTCAGCTTGGCCGTTGTGGCCATTCAGGGAGGGAATCAGAGGGTGGGAGACCTTCCTCTCTGCTCTCCGCCTGCCTGCTTTTCCACCTCTCAAATAAATAAATAAAATTTTTTTAAAAAAGAAAAAACTTGGACACTGGTGAACTGGTGACACTGGTCTCTTTGTTAACAACTCTATAAAATAGGTAACAGTCTCATCTTACAGATGAAAAAATTTGGGGTTTAAATAAATAAATGACAGGGCAGATGTTGTGCCGTAGCAAGTAAGGCCTGTGACGCCGATATGGGCGCTGGTTCATGTCCTGGCTGCTCCACTTCCTATCCAGCTCCCTGAGTGCTGGCCACGTAGGAAACCTGGAAGAAGCTCTTGGCTTCAGTCTGGCCCTGCCCTGACCATTGCTGCCATCTGGGGAGTAAGTCAGCAGATAGGAGATTTTTCTCTCTTGGGGGTAGCACTATGGCACAGCAGATTAAAGCCCTGGCTTGCAAGTGCCAGCATCCCATATGGGCGCTGGATCAAGTCCTGGCTGCTCCACTTCTAAGCCATCTTCCTGCTAATGCACCTGGGAAAGAAGTAGAGGATGGCCCAAGTGCTTGGGCACCTGCACCCATGTGGGAGACCTGGGAGAAGCTCCTGGCTTCTGGCTCTGGATCAGCTTAGCTCTGGCCATTGCAGCCACTTGGGAGGTGATCCAGTGGATGCAAGGCCTTTCTCTTTCTGTCTGTCTCTGTAACTCTTTCAGATAAAAAAATAAATCTTAAAAAAAAGGATTATCTCTCTGTCTTCTTTAATTCTGCCTTTCAAATAAATAAATATTTTATAAAATAGATAAATGACTTGCTCAAGATCACACTAGTGTCAGATATTACTTGAATTCAAGTCCACAACTTCAAAGTCCACATATTTATCTACTGCCTAGACTTTTGCAACCTACTAGATGTTCAGTGAGTATGTTCCTTCCATATATCCCTTCTTAAGTACACATTCAGATTATATGATTCACCAATTCTCCCAAGAGAAACAAGATTTTTAAAAATGAGGAGATGTGGGTCCCGCACTGTGGTGCAGCAGGTTAATCCACAGCTTGGAATTCCCACATCCCATGTCAAAGTACTGGTTTGACTTCTGACTACTACGCTTCTGATCCAGCTCCCTGCTAATGTGCCTGGGAAGTCAGCAGCAGATGGCCTGAGTACTTGGGAACCTACCACTCACATCAGACAAAAACCTGGCCCAGACGTGGCTGGTACAGCCAGTCATGGAATGAACCAGTGGATGGAAGATCTCTCCCTTCTTGTCTCTCTCTCTCTCTTTCTCTTTCTCTCTGATACTCTACCTTTCAAATAAATAAATATTTTTAAACGCAGATGTACTTTATGAGAACTCTCAGTATCTTAACTCATAATCTTTCAGTTTATAAGCTCAATTTATAAACACATTAATGAAGCTCTCCAGAAAAAAATCCTAAGTCAGATGTTTTTTATAGAAATCACTACAGCACAAAAAATGGGACAACTCAAGTCTGCATTCCAACAACATTCACTCTCCTAGAATGGTCACTGTGATAGAGAAACATGTAATTTAAAAATACAAAGCAGAGGTGAGGGGCTGGCGCTGTGGCATAGTGGGTAAAGCTGCTGCCTGCAGTGCCAGCATCCCATTGTGGGTGCCAGTTCACATCCCGGCTGCTCCACTTCCAATCCAGCTCTCTACTATGGCCTAAGAAAGCAGTAGAAGATGGCCCAAGTGTTTGGGCCCCTGCACCCACGTGGGAGACCCAGAAGCTCCTGGCTCTTGGCTCCAGATTGGTGCTTCCCATTCAGACCTGGTCTGGCCCAGTCCCGGCTGCCACTGCAGGCATTTGGGGAATGAACTGGAGGACAGAAAAGCAGGCGCTCTTTCTCTTTCTCTCTCTCTGCCTCTTGAATAAATAATTTTTTAAAAGAAAATATAAACCGAATGCATTTTTTGATAAAGTCAGAAGCACACATTAGACCTGGAAAAAGAAAACTAGTCTTTTTTTTTTTTTTTTTTTTGACAGATAGTCACAGACAGTGAGAGAGACAGACAGACAGAAAGGTCTTCATTCTGTTGGTTTACCCCACAAATGGCCTCTACAGCCAGCACTGCACCGCCAGGTGCTTCCTCCTGGTCTCCCATGTGGGTGCAGGGCCCAACCACTTGGGCCATCCTCCACTGCATTCCTGGGCCATAGCAGAGAGCTGGACTGGAAGAGGAGCAACCGGGACAGAATCCAGCACCCCGACCTGGACTAGAACCTGGGGTGCTAGTGCCGCAGGCAGAAGATTAGCCTAATGAGCCATGTCACCAGCTGAAAACTATTCTTACTATGTCTGAGAAAGAAGATGCAAGCTTCAGTATTTCTCTTGTCCAAGACAGGAATTCTTGTTTTGGCCACAAACATGACACACGTTATCACTAGTGTTCAAGTGTCCTTGTGTTACAAGACAAAGTACTGACTTTAGCAATGAGCCACTTACTAGTTTTAAGTATTTTCAAGATGAACAAAGTAATTATATTATTTAAGAACACAAGAGGATTATTGCTAGCCCCCTCCTCTGTATTGGGCAGGAAATGGATCACAAACAGCTTAAATGCTGCAGCGATATAGACAGATATACCTAAAGTGCACTCACTCACTGCACACTGCAATCCATGAATGCAAAAACCTCCCAGAAAAGAAAAAGAGAAGATAGGTTGAGGATAAATTATTTCTGATGTCACAGCCCATGGCTCAAAGTAAGTCTGTTGTCCTTAATGTAAGGGAATAAAGGCCAGTGCTATGAAAGAATTTCAAAGGCTCAGGTTGACAGGTACACTGGAAGTCTGATGAGCGGAGATCAATTTGATACCAGTTAAGCCAAATATCAAGTTATATACATGAAGTCTCAAAGAATATTCTCTTAATAGTTGATTAAATGTTTAAAGTTTCCATTGCCAGGATGCATGCACCTGAAGGTGAGACCATGAGGAAATCACTCTAAGTATTTGAATGAATCCACAATGGAAAAAAAGTCCAGCAAAGGGTACGTGTGTGCCATCGGCACATGCCACTTTACATATGCAGCTTCTAAGTCAAATTTCTCTTCTTCCAGACCTAATTCTTTTTTTTTTTTTTTCCAACAGGCAGAGTGGACAGTGAGAGAGACAGAGAGAAAGGTCTTCCTTTGCCGTTGGTTCACCCTCCGATGGCCGCCGCGGCCGGCGCGCTGCAGCTGGCACACAGCGCTGATCCGATGGCAGGAGCCAGGTGCTTCTTCTGGTCTCCCATGGGGTGCAGGGCCCAAGCACTTGGGCCATCCTCCACTGCACTCCCTGGCCACGGCAGAGAGCTGGCCTGGAAGAGGGGCAACCGGGACAGAATCCGGCGCCCTGACCGGGACTAGATCCCGGTGTGCCGGCACCACAAGGTGGAGGATTAGCCTAGTGAGCCGCGGCGCCGGCCCAGACCTAATTCTTGAGAAAGATCTATGTAAAATAATTACATCCAAGTCTAGTAAACCTAGAGAATAAAGTAATCAGCGTATGTGAACAGCACACTAAATATTATGAAGAACAACTCAATTATTTTATTTGAGTTAACTACATGAAATTTCTATTTGACCCTCCAGACTCCATAAGTTGTCGGCATAGCAAATGACAAAATGAAATACGCACGAAACCCAGGGAGATCGGGGAGAAATCACCAAATAAAGAGGCTCTAGAAAACCAAGTGCTTCCAGAACTAGGTCTGAGTCCACGCTACACAGGTACACAACTAGTGAGAAAGGTAAAGAAAGTACTAAGCCTGCCAGTAAGATCCATCTCCAACTCTGGTGAGGTTCTTGAAAGCAAGGCCATAAAGAATCAATGTGAAGAAAAAGGGAATGCCACTGACAAACAGGAAGTGCTTAAACAAGTCATCTGGAGCAGGTCCCATCTGTCCTTTCCCTCCTCAGCCAGGCCACGATGGAAGGGGGTTTTGGGAACACCCAGTGCAACTACAGCGCTAAGGCTGCTCAGACAAGAATCACAACCAACGTGGAAGGAACGTACTTTTCTTAAGGGAACACACTACCAACAAAAACAGCCTAAACATTCCAGTGTGACATTTTAAAAGGTATTTCATGGACGCCACAAATATAGGAGTTTAGCTAACACACTTCACCACACACATTAGTACATCTCAGTTTCTCCAGTATACTCACTCCCTTCCCCAACTCTCCTCTGAAAACATCCAGACCTGCCACTTGGATGGCAGGTGCAGCATCCGGCCTTTGAAGCCTGCCGAGCTCAGCGACAGGCTTCTCGGCTGGGCGGCGGCGACACCAGTGCCTGGCTCAGCTGCGGAGCACCTGTCCCTCCAGGCAGCCAGCCTCCAGCGACTTCAATGAACAGAGCCCAGAGGAGTCGAAAACTGGGCCTAGACATCACAAGGGAGGCAGGAAAACCCAGCAGTGAACTCTCTGGGGACCACAATACTTAAACAAGGGTCTGAAAAAGGAAACGGAGAAGCTAAAAAAGACATAAAATCTGATGATTTAAAAAGTCACTTTTGAGATGCCCCAAAGACCAGCGAATTCTTCTCTGGAATAAGGACAGGAAGAGCTCTCCCGATCACCAGGGCGGTCTGCGTGC
The DNA here is from genome assembly GCA_015711505.1 of Sylvilagus bachmani. NCBI lineage: Eukaryota > Metazoa > Chordata > Mammalia > Lagomorpha > Leporidae > Sylvilagus > Sylvilagus bachmani. Next base: position 16,577,281 of record CM027388.1, on the reverse strand, counting down.
TTGGGCCTCATTTCAAAGGCATTAAGCTGCAGGGGCAGGACCGTTGGGCACGGTCCACACTCAGCCTCAGGAGCACGGGAAGACAGGGAGTAGTCATCAGTTCACAGCTACAACCACACTAGCAGAGAACAGTGTCCCAAAGCGTATACACACCTTACTGACATTCTCACGTGCCTACTTGGGTAACAATTGTAACTGTGAGATTCCGAATAGACTTTCAACACAGGAGAGGCTCTGTAACTGCCAGGGAGAAGAAAGGGGGGAGCACGGGAGTCTGAGGGGTGGGGGGACCCCCCACAATCCCCTTGAGAAACACCCAGCGCCCAGCCCTGCCTCACCTGGAGAATTATGTCCGCAATGAGCTACTGGGAGTGGCTGCTCTGTGTGTGAGGGCCACGTGCCAGAAAACCCGAGGACCTCAGAAAACGGAATGGCTGGGGAGAATTCTTAGTTTTCTTTCTCTTATCAATAACGTGTTTCCATGTTTGTCACGGTTCTCTCACGTCTATCTCACATCAGCTCATGGCAACTGCATCATAAAATAACACGAGGCAACACGTAGCTGTTAATGTGTCAGCTAGTTTGGTCCAACAGCAGTACTTTTATTTGAACAGAACTCTGAGTTCTGTTGCAGCCCTAAAGCACTGTATGAATTTAAGAGGGTGGTCCTCTGGCCTACTAGACTAACGCTTTGAAGACAAGGAGCATGTCCTATCCTGTGGCCTCCACCGTACCCTGAACACTGCAGGCCTCTAATGAACTGAATGGGCTAGTTCATGTTCACTGATTAATTTACTCAACATTTATTCAACACTTACTGCTTAGCCTGTGTTAGGCTCTGATTTTTAAAAAATTATACTGAATTGGGGCTGGCACTGTGACATAGTAGGTAAAGCCACTGCCTGCAGTGCCAGCATCCCATATGGGTGCCAGTTCGAGTCCTGGTTACTCCACTTCCAGATCCAGCTCTCTGCCATGGCCTGAAAAAGCAGTAGAAGATGGCCTGAATACTTGGGCCCCTGCACCCACAAGGACGATCTGGAAGGAGCTCCTGGCTCCTGGTTTCAAATCAGTCCAGCTCCAGCCATTACGGCCATTTGGGGAGTGAATCAGCGGATAGAAGACCTCTCTCTGTGTGTGTTTCTGCCTCTCTGTAACTCTGCCTTTCAAATAAATAAATCTTAAAAAAAATTACACTAAATTTTAACCTTCAATAATATTAAAAATCCCCATTCCTGCTTCCTTTCTGTTATTAAATTGACTAGAATAATATTTCCACAGCAGGTTTCAATTTTTGAACGATGGGCATATATCTACATGCAGATAACACTAACATAATGAAGGGCTGGCACTGTAGCGCATCGAGTTAACACCCTGGCTTGAAGTGCCGGCATCCCACGCGGGCGCTGGTTTAAGACCCAGCTGCTCTACTTCCAATCCAGCTCTCTGCTATGGCCTGGGAAAGCAGCAGAAGATGGCCCAAGTCCTTGGGCCCCTGCACCCATGTGGGAGACCTGGAAGAGGCTCCTGGCTTCAGATCGGCACAGCTCTGGCCATTGTGGCCAACTGGGGAGTGAACCAGCAGATGGAAGACATCTCTCTCTCTCTCTCTTTCTCTCGCTTTGCCTTTTCTCTCTGTGTGTAACTCTGCCTTTCAAATAAATAAATCTTAAAAAAAAAAAAAAAACACTAGCATAATGTTTAATGGGGCTGGTATTATGGCGCAGTGGGTAAAGCACTGGTCCATGTCCCAGCTGCTCTACTTCCAACCCAGCTCCCTGCTGATGGCCTGGGAAAAGCAGCAGAAGATGGTCCAAGTGTTTGGGCCCCTGCACCCATATGGGAGACCCAGATGAAACTCCTGGCTTCAACCTGGACCACTGCTGGCCACTGTGGCCATCTGGGAAGTGAATCAGCAGACGGATTATTTCTCTCTCTCTCTCTCTCTCTGTAGCTCTTTCAAAATAAATAATCTTTAAAATATACATAAAATGTCTAAAATTAATTTGCCTTGTATCTTGTCCCTGAGAGAGAATTCCAACAACACAGCCGTGACACTGACAATGAATGACATCATTGACCATCACCTCAGTAGCAGCTGCTGGACGGGAGCCTGGAACAACAGGACCTTTTAGGCAACAGCAAGAGCAACTGCCCCGTTTCGATGGCTCATCTCTTAGGTTATGGCTGCCCCGAGTCGTCTGCCCCCTGTTTCGATGGCTCATCTCTTAGGTTATGGCTGCCCCGAGTCGTCTGCCCCCTGTTTCGATGGCTCATCTCTTAGGTTATGGCTGCCCCGAGTCGTACAGTCTTTCCTGCCTCCTTAAAGAATAAACCACAGTGTTAAAACTGTGACAGCAACAACCTAGGAATATTTACCAAGCTACAATTTATAGTTTCTCAAACTGTACATATCTTCTTTAGTCCTCAAAACTCATTTAACTGGTGTGAGAACAGGGGCTCGAAGCTGTGGCTGCCCGTCCCAAGTGGCAGAGCTGGGATCCTGAGTCTGACCCCGGGCCTCCGGAAGCCTGCAGTCCAGGGCTGTCCGCCCCACAGCTGCCTCCTTCCCACGCCAGCGCTCACAAAGTTGTACAGACTGAGAATAGGGAAACGGTAAGTCCACCAGGATTATGCTACAAAACAGTAGACAGTGCTTATCAAAACTGTCAACACAGGACCAGAAAAACAACAAAGCTCTCTGTTTAATGAGACTAAAATTGGCCAGATGTTGAGGAAGAAAAGAGGCCCTAGATGGTGTGAAAAACAATTTAGTACAGACTTAAATGTGATGATCAACAGAAATTTGATATCCGCGAATCTTCAAATATCCTAATTTATAACTAGCCTACTCATTCTGTTTGCCTAAGAAATAGCTGGAAATTTTCTAAACGTCTCCTTAAAAACAGAATTGGGAAAAAATACATGATCTTGTTCTTCAGTCCAATACTCCATAATACGAACTAAGAAGGAGAAAAGTAAACTGACATGTTCATGTGATATATGATGCTCCAACCAGAAAACACAGGTAAAATATTTTTTGGTCTTTTCATCCAGCTTTTACTTAAAGAAGGCCAACTTAGGAGGGCAAATAGAGCTGAGGGCAGAAATACTATTGGTTTTTTAAAATTTCATAGACGGAACTCAACAACTTGCATAGTGAACTTAGGGTAGCAAGACTCAAATTCCAAAAGCCAGCAGGAGAGTAACAGCGAGTTCACTTCTTCCCACCGCTGGAGCACGTGGCTTCTACGCTACAGGTAGCAAACTGAGTCTATCTGTTCAAGTACAAAGAGAAGTTGAAAACACAGACAACACAGGACTTGCGCAGCATCTCGCTTCCCGCGAATGGCGGCCGTGCACACACAGCAGTCCTAAGTCTGCCAACTCTGCCGCACACTTTCTTGTCCCTGTGCCACTATTAACAACCGGTTCGACTGCTCAAATCTCTGTCGAGGGGGGTGGGGGAACCCTCTTCTTTATCCTAGGAGATCTATCTATCTATCTATATAGTGCGACTTGAAGAGACCGTCTTTCCACCCATTAGGTCTGCAGGAAAAAACACTTTTGCTGTTGCGGTCTGAGTTAACATCGGTGCGGTAACTCACGTAGGTCTTGGAGTGTTTTCCTGTCATTTGCTACCACAGGGCCTGACACACGGCGTGTGCAAGGCCGAGCGAATGAATGACTCCCGTGAGCTGCAGCCCCTAACAGAGCGCACAGCCAAGACCTTTGCACTTTTTCTTAACGCTTTTACCTGAAGTTAAAAACGGAAAAACGCCAGTGTTCACATCCGCAAACACCCCACGCGTGTCAACAGACAGCACGCCCGGGCCGGGCAGTCCTGCTCCGGGGAGCCGGGGTCCCCCGCGTCCACACACACTTCTCCGAGCCCCCGCGGCGCGGAGAGCCAGGCTGTGGCCCACCCCCAGCACGCCCCCACGCCGAGAAGGCCCCCTAGCACACCCATCACCCTCCCCCAGGTCGCCTCCTCAGCCAGGCACGTCCCATTCAGAGCGCGCACCGTGAGCAGACCAGAAACCAGCCGCCGCCGCGCACCAGGTCGGCTTGGGGAAGCCTCCGACGTCCCTGCGCTGCCCCGTGAACCTGTTGTCCTCCTCGGAGGACCGAGTGCAATTTCCATTTAAAGGGACACTGCTTTCCTTTTGGAGAAGAGAGGGGGAAAAAAAGAGACTTTGGAGAAAAGCGCTCGGAAACCGTTCGAGGGGACTGTCTGCTCGGGATGGTCCCCCGCCCCGGCCTGCAGCGGGGCCACAGGGCAGGATTTCGGGGCGCCAGCCCCGGGTGCCAAGTTTGAGGTCCCACAAGACAGGCAGAAGGCGAACGGAGGGGCGCCGCGGGGCCAAGGCTGCCCAACTTTGCCAGCTCCGCACCCCCCGTGCCTGGGGTCCGCGCGCGTCCGGGCTCAGGCCGGCGCCGAGAGGCCCCCCGGGCCGACGGCGCGGGCCGGGGGCTGCGCGGCGCCGGGCGGGCAGGGGGCTCGCCGCCCCTCCCCCCGGCGGGCCCGGGCGCTCCAACGGCGGCTCCTCGGCCCGCGCCCGCCCCGCGCCCCGCGCCCCCGGGGCGGACCCCCGGCGGGCCGGCTGGCCGCTCCCGGGGCCGCGCTCGCCAGCAGAGCCCCCGGCGCGGGCGTGCGGCCTAGTCGGGGTTACATAACGGGGCCGGGGCCCCTCCGGAGCCGGCGGGGGACGCGGGGCCCGCGCCCGGGGAGGGGGCGCCGCCGCTCACCTGCCGTAGATGCCCTCGGTGATCCGGTTCCGCTTTAGGGGGCGGCGGAGCTTACTGCAGTCGGCGTTCCGCCGCTTCATCCTCCCGCTGGGGGGCCGGTGCCCGCGCCGCCCGCGCCGCCCGCGCCGCCGCCGCCTCTCGCCTCAGCCGCCGCCGGCCCGCCCCGCGTCGGGCCTGGACTCTACCCCTGGGGCCGGTCACACAGACATGGAGCCAGCACCCGGGGGGAGGGGGTGGCACGAGGAGGGGGGGCTCCGAGCCTCCTCCGCCTTCGGAAACAAAGAAATGACAATTCCGGGGCCCGCCCGCCCAGCACCAGCCAGCCTTCTGCCCCGCCTCCTCGGCCCCGACGGACGGCCCGCGGGACCAATCGAAGACGCCGGTGGGCTGCCGACGGCCAATCCGAGGGCCCACTGGAGCAAAACGGACTCTAGAACCCGCCTCCTTGAAGGACGGAAGAATGCGCCAATCACTATGGAGTCTGGACCCGCCGAAGGGCCTATCAGAAAAGAGTTAAATAGAGGCTTATAAATAGGCCCTATAAATATAACATCCTATATTATGCGTTGTTGCGAAGATACGCTTCGGGGTTTTGGGGCTGCGTGTGTCACTGTGTTAGACTCCACTCCAGAGCGTGGCGCGCCGAAGGGCAGAGTGGGCTCTCGCCCAGCACTGGGATCCGAAGCCCGGGCGTGCGGCGTGTGGGGTTCCTGCGCTGACATGTGCTTCAGCCCGTTGCGTCATTATGTAAGGGAGCGTCCCGGGAGCGGCGCCGGGGCCGTCTCTGCGGACGCCGGAGCGCTCGGCCAGCTCGGCCGCGTCAGCGCGCGGCGGGGGTACGAATGACAAAGCAAACCCCACACACACGGACACACACCCTGCCAGCTTCCCGCGACGTGGTGACAGCGCGGCGGCCAATCGCAGGAGGCGCGGGGCGGGGCCGCCGCGGTTCCCGCCCCCGGGCGCTGCGTCACGGGGGGCGTGGCCGTGGGGCGCGCGACGTCGCGCGAGGCCGCCGGGCTGTGCGGGGCGGCGCGGCCGGGGCTTCCACGTCCGCAGGCCGCGTTGGGGCCGCGGACCTGTGAGGGCGCCGCTGCCGCGCCTCGTCACTGGGGGCGTGCCCGCCCCGGGGCGGGGACCGGAGCCGCGGCGGGGCTCCTGCGAGGCCGCGGCGCCGGGCCGGCGACCCTCCACCCGCAGCAGCGCTGTGCTGGGCGACTGGCGTCTCTCCCCGTTAACGCCCCTGCCACGCACGGACGGCAGAGCAACCAGCAGAAAGGACCGGCAGGATTCTTGAGGGAGCTGGGGTCATGCCGCCTAGGAGCCCGAGGGCCTCGCAGCCTCCGCGCGACTGCTGCTGGCGTCCGCTGCGCTTCCCTTCTTCGCACTTCCCCCACGGATGACATTACTGTACCACAGGGAACTTTCCCCGGTGTTGCCCGTCCGGCACTGCAGGGCATCCCAGCACGTGGCTTGACCAGCCTTCCAGCAGCGGGGTGCGGGGGGGGGGGTGCAGTTCATTTTCCAGGACATTTTTCAAACTTCCTGGGGAGTAGATGCCACCTGGTTTTGTCTCGGGACGCGGTGGACCTCTCTCCTCTATGGTCACCCCTTTCCCTCAGCGCCCACCCCGGGAGGAACCTGAACCCCTGCTGTTCCTTTCTGCTCCTTACAAACCTTCGAAGGTGGCCCAGTGCCTGGAAGAGAAAGCCCATTCTCTTTAGTAGGGAGTCCAGAGCCGGTCGGGTGCGGCCCTAGCCTCCTTTTCCAGTGCCCCAGGCCTGCTCACTGTCCTTAAATCCCTGCCTTTGCCCGCACACAGAGCGTCTCTGTGGCTGCTGTGTCTAGCATGGGGTGTCTTGGGTGAGGTGCAGCCATCCGCCTGGACCAAAGGTCCTTGGGAACCGGATCCATCACCTGTGGAGATGCAGTTGTAGAAAGATGGCAAGAGTCCCTGCTTTTTGAGATCGGGGTTGAAATTCCAGCTTGGCCGCTGAACTAGATCAGGCAAGTTCCTGAGTCTCTCAGCCCCCCCCCCCCCGGGTTGATTTGAAGGCTTGGAAGGTAAGGAGATTCCTGAGCCAGGTGTACAGTAGCTAACAGTAACTGCTGTTCACGCTGGGCCTGTTTCTTGGCCCTCGCTTCTACTCTGCTACGTGGTAGGGTGATGTTGGGTAGTCAAGAATCGCAAACTCTGCCAGCTTGGAGCTGCACCACAGCCAGCCCATTCCTGGGAAAGGATGCGGGCAGAAGGCTCTGTGGGGGCAGCAGGAAGGCCCGGCCGCGGCCGGGACACACTGGCCCCTGGAGGAAGACGCAGGAGGGGCCCGAGTTCTCCGGAGGCCTGAATGCGCTAGGGAGCACAGGTACGCGGTAAGGTTCTGGCTCCAGACCCTGTGGGGACCCCAGTCCTGCGAATCCCTCATGCCCATAACTGCAAGGCCCAGAGTGGCTAAGGACCCCCCCCCCCGCCTCCATGGTATCTCCCACTCCCTGCCATGCCCCTGTGTCAGGGCCCTGGCACCCTGTGGAATGGAGAGGTGAGTGATCCAGAGGACAGATGAGCAAGGCGCTGGGGACCTGTGCCAGACTGCCGGAGCTCCGGGTCTAGCCTGTCATCAGATAAGTACTTGACAAGGCTGAGGCGTGGAATGGCCTGGAGCGGTCGGAGGGCTGGGTGCTGGGAGCAGAGGAAGCGCAGAGTCTCAGAGTGAGGCCCAGAGAAGAAGCCATCAGATCCTGACACCAACCCACAGTGTCCCTGGTGGGATCACCTGCCTCCCCTGGGTCTAGATCACCTCTGGAGATGATTCTAGCCCTGTGTTCCTGCTCAAACAGGTCACATTGGCTCCACTTTATAGATGAGAAAACTGAGGTTCAGAGAAAACAAAGCCACACAGTCGGCAGAGTATAGCAACTGAGCCCAGGCGTGAGCCGAGCACATTCAAGCCCGAGGCTCAGGCGCGTGCTGTGGATGTTAGAGGTGTTGATCGGGCGCTTGTCTGGGCCTGGCCTTCTTGCCAGGAGCCCAGGAACAGGCCAGAGTGCAATTGCCCTTTTCCGTGTTCCTCTGTTCCCCTCCCACAGTCCCGGCTGCCTTTTCGCTACGCAGCCTGGCCAAGCCCTTTATGCTGCAGCCAAGTACCAGCCTCTCCCTGCTTAGCCCTGCCGTGGCCCCCGGGGATTCTAGGGGGGAAGAGGAGAGCCCCCTGCTCCCCATCCTACCTCTCCAGTCAGGAAGCGGCGGAGACCTGCACTGGCCATTCTACAGATGAGTAAGACGAGGAAGGGAAATAACTTCTCTTTCAAGAGGCCAGGGCCCAGACAGGAACTGAGGCTTGTCCCCCCTCCTGGGACTTTCTGATGAGCCAGGGGTTGGGATTGACCCTTGGGCTTCAGCTCAACTCAGAACAGCCTGGAGGGAGATCGCCACATCCTGTTCTCCAAATAAGGAAATGTGGGTCCCACCTCGGTCACAGCTTCAGCTCCCTCAAGCGCAGAAGGGCTTTGTTCCTGGCCTACATCAGTCACAATCCGGGCAGTTTGGAAACAGCCCCACAGTTACCCTACGGGGAGGGCTGGTTGAAGAAGCTGCCGCACTCCCTGGCTGTGGAAGCCCGCGAGCACCCCAGGTCACAGTCCCTGCTCGAGTCCCATGCATTTTGCTTTAAAGCCCACAACATCCTATGAGCTTGAGATTATGACAACACCATCTTCCAGATGAGAGAGGCCCAGTCATTGGCCTTGTTTTCTCTGAGCCTCAGTTTTCTCTTCTACGAAATGGAGCCAATGTGACCTGCTTATCATTGATTGGAGACACAGGGCTAGAATCATCCCCCCAAGTGATCTTGACTCAGGGTGGGCAGGGGATTCCTCCAAGGACACCGAGTGACAGAGACCTCTGACTCAAACCCCAGCAGGCTGCTGCCAGTCTGGACTCCTAACCATTGTGCCATATATAATGTTGTAGGAGAGCTGTCCTGGCCTGTGCTGTACCATCTGATGTTTGCAGGGAAACAAACGAGCCCTAAGCCAGATGCACAGGAAAACCCCTGAAAAGATGCACGCACAAAATACAGCACTGGCTTTCGGGATGGAGCGTCACGGGCACTTGACAGAAGCTGTGTGCAGCTTGGAATTTTCAGAGTTTTCTGCAGTCAACGTGCCAGGCCTGTGTGGTAGTAATGATTGCTAACTTTCATGGACTGTGCTCAGTGCACAACCTCGTGTTAGCGTCACAGCCCTGGGAGAGTAACGCTGTACAGATGAGAAATTAGGCCCAGAGACTCTGCCTTCCCTGAGGTCCCGCCAGCTAATTAATTGTACAGCCAGGAGTTGAGTGCAGGTGGCCGACTCCCAGGCTCATGAGTGTTCAGTGAATGAAGGCTCGGCTTAGCCACGCTTTAGCCAGGTGTGCCCCGAGTAGAACAAGATCACGCTTTGGTGGGAACGAGTCTCAGGGAGGGGAGGGAGGACCTGCCCGCAGCACTGCTCCCTGCCTGCGACGCGCTTGGCTCAGGGTGGGAGGTCGTGGCGGGCGTTCCCACCGGGCCCTGGTCTTGTGGAAAAGGCCGGGTGAAATCCAGCTCAGCGCGAGAGTTTCCTGGCAGATTGCCCTGCGCAAGCTGCGGGCTCCCTGGCTCAGTTCACCACACCTGGGGGAAGCCTGGGCCCTCACGCTGCCAGCCAGGGTCGCAGAAGCCCCTGCCCGCCTGCATTTCTGTAACACCAGTTGCCAGATGGGTTCTGTGTTTGCGGTGACCCTGCGAGGAAAGCAGGACCGGTCTTGTTCGACCCACATGGAAACTGACTGAGGGTTGATTAGTACCCTGGGAGGCAAGGTGGCAAATCAGTTAACAGCACAAGCTGTACTGACAGGTGGGTGTCTGGGTTGGGTCCCACCCCCCTGCTGTTTATTAGCTGTGTGACCTTGGGAACGTGCATGACCTCTCTGACAGCAGATTCCTCGTTGTAAAACAGTGGCAATGATGCCTGTGGCCACAGGCTCGGGGGAAGGTTACATGAAGTAATGTATGCAGGATGCTTGTCTGGTGCTGGGCGTTGCCGAAATGGTGGCTGTTATTCATCCAACAGGTATTTATTGAGCACCTACTACGGACTGAGCACCACAGCACCCAAAAACTCCCTCAGACGCTGCAGAGAAGACAGACAATAAACAAATATTCAAGTGACAAATGGCGGGGTAGAGGGAGGGCGGCATTATGACACAATGGGTAAAGCCGCTGCCTGTGATACCAACACTCCATATGGGCACCGGTTCGAGTCCCAGCTGCTCCATTTCCAATCCAGCTGCCTGCTAATGTGCCTGGGAAAGCAGTAGAGGATGGCTCAAGTGCTTGGGCCACTTGTACCCACATGGGAGACACGGAAGAAGCTCCTGGCTCCTGGCTCCTGACTTCGGTCTGGCCCTGTACTGGCCTTTGCAAGGACCATCTGGGAAGTGAGCCTGTAGATGGAAGACTCTCTTTCTCTCTCTCTCTCTCCTTTCTCTCTGTAACTCTTTCAAATAAATAAATAAGTCTTTAAAAAAAAAAAGTCCATGCCAGCTCCCAAGTCCTGTGCCAGGGGGCTGTCCACCACTGTGGGATGGGGATGCAGAGACGGGGCCTTCAGCAAAGGTCAATGACACTCGTGCCCCAGGCAGCGTCCTGGATGCTCTGCAAGGAGGTGGCCGGAGGCGGCCCGAGGTGGCCCGAGGTGGGGGTATCTTCAGCCCGAGGCTGGGCCAGGACCCGTCTGGATTTTTCCAGAACTGAATGAACACAAGCCATTTTTTTCTTCCCCCACCTACCTTTAAAAAATGCTTAGAAACGAGGGGATTTAAATACGGATTCAAATATAAGACATTGCAGCCTTGTAGCCTGGAAGGCGGCTCTTCCTGGGTCCGGTCTGCAGACTCCAGACCTGGGGGTTCTCGAGTACCCAGCTGCCATTCATTCATCTGTCCATTCTCTCTCGATCAATTCATTCTTGTCGGGAGCTTGCAGGTGCTCTCTGTCATGTGGTCAGTCCACAGACCCCGGTGAGCCTCAGTTTCCCCACTTGCGAAGCAGGAGTGCTGACCCACTCGCTGTCTTTCCTACATGGACATGGTGAGGATGAACTGAAGGACCAAGTGACGCAGCGTTATCATGTTTGGGTTCGAGGGGACGGGGTGCCCCCTTTCACCGTGAGCTTGGCAGGAACCCGTATGGAAAATGTTTGTTGGATGAATGAATGTGGGAAAAATGCACCCCCTCCCGCTGTGATCACGGGCCCTGCACGCTGGTGTTAACTCGACGGACAGGCCTGCAGAGCCAGCCTTGCCGCCTGAGATAAGGCCCTTGGCGGGTGTCTCCCCTATCGCTCCCGCGAGTGGGCGTGGGGAGAGGGGATGCCTGCTGCTGGTGGAGCCCAGCGCGGACAGATGCACCATGGGCTCGAAGTACCCGCGCTCTGTCCGGGGCTGCCTGCCCCCCTGGGCGTTAATGCTGCAGGGCGCCCTCATCCTCGTCTTCTTCTTTTTCACTTCCTATGACACTTCCTCAAAGGATCAGAAGAAGCTCCTGGGGACCTACCAAGGTGAGGGGCCCCTGGGGAAGTGGGCACGCAGGCAGACAGCAGGGGCTGGGGGCCAGGGAGGTCTGTGGTTCCCCAGGGGCATGGATGTTCCTTCCCACAAAAATCCCCGCTTAAAGGGATTCACCCAGCCAACGACGCATGCTCTCCTGAGGAGCAGCCTGGGCACACCTGTGCCGTGAAGCCTGCCTTCATCTGTCAGTGCAGAGGGAGGGGCAGCCTTTTCCGGTTCCCCGAATTCCCTGTGCCAGTGGTTCTTTGTAATTCTGTGCTTCTGTGTGCTCCCCCCAACTTCACTCTCCTTAGCAGCAAGGAATTGTGGGTTGTTGTTGGGGGTTTTTGTCGCCATTCTTGGTCTCTCTTACTCATTTCTCTACCTGTAGCCTATTACCCGGCTCCGCCCCCCTCTCAGAGGCTGGGAGTCTGCATCGGGCCTGCAAAGCCAGCGTATGGGGGGGGGGTGCTGTAGAATGCTGCTCGTGATGTTATATGCAGCTAAAAATATCCCCAGACTGTGATGAGGACACTGTGAAACAGACACATGGCCACAGTGTGAGACTGGGCTTCCACAAAGACTCGGGCGTCTCAGTACACTACTGCGTCATCTGTGGTCGCAGGCAGACTGCGCGACGTCCGTGGGAAAAGGCTGAAACCAGGTTGGGCATAGCTGAGTGCTCGCTCGTTCCTAAGTGATGCTAATGGCCTGGTCACCTGGAAGCGAAGGGAAGGCCCCTGAGGGCCACGATGGACTTAGGGAGCCCCTGCCCTCAGCGCCAAGACCTGGGCACAAGTGTTTGAAAAGACGAATGTACTTGAAAGCCGGGGGTGGGGATCAAGGTCTCCCATCCCTGGCTCACTCCCCAAATGGCTGCATTGATCAGGGCCCAGGCCAGACCAAAGCCCGGAGTCAGGAGTTCCACCCGAGTCTCCCACAGGGGTGGCGGGGTCCAGTGCCTGGGTCGTCTGCTGCTGCTTTCCTGGTATGGGCACATTTTTAATCCATCTCAATTTCCTTTAAGTCTTTTGATCCCAGTCCAATATAGTTCAAAGCCTGTGTTCCTGCATTTCTCCATGGAACCATCAATGTGGGGTTCAGATGCGTGACCATTGCAGCTGATGTTTGTGGGCACTCACTATGCACTAGCTGCTATTCTACATGCGTTCTGTGGGACCCTCACAGCAACTCTATGAGGAACCTCCTCTTTTGATCTCTGTTTTCCTTATGAGGAAGCACGTGGGCATTGAGCAATTTGCCTGAGGTCCCTCAGCTGGCAATAGCCTGACAGATTTGAATTCGGACCTCCTGGCTCTGGCTTCTGTGCACTCAGCAGTTATGCCTCATGGCTCTTTCTCGAAGCAGAGCTGAGTCACTGGTCATACAACCAGTAGGCGGAGGAGCCGCCATTGCAACCCAGCCCGACGCTGTGCTGCTCAGCGGTGCTAAGTGTACTGGAAGCTCACTCTCTGTGGAAGCACAGAGGAGGTCTACAGCTTAGGCAGGGCAGGCGATGATGCTGGAGGGCCATGACTGCTCAGCCAGGACCTGAAGGCTCCATAGGAGTTAACCGTGGGAAAGAGGAGTGAAAGCCAGCAGCAGCCATTGGGCGCACACACTGGGAGGAGCCTGGGCTGGGGTTTACACATCAGGGTTACCGGAGTATAAAGCTTTGGAAAGTGGCCAGTGGACAGCAGGCTATTGGGCTGAGTTTGACCTGCATTCTGCTGACCCAAGAGGAAGTTAAGGGACTGAGTTTGGGTCATGAAGAAAGCTGTTGTGGGGCTGGTGTAGGTGATGTGGGCAGGGGCAGAGAAGGCATGAGGCCAGTGTGGGGGCTGTAGCCTAGCATCAGTCACTGGACTTCAACCTGCACTGAGTGTGCACGCAGCATGTTTCTGGGTTACACGCAAGGACTACCGCAGTCATATCCATATCCATATCCATATCCATATCCATATCCATATCCATATGATTTAGTTACTTATTTGGAAGGAAAAATGACAGAGAGAGAGAGAGAGCGAGCGAGCTCTTCCATCCAGGTTCACTCCCAAAATGGATGCAATGGTCAGGGTTGGGCCAGGCTATAGCTAGGAGCCAGGAACAGCATCTGGGTCTCCCACATGGGTGCAGGGGCCCAAGTACTTGGGCCATCTTCTGATGCTCTTCCAGGCGTGTTAGCAGGGAGCTGGATTGGAAGGAGAGGAGCCAGGACTCAAACTGGCACTCTGAAGTGGGATTCTGGTGTCCAAAACATTGGCTTAACCTGGTGCGCCTCCATGCCAGCCCCTGCAGTGATGTGTTTTGTACGTGATAATGCGTACACACAAATCAGAAAACTCCGAGGAGATCAAAACGACAGAGTTTTTTCCCACTACTAATGGCACCAGGCAGTCTCCGGGTGAGGTCCGCGGTTGCTGCTGACGATATAGACGTCTCATTGTCGGGTGTGTCTGGACAGATGCTTTTTTTTTTTTTTTGAAAGATTTATTTTATTTATATGAAAGAGTTACAGAGAGAGAGGTAGAGCCAGAGAGAAAGAGGTCTTCTGCTGGTCCATTCCCCAAATTCTGCAATAGTCCACTCCCCAAATGACTGCAATGGCCAGAGCTGAGCTGATTCAAAGCCAGGAGACAGGAGTTTCTTCCAGGTCTCCCACACGGGTGCAGGGGCCTAAGGACTTGGGCCATCTTCCACTGCTTTCCCAGGTTATAGCAGGGAGCTGGATAGGAGGTGGAGCAGCCATGACTCGAATCGGCGCCTATATGGGATGCTGGCACTGCTGGCGGTGGCTTTACCCGCTACGCCACTGCACCGCCCCTTATTTCTTATTTTTTAAATAAAAATCTAGCTAGAAGTGCTAATATTCTGCCGGCGCCATGGCTCAACAGGCTAATCCTCCGCCTTGCGGCGCCGGCACCCCGGGTTCTAGTCCCGGTCGGGGCGCCGGATTCTGTCCCGGTTGCCCCTCTTCCAGTCCACCCCTCTGCTGTGGCCCGGGAGTGCAGTGGAGGATGGCCCAGGTGCTTGGGCCCTGCACCCCATGGGAGACCAGGAAAAAGCACCTAGCACCTGGCTCCTGCCATCGGATGAGCACGGTGCGCCAGCCGCAGCGCGCCGACCGCGGCAGCCATTGGAGGGTGAACCAACGGCAAAAAGGAAGACCTTTCTCTCTGTCTCTCTCTCTCACTGTCCACTCTGCCTGTCAAAAAAAAAAAAAAAGTGCTAATATTCTAGAAACTTCTTTAGGTTGTGTTGGGCGCTTCTTGTAGTTTGTGTTCCTTGCTCTACTGACTATTGGGCTGGAGGACTTGAGATGGAGGCCAATGGGCAGAGGCAATGGAGAGAAGCAAGGAGTTCAGGTTCCAGAGATATTTAGGGGATAACATCAGCCATTCTTGGTGAAAAGGAGGGTGGCGAGGAGGATGGCTACGGGTGTGCGATCTGGAGAATGGCAGTGCCAATCCCTGAGATGAGAGGCCCAGAGCAGGGGCAGGTTATAGGCTCAGTGAGCAAGGGCGTGGTCCTTGTGGGGGTGGAGTTGAGATGCCTGGGAGGAGCTCAGGCGACACAGTGTATCAGTTCCCTATTGCTGCATAACAACCACGCCCAGACTCAGTGACTTAAAATAGCAGCTCTTTAACTCATTTGTGATGGTGACTCTGGGTTCAGCAATTGGGCTGGGTTCAACTGGGCGGTTCTTCTGTTGGGTTTGCCTTGGGGATCTCGCTGGACAGGCATGGGTTCAGAGGGCCTCATTCTCAGGTTTGCAGTTGGTGCTGGCTGGCTGCTAGGCATTGTGGGTCCTGCAGCCGACTCCCACAGAGAGAGGGCAAGCCCAATATGAAGGTGCTTTTCTAGCCTCTGATTGTAGCTTGTTTACTAATGTTTCATTGGCCAAAGCCTGTGACTCTACTGGAAGGCGTGATTCATTGGGGGCTATTACTGGAACAATCTGCCACACAGAGCCTGCCCTAGGGCTACCAAAGTGAGGCACCACCCTAAGTCCTGCGCTGTGGGTGCCACCAGCTCTCCCTGTACCTCTCAGAGGCAGGGAGAAGGACTGTGAGAAGACACCTGCCACATCTCAGCGGATGTGTCCCTTTGGGAAATCTCTTTCTCTTCCCAGGCAGCTGTAGCTGAGGGGGAGTGTGGAAGTAGAGGCTGTGGGATAAGTCAGAAGCAAAGTCCATGCATGGCTCCAGCCTGGGGCCACAGACATCTCTCCTGCTCAGCAGCAGGGAGACAGTGTAGGGGTGCAGGCCAGAGCCTGGGGGGTGGAAGTGGGATTGGCTTCAGAGCCATCCGTGCTGAAGTCTCTGCAGGGCAGACAGAGGGGAAAGAACAGAGGGGTTCACAAGTCCAGAATGGCTAGGGGAGCAGACTGGGGTGGCACGGCAGGGTGTGGGGACTGCAGGCTGGTGGGGGTGGCAGCCTGCTGGGGGCTGGAGGCTGGTGGGGGTTGCAGACTGGTGGGAGCAGCTGCCCGTGTGGATGGACACTGGAGATCAAACTGCAATTATCCAAACTCTTTGCAAGTGGACAGACAGGTCTGGAGAAAGCCCAGTCTTGCCCAAATTCGCACAGCTAATAAGGACGGGCACAGGGTGACATTTCCAAACCTCACTCTGCGTCCGATGCTGGGCAAAGGGATTTGCATGCTCCAGTGAGCTTGGTGTTCCCCACAATCCTCAGGGCAGGTGTCATTGTTTCCTACTATTTTTACAGCTTAGGAGGCTGGGACACAGAGGTAGAGCCAGGCCCTGACCCTTGACCATCTGACTCAGAGGCCCGTGGGCATCACCATTACACCATGGGTGCTGTGTGGGGAGGCGGGATCGCACAGTGGTTAAACCCCGGTAGTCAGGGTTCAAAACTTCCTGCCATCATTTAGAGTTGTGTGACCTGGGCCTGCCTTTCCCCGTCTGCAAATCGGGGATAATAGATTGTACCTACTGCATAGGTTGCTGTGGGTTTAGGCTGGGAGGCATTGGAACAGGGCTGGTGGGTGCAGGGTTCCCTCCAGTGATGCTAATTATCACCTCCTCTGGTGCTGGACTGTAGGTCATGGGGCTTTCCTGAATTTTGCCCGAGCCTGCCTTAGACCAGGAGACGTCCCCAGCCCAGTCCTTGGGGGCCCCGGGCGCATCGTCTCCTTATCACCCTGAGCACCTTTGTCTCCTATAGCTTATCAGACGGGGCAGGCTCTGGGAGGCGGGAACTGAGGCCCATGGGGAGTCCCTGAGCTGGGCTGTGGCCCTGATGTCTCGGGGATAGGAAGTGGGTGGATGCAGGGGGCGAGGGGCCAGGGAGCCTGAAACCAAATGGTATTTGCTGAGCAGTCGGGGTACCTGGACTCTGCCAGCAGCTCCTGGACACTGCCGCCTCATTTCATCCTGCTGGCTGAGGCCCAGTTCCTCCGATGGACAGTGCGGGCCCTCGACGCGGAAGGCCCTGGCCCCCCTGTCTGGGATCAGGGCAGCAGCTACACCCTGGATCCTCTGACTTTCTAATCCTGTGGTCCCCCTCTACTCTTAATCTGGCACCTCTCCTCTACCCATCCTCCCACTGACCCTCTCCTTGGAATATTCTAGAATCTAAGGGCCTTCGAGAGTATCAAGTCCAACTCCTACAAGTTACAGATAGGGAAATTGAGGTCCAGAGAGGTCAAGGCACTCACCTAAGATCCCATAGGCTGAATCTGAGTCTCTCAAGTTGGGTATGAAGTCGCTATTAGCCGCAGGCCTCACCACCTGTTTCCTGCTTGGCTCCTCATGGGCTCTGAGCCGTCCCAGGAGGCACCTGGGGAAGACAGCACCCTGCAAGGAGAAGATGGAAACATCCCTGAGCCTGCTGGAGAAGGCGCAAAGACTTGATACCCGCTCTGCACCCACTGCCCAGATCCTGTGATTTCCCGGGGTTCTCAGGGGCCTCCTATATCCTGGTCCTGTAGGCCAGCCCCCAGGTGCATGGTGTTTTCAGCAGGCTTGGACTAGAACAGCTTTGTCAATCAGAGGAGCTCCCAAGACCCCGGAGGGCTCCTAAGAGCTGCCTTGTGGCCAGCAGTGCTGGTGTGGGAGGTGGGGCAGGAGCCGCGCTGGTCCCGTGCGGAAGGGGAGTCACCACCGGGTGCCCCCTGAGAGCTGTCCGTGAGCCAGGCACTAGCCGAGCTCTGCGGTGGGCAATGATTGCCTTTATATGGCTGACAAGGAAAGTACACAACGCCCGCCGCACAAGCGAGGGCCCAGGGCTATGGGCGAGAAGCACACAACAGCCATTGGTGCTAAGTCAAAAATGGCCGCCGGTTAGCATTTAATAAGGTTTAGTGTAACAGAAAACACAGCGCCAGGGTCTGTCAGAATTCGAAGCCCCTGCGGCGTTTCCTTTCTTGCCTTCCTTCTCTCCTTCCAATTTGTTTTATTTGAAAGTCAAAGTTAACAGAGAGAGAGAGAGGGAGAGATCTTCCATTTACTGGTTCACTCCCCAGATGGCCACCGTGGCCAGCGCTGGGCCAGGCACTAGGAGCTTCATCCAGGTCTCCCAGGCACTTGGGCCATCTGCTGCTGCTTTCCCAGGCACATGATCAGGGAGCTGGATCAGAAGTGGAGCAGCTGGGACTTGAACTGGTGCCCACATGGGAAGCTGGAGTCGATGGCAGTGGCTTCCCCTGCTGCACCACAGCACCTGCCCCGCCCTCTCCCCTCCCCCTCCTTCTTTGTTAAAGTTCTTTACTGTCTCTGTGCTGGCTGCTGAAACTTTAACACCAACAGCAAAAGTAAAGAAATCTCCCAAATCCAGAGATAATATCCATGGGGAAGAAAATAAAAATCCTTCCAGAGCTATCTTTAGGCATCTATCCATGTGTGAAAATAGTTGGTGTTTATTGCAAAATAGTTGTTCCTATTCTGAGCAATCCCACGCATTTGATTCTGGCACCCTGGTGGGGGACAGCAATTTTCCCATTTACCAGATGTGAACGGGAAGAGAGCAGATATGCAGGCACTTGTGAAAGTTCCTGGGGGGCTGGCGTGGTGGCGTAGAGGGTAAAAACTGCCGCCTGCAGCACTGGCATCTCATATGGTCACTGGTTCGTGTCCCGGCTGCAGCACTTCCAATCTGGCTCTCTGCTGTGGCCTGGGAAAGCAGTGGAAGATGGCCCAAGTCCTTGGACCCCTGCACCCACATAGGAGACCTGGAGGAAGCTCCTGGCTCCTGGCTCCTGGCTCCTGGCTCCAGCTCGGCTCAGCTCCAGCTTTTGCGGCCACTTGGGGAGTGAACCAGTGGATGGAAGACTTCTCTCTCTCTCTCTGCCTCTGCCTCTCCCCCTCTGTAACTCTTTCAAATAAATAAATCTTTAAAAAAAAAAAAAAGTTCATGGGAAAATGGGATTAAGAGATGAATTTAACTTGGTGCAAATACATTTGAAACCCATGTCTCACTTTTCCATAATACCATTTCCATGAACATTTTGGAGGTTTCAATCCTGGCTGTATGGGCTGGGGCAAGTTCCTGAATTCCTCTGTACCTCAGTTTTCATATCTGTAGGATGGTAACAGTAACAGCACTCACCTCAAAGAGTGGCTGTGAGAGTGGGAAGAGAGTCTGCGCCACCTGATCAACCCAGGGTGGCACATGGTGAACAATGAGCAAATGCAGGCTGCTACTGAGGCTCAGAGAGGTTGAGGAAGTAGATAAGGTCACACAGCTAGGAAGTGCCACAGCTCTGACCTTGGTGGAGGTCTGAAGCCCAGACTGCTGAACACCTTTCCTTTCCTTTCTTTTTGTTTCTTTCTTTCTTTTTTTTTTTTTAAGATTTTTATTTATTTATTTGAAAGAGTTACAGAGAGGGAAAGGCAGAGGCAGAGAGAGAGAGAGATCTTCCATCTGCTGGTTCACTCCCCAAATGGCTACAACAGTCAGGGTTGGGCCAGACCAAAGCCAGGAGCCAGGAGTTCCATCCGGGTCTCCCACGTGGGTGCAGGGACCCAAGCACTTGCTGGCAGCTGGATCAGAAGTGGAGCAGCCAGGACTCAAACTGCCCCATGGGATGCCAGTGCTGCAGTGGGCAGCCCAACCCACTAGGCCACAGCATCAGCCCCTCTTTTTTTTTTTTTTTAAGATTTATTTTATTTATTTGAAAGGCAGAGTTATACACATACACAGAGGTGGAAAGATCTGTCTGCTGGTTCTCTCCCCCAAAGGCCACAACAGCCGGGGCTTGGCCAGGAGCTTCATCCAGGTCTCCTGTGTGGCTGCAGGGGCCCAGTGACTTGGACCATCTTCCATTGCTTTCCCAGGCCATTAGCAGGGAGCTGGATTGGAAGTGGAGAAGCCGGGACTCGAACCAGCACTGCAGATGGCGGCTTCACCTGATAGGTTCAATGCTGTCCCCCACTAACCATCTTTCAAAGCCGGATTCAACCTGAGCACTCCTGTTTCCCTTCTGCTGGTCCTCTCCTTGCCAGCAGCTCTGTCTTCCCGTCCACCTACCTGCCTCGGTTACCTCTGCTCTGGGGCCAGGAAAGGTGAGGGCCCCCCGGTGGGCCTGGTGTATAATGCTGCCTGCCCCTCCACCCCCACCCCAGGGCGCCGGGGGCCTGTCTGCCTGGGGTGTCACCAAACAGGCAGCCTCAAATGGGAGATGCTCAGAGGACGACATGTGCAGGAGACGGCAGGAAGGCACTGTCCCCCAAAGAAGCCGCCTCCCCACCCCGCAGGCGCCAGGGCTTTTGCAGCAAGGGCTGGAGGAGCACCCGGGATGGAGACTGGGGCGGGGCCCTTCCTGCGCAGGCAGCTGTCACTCACAGGCTTCTTGCAGCTGCCCTGGTTGGTGGAGGTCACCCCCCCCCCCCATACAACGTGCCAAGACGAGCTCCCTGGATCGGCTCTGGAAAACAAGCTCTGATCACACTGATCACACCCAGATGCTCCGCCCTGCTCCTGGGCCCCCCTTAGCCTCAGTCCTCCACTCTGGGGTCCAGATGGTGCCTGCAGGAGCCCTGGGCCCACCTCTGCTCGCTCCTTGCCGTGTGACCCGGGCCAGGTCACTGAGCATCTAGACTGTGCGGGACCAGGGGGCTGAGCCCGATGTCCCAGAACAGCAGCAGCAGGGACCTCTCCTGAGTGGCCACTCCGCGCCCAGCACCAGTCCCAAGGGCTCCCTGAGCTCATGGCATTGTTTACAGACGAGAAGAGGCCTGCAGTTCCCGGGCTCCCGGTGTGAGCCGGGCCTTGGCGGACGCACTTCCCCAGGGCACCAGCTCCCACAGTCCTCACCTCCACCCTGAACGGCTGCATGTGCATTACCACAGCACTGGAAGGATCTGGAATGGCCCCTTCCAGCAGCCATTCTGTGCAACTCTTGGCTCACTGCCCTCCCTCCTCCCGCCTTCTCCTCCCCGTGCAGTGGTCCAGGACCTCTCGGTCATGGCAGCCCTCGGCTTGGGCTTCCTCACCTCATCTCTGCGAAGACACGGCTGGAGCAGCGTGGCCTTCAACCTCTTCTTGCTGGCTGTGGGCGTGCAGTGGGCAGTCCTGCTTGATGGTTTCCTGAACCAACCCTTCCATGGGAAAGTGTCCATCAAACTGTCCAGGTAACCGTAAGATGGCCCGATTGCTTTTGGGTACTTGAGGGGATAGGAGAGCCAAGAGGGAAAGTTCTAGAAGAGCTGCCAACAATGTGGTGCAACAGTTGGGATAGACTTAGACCGAAAGACTATGCATGGTTCACCTGGCCTGTGAGTGGAGCTAATCCTGCCTTCTGTCTGACAGCCCTCTTCACTGAAGTCACCGGTCAGGGCCCAGGGGAGGGCGACAGCCTCCCGGGGGCCTCCCTGCTTTGATTCTCAATTATGATTTTGTGACGTTATGCCATCAGTGTAGGTTCATGGAAAAATCAAGAAATATTAGACAAAGAGAAGCAGAGACGACACCCGAAGAGACATCTCTCTTAGGAAGGATGTTCGGCCCGCGGACGCCGGCGGACGAGCGCTAGTCCCCCCCCCCCCCCCCGGGGCTTCCCTTCTGTGGCCTTTCATCCGCTCGGGTGTGGGAGGCCAGTGCTGAGAACCAGCAGAAGTGACCCCCGGTGCCGGACGGCCGCGTCACGGCTGCCAGCCTGGCCGATGGGCACACGGGGACGCACACATCAAGTGACACCTCAGCTGGCCCCTGACAGGAGGAACGCGGTGAAGTTTTTCCTCACTGCTTGTTTTTTGTCTTTTCCGACTCCGAATCGCGGCCCTGCCCAGATGGTGGAGAACCCCATCTGAGGCGTCCCGGGCGCCTGGGGCCTCTGGAGGCCCCGCCAGCTGCCCCTCTTGGCCCCTGCTGAGCCCTCCGGGCACTGCTGTTGAATCGCTGTCCGTGGGCCAGGCCCTGTGCTGACACTCCACGAATCCTGTTGTGTTTCTTTCATCCTCCCAGGTAGGGAGCTCACCTGCCATACAGGTAAGGGAATGGAAGCTCAGAGACGGAAGGCACTTGCCTGGGCTCACACAGCCACGTGGTGGCCGTGGCTTCCGGTTTTCAGTAGCTGAAACCCTTCCAGAACGGCTGTGTCCTGAAGCGGTCTCACCAGCTCCCCAATGGCCCTGGAAGCAAATGACAGCTCTCCGTGCTTTCCCTTGTTAAAGGGCATTACTGGATCCCCCCACCCCTCCCAGGGCTCCACCCGGGAAGTGACAAAGGCCCCCTGGGGGAGCTGTGGCAGGGGCGACCCTAGCCCGGTGTCTCTGCTGCCTGGGCTGAGCGGCACACACGCCTGCAGCCTTCTGTGCCTTGGCAGTCGGAGCAAGAAGCCCCCTGGGACACCTGCAGGGACCTGCTGGTTCTTGACTCGATCCAGGAAGACAAGAAGGGGCCACCTGCAGCCGGAGGGCCCACCGGCACCCCTCGGGGGCTGCTTCCCGTGGCCAGGGCCCTGAGCAGAGCAGAACAGAGGGCTTCCTCCTGCTGGGCGGGGCGCTGGCCGGCCTCCCGGGCGTCCGTGGAACGAGTGCCGCCCGCCTCGGCGCTGCACGGGTGCCGCCTCGGCCGACCTCCAGGGCCGGGCCTTGTTTCCCAGCTTTGCCTGCCTTTCTTTCCTCCCAGAAGAACTCAGTGAACGACTAGGGGAACAAAACACGAATTTTCCTGCTGCATTTTGAAAGGCCCAGGGGCTCTCCCCGGAAGATGCTAGCCACAGCCGACCCGCTTACTGCACCTGACACACATCTCAGCGCGCTTTGCCTGCACAACAGCTCCAGAGGCACTGCCTGCACCTTACAAAGGCACTGAGCAGAGTGGCTGAGGCATCTGCCTGAGGTCACACAGCCAGGAGTGGTTGAGCCAGAGTCCCAGCCCAGTGGCCCACCCCTGAGACCGCCCTGTCAGCCAGTGTACTTGACCGTCTCCATGGCCATGACTCCCCAGCAGCCCTGGCCCCTGAGGCCGGTGCACACTCTCCTGCATCCGCCCAGGGGTGATGACTCCCTCACTGGGAATCACGCCTGGTCCCCGGGGGACTCCGGCAGCATGCCCGTGCCCTTGTCCAACCTCCTTCCGGAACCTTGGGGCCGTCGACAGGGCGCTGTGTCTGCAGCTGACGCTGGGGCGGCTGCGCCCAGGCCACCGGGGTTTGAACCTCATGGCTGTGCGGCTGTGGCCAAAAACCTACCTTCTTCTCGCCTCGGAGGCCTCTCACCTCGATGGCCTCTTCTGTAAAATGGGGCTGACACGCAGCAACGTGACACCGTGTTGCAGCTCACTATGATGGAATAACACCCTAATGTGGACTAAATCATCTCGTTGTGGGCTGTGGTCACAGCCGCATCACCCTTCGCTCCAGCAGGGCAGAGAGGGTCTCAGAGCAAGGTGTTCAGGCGACAGTGGACTGTGCCTGGGCTGTGCCACTTCCTCCAGGAAGCCCTCCAGAATGAGCATGCTCTCTCCTTCCAGCAAACCCGCGCTGTGACAGGTTTGCTGTGTGGAGGTTTGGTGTGGAGGACTATCCTCCCCGCTCAATCACAGAGCACCTTGAAGACAGAAGTTGCGCCTCTTCCGGTAAGCCCGGCCTGGAGAGCAGGAAGGCGCGAGCGACGGATCCCTTGGAAGTGAGGTTTCCATCCTCAGTGAATTCCCGCCAGGCACGCAAGAGCGAGGGCGCTTGCTTCTGATCCCGCCGCACTCCCACGGGACACGGGCGCTGCCCATGCTCACTGCACAGGCTCCGCCAGGCTGAGCAGCGGCCTGGGCGGCAGAGCAGGGGCGCCAGGCTCGACCCACGCCCTCCCACGCGGAGGTGCAGCGCGGTGAGACTGAGCCGCAGGGCGACGGCCGTGCAGGGCGCCCTCTACTGAGTCTCTGCGGGTGGTGCCTGCAGAGCCGACGCCCCGGCGTGCGGGCGCCCTGCGACCTGGGCACAGACGAGTGCGCAACGCTCCCTGTCCTGCACTGAGGGCGAGAGGGAGCCCTGCCGTGGGTGGAAACCTTGCCTTGTTCCCTGATGCGTCCTCGGGGAGCTGGACAGCGGCAGGCAGGGGTCCGGCTGCGGGAGCGAATGCGTGAGCGCCCCTCTCTCTCTCCTCGCCCCGCAGCCTCCCGCTGGCCGCCATGAGCGCCACGTCCGTGCTGATCTCTGCGGGCGCCGTCCTGGGCAAGGCCAGCCTCGTGCAGCTGCTGGTGATGGCGCTGGTGGAGGTGGCGGCCTTCGGCACGTTGAGGATGCTCGACAGGACGGTCCTGAACGTGAGTCCCGGCGCTGTGGGAAGAGCCAGGGGCCCTGGAGAGGGCAGCGGGACGCGGGGAGCCGGGTTGGCTGCGGCGCCCCTGCGGGAGGCTTCGCCCACCGCGTGGCGTCAGGCGTGGGATTACGCAAGTAAGGTCGAAGCCGCGTGTGTAGACACGGATCCCGCCTGCCTTCGACTCCCGACGTAGGATGGTGTAGAACTGGGCGCTTCCCGGGCGCGTGCGTGTCCGCGGCCCCGCGCGCACGGGTCCCAGCGAGGCGCACTGCCAGGGTCTCCCAGTGTGCGGCAGCAGCTGCGCGAGTGATAGTGATGTGGCAGCTTCCCCGCCTTAACCCCGGGGCTGCGGGTGGCCGATGGGCGAGCAGAAAGGCGCGCAGGGCCCAGCCTGGGGTTTGCATCCCAGCTCTGCCCTGCGTCCCGTGCCGCCCCAGGCAGGGGGAGCCTCTTAGACTTCAGTTTGTCCCTCATTCTATGAGCATGGCATTGCTACCGCACTGGGCTTGGGGGGCAGCTGAATTAATGAAGGGAGGGATTTTTGTTATACCTCAGGGGGCGCAGGGTAAAGGACTTTGGATTTTGCCCTGAGAAATACGGGGCGCTTTGGGGAGTTTGAGCAGAGGAGAGAGACATCCGATTCATGTTTTCAGAGACTCACTCTGGCTGCTGGGTTCAGAAAAGCCTGGGGGGCTGGGCGGGGGAGGGGCGAGTGGAGAGCAGAGAGGAGCGTGGGGGTCATCGGGCTTGGGCACTGAGAGCAGTGGAGGTGGCTGGGGGAGCAGTGGCGTTTGAGGGCAGAACTGGCAGGGTGTGCATCTGGGCTGCACGTGGGGTGGCAGAGAAAGACCAAGGGCCGAGAGGATTTCCAGCGTTTGCTCTGGAGCCTTGGGCTAGAGCAGATCCGGGAGGAAGAACCCAGGGTTCAGTTTTGAATGTGACAGGGTCATGGTTCGGCTTAGCATGGCCTCAACAGCGTTAGGAAAAGGGCTCGGCCGTTTCCAGCTCGCCAGCGCCCCTGGCTCTGCTCCCTGGAAGGGTGCCGTGGGGTCCTTGAGGTAGTGAGCCAGGCAGATGGGCAGCGATGACTGTGAGAAGCAGAGAAGCGTGAGATGGGGATTTGGGAAGAGGTGCGGGTACTGGGGATGAGGGGCACTAAAGCTGCACGTGGATGTGGGCGGATGCAGGGAAAGATGCTGGAGGGGAGAGGAAGGAGTTGGGTGGACCAGGTGGTGCCTGGGAGGGTGATGGAGAGGGAGAGGGTTAGAGCACAGGGAGAGGAAGGAGTTGGGTGGACCAGGTGGTGCCTGGGAGGGTGATGGAGAGGGAGAGGGTTAGAGCACAGGGAGAGGAAGGAGTTGGGTGGACCAGGTGGTGCCTGGGAGAGTGATGGAGAGGGAGAGGGTTAGAGCACAGGGAATGGAAGGAGTCGGGTGGACCAGGTGGTGCCTGGGAGAGTGATGGAGAGAAAGGCTGAAGGGCAGGTGCAGACATGGGGGCCCTGGGGCAGGCACAAGGCTGACACCTGCAGCAGGGAGCCTGGGTGAGGGTGGGGCTGGAAAGGAAAGAGCAGTGACCTGGGAGGGGATACGTCTTGTCTGTTGATTTCCGGTTCTTTCTGTCTGTATACATGACTTCTATTTTTACTCGTAAACATTTCCGTGTACATGTCTCCCAAATTCGGGCATTCTCTTCCATAGCCATTGTTCACTTAGCAAAACTGAGAAGTTAATATGGAAGTGATTTTATCATCTTACTGGAATTTCACCAACTGCCCGATAATATTCTGTCCATCAAAAGAAAAAACTTTTCCTGTTACAAGATCAACTTTGCACTCAGTTCTCTTGCCTTTTTATCTATGTATCTACGTGTCTCTATCAATATCTATCTATATATCTGTCAATCATCTGTCTATACATATCACCTGTCATTTACCTATCTGTGTCATCTGTTATTTATCCATCTCTATCTATTGTCTGTTTCTATCTATCCATATCTATCCATCCATCTTTCATTTACCTACCTTTGGTAATTTTACACTTTATTGATCTACAACAGTAGATCTTGACCTTGACCTGTGTTGAAGCTACGCACTGTTATTTGCTGGAAGGTGGCCTTGTCTTTGGTTCCTCGAGGTTAGATGGAGGCTGAGCAGCTTTGGCAGGAATTCCGTAGAAGGCACGTGTGTCCTTGGTATCAGAAGACATTCTCTCCACGTGTCCCGTTGTGGGGCGTGTTGACTCGGATCACTTGACTTCAGTGGGGTCTGCCAGCATCTTCCACTGTAAAGTCACTGTTTTACTCTTTTTTAAAATACATGTTTATATATTTGAGCGGCAGAGTTACACAGAGAGGTCTTCCATCCATTGGCTCACTCCCCAAATGGCTACAATGGCTGGAGCTGGGCCAATCTGAAGCAAGGAGCCAGTAGCTTCTTTGGGTCTCCCATGTGAGGTGCAGGGGCCCAAGCACTTGGGCCATCTTCTGTTGTTTTCCCAGGCCGTTAGCAGGGAGCTGGATGGGAAGTGGAGCAGCTGGGACTTGAAACGGCACCCAAATGTGCTGACCCCTAAGTTACTCTTTGTAATGAATTAACGTGTTGTAAGAAGACAGGTTCCTCTGAACACCCTATTTCTCATCAGACTTTCACCCTCTGGTCTTAGCAACCACGATTCCTGCCTGAATCAGTTAGGACTATGATGACTGCTGATACTGGTTTTTGTAACTCCGCCTTCCCTCTGAAATCTTTAGTGGGCATTGTTCTGTTAGGAGGCGCTCTCACTTCTTCATCTGTCTGTTTATGTCAATGTGGCTTCATGGAGTCACGTCAGCACGCTTTATTTTTTCTCTTTGTTAATATAAAGATTAATTACAATGCCTTGGTGCGAAGGGAGAAATGTCACTGGGAACTCTCTGAGGCCGAATGGGGGGAGGTTGAGTATAAGGCCCGCCATGGGCAGGAGGTGAAGCCAGAGGCAGGAAGGGGCTGCACCGGGTACCAGAAGCCTTGGAGAGCCCAGGTAGTTCATGCTCTCCCTCTCCTGGGAGAGCGCGTGTCTCTGCACTGCACCATACCACCCCGCCTAACCCCTCCCGGCCACGTGTTCCTGCGTTTCCCCATCCCAAACTGCCCAGAAAAGAACACTCCTCTGAGTTCTCTCAGTTCCAGAGTTCAGGGAGCGAGAATCAGGTTGGGCTCCTGAGTCTCTGGTCCACCCAGCTGCAGCTAGCATGGACGATGGCCCACACAGCCAGCAAATGGCTGTCAAGAGCGGGTTGGGCGGGGTTGAGACAGCTCTTGGCACTCCCTCATCCCCTATCAGAGAACCTGGCTTGGAGTCCCGGCTCTGCCTCTGGTTCCAGCTTCCTGCTGGCCTGCACCCTGGGGGGCAGCAGGTGATGGCTCAAGTACCTGGGCCTCTGCCACCCACCTGCGGGACCTGGAAGGAGTTCCTGGTATCTGGCATTTGGAGCACAAAGGAGCAGACGGAGGATCTCTCTGTCACTCCGTCCCTCCCTTTCAAATGAGAATAAAATAAACAAATGCATGAGCGAGCACTCGCTATACACAGAGCATTGTAGCCCTGTCCTGCTTCCCTGGGATCTTCCTAGTGACACCTTGAAGAGACTGGATTCACTCACTGCCATTTCTTCTCTTCTTTGCCGCGTTGACCAGCATTGACTGAGGGCTCACCCCAGCTCCGCCTGAGTCCTGCTCGGTGGGCAGTCCCGGGAACCCAGAGCTGGGGATCAGAGTTCAGGCGACTCCAGAAACAAAGCATGCAGGCCAGTGAGCCCCAAGGGTGGTTCCTGGGCTCCTGGAGGAGCTGGAGAGACTCCAGCGTGCAAGCCCTCCTCCCAGGCCTCACCGCAGCCGTTCACTTCACAAAGGTCTGTTTGATGCCTCTTATGCTCTCAGCACTCTTGGGGCAGTGGGAACCCTGAACTCTCACAGGAGCTCCAGTCTGAAGGGGGAGGTGGCCAGTACAGCGAAACAGGCAGAAGATGGGGCGTATGGCACAGCCACAAGCACTCCTGGTGAAAATGAAGCGGGGACAAGGTGTTAGGGGGCCGGGGAAGGCTCCACCCAGACACAGCCCTGCAGGAAGTGAGCGAGCTCACAGCCACACGGAGATCTGAGGACAGCGCCGGGGCCAATGCAGTGGCCTGTGTCCTCCAGTGGCGCGTTGGTCACTGCCGCCGTCTGGAATTGTGGGCGCGTGGTGATAACAAACAGCGGGCAGACTCTGGACTGGCTTTAGAAGGAGCTGAAATGCTCCACAGGGGTGGGCATTTGGCTTAGCAGCCACGGTGCTGGTTAAGATGTCCGCATGCTGCATCAGAGTGCCCGCGTCCAACTTACGATTTTATGACGTTTGTTGATTTGCAGCTGTTGAACCATCTTTGCATTTCTGGGATAAATCCCACTTGATCGTGATGTGCGATCTTTTTTAGGTGGTTTTTGATTCGATTTGCTAGTATTTGGTTGAGAACCTTTGCATCTGTGTTCATTAAGGACACTGGTCTGGGGCCTGCTTCCACCAGGGATGAATAAAGCCTCATTTTCTGCTGAAAAAATAAAAAAAGGATATAGGCCTATGATTTCTTTTTTGTGTCGTGTCTTTGTTTGGTTTGGTATCAAATTAATGCAGGCCTGATAGGAAGACTTGGGCGTAATTCCACCCTGGTCAATATTTTGGGGCAGTTTGAAGAGTGTTGGAGTTACTTCCTCTTTGAATGTTTTGTAGAATTCAGTACTAAAGTCATCAGATTCCGGATTTTTCCTTGATGCAAGACTTTTGATTACTGCTTCAATCTCATTGCTAGTTATGGGTCTGTTTAGATTGTCTTTATCTACTTGATAGAATCTTGGTAGCTTATATGAATCCAGGAATTTATCCATTTCTTTGAGATTTTCCAGTTTATTATCATATAGTTCTTCATAGTATTTCCTTATGATCCTTTGTATTTCAGCGGTGTCAGTTGTAATGCCTCTTTTTTCATCTCTAATTTTATCTTATTTTCTCTTTCTGGCTAGAGGTTTGTCTGTTTTATCTTCTCAAAAAATCAACTTTCTGTTTTGATCCTTTGTTTTTTTTTTTAGTTTCAGTTTCATTTATTTCCGCTTTGATTCTTATTATTTCTCACCTCCCGTTGATTTGGGGTTTGATTTGTTCTTGTTTTTCTAAGTCTTCAAGATGCATCATTAGATCTTTGAGACATTTCTCTTTTTTTAACGTAAGCACATAATGCTATAAAAACTTCCCTTTTAATTCTGCTTTTGGTGTATTCCACAGGTTTTGATATGTTGTGTTTTCATTTTCAAAATTAGCATATCTCATAGCTTTTGCTAAAGGTGTCAGTTCAGTCCGCCGCTTCATGCTGCAAAGTGCGTGTCACTCAGCACTTGGTGCAGGGTTGAAATCCCGCAGGGAGGCAGAGTTTTTACCCTGCAAATGAACCTCAGCCCACAGCTCCTGGTAAAGGCCAACCTGCAGGCTCTCTGTGGAGGGAGGGGCTGGGCCAGCAGCAGTCCAGCCAGAACGTGGTCCACGGAGCTTCGGGGTTGACCTGGCCCTCATGGCTGCCGCCGGGTTTTGTTGCAGATGGACAACCACACAAGCATGATGCACATCCACGTGTTCGCGGCCTATTTTGGGCTGACTGTGGCCTGGATCCTGTCAAAGCCTCTGCCCGAGGGAGCCGAGGAGAAAGATAAGACTGCCACGAGCCCCAGTTTGTTTGCGATGCTGGGTAAGGTGGGAGGGGTGGCCGAAGCCTGTGCGGAAAACATCTCTGTGCTTTGCCCGCTTGCCCCGCGATCTGAGGTGTCCCATCCGGGGGGCTCATTCCAGGAGTCCTGTTGAACTCACACCTTGGAAGGAAGCATTGCCTTCCAGAGCCCTTGCTCACGCATAGCCAGCAAAGAGGATACACTGGAGTTTTTTAAGAGATGTGTTTATTTATTTGAGAGGAAGAGTTACAGAGATAGAGGTCTTCCCTCTGCTGGTTCACTCCCCAAATGGCTGCAATGGCCAGAGCTGGGTTGGGCCAATCCGAAGCCAGGAGCCAGGAGCTTCTTCCAGGTCTCCCATGCAGGTGCTTGACTTGAACAGGTGCCCATAGGGGATGCTGGCGTCGCAGGCAGAGGCTTAGCCTACTATGCCACAGTGCCAGCCCTTACATTTGAGTTTAAATAAGTTTATCTGAACAATTTTGCCCTCAATGGAAAGGGGGAAATTGGACAAAGGAAGAAAGCAGAGCCCAGGAGTGGAGGAGGGATCAGGGAACAGGGGTGGGAGGAGAATGGTTCTAATGTGGTGTTCGGAGAGGCTGCAGGGAGAGGGATGAGTCTAGATGGCTGGGAGAGGCTCAGAGGAAGTCAGGCGTGGCGCCCAACAGCAGCAATGGCATAGCGGCATTGCCGTGCGGCGAAATCAACGCAGCAGGTGCATGCCACGCCCTCAGGCTGCAGTTGAGGCCTGGGGTCCGTAGATTTCAGCCTGTCACATGAGATGGTTTCTAGCAAGCTGAGTATTTGGAGGGGAGACATGACTCACCCCAAGTCCCAGAGCGTGCAAAGTGACTGCCCAGGCTTGCCAGCTCCAGGATCCCCCTCGCCTGAAGGCCCCCCCCAGGTCACTGACCCTCTCTGGCCCCAGGCACCCTCTTCTTGTGGATCTTCTGGCCGAGTTTCAACTCCGCTCTGCTGGACATTCCTAAAGAGAGGAAGCTCGCCGTGCTCAACACCTACTACGCCCTCGCGGTCAGCGCGGTGACAGCCACTTCCCTGTCGGCCTGGACACACCCTCAGGGGAAAATCAACCTGGTGAGGAGGGCCTGTGTGCTGGGCAGCAGTAGGTGGGTCAGGCGGGAGGGGTGGCCAGGAGGCTGAGGGACTGTTCCAGCTGTTCCCTGGGCGGGGCGCTGATGCATCAGGGTGACTGCTCCCTGAGCCCGAGAGGTGGCAGTGGGATAAGCCTGGTGATGGAAGGCGTGGATCCCAGTGGAGGGGAAGGCTGCTGTGTGATCTGGGGTAAGCGGTTGACCTCTCTGTGCCTCACCTCATCCACCCACCAGCGATTTCTTTGCAGACTCACATCCACAACGCGGTGCTGGCAGGAGGTGTGGCTGTGGGTGCGTCTTGTCACCTGATCCCTTACCCTTCTGTCGCCATGGGGCTGGGCCTTGTGGCTGGGCTGATCTCCATTTCAGGAGCTGTGTGCTTGCCGGTAAGGAGCTGGACCGGGGACACCTGTGTTTGGGCTTAAAGCAGCAGGCCCCTGGGTCCCTGGGTCCCTGGGTCCCTGGGTCCCTGGCGGGCCCGAGTGTTGGTGCCATGGGCTGCATTAGGCTGGAGTTGGCACTTTCATAGGTTGGCTTCAGGGCCTGGATGGGGGGCCCACACCCCAGTTGGACAGTTCATTGGTTAGGGTGCCGGGGAGCAAATAACAGAGCCCACACGGGTTTGCAGACAGGGAATTGTTGCATGGCTGCAGGGGTGTCACAGAACCCACCAAAGAGGCTGCCACTGGGCGCCCAGAAACGCTGGCACCAGGGACTGGAGTGTGCAGAGCCCAGAATCTCCCTGTTGCACTGTTTCTTTGCTTTCCCTGAATTCCTGCGTTCCTCTCGCCGTAGGCCTGCCCTCTCTTCCACCGCTCGTGCCATGTCGTCTTGTTTAAGAAAGCTGTCAGTGCAATCTCTTAGCCACAATTCCAGATTCTCTGGAGAAGGGGCTCAGTGGTTTAGCTGGGGTGGCAGCGGGACGTGCCGTGGACTCGCGGCTTCCCCAGTGAGCCGTGGGGGGTGGGCGGTGGGAGCAGAAGCACCCGGGGCTGAGAGTCCGGGTCATGGCCACTTCCGGCTGCTTAGTTCTTCCAGGTGGGTGGATCTTCGTTCCTTTATTACTCGCAAGCGCTCACCGTACCGGAGGGCCCCATCGTGGCCGGCTGGTTACGGCGCACTTCTGAGAGCACCACGCAGGGACCACGCAGGCTGGAAGGAGGAAAAGGGAGGATCGTGAGGGCTGAGTGTGGATGAGCAGTGGCTGTGCAGGGGTCCATCTCCACCCCCAAGAAGGGAGAATTTCCCAACAGGTTGATTTGACCGAAGGCGTGGTGGTCTGCCGTCCTGTGTCTCTGAGGTCCTGTGTCTCTGGCTGTGAAACCCCGAGATGAAGGAGCCACGGGCACAGCAGAGGACGTGGCACGTGGGCGTCATCGGGCTCGGAGTCCCTGGCTGTCTCAGTGCCTTGGCTCGCTCGCCTCTGTCCCCAGAGAGGACTGTTCAGAGACCATTTGTTCATTGTGCTGAAGGGTGTTTCAAAAAGTTCATGGAAAATGGAATTAAAAGATAAGTTTGTAGGGGCCGACACTGTGGTGTAGCAGGTTAAATTCCGGCTGTTCCCTGCTAGTGCTCCTGGGAAAGCAGCAGAAGATGGCCCAAGTCCCTGGGCCCCTGCACCCATGTGGGAGACCTGGAAGAAGCTCCTGGCTCCTGGCTTTGGCCTGGCCCAGCCTCTGTCATTGCAGCCCTTTGGGGAGTGAAGGAGCAGATGGAAGATTCTCTCTGTCTCTCCCTCTCTCTCCCTGTAACGCTGCCTTTGAAATAAATAGGTAAATCTTTTTTAAAAGGAGTTAACTTTGGGGTAGACAGTTGCACAGTGGTTAAGAAGCTGCTGGGATGCACACGTTCTATGTTGGAATGCCGGGTTTGAGCCCCAGCCCTGCCCCAGCACTGCTTCCAGGTCCAACTTCCTGCTAAGGCAGACCGGGGGGGGGGGGGGGCAGAAAATAACGCTCAAGTACCCCCATGGGAGGCCCATGATTGAGTTCTAGGCTCCTGGTCCTGCCCAGCTATTGCAAACACTGGGGGAGTGAACCAGTGGTTGGAAGATCTTCCTCTGTCTCTCTGCTTTTCTCTTTCTGCCTTTCAAGTAAAATAAATAAGAAAAATTTTAAAAGGATATCTGTTCATTTGGGGGGCATTTGAAATCTATGCGTGACTTTTTTCATACTATGCATTCTCCACAAACTTTTTGAAGACCCCTTGCATGTTTTAACACTTGACTTGCTTCTCAAGCTATGGTTTAGAGAGGGAGGTGGACAAGTGACCAGAGCCCAGTGTGATGACCGCTGTAGGAACACACCCAAGCCAGCCTGGGACAGGTCAGGAAAGGTTCCCAGAGCGCAGCCTACGCTGACAGTAGAATTAGCCAGGCGAAGAAGTGGGAACGTGTGTTCCAGGCAGAAGGATCGCTGTGCTGAAAGCTCAGTATTGGGGCCGCAGCCGGGGCTGTGGTGTAGCAGCTCAGTCCTCTGCCTGTGGCACCAGCATCCCATATGGATGCCAGTTCATGCCCTGGTGGCTCCACTTCCAATCCGGCTCCCTGCTAATGCACCTGGGGAAGCAGTAGAAGATGGCCCAAGTACTTGGGCCCCTGCACCCACATGGGAGACTCGGTGGAAGCTCCTGGCTCCTGGCTTCAGAGTGGCCCAGCTCCGGCTGTTGCAGCCATTTGCAGAGTGAACCAGTGGATGGAAGATCTCTCTTTATGTCTCTCCATCTCTCTGTAACCCTACCTCTCAAGTAAATAAATGTCTTAAAAAAAAAATTGAAAGAAAGAGAAAGCAAGCTCAGTGGTGAGAAGCGCACATGGCCACAGGACACGGAAAGACATTCTTAGGGCCGAAGCACAGGCTCAGCGGGGAGCCTGGGAGAGGGCGGGTGCCCAGGCGCGTCTCCTGGCTGGTTGAGGATCTGGGTTTTAGGCGGAGGTAGTGGCAGTTACGGAGGGAAGGAGCCTGGTCAGATCTGCGTTGATGTTTCCATCTGTGGGCCTGGGGGGCTGAGTGAGGAGGTGGAGGGAGCGCTGAGTGGAGTCTGGGGTGAGGTCAGACGCTTTCCCTCTGATCAGCTGTGCTAAAGTGTGGCTAGCCCAGGGGGTCTCTGCTGGCCCCTGCCCCCCACCCAGTCCCTGGAGACATTCTAGGGTGGCACGCCGAGTGGAGGGCTGCAAGCTTCGAGCAGCTAGGGACCAGCGCGCTGCTGACTCCCCTGCCAAGCACCGACGGCAACCTCCGCCCCAGGGCCCAATCCCCAGCCCCAGATGGGGGTGGTGCCGATGCAGGCCCCTGCTACACGGAGCGCAGGCGGCGGGTCTGTTGGAAACGCGGAGCACTGGGCTCTACCTCCTGTGTGCTCTGCATCCTAGCGCGGTCCCCGGGTGAGGTGCGTGCACGTTCAAGTCTGAGATGCGCCCCCTTTGGTGGCCCCGGGTGCCAGGCTCTGTGCAGAGGGTGGGTAGGGCACAGGGGTCTCACCTGCAGACCCGCTCACGTTGCCGTTTGTCCCCAGGTGTGTCTTCACCGCGTGCTGAGGATTCACGACACCAGTGGTGTCCACTACACCTTCGGCTTGCCGGGCCTCCTGGGAGGCGTCGCCTACATTGTGCTGATGGTGCTTCAGGTCAGCTGGACCAGCAGTCCCTGGTGAGTCGCTGGGCTCTCCCGCCTTCACACATCCTGCCCCAGGTGGAAGAAATGTGCTCGGCGCCCGGGGCCACGTGCTCCATGGTGAATGCTGGTTGGCTGGCTTATTCAGAAATTCTTCCCACACCCTGCCTTGAGTGCTGTCATCACGTCCCAGGGCTGCTTCCTGCTGAACGGGACAGCCAAGGTGTGGGGCAGAGGCACTCAGTTCCCCAGACCACACAAGCCTGGACTGAGCGGGTCAGGCAGACCCAAGCCAGTGGGTCCTTTCTCAACCCGCCATGGTGGTGGTGAGTGTGCACGGTGCGGTTGGCCTTGAGACTGCTCCGCCCATCCCACGTCCTGGCTGGAGGGTGAGAGCAGGAGGGCTTTCGCTGCCAGGGCTCCCGGGGGGCTGCTGTGGGGTTCAGAGGACCTCGCAAGTTGGTGTAGGTGAGCGCAAACGACAGGAGAGGGCCCTGGCCGAGGTGTGGAGTGCGAGCTGCTGGGCCACAGTGAGGTCCTGTATCCCCTACACCATGGACAGCAGGGGTGCACTTGACTCCCCAGAGCCCCAGCCGTGACCTCCTCCAGGTCACAAGCACTTCCCAGATGTGGCTCCCGCACACGAAGAGAGACTTGGGCACAGGACAGGGCTACAGTTTGACAGATGAGTGGCTGTGGTGATGAGAATAGCACCAATAGGCGTCCCCAGTGTTGATCAGCCACTGCCTAAGTGCCAGGTCTTGGGCCAGAAAGCATGGCGTGTCCCATCTCGTTTGTGAGGATGGATTGCCACCCTCTAGGAAGTGGTCCCATGGGACCATTATCTGCCCGGGTCCCTGGGCTGGAACCCAGTAGGGGAGGTGCTGGGGTGAGAGGTGCTGAGCTCTTGTTACCGGGCGAGGGGGAGGGGGGCTCTCAGAGAAATCGTGGAGCAGCTGGGGTCTCTTCCAGCTCGAGGGTCCCCAATAGCAGAGGAGACCCCAGGCTACCTCCCAGGGCCCCTGCAGCCGTGTGGGAGACCCAGAAGAAGCTCCTGGCTCCTGCCTTCGGACTGGCACAGCTCCAGCCGTTGTGGCCATCTGGGGAGTGAACCAGAGGATGCAAGACCTCTCTCTCTCTGTCTCTCTGTCTCTCTCTGCCTCTCTATAACTGTCTTTTAAATAAATAAAATAAATCTTAAAAAAAAAAAAGATGACTAAGTGGAGACCCAGAGAGGTGGGTGTGGCTGGAAAGGCATTTTAACGTCGCTCCCAGGCTCAGCGCACCCACACAGGGCCACACCCAACCCCCATGAGGGCCCAGGCAGCTGAGAGAGGAAATGACCCTGTGCCTCTGTGACTCATG
The DNA here is from genome assembly GCA_015711505.1 of Sylvilagus bachmani. Lineage (NCBI taxonomy): Eukaryota > Metazoa > Chordata > Mammalia > Lagomorpha > Leporidae > Sylvilagus > Sylvilagus bachmani. The sequence goes on along the minus strand of CM027388.1, from coordinate 16,541,414 downwards.
GCAGGGGGTGACTGGGTGGGGATGTCTCCCATGAGGCTGGCAGGGAACACACACGTGTGAGTTGGTGGGTGAGGGGTTTACGGATCAGTTTCCCTCACCCACAAAAGTGACTGGCCAGGGAGTGAGGCCTCCAGCATGAGCTGCGAGCCTGGCCCGTGATGAGCAAACGCAGGAGCGACAACTACTGGCTCTAAGAAAAGATGCTTAGAACAAGTTTGTTTGAACACAGCACAGTTTATTTATCCATCGTTGATGAGCCTGGGGAGTTTCCTGTTGGGAGCCAGCGTGGACATTCTAGTGGTGCTCCTGTGGACACTCTAGCCGTGTTTTGTCTTCACTTCCTGCAGCATGTGAATGCACTTCTGTTGAGTGCATGCATAGAAATGAATTGCTGGCCGGTGCCTCGGCTCACTAGGCTAATCCTCTGCCTGCGGCGCCGGCACCCCGGGTTCTAGTCCCGGTTGGGGCGCCGATTCTGTCCCGGTTGCTCCTCTTCCAGTCCAGCTCTCTGCTGTGGCCTGGGAGTGCAGTGGAGGATGGCCCAAGTGCTTGGGCCCTGCACCCGCATGGGAGACCGGGAGAAGCACCTGGCTCTTGGCTTCGGATCGGCACGGTGCGCCGGCTGTAGCAGCCATTTGGGGGGTGAACCAACGGAAGGAAGATCTTTCTGTCTCTCTCTCCCCCACTAAGTCTGCCTGTCAAAAAAAAAAAAAAATGAATTGCTGTATCATCCACTCTGCAGCCACGAGCTCGGTGGGTACTGCAGTTTGTGCCGTCTATGCCAGTGCAGCACGAGCACTGCTCTCACTCCCCATACTCTCCATACTCAGTGTTTTCCGCCTTTAATTAACCATCCAGCCACCACGCTTGCTGTTTTTTTATTTTTTAAAATCTGGGGCCAGGCTGGCGCTGTGGCTCACTAGGCTAATCCTCCGCCTTGCGGCGCCGGCACACCGGATTCTAGTTCCGGTCGGGGCACCGGATTCTGTCCCGGTTGCCCCTCTTCCAGGCCAGCTCTCTGCTGTGGCCCGGGAGTGCAGTGGAGGATGGCCCAGGTGCTTGGGCCCTGCACCCCATGGGAGACCAGGAGAAGCACCTGGCTCCTGGCTTCAGATCAGCGCAGTGCGCCGGCGGCCATTGGAGGGTGAACCAACGGCAAAGGAAGACCTTTCTCTCTGTCTCTCTCTCTCACTGTCCACTCTGCCTGTCAAAAAAAAAAAAAAAAAAATCTGGGGCCAGTGCTGTGGCGCAGCAGCGCCGGCATCTCATGTTTGCCCTGGTTCAAGTCCCCGCTGCTCCACTTCCGATCCGGCTCCCTGCTAACGCATCTGGGAAAGCAGTGGAAGACGCCCCAAGAGCTTGGGCCCCTGCCAACCACATGGAGACCCACACTGAGTTTCTGACTCCTGGCTCCTGGCGTTGGATTGGCACAGCTCTGGCTATTGTGGCCATTTGGGGAGTGAACCAGCAGATGGAAGACCTCTCTCTCTCTCTACCTCTGCCTCTCTGTAACTATGCCTTTAAAAATAAATAAATCAATCTTGGGGCCAGTGCTGTGGCGCAGTGGGTTAATGCCCTGGCCTGCAGTGCCGGCATCCCATATGGGCACCGGTTCGAGTGTTGGCGTTCCTCTTCTGATCCAGCTCTCTGCTGTGGTCTGGGAAAGCAGTAGAAGATGGCCCAAGTCCTTGGGCCCCTGCACCTGCCTGGGAGACCAGGAGGAAGCTCCTGGATCCTGGCTGCGGATTGGCACAGCTCCGGCCATTGCGGCCATCTGGGGAGTGAACCAGTGGATGGAAGACCTCTCTCTCTCTCTCTCTCTCTCCCCTCTCTCTGTGTAACTCTGACTTTCAAATAAATAATAAAATAATCTTTCTTTTTAAAGGCAGAGTTAGAGAGGGAGAGACACAGAAAGAGAGAGATCTTCCATCCTCTGGTTCACTCCTCAGATGGCCTCAATGACCAGGGCTAGGTCAGGCCAAAGCCAGGAGCCTGGAACCCCAGAGAGAGAGAGACAGAGAGACAGAGAGACATCGAGAGAGCCACATGTTCAGGAACAGGTCCTGTTAAACCTTTGCTGGGGGTCAGGCAGGGAAGCAGGAGCAGCGAATCCCATTAGGACGGGGGTGGAGCTGACAGCGGTGGTTGGGCCATGTGGCCACCTGGCTTCCAGCCGTGGTGGCAGGGGCTAGAGTCTAGGATGGTGTCCAGGGTGTAGATTACATCATAGATATGACTGTGCCATTTTATTAACATCCCCCCCCTTTTGTTTTTTATAAAGCAAGAGTTGTATGGGATTGCATTAGCCACAAAAGTCCAGGAGGGGTAGAGGGACGTCCCCTGAGCTTCTGATGCCCTGAGTTGTATTGGGGGCTGGAGAGGAAGCAGACTGCTCCAGATAGCCCAGGACAGCAGAACCGGGGCCTGGAGCGTGCCAGGGGGCGGGCCTGCTGAGTGGGCAGTTGGGCAGTGGTCCGTCATCGATGAGCCCCGCGCTCACACGTGAGTGGCAGTGTGGGAGCCCCCTGTGCCCGGATCCCCCGTAGGAAGGTGCAGTCACTGCTTCTCCTGCACTGTGACGAGGGTTCAGCAGAGGGAGCTGGAGTGACCTGGCCAAGGTGGCAGAAGGAGTCGCCCCAGGCGGCTGCAGCTCTGAGCTATGCTTTCCTGCTCTTCAGATTGGGGCCGTCGGCTGCCCCCATGTTGTGGAACCGTTGAGACAAGAAGCAGGAAAGACTCAGACACAGCTGGTTCCGGGCAAGTGTCCTGGGGCCACCGTGAGGGGACCGGCGGTGCCCAGGTGCAGGCCGAACCCTGGGAGACCCACAGCCAGCATCCAGGGTCTCTGTAACAGTTTAACATGAAGTTGATGGGTGAGGTTGCTGGAGGAGAGGGCTCGGGGCATATGTCCCAGCGGTGTGGGTGGGCAGGGGGAGGGTGTGGCGGCCACGCTGTACCCCATCTCGTCCTGGGAGGAGTGAAGCCTTCGTCTCGTTGTCTAACGTAAACCGGGGACTGAGACGGAGGCGACTTGCCCAGCCCCACACAGCTGGGGCTTGAACGTGGGTTTTCTGACTTGTGGTCTGGTTCATTATCCCTGGGATCCAAGGGCCAGAGGAAGCCAGAGGGGATCCTGGGATCCACCTTCCCTCCCCACTTCCCATCTCCTGTGTGTGTGGCTTTGTGAGAAGGCGACGGGAGTGTGGCAGCGGGGAGAGGACACACCCTCCCCCACGTTGCTGCTGTCCGCTTTGTCCCCGATGACCTCTGCAGCCTGATGCCCGGGTGACCCCTGTGCTTTGTCGTTTCTAGGGTCCACTTCCAGGTGCTCATCGACGCTGGGGCGCTCAGCCTGGCCGTGGCGATGGGCCTGGCGTCCGGTCTCCTGGCAGGTCAGTGGGAGCCCCCTCCACCCTCCGCCCTCTGCCCGGCTCTGTCCGTGCCCACCCACTCTGCTCTCGCTCAGCGGGGCGAAGGGCTCAAACTTTGTTTAAAAGAGAGGCAGCCGCGTCATTTCAGCACTGAGAAGGCCCTTTGAGAAGCCGCCTGCCGCAGACTGAGGCCGGAGAAGGGCAAGACTTCACTGGGTTCTCCGTGTGTGTGTCAGGCTGGGGCCTCTCGCGCCCAGGCTGGTGCACCGAAGGCCAAGGAACCCTTACGCCCAGGAGCCTGCCTTCTGCTGCCTAAGACGGCACGACACTGTCACTCAGCGAGTATCTTCAGTCTCTAGGGATGAGCCAGGCACTAGGGACACCACAGCGAACAGCAAATTTCCTGACCTCCCCAGGCTGCCACTCGCGGCGGGGAGGGTATTGATAACAAACAGCCAGACAAGGTATACGGGGTCAGAGGGTGGGAGTGCTGAGGGACCCCCACACATGCATCCCGGGGCGGGGGAAGCTCCCCTTTCACGTGGAGGCCCAGGTGCAGGCATCGTCTCCAGCACTTCATGCAGAGGGCAGCAAGTGCCAAGGTCCTGGGGCAGGAGCGTAGTTGCATGTCTGGGGGTCAGCAGGGAGAACAGTGTGACCCATGTGCAGGGCGTGCGGCCGAGTGGTGCAAGGGGCCTGGAAGCCCTGGTCGGTCTGTAGACAGGGGAGGGGGGGCATCTGCTCCTGCAAGGCGATGGAACAGCAGAGGCTCTCAGGGAGTTACTAATTAGCCAGTCTTCCTTGTACAACAGGCACCATGTGCGCCTGTCCAGACCTGTTCACTTTTGTTCTACAAGAAACATCTCCTATTGGTTAGATGCCCCAGGCAAGGATCCACACCAGAACGCACACAGAATAGTGGCACAGCACTCGCCAATGAGCTATGTGGCCTCGAACACACCCCTGTCCTGTCTCTGGACCACAGTGCCAGCCACATATACCATCTGTTTTTTAAAGATTTATTTATTTTTTACTTGGAAGTCAGAGTTGAGAGAGAGAGAGAATCTTCCATCTGCTGGTTCACTGCAGATGGCCACAATGGCTGGGGTTGGGCCAGGCTGAAATCAGGAACTCGGAGCATCATCCAGGCCTCCCATGTGGGTACAGGGGCCCAAGCACTTGGGCCATCTTCTGCTGCTTTCCCGGGTGCATTAGCAAGGAGCTGGATTTGAAGTGGAGCAGCTGGGACTCAAAGTGGTGGCCATATGGGATGCCTGTATTGCAGGCAGTGGCTTAGCCTACTAAGCCACAATGCCAGCCCTAACACACACTTCTAATTCCATTCTTCCACACACTTTGTGAAGTACTCGCCTATGTTCAGTGTTGTCTAACAGGACAGGAAAAGATTTGTGAGACAGGTTTCCATCAGTGGGGAGTGAAGCCTCTGCTGTCTGGCATATCCACGTGGGCGGTAGGGGCTACTTCTGAGTGTTCCCAGGTGTGTGCGGGTCGCCAGTTGTGCCTGCACACCAGTGTCAGTTAAAGGCACACACCGCAAGAAGAGAACCTGAATTTCACTAAGCTCACACCTGCTCATGCTAATCTGATCTTTCATACACTGGGACTGATCGTGAAAGATACACAGATGTGTCATCAGGAACGTCTTCCTGTCTCACACGACAGGCAAGTGCTCACTTAATGTGACCTGGGAGATCCAGCTGTCCCCGTGGAGCTGGGATTGAGTTGGCTCAGGTGCTCTGGGCAGAGGCGCCGGGGGCGGTGGGGGAGGGGGACAGGAACAAGAACAACTTGGCGTAAGCATGTTGGAGTCGCTCTCTATGGTAGCGCCTGTGTTTTGGTTGAACCGACTTTTTTTTTTTTTTTTTTTTTTTTTTTTGACAAGCAGAGTTAGACAGTGAGAGAGAGACAGAGAGAAAGGTCTTCCTTCCATTGGTTCACCCCCCAAATGGCCGCTACGGCTGGCGCGCTGCAGCCTGTGCACTGCGCAGATCTGAAGCCAGGAGTCAGGTGCTTCTCCTGGTCTCCCATGCGGGTGCAGGACCCAAGCACTCCCTGGCCAAGCAGGAAGAGGGGCAACCAGGACAGAATCTGGCGCCCTGACCAGGACTAGAACCTGGAGTGCCAGCGCCGCAGGAGGAGGATTAGCCTAGTGAGCAGTGGTGCTGGCCCGAACCGACTCTTTAGCCGGGCGTGGGCGCCGTCTGCCGGAGCCCTGCTACCCTGGCTTGGGAAGGCCATCAGATCAGGGACACCGCTGAGGGCAGGCTCAGTCCTTTGCACGCGGCTCCTGCCGGTCCCGTTTGATGGACTTGATCAGGCTGCTCCAGGATGATGGTGCTTGCATTTGTCTTTCTGCTTTAGAGTGGAAGCAAACAGCTTTCTTTCAAGGTCCCGGTCAAGCTACGTCATTCCCTCTCATCTTGAGATGAGTGCTGTGCTCCGAATGTTTTAACATTTTATTGTGAATTTAAACAGGTTTGGTCCTAAATCTCAAAATATGGAGAGCACCTCATGTGGCAAAATTTTTTGATGACCAAGCCTTCTGGGAGGTAAGAATTTTAACCCAATAATATGCTAGATTTCGAGTGCATGAACTTGACAGGGTTTCTGCTGTAGATGTGAACTTGGTGTTCATGGGAGTCAAGACACAAATAACAAAAAGATGTGTTTAAGTGTGTTTGTTTATTTTATTTGACAGGCGGGGTGGAGGGAGGGGGCAGAGAGAGATCCTCCGTCTACTGGTTCACTCCCCAGATGCTCACAACAGCCAGGGCTGGGCTGAGCTGAACCAAAGCCAAGAGCCTGGTATTCAATCCAGGTCTCCCAGGTGGGCGGCAGGTCCCCAGCACCCGGGCCATCATGTGTTGCCTCCCAGGTACGCGTTAGAGAGAGGCTGGAATCACAGCTGGGCTGGGGCTCAACCTCAGGGACTCCAGTACAGCACGTGGGTGTCCTGAACACCGTGTGCACACCTCCGCAGCTTTTTTTTTTTAAGTTTATTTATTTGAAAGGCAGAGTTAGAGAGGCCGAGGCAGAGAGAGGTCTTCCATCTGCTGGTTCACTCCCCAAATGGCTGCAACAGCCAGAGCTGGGCCGATCTGAAGCCAGGAGCCAGGAGCTTCTTCTGGGTCTCCCATATGGGTACAGGGGCCCAAGCACTTGGGCCATCTTCCATTGCTTTCCCAGGCCACAGCAGAGAGCTGGATTGGAAGTGGAGCAGCCAGAACTTGAACTGGCGCCCATATGGGATGCTGGTACTGCAGGCGGTGGCTTTACCCGCTACACCTCAGTGCAGGCCCCTGCAGTTTAGCTTTTAAATGGCTTTATTGCTGGGGCTGGCGCCATGGCTCACTTGGTTAATCCTCCGCCTGTGGTGCCAGCATCCCATATGGGTGCTGGGTTCTAATCCCGGTTGCTCCTCTTCCAGTCCAGCTCTCTGCTGTGGCCCGGGAAGGCAGTGGAGGATGGCCCAAGTGCTTGGGCCCCTGCACCTGGCTCTGGATTGGCACAGTGCCAGCCGCAGCGGCCATTTGAGGAGTGAGCCAATGGAAGGAAGACTTTTCTGTCTGTCTCTGTCTCACTGTTTCTCTCTCACACCGTTTCTAACTACCTGTCAAAAAAAAAAAACAAAAAAAACCAAAAAAAAACAACCCACAAACCACACAGCTCCTGGCTGTTAGCTACCCTGATTCCCAGCTCCACTGTTCTGTGGGCCAAGGTTACTCCACATGCGGTGGTCCCATATCCCAGGCTATAACACAGCCCAGTGCAGAACCAAGGACATGCCCAGCTGGCAGGAGAAAAGACCCCCAGGGAACCTAAGGACTCTCTTTGGAAAATGGAAGACTGGCAGGTGGAAGAGGGAGTTTTTCCGCTGGGAGCTGCTATCCAAATCTGTAAAAGGGCGTGTAGAGGTGAGCCCCTGTCACTGGAGGCATTGAACTCCCAGTGACCCCGGAAGAGCCACACACAGACTTGTCTAACTTCTCTTCTAATCTGGATTCCACGAAGGGGCCTCCAGGGCAGAGGTGTCCACCCGCGCAGTCATTTGCTCTGGCCGCAGGCCGGGCTCCAAATTCCACAAAGCTGTGGCAGGCTTAGTGCCAAGGCTGAGCTTTGGCCCTGAATGAGGATCTAAGTATCCAGATGGCCCTGGACAGAGTAAAGCTCCCCCCCCCCCCACAGCTGTTCATAGGAGACCTGGAGGTTGGTGAGTTTCAAGGGATGAGGTCGGCAGTGTACAGACAAATCCCGTGCTGAATGGTTCATGCTAACACTGGCGTTTGCTCTGCTCTGCCCTAACAGTTTCCTCATCTGGCTGCTGGATTTTAAGCAAGCAGGTCCACGGGAGACGAGAGCTGCGTGGAAGCCACGTTGCCCAGCTTTGTGTGCCACACTCATCACAGCCATGTCCCCTCCCGTGCAAGGAAGCGCGGTCAGGTGTCAACTGCATATTAAAAAACAAAAGATCAAAGATTTGTTTTAGTGCTAATTTAATACCAGTTCTGGTTTCATTAAATATCATGGTTTTCTGGGCTGCAGATGTAATTAAGGTTTTGGTTCAATTTTACTGACGGTGCCTGGATTCTTTCTCACGCCCCCAGATCACCCCTTGCCTCCATCAGCAGTGCAGACAACAGCAAACAGGAAAATTAAGAACTTATAGTCAGTCCTTACAGACATAAAAACATAACGCTTTTTTGTTTCTTTAAGAGTTATTTGATTTGAGAGGCCGAGTTAGACACTGAGAAGCAGCGATCTTCCATCTGCTGATTTACTCTCCAAATGGCCACAATAGCCAGGGCTGGGCCAGGCCTAAGTCAGGAGCCAGAAACTCCATCCGGGTCTCCCACATGGGTGCAGGGGCCCAGAAACTTGGGCCATCCTCTGCTGCTTTCCCAGACGCGTCAGCAGGGAGCTGGGTCTGAAGTGGTACAGCTGGGACTCGAACCTGCACCCATGCGGGATGCCGGTGATGCAGGCGGCAGCTCAGCCCACGGTGCCACAGCGCCGGCCCCAGATGTAAAGCTTTTATTTCTGTATGCAGACACGGGGTCCCCTGAGCACACTGAGAATTGCACTCCAGGG
>CM027388.1:16473489-16532434 GCA_015711505.1 Sylvilagus bachmani | reverse complement strand
CAATGACTCTGCAGTTTTGTGCTATAAAAGGTTTGGTTTCGCATGGAATAAATGAGTCCTCGCTAGACTTGGCTCCCCGCTGCGTCTGATTGTCTCCGGGATCGGGAGGCTGGGGAACGGGCGAGCGGCGCACTCACCTTTCCTCGGACCCAGTCCATCCTTGTACGGGTGGACTCAGACCCTGCAGTCCCTGCACATGTGACTTTAAAAAGTTAACCAGAGTTTAGTACCTAATTATCACATGTATGATTTTATCACATTTATTCAACACACATTTTGGAGTGTCCCGGTGTCTAGTGCTAGGGCCATAGAGACCTCAGGTGGCTAGTGTGCTTGGTGAGGTGCTGAGGGACTGGGGTGAAGGGAAGAGAGAGGCACGTTCACCATATGTCAGTTAAGAACCACGGACGAGCTGGACCAGGATTTACAGGGTGGGAAGTACTTGTGATGGGCTTTAACGGATCAAGGGGGGTCTGGCCGGGAGGCTGGGAGGAGGAGAGCCGCGGCATGCTGAGGAAGGTGTTTCAGGGAGAGGAAGCCACGCGCGCAGGGCGTCAGGGACACGCCTTCCCAGGGCTCACGTGCTGGGTCAGGTGAGGGGGTGCACGCGCATCAACGCTTCAACGTAAAGACACTGAAGAGGGCAACTACAGGTGTCAAAGATGCCCGAGCTGTGACACAACAGGGAGGGACTCAGCATGCCCAGGTTACAGCTTATGGGACGGAAACTGTCGGGGTGGCAAGTCTCGCCCAGGGGCTGGGGACGTGTGCTCCGTCACTGAGCACCCGCAATGAAGAACGAAATGGGGCTGTGTGCAGATGCCCCCCACCCAAAGCAACAAGCACTCAGCTCCGGCTGATGGTGGGGTGCGGGCCCCTGTGCCAGATATGCCAGTTCTCTGGGAAAAGCCAAAATTCAGGCCGCCCCATCCTTGAGAGGGAGAGGTGTCAGAAACACACAGCCTCCCCCACGTGAACACAAAGCGCCACACCCACTCCCATTCCATCCTTCTGTCTGCATCTTGCCGCGTGGTCTCGCGGAAGTCACCAACCTCTCTGTGCCTGTGTCTCCCTTGTAAATGGGACAATGCGGGGCCAGCTCCAGAGCTGCTGGGGCGGGTGACTGACAGGACATGCCTGGGACACGTGATTGCTCAACAGACCTCGGTCATTAGTGCAAGTCAGTGACTTTGCTACTTTTTTCTTTTCTTTCTTAACCCTTTGAAGTTACTCCACGAGTTTCTGGACACAAGGTAGGATCCAACGGGGCTGTGCACCTCGCCAGATCTAAGTTTACCTTCTCTGTATTTCCAAACTGACTTTATAGAGTTGCCAAAATGCCTGCTGCTGGAGCAGGACAGACGTGGTGCGAGCAGCTGCCGGGAGGTGGAGGGAGGGACAGAGGAATACAGCAGTGTCTTAACCTTTTTTTGGACTGGGGACTTCTCTGAAAATCCGTGAGAGCCAGAGACTCTGCCTGTCTGGAAATGAGTGGGACACCAGGTTCCCGTGACTCCCCATCCTCAGGGGCCCATGGAACGGAGGTCAAGGACTCCGAGGCAGCCGATGGAGAGTTCTGTTTTGCTTTCTGGCTGGGGGCGTGGTCAGAAAGGGGAAGGGCAGGCCCCAGGTTTCCAGGATGAATGAGCAGAGATGATCATGACCATGACCGCTCCAGCTTATCAGTAATTGCAACAGGAGAAACCATGGGATGGCTTTTCTTTCCTATCTCGAATCTACCCACAAACTTGAGTAACACTAAGGATAAAAGAGCTACAAAATGTACCCAGAAACTGGAATTTAAGAAGAAATGGTTTTATGCAGGATTTCATTAAAAGCAGCTGTTAAGAGATCTAGGTTTAAAATAAACATTGTCAGAGTTACGTAACTAAACCTACACAAAAGTTATTCATTAAAGGAGGTCTGGTGGCAATTTTAAAAATTAATATATGTTCCCAAGGTTGGCAACAAACCAACTCCTGTATTAAAAAATGTCCTCCTCAACCTCATTCTTGATACTTTAAGAAAATAACAGGGGAGGACCATCAGACAGAGGCAAATTAAGCAACTAAATATAGTCAATGATGTAACAGAAGCTATTGTTAAAAAAAATAAAAGGCAAGATAAAGAATGCAAAATAAACTTACCCAAAAAAGATGAAGGCATTCTGGAAAAATACAGCAATCCCAGGGTATACTATGGGCTTCTCTGTAAAATAATTGGAACATGTAGAGGTTTATAATCTCAAAACACTTTTCTTAGACACACTGACAGATACACTTTCCTGCCCTCGTGAGAGACTTTCCAGTAAGCACAACTGGCGTGAACATTAAATGATCCATGGCATGGACTGAGCCCACCCTGGCTGAGGGACTGGCTCTCTCCGCTCATCTGACACATGCGTCCTGGGGCTACATGTGAAGACACGGCAGCTGGGCTCCCGGGGAGACAGGCAGCCTGCAGAACCCACGCAGGTGAATCAGGCGGGAAAGGTGGAGGAAGGCAGCGACGGCGGCCCTGGCAGTTGGCCAGGAAGACCTCACGAGAGGGTGACGCTGCAGGAAGCACAGGAAGGAGGTGGGCCTGGAGCCACGCAGCAGCAGCTCGACTACAAGTGCAAGGGCCCTGAGGTAGGCACGCTGGTCCAGCAGAGGAGCAGCCATGTGGACCAGGACTGGGATGTGAGGGGCGCAGGCCAGGCAGTGAGGACCCGGCAGAACCCAGCGGCTGGTGAGGGCTCTGTTGTTCACTGAACGACAGGAGATGCCAGGGAGGGTTCTATGAGGAAACGGCCGTGGCTGACACGGGCCAGCTGTGCTGACAGTCCATCAACTAGGACAAGGGGCAAGCCGGAGAGCAGCTGGGAGCCTCTTTCAGCAAGAGTCTGTGATGGACTGAACGGGGGTGGTGGCAATGCAGACATAAAACGTGGTAAGATTCAGGACACAGAAACGGAGGGGCCAGCAGGATTTGCTGGTGGACTGTGAGAGAAAGAGGCAGCATCCCGACAGGCCTCTGAATGCCTAGAAGGCCAGGGCAGCCCTTAACCACGCAGGGAGCACTGTGTGAGGGATGTGCGCTCTCACTGTGTCCACTGCTGGGGCTGTCAGGGAGAACCCACTGACCGCCAGAGCAGGGCACAGAACAGGTGAATTAACTTTTCTCCTCTCCGAATAGCTTCAAGTAATCTCATTAACCTGCACGTGTGGTTTGTAAAGGCTTTCACTACTATCCCACATTAACCAACCATTGCCATTAAGACGGCTTATAAAAATGCTACATGAAGATTATCTTGGGGTTGGCACTTGACCTGGTTAAGATGCTGGTGTAGGTTAAGCCATCGCCTGCAACAGCAGCATCCCACATGGGCAGGAGTTCCTGTCCTGGCTGCTCTACTTCTGCTCCAGCTCCTGCTAATGCACCTGGGGGAGCAGCAGAGGACGGCCCAACTGCTTGGGCCCCTGCACCCACGTGAGATCCTGAAGAAGCTCCTGGCTTTGGCCTGGCCCAGCTCTGGTCAATGGGGAGTGAACCAGAGGATGGTAGATCTCTCTCTCTGTTTCTCCCTTTCTCTTTATCTGTAACTCTGCATTTCAAATACATAAAATATAAATTTAAATTAAAAAAAAAAAAAAGATGCTGGTTGAGACACTGCATCCCATACTGGAGAGCCTACGTCTGAGTCCTGGCTCTGCTTCCAACTCCAGCTTCCTGCTAACTTGCATCCTGGGAGGCGGCAGGTGACAGCTCAAGCAGTTGGGGCCCTGACATCCATGTGGGACACCTGGACTGAATTATTGCTCCAGCCCAGCCATCACAGGCATCTGGAGCGAATCACTGAACGGAAGCTCTGTCTGTATCTCTCTGCCTTGCAAATGAATAAAAAATTCATTAATTAAAATCGGAGGGGGGCATTATGGCACAGCAGGCTAAGCTGCCACTTTGGGATGCTGGCATCCACATCAGAGCACCAGTTCAAGTCCCGGCTGCTACACTTCCAATCCAGCTCCCTGATAATGAGCCTGGGAAAGCAGTGGAGGACGATCTAAGTCATTGGGCCCCTGCACCCATGTGGGAGACCCGGAAGAAGCTCCCAGCTCCTCGATTCAGATTGGCTCAGCTCTGGCTGTTGTGGCCATTTGGAGAGTGAACCAGCGGATGGAAGATCTCTCTCTTTGCCTCTGCTCCTGCCTCTGCCTCTCTGTAACTCTGCCATTCAAATAAATAAATAAATCTTACACACACACACACACACACACACACAACCTTATGATATGTTGAATGCAAAAAGCAGGGACCAAAATTACATTTATATTATAATAACTACATAACAAAATAAGAAAAGAGAGTGAAAGGAAATATACTAAAATATTTAAGAGTGGCAAGATTATTACAGATTCCTTTTTCTACATCTTTGGTAACATAGTTTAATAATAAGTTATGTGAATGAAAGATACAAATAAAATATTTTAAAATGTCTACCATTCCAGATCTAAATGATTTTATTAAAAACTTAGGAAACCTGTGCTTTTAGTCCAGGGGTAGCAGTTTATTCAAGGAGGTAAAATGAAGATACGCGGTGAGTTAGATGGAGGCCAGCCAATGGTGATTGCTGCATGTTTGCAGATATGAGCACAGGCCATGTGATTGCTGCATGTTTGCAGATATGAGCACAGGCCACTGTACCTGGAACACGAAAGAGCTTCCTGTTTTCCTGGTGCCTCCGGGTGAGGCACCAGCCGGGGACCACCAGTGGCCCTTCCCGGAGCTTGCCTTCGACTGCCTTCGCGGGCATGTGCGTTAGAATTGCTTATTTTTCTGTCTAGGAGGAGATGACACCCTGTCGGCGGGAGGCTTAACTGAACCAGCTTGGCTTCCAGAACCTGCTCAAGAGCTAGACAACACACGCTGCTGCTGAGGGTCGGGAGCCACAGAGAAGCAGGGCGTGGAGCCGCCTCCCGCCATCCTGCCCGGGCTCGGGATTAGAGGAAAAACAGCACAGAAGAAAGGAAAGCAAACCACGCAAGGCAACACACACGGGTGGGAGGCGCGGCCAGGGGGGACGCACTGCTGGTGACTGCCTGCCGCCAAAATGCCGATTCTGAAACCCCCACTAAGACGGAATCCCGGCATCCCCAGCAGTGAGGCGGAGCCCGTGTTTGCTCACCTTTAGCGACGTAACCTCCAAAGAGGATCCACATGGATGCGATCAGAGAGCCAAAGGCCAACATGAAACCAATGAAGAGCCAGATCCGAGCACCTGGGAGGAGGAGAACCGGAAGAGGCCGTCAGGACACTTCAGACCCCCAGGAGGACAAACACCCAGACACAAACAACCAAAGCCGAAACTCAGAACTGGGAAAACACACACCCAGCATCTTTCACGAGGGCAGGTGCTGGCCTCTCTGCTCTCGGCTGCTTTGCATATTCTTTTAAAAAAAACAATTATCTGGCTTCAGCCTGGCCCAGCCCTGGTTGTTGTGGCCACTGGGGGAGTGAACCAGCAGATGGAAGATCTCTCTTCTCTCTCTCTCCCCCTTTCTAACTCTGACTTCCAAATAAATATATATTTTTAAAATAAAAACACCCAGTTATCATCCTTTATAGGTCGTGTATTTCAGGAGCATTTATTTACTTTCTCCAACTGCTTCCCCAGGAGAAAATCTCCTAAGATGTCTCGCCACGGGCTCACTCTGCCTGGATTTCTGGAACTGGGCTCCATCCTCCAAGAGCACCTGCAGGCAGCAACACATACACACCAAAAAAGTTCCCATGTGCTGATACCAGGGCTCTGAGGGCTACGACACTCCACCCTCACGGAGGTCAGGCAGTGAACTCAAGGCACGGTGGCTGCCACTCAGGAAAGCGGCGTTAAAATCATGTCAACTTCTAAATCACGTTTGTCTAATATTTATGAAGATTCACTATCAACAAGTGCAGTCATTAGACTGCAGAAAATGAATTCCGAGATGGAATGCTTTACCTAATTAGCATAAATGCATTTTAATTAAAATTGCCTGGCTCAATAAAGAACAGCAAATAGAATATTACATGCTTTTTCTTTTTCTTTTTTTCTTTTTTAAGATTTCTTTGAAAGGCAGAGGCAGAGAGAGAGATGCGTCTTCCATCTGCTGGTTGACTCCCTAACTGGCTGCAAAAGCCAGAGCGCACACTCACACTCGCAGGTTTCCTGCATTACGCAGCCAGCTGGGACCAAAGGCAACTTTCCTGCTACGCCCTCGAACCTCTCTCCTCTGCTCCAGACACAGCCCCACCCTCGCCTGACCTCAAGGAGCCAGACAGGCGGCCCCCCAGGCTCCACCCTCACTTTCAGGACAGACACACGCACAGTCAGATGTTGTTGGTACCTATTCACCTGTTTGACCCAGACAACCTTCACTGTAACTATCACCTCGGACTTGTCCATTCGATACTGCATTAATCCTGTACGAAAGAAAACCAAGAAATCAATCTCTGACTACAAGAAGAAAACTATCCATGACTTCAGATTACCAGATGCGATAGGCTAGCATTTCTCAACTTCAAGGTTAGGCCTCCTGAATCCTGAGTAATGGGTCCCTCTGACCTCAGGCTGGTCCCGTCGAGCACATCCCCAGGCTGGCAGAATCACCAGGCAAGCTGGTGGAAAATTCCCTGGCCTCCCCCCAGAGCTACTGAAGCAGGAAGTCCGGGCGCGGGGCCCAGACCTCTGCGTCTTAACAAGTCCGTCAGGTGTTGCAGAAGCTTGTTGGAATTCAAGAACAGAACTCTCAAGATTTTACCTTGCCGACTGGAACAGATCAAAGGATGATTTTGGCTTGGTTCCATCAGGTTTTCCATTTGTACACATCAGACATACTTGTCATGTAATCATGTATGGCAATGGCAGAGAGACAGAATGGTCCCCAGACAAGCCAACAATTACTTTGGAATGAAATTTTTCTAACAATTTTGTAATAAGGTCCAATGTTTAAGAAAATCATATTTTTAAAAAAACAATTTTTTCACCTGAAGATTTTGTCAAGGACAAATTACAGTGATGCAATCTTGTTTCAATCCCTGATGTGTGCTCTAAACACAGGAAATCTTTCACCAGGGCTGGCGCTGTTAGGCTGTCGCCTGCAACATGGGCATCCCATGTGGGTGTGGGTTTGTGTCCTGGCTGCTCCACTTCCGATCCAGCTCCCTGCTAATGCACCTGGGAAAGCAGTGGAGGATGGCCCAAGTGCTTGGGCCCCTGCACCCATGTGGGAGACCTGGAGGAAGCTCCGGGCTCCTGGCATCTGCCTGGCCTACTCCCAGCTGTTGCAGCCTTTGGGGAGTGAACCAGCAGATGGATAATCAACTTCTCTCTTTCCCTCTATAATTTTGTCTTTCAAATAAATAAATCATTTAAAACATGTTTTTAATTAAAAAAAAAATGTCTTTCAATGACCTTTAGGAAACACCTAAGCTGGGAGAGAACTCTGCTTTCTTTAGAATGTCCATGGAAACATTGGAAATGTCATGGGGTAATGTCCACAGTATATCGAGCTAAGTCATAACAAACATAAACATTTTATATTTATGACTGTGTAGGGGCGTGTGTGTGTGCGCCTACCGCTAGAACACAGGCTTCGTGAGGACGGGGTCCAATCCATCTCATTTCTCACTTTTACTCTCAGGGTCTAGGACACAGCCTGGCACACAGTAGGTACTGAATACAGGAACTCTGATTTCTCACAATGTGAAATCTGGATTTACTAATCCAATGGAAATCTAAGTCTTCGAATGATCAGAATACAGTCATTCTCAGTGGACTCCAAGACAATTAAATTGTCTGAGCACTAACAGATGCGTTTAGAAACAAGCCCAGACGCTCTTAGGCAGTGGCTCTTACGCTCCTTCTTCCCTGCAGAGAGCCAACCGAGCCCGTCTCAGAGTCCGGTGTCCCACCCCACCCCTCTGTCCTCACGGTGGAGACACCTGGGATGGATGTCTCTGCTTGCTCTCTGACACTACTATTTTTATACACAGTCACAAATTTACAGAAAACTTGCAGTATGAACACGTTTCCCCTGAGGCATCTGAAGGTTGGCCTGACGCCCCAGGACCGCCAACGTGTGCTCCTATTTCTTACTGCAAGCTTGTTCTCGTACACACCCACAGCACCCACAGCCACAACCACTACCGCCCTCGGCCCTGCGGCCCTCACTCCAGCTCCCCAACCGTCCCAATCTTGAGTGCCCTCAGTAGCAGAAGGATCCGTGCACAATCCTGGGATACATTTCACCCTCGTGCCTTTCGTGTCCTTGGTCTGCAGCAGGCGTCTGGTCCCGTGTGACTTTTATGACACGTGTACAGTTACAAACCCCGTGCAGTTTGGGTTTAGTTAACGTTTCCTCAGGCTTAGATGCTGGTTATGCATCTGCGGCAGAAACAACCCAGGAACGACAGGTGCTCCCAGTGCCTCCGACCGTGGTGATGTGCACCTTGCGTGAAGCTGCCCAGGGTTCGCCCCCGGGGTCATTAACGAGAATTCAGGCGGAGGCACTCAGCGTCCAGGTAAAGGTGTTCCCCTCTCACCAACCCGCCTCCCTGGGCTTGGACTACAACAACACCCCCACCTGCTCTGCATGGAGAACAGCCCCTGCGGAGCCCAGCCCACCACACCCGGCCCTCAGCTACTGGCTTCTGGACTGAACATGTCAGGAGTACAGGAAGAGAAGCGCTGAACACCACTTATAACATCAACGCGTGCTGGAGACAGAACGAAGACAAGACAGGTGGGGGAGGGAGCAGAAACGAGGAAGGGGCTCATCCTTCTGCACACAGAGCCAATTTTAATCCCTGTTTCCAGGCCCCGTCTGCAGGAGCTCAGGGATTCTGTCAGACAGCACCCACAGGGCTCAGCCCTCTCCGTGCAGAGGCTAAAACTCGGCTCCTGGCGTCTGCTTGTCATCTGTATCCTGGACACGTAGAGGACGTCACCTGCTGAGGAAGGCTGCTCCCACACTACTGCACGGTGTCCGCTCATTTTCAATAGGTTTTGGGAAGGAGACGAAAGAGAATCATTTTTCTGAGGTTTTTAATCAGAACCTCTATATAGTTTTTTAAATTCTCCTCCATTTTAAAAAAAAGATTATTTATTTGAAAGGCTGTTGCAAAGCGGGGGGAAAGGGGAGAGAGAGGCAGAGAAGGGGAGAAAGGGAGAGGGAGAGGGAGAGAACACGCATGTGTGAGCTGGACCAGAAGCAGACGGCCGGACGAGAACGAACACTCATACGGATGCCATCTGCCATCACAGGTGGTGGCCCCACCTGCTGTCCCACAAGGCTGGCCCCATTATTTTGTAAATTTAGCACAAAATATTTTTGGGGCAGCTGGTTGTCACAGAGGTGAAGTCGCTGCTTGGGAAGCATCCCATACTGGAGTGCCTCCTTCAAGCCCTGGTTCCTATGCATCCAATCTAGCTTCCCGCTCACACACACTTTGGGATGCAACAGATGATGGTTAAATACTGGGGTCCTTGTCACCCCTGTGGGAGACCCAGATTGAGTTCTAGATTTCTGGCTTCAGCAAACTTTTTCTTGAAGGTCCCATTGTAAATATTTCAGGCCTGTGGGTCATACAGGCTCTGTCACATCTTCACAAGTAAGCAGCCGTGGGCAATATGTAACCAAAGGATGTGGCTATGTCCCAATTTACAAAACCGCGCTGGCTGTAGTTTGCTAAGCCCCACCTGGCCCACAGCACACCTGGCAACTGTAACCATCTTTTTTTTTAATTTGACTAGTAGAGTTAGACAGTGAGAGAGAGAGAGAGAGAAAGAGAGAGAGAAAGGTCTTCCTTCCATTGGTTCACCCCCCAGATGGCCACCATAGCCGGCACTGTGCTGATCTGAAGCCAGGAGCCAGGTGCTTCCTCTTGGTCTCCCATGTGGGTGCAGGCACCCAAGCACCTGGGCCATCCTCCACTGCCGGCAGGCCACAGCAGAGAGCTGGACTGGAAGAGGGGCAATCGGGACTAGAACCTGGAGCCCATATGGGATGCTGGCTCCGCAGCCAGAGGATTAACCAAGTGAGCCACAGCACCAGCCCCAACTGTAACCATCTTTAGGCAAGGGGTAAACAGGTTATTTTTGGTTTAACTAATTGAAAGAACTATCTGGAAAATTTCAACTTTACATTGAAACAGGGGTTTCTCGGATGGAGAGCTCAGAAAAATGGAGGTTATAATACAATAAAGAATACGAGAACTTTGGAAGAACTAAAGATGACAGAGGGAGAAAACAGGGGCTGGCGCTGTGGCGTAGCGGGTAAGGCCGCTTCTGCAATGCCGGCATCCCATGTGGGCGCAGTTCGGGTACCAGCTGCTCCTCTTCTGATCTAGCTCTTTGCTATAGCCAGTAGAAGATGGCCCAAGTCCTTGGGCCCCTGCACCCATGTAGGAGACCTGGAGGAAGCTCCTGACTTCTGGCTTCAGATCAGCACAGCTCTGGCTGTTGTGGCTATTTAGGGAGGGAACCAGTGGATGGAGGACCTCTCTCTCTCTCTCTCTCCCTCTCCCTCTCCCTCACCTTCTCTCTGTGTAACTCTTTCAAATAAATAAATAAATCTTTAAAAAAAATAAAATTTGTAAAAAAGAGGGAGAAAATGCAAAAGAGAGAAATGCCAGAAGTTCCAGGGAAAACAAGATGTTGCTTCCACAGATGTAAGCAACTGCCCACATGAGAACAGCATTGAAGAGTGAAGTAGATTCCAGGGAAGACATACGTGTTCTTTCAATCAACAAGATAAGGGCAACCACAAACTCCAAGAAAAACACCAAATATGAAAAGCATGATGAAGACAATGAAATTAACATATACTACAACCTAAGTAACACGTGGTAGGTGCGACAATATTTGCTAAATGAACTTGAAAATCTTAAGCATCATGGGGTTGTGGTATTGAAACTGCTCTTGGCCGGCGCTGCGGCTCAACAGGCTAATCCTCTGCCTTGCGGCGCTGGCACACTGGGTTCTAGTCCCGGTCGGGGCGCCGGATTCTGTCCCGGTTGCCCCTCTTCCAGGCCAGCTCTCTGCTGTGGCCCGGGAGTGCAGTGGAGGATGGCCCAAGTGCTTGGGTCTTGCACCCCATGGGAGACCAGGAGAGGCACATGGCTCCTGCCATCGGATCAGCGCAGTGCGCCGGCCGCGGCGGCCATTGGAGGGTGAACCAATGGCAAAAGGAAGACCTTTCTCTCTCTCTCTCTCTCACTGTCCACTCTGCCTGTAAAAAAAAAAAGAGAAAAGAAACTGCTCTTATAACTTGATCTCATTTTGCAGTGAATTTTGTTTGCCTTTCAAAAATTTTTTTTTAATTTTCAGCAGAAATATGCCTGTTAAAATCTGTCAGGCCACATCATTCCTCTGCTCAAAACTCTTCAATGGCTTCCTTTACAGTCACCGTGAAAGCAGAGCCTCGGAGCAGCCTCAGGCCCTGCATCATCAGCCCCTCGCCACCACGCCAGGCGTGTCAGCTACTTTCCTTGATCCCCCTACTCCAGCCTCACTGCCCTCCTTGCCACAGAACATTGGCACTTGCTGTTCCGTGCTCAGCTTCCGCATTTTCTTCAAGTCTACTCGAAACCGCCTTCTTAGGGAGACCCTCCTGTTTAAAGATTTCAATACTTTGAGGCCAGCGCTGTGGCACAATGGGTTAAGCTGCTGCCTGTGGCGCCTGCATCCCTTATGGGCACCAGTTCAAGTGCTGGCTGCTCCACTCCTGATCCAGCTCCCTGCTAATGTGCCTGGGAAAGCAGAAGATGGCCTGAGGGCTTGGGCCCCTACACCTATGTGAGAGACCTGGAAGAAGCTCCTGGCTCCTGGTTTTGGTCTGGCCCAGCTCTGGCTGTTGCGGTCATTTGAGGAGTGAAATCAGCAGGTGGAAGACCTCTCTCTGTAACTCTGCCTTCCAAAACATAAATAAATCTTTTTTTTTTTTTTTGACAGGCAGAGTGGACAGTGAGAGAGAGAGACAGAGAGAAAGGTCTTCCTTTGCCGTTGGTTCACCCTCCAATGGCCGCCGCGGTCGGCGCGCTGCGGCCGGCGCACCGTGCTCATCCGATGGCAGGAGCCAGGAGCCAGGTGCTTTTCCTGGTCTCCCCATGGGGTGCAAGACCCAAGCACCTGGGCCATCGTCCACTGCACTCCTGGGCCACAGCAGAGGGCTGGCCTGGAAGAGGGGCAACCGGGACAGAATCCGGTGCCCCGACCGGGACTAGAACCCGGTGTGCCGGTGCCGCAAGGCGGAGGATTAGCCTGTTGAGCCACGGCGCCGGCCACAAAACATAAATAAATCTTTAAAAAAAAAAGCTGTCTACACTCACTTCCTGCTGACATCTCATCTGCCCTCTCTGCCTTGCTGTTTTCTCAGCTGCAGTTACCGTTATCTAACATGCCATACATTCAGTCCTCCGCGACTACCTGCCTCACCCATTAGCATACACTTCCCATAAAGCTGTGGATTTTCTCCAGTAACTGCTCACTCCCTGCGACCCTCAGCAGGGCCTGGATTATAAAGCTTTACCAACAGTGGCTGGATGAATGAATAATCTCGTAGGCGAAGAACAAGGACACTGTTTCTGACCTACATGTAAATGTACAAACACTTGAAGCAAAGAGCTGAGAGGCCAGCTGGGCAGAGCTGGGACAGCGAGAGGAGCCGCAGAAGGAATAAGAACAGGGGTGCTGCTCTTTGCAAGTCCTCTCTGTCATGTGACGTTCAGGTCGTGTCCAGTGCTGATTTGACAACATTTAAACATTTTAAGCCTATGAGTCATATGCAAGACAATTCTGTCTGGCGAGCATCTCTCTACATAGCATCAGTGACACTTACATTAGGAAGGCGATAGTTGCTATCACGCCACAGGCATGATATGAGTGGTTGAAGTCCTCCATAGTGGGGTAAATAACAGCTGCATCTATGATAATCCACCAGCCTGTAAAAAACTAACGCAAACAACAGACAGACATAAAAAGGGATACCAGTGAGAAATTTTAGCAACTTCACGTCTTGTTGGCCAAAAAGAAAGCAAGGTAGAGGCCGGCACTGAGGCACAGTGGGTAAAGCCGCCGCCTACAGTGCCAGCATCCCATATGGGTGCTGGTTTGAGTCCTGGTTGCTCCACTTCCGTTCCAGCTCTCTGCTATGGCCTGGGAAAGCAGCAGAAGATGACCCAAGTCCTTGGGCCCCTGCACCGAGTGGGAAACCTGGAGGAAGCTCCATCTTCAGATCAGCTCAGCTCCAGCCATTGCGGCCATTTGGGGAGTGAGGCAGCAAATGGAAGACCTCCTCTCTGTCTGTTTCTCTTTCTGCCTCTCTGTAACTCTGAGTTTCAAATAAGTAAATCTTTAAAATAAATACATTTAAAAAAGCAAGGTGCATGCTCAGCAGTGTCTTGAATGTAAACTGCACGTGGCTTAACAGCAGGTGCACTAAATCTCCCAGTAATTCACGTGAACTTTCCTCCTAAACCTTCTCTAGTCATTATTTCATACTATCACAATGAGGTCAGGAACCTGAGATTGTGAACTGGAAGTACAGTGCACATTCAAACGGGCAGAGGCGCCCTGTTACTGACATGGAATAATCATCCAGAAAGATATTATCACAAATGAAGATCAAATTAGTGGCACCTTTGGCCCAGAGGTAAAGATGTCTGAGAGCCACACTGGAGCGCCTGGGTTGATATCGGCTCTGTCTCTGGCTCCAGCTCCCGACTAATGCAGAGCCGGGGAGTGGGGTGGAGGGGGGCAGTGGTGAAGGTTCAGGTAACTGGGATCCTGCTATCACCTGAGACCTCGGCTGTGGTTTCCCAGGTCCACCGGGCCCAGCCCTGGCCAACGCAGGCGTGTCAGGGAGGAACCCAGAGGATGGAAGTGCTCTCTCCCTGTCCTCAAACTTCTCAGTTTTTAAAACATGAAGAAAAAATTGCTCAGATTGATATGAGGAACATATTGCAGGCAGTTTCAGCTACATTCTTGGTGCTGTGGATGAAAACAGCTCTGCAGCCCTGCTCGCCCTGGGATGGATCACATTCAGCACAGCCCAGGGACGGTGCAGGTGTGATCTGAAACTCAGTTTAAACAGATTATAACTCAGCTACTTGAACTTGGCTTTCGATAATAACGAAGGCAAATAATATATTAAAAAGCAACAGTGCATACATTTTTATCATTTGAGCAGAAACTTTGAAATGACAAGTAGCATAGGCGGTTTTTGTCTTTTTTTTTTTTTTTAAAGGTTTATTTATTTATTTGAAGGTAAGAGTTACATAGAGAGGGAGAGATCTTCCATCTACTGGTTCACTCCCCAGATGGCTGCAATGGCCAGGGCTGGGCCAAGCTGAAGCCAGGAGCTGCTTCTTGGTCTCCCACATGGTGGCAGGGGCCCAAGCACTTGGGTTATCTCCTGCTACTTTCCCAGTCGCATTAGCAAGGAGCTGGATTGGAAGTGGCACAGCCAGGGGACACACTGGCACCCATTTGGGACGCCGGCATCACAGGCAGTGGCTTTAGCTGCTACACGACAACGGCAGCCCCGGAAGGTTTCCAAAGTAACCTGTTTCCTGCTTGGACTCGTACCCCTGCCCTAGTTATGGGAAATGCCATTTTCTCACAAGTTTTTGTTTTTTTTTTTTTGACAGGCAGAGTTAGACAGTGAGAGAGAGAGACAGAGAGAGAAAGGTCTTCCTTCTGTTGGTTCACCCCTCAAATGGCTGCTACGGCCGCAGGTGTTTCCTCCTGGTCTCCCATGCGGGTGCAGGGCCCAAGCACTTGGGCCATCCTCCACTGCACTCCTGGACCACAGCAGAGAACTGGACTGGAAGAGGGGCAACCGGGACAGAATCCAGAGCCCCAACCAGGACTAGAACCTGGGGTGCCGGCGCCACAGGCAGAGAATTAGCCTAGTGAGCAGTGGCACCAGCATTCTCACAAGTATTTTAAAATAAGTATGTTAGCCTAATCAAATTACTCTCATCAGGTTACACACAGATCCATACTCTACTAATGATACTATCACTGGCCAGCATGAAAACTTATTCACTATTTTTAACCCTTAAATCAATATATTTAAGACATTTTCTTCATAGAAAAAATTTTTTAAAAAATTTAAAGCTTTGAAAAAATATCTGTAAATTAAGTTTCTACAGTGGTATTAAATTTTGCCATTAATTTGGAAAAATGCAGGATGTTTCTCGTAATTTAAAACATCAGAAATCAGGCAAAGAGGAAAGACTTACTTTATAATTTGCTTAAAGTGCACCCTTTAGAGCACACGATGCCGTAAGATCCCGAGACACAAATATCACGGGTGGGCGCTGCGGCACAGCAATCAGCTGCTGCTTGGCGTGCCTGCACCCACACCAGGGTGTCTGGGACTGGGCGCCGCCTCCACTTCTGATCCAGCTTCCTGCTGACGTGCCTGCAAGGCGGCAGGTAGCAGCCCAAGAGCTGGGGTCCCTGACGCCCTCACTGAAGACCCGGGTGGAGTTCCCGGGTCCTGGCGTCCGCCTGGGCCAGCCCTGCCCGCTGCAGGCGTTTGGGGATCAATCAGCAGGTGGAAGAGCTCTCTTTCTCTCCCCCCTCTACCACTCTGCCTTTCAAATAAATAAAATATATATTCTTTAAAAAACCAACAGCTGGGGCCGCGCTGTGGCAGAGCAGTGAACTGCTGCCTGCAATGCTGGCACCCTACATGGCGCTGCTTCAGTCCCGCTACAAACCTGCCCTGCTAATGGCCTGGGGAAGCAGGAGACGCCCAAGCGGCCGGGCCCCTCCACCCGACTCGGAGGCCTGGATGAAGCTCCTGGTCTGGCCCAGTCAGCAAGGCTGTGGCAGCCATCGGGAGTGAGCCAGCCAACAGGAGATTTGTCTTTCTGTAACTCTCTCAAATAAACCTTCTAAGAAAATCAACAATTACTCAAACTCAGCGTAGTTCAAAGATAAAACAAATAGCACATATTTGAAAACATCCCAGAGAATCCAAACCCACGGCCACCAACACTGGGAGACACGGACGGCCCCGGCTCCCGCCCACCAGCACTCACAAGAACCCCAGCGGCCACGGACGCGATGGTGTTGCGCTTCTCCCCCCAGTCCACGCACTCGGAGCACCTCACGCCTTCTAGGAGTCCCGACATCCTCTCGGCCACAGCGCACACACGGCTGCTGCTGCTCCACCACCTGCTGCAGTCCTCACTTACGCTCCTGGAAAGAACGGACGGTTCAGGCCGGTTGAATGGAAGTATCACAAACGACTATTCGACCTGGCTTTTGATAAATCTTCACGTTTTATCTCTGGAAAACAAAATCTGGATTCATTCAGTGTTTTTCTTTTAGTTTAAAAGACGGTTTTGGTATATTTCAGTAATATGGATAAAAATGGGCATCCAATTACTGAAAATGTTTACTGCTGACCACTAAAGAAGAATCTGTCACACCTAATAACGATATATAAGACGGGGGTCAGTGCTACGGCATGGCTGCGCCACCGGCTTCCCACCTGGCACCTGTTTGAGTCCTGGCTGCTCCACTTCCAATCCAGCTCCAAAGATGACCCAAGAGCCCGGGCCCCTGCTCCAAGTAGGAGACCCGGAAGAAGCTCCTGGCTCCTTGCTTTGGTCTGGCCCAGCCCTGGCTGTTGCGACCATTGGGGGAGTGAAGCAGTGGATGGACGATCTCTTTTTTTGTTGCTTCGTTTCTCTCTGTAATTCTGACTTTCAAATAAATAAATAAATCTTAAAAAGATAAGAGAGAAACCAAACCAACCCTGCTGTTCTGCTTGTCAGAGTTTGACAAAACTTGCAAGTTTGACAAAATCCTCACTTACACTGGTGCCATGGCTCACTTTGCTAATACTCTGCCTGCAGCGCTGGTACCCCGGGTTCTAGTGCCGTTTGCTCCTCTTCCAGTCCAGCTCTCTGCTGTGGCCCGGCACGGCAGTGGAGGATGGCCCAAGTGCTTGGGCCCTGCTCCCGCATGGGAGACCAGGAGAAGCACCTGGCTCCTGGTTTCGGATTGAAGAGCACACCGGCCGTAGCGGCCATTTGGGGGGTGAACCAATGGAAGGAAGACCTTTCTCTCTGTCTCTCTCTCTCTAACTCTGCATGTCAAAAAAAAAAAAATCCTCACTTAAAAGCTGCAGGTACTGAGGCCAGCGCTGTGGCACAGCAGGCTAAGCTTCTGCCTTCGCGCTGGTGTCCCACAGGCTCTGGTTCGTGTCCCTGCTGCTTCTCTTCCAATCCAGTTCCCTGCTAACGTGCCTGGGAAAGCAGTGGAAGACAGCCTAAGCAGGTGGGCTCCTGCTCCCACGTGGGAGACCTGCAAGAAGCTCCTGGCTTCAGATCGGCCCAGCTCTGGCTGTTGTGGCCATCTGGGGAGTGAACCAGCAGATAGACCTTTCTGTCTCTGTCTGTACAAATACAATAATGGTCAGAAACCCGCACAAAGGGCCTTTACCCAGTACCTAACTACCCCTGTAAAAGCTGCAGCCAGCCATGCCTCAGAGGCCTCGGGGTTCAGGGCTGCTGGCCCACTTCTACTCTCTCAAGAGTATACTTTCAGGGCCAGCGTTGTGACACAGTAGGCTAAGCCGCAGCCTGTCTCGCCAGCATCTCATATGGGTGTCAGTTTGTGTCCCAGCTGCTCTGCTTCCGATCTGCTTATGGCCTGGGAAAGCGGTGGAAGATGGCCCAGGTGCTTGGGTCCCTGTGCCCTAGAAGAAGCTCCTGGCTTCAGATCAGCCCAGCTCTGGCCATTGCAGCCACCTGGGGAGTGAACCAGTGGATGGAAGACCTTTCTCTCGGTCTCTCCCTCTGTCTATAACTCTTCTCAAAATAAACAAACAAACAAAAAAATCTTTAAAAAAAAAAAAAGTTCCTTCCCTCCTGTAGTAACAACTTCGGGGCCTGCCTGTGACACAGGGGTTAAGCCCTCGCTGCAGCTCTGGCAGCCTGTGTGGGTGCAGGTTCAACTTCCAGGTGGTCCACTTCCACTTCCAAGCTGGTTCCCTACTGACGCGTCCGGGAGAGCAGCAGAGAACGGCCGCAGGGCGTGGGCATCTGCCACCCATGCGTGGGAGACCCTGACGGAGTTCCAGACTCCTGGCTTTGGTCTGGCCCAGTCCTGGCTATTACGGCAACTTGGGGCAGTGAACCAGAGGATGGAAGACCTCTCTCTCTCTGTGTCTCTCCCTCTGTGTGTAACTCTACCTCTCAAATAAATAGCTTAAAGGAATAGAAATAAACCTCTACTGTCAGGCTTGTGGTTCGTCTGAGCCTCCTTCCGTCCACTGTCCCAGGTTCCAAGAACCTGGTCCCCGCCTGCCTAGTCCCGTCCAGACAACAGAAGAGGCACTTCCATTTTCTCACAGGACGTGTGTTCTTCACAGCCAGATTACGGAATCGAACCCACACCATTTCCTTGCACTGCATTGCTGTTTCCTCGCCAAGCCAGCTTTTCGGTGGCATTCCTGAAAACACCCGTTTTAATATCTCTGACTCCGGGTCACATTAATGCAAACAAACAGACAAGTCGCTATCTAAATTCCCACAGCCGACCTCAACTCTTATCAAACCACACAAGCAGCCTTCCCCGCTGGGCCGCGAGGACCTGGCCCGCCGTGCCGCCGGCTCCGAACCGAGCAGCGCCCACTCCGTGCCCGGACTCACGCCGCCGTCCGCATCCCGGACACTCTCCCCGCACTGCTCGGAGCTGAACCGGCGCTCGGACAGGTTCCCGGGGAACAGCTGCTCCCGCCGGCCTCCCCGGGAGGGACAGCGAAGCCAGCCCGGGCTTCCGCGCGGATCCGGGCGCGCCCCGCTGCGGCCCCTGCCCGCAGGCCCCGGGACGCGGACCCCGCCCGGCCGGACCGCACGCCCTCTGGGGTCTCGGCTCTCTAGCAGGGGTGCGAGACGGTCTCCAGGGGGCTGATGTCCCCGGGCACTGACCCCTGCCCTGACGGAGTCTGGACGCGGTCGGGACAGACAGCAGGAAGTGGCCAGCGAGATCCAGGGACGCACAGCTCGCGCCGGCGGCTTCCCGGAGGGTGTCGGCATCAGCTGGCCAGACAGTCCGCGCCTGCCTTCCCCCCGAACTCCGCCCGGCACTTACGTCCAGCCCTGCCCGGGCTGTGGGGTCGGGAGCCCGGGGTCGCGCCGCACCCGGCACCTTCACTGCGCTCAGGCTTCTCCCACGAAAACAAAACAGCCGCAGGCCTCCAGACACCCGGATGTGGCAGCTCCGCCTCCCGCCCAGCCGGGCTCAGTCGCGCACGCGCAAGGACTGGAGCCCGGAAGCTGTGGTGCCCCGAGGGAGCCACGCCCACCGAGCCGCTGAACCCGCGCATGCTCGGGCTCTGGCTTCGGGCGCTTCGGTGGCTCTTGAGGGGCTGTGGTGGTTTTGAGGGCGCCGTGTAAAAGTCGGCGGAGGAAGTCGCTCTGTGCTCTAGCCTTTCGAGAGGGAGGAGTTCGTTGGGCCTTTGTACGCCGCCTGAAGTGAGGCGGCAAACTGCCGTGCGAGGCTTGGTGCGTCGCTGTCTCAGTGGGTCGCAGCACAGGTGCGGGGTGCGGGTTCGCGGCCCCCCAGCACCGCACACTCGGGATTCTGGTCTTGTTTGTTTTCTCGGAGCCCGGCCCCGCCTGCCCAGTCCCCAGAGGCAGGAGCTTCGTGGGCTCCGGTCCCGGCACGGTGACCCCTTCCTTTGCCCCGGGCGCTGCGGACCGATGCGGCGGATAATTCAGTTTATGGAGGACCGGTCAGTGCATTGTAGGATACTGATCCGCATCCCCCGCGTCCTCCCGCCGGATGCAAGCAGCTCCTCCTCCCGTGGGGACCGCCAGACGCGGCCAGATAGCCCCTCCGGGGAAGCGCACCTGTGCGGAGAGCCCCTGGTGGGGGGTCGTGCGGGCTCTCGGGACGTTGCCCTCCTGGAAGCGGAGGAGGAGAAGCTAATTCTTGGCTGCAGGAAGGGCTCGCCCCTCTTCCAGCAGAGTCGATCGTTGCCCGGGGGTGGTGGGTCGGGGCCAGCCGAGGAGAAAATGCAGGTCAAGGGCCGGCTCGGGAAGCTCCGCCGCAGGAAGTCGGCAGATGCCACTACCTCGCTCGTCCCGGAGGCGCTTCCGGCCTCTGCGGCGGCAGGTGCTGCACCAGGGGACCTCCGCGGTCAGGCCGGGACGACTCTAGGCTGCAGCCGAAGGACCGCGGCGGGCGGAGCAGGCTCCTCTCACTTAGGTCTGTGGCTGAGAGGCCCACACGTTCATCTTAGTCCTCGTGTAGCGACGGTTTCTGAGTAGGTGCCTGTGTGTCCTTTGAGGCCTGAAATCTGTGTAGCCCGGGCCTTTGGAGGGGACGTTCGCAGGCTAATTAATAGGCTAAACGGTACAGTACAGTCCATGACCTATCTATCTTATTATTTATTTATTATCCCCAAATGGCTGCAAGGGTCCTGGCCGGAGCCGGGTCTCCCAAGTGCATGCAGAATCCCAAGCACTTGGGCCATCTTCCACTGCTTGCCCAGGTGCGTTAGCAGGGAGCTGGATCGGAAGTGGAGCAGCGGGGACTTGAACCAGCGCCCATATGTTGGCGCTGCAGGCAGCAGCGTTACCCCATGCTACAGCTCCACCCCGTGACCTAGTTTGAAATGAGCATCATTCTTAGCTCAGGATTAAAAGCTGATTGTGACAGTTTAATGTCTCACGGTGGAGGAATGTAGCACGGGTGGTTCTTAATGAGACCTGCACATGTCTGTGAGATGACCAGTTATTAGCCTACCAGCCACACTAAACCTTGACTTCGGCTTCTACAGCTAAGAGCTGAGAGGAAAGGTATCAACTTGCCTTTTTCTGTGCAGTCTCTTATCCCCCCCCCCCTTTAACTTTAAGATGATTTTTAAAATATTTTAGAAACATGAGTAGTCATCTTTATATTGCTGCTAGACCAAAGTGTGTGCTCAGTTTGTTCTTCTCAGTATTGGGAAAGGCCACAGGAGTAGTGAGTGCTTGTCGTTTGTAGATAGAATGGAGCTGTTAGAAACAGGAAATGCCAGTGCAGCGAAACCTTTAGGAATAACCAGCCCTGACTTGCCAGCTCATCTCAGAACTGTTCTGTAGCTGAAGAAACAAACTGTGGGGCCGGCGGCATGGCTCACTAGGCTAATCCTCCACCTGAGGCGCCAGCATCCCGAGTTCTAGTCCCAGTTGGGGCGCCGGATTCTGTCCCGGTTGCTCCTCTTCCAGTCCAGCTCTCTGCTGTGGCCCGGGAGTGCAGTGGAGGATGGTCCAAGTGCTTGGGCCCTGCACCCGCATGGGAGACCAGGAGGAAGCGCCTGGCTCCTGGTTTCAGATTGGCGCAGCGCGCCGGCTGTAGTGGCCATTTGAGGGGTGAACCAATGGAAGGAAGACCTTTCTCTCTGTCTCTCTCTCTCTCTCACTGTCTAACTCTGCCTGTCAAAAAATAAAAAAGAAACAAACTGTGGAACAGCTGTACCAAATAATGTTGGTAGTTTGAGGTATGTACTGCAGGTATATTAAAAACAAATGAAAAACCCTTGAAAGCCATTGTCAGAAAGATCCGGTGAACCATTTATGGGATTTATCACAGGCTACTTGTCAGAAAGACTACATCTAATTTGCTAAAGTCAAAATGGCAGGCTGTCACCATGAAGATGGGAGAGTCCTGGACCTTATTTCTGGTGAGCCGGCAGTCCTGGTTGTCAGGCGCTGTCCCTGGATGTTCCAGGAAACCCTTCCCGAATGCAGAGACTTGCTTTTCAGTAATGCGTGGGAAAGACTGGAGAAAGTACAAAACCCATCGGGTGCCCCCGCCACCACCACAAAAGAGGCCAAAGTCAGCATCGTTTTTAGTGGAAAATGAATATGGCAATTGTCTGCCTTCTGTCAGCTGACCTGGCCCCCATGACGGTGGCTTGTGGTGAGGCATCATCCCTTGTTGCATCCTCTCAGAGCAACTTAAGTTCTGAAGTGTGTGCTCAAGACTAATCCTGGGTGTTAACAGTCCAGTTAATAGTTGTGGTTTCTATGGAGCTACTGCTAGTCTATTGTTAACTTTCTAAGAGTTCAGATAATGAAAATAACAAGTACAGTAGCATGCAGCCAGGTCCGGTGCTGTGACGTAGCAGGTAAGGCCACTGCCTGCACTGCTGGCATCCCAAATGGGTGCTAGTTTGAGTCCCGGATGCTCCACTTCCAATCTAGCTCTCTGTTATGGCCTGGGAAAGCAGTGGGCGATGGCCCAAGTCATTGGGCCCCTGCATCTGCATAGGAGACCCAGAAGAAGCTCCTAGCTTTGGATGGGTCCAGCTCCAGCCATAGGGACCATTTGGGGAGTGAGCCAGTAGATGGAAGATTCTCTCTGTCCTCTGTCTGCCTGCCTCCGCCTCTGTAACTCTGCCTTTCAAATAATTTTTTTTTTTTTTTTTTTTTACAGGCAGAGTGGATAGTGAGAGAGAGAGACAGAGAGAAAGGTCTTCCTTTACTGTTGGTTCACCTTCCAATGGCCGCTGCAGCTGGCATACCACGCTGATCCGAAGCCAGGAGCCAGGTGCTTCTCCTGGTCTCCCATGGGGTGCAGGGCCCAAGCATTTGGGCCATCCTCCACTGCACTCCCTGGCCACAGCAGAGAGCTGGCCTGGAAGAGGAGCAACCGAGACTAGAACCCGGAGTACCGGCACCGCAGGCAGAGGATTAGCCTAGTGAGCTGCTGCGCCGTCCATAAATAAATCTTAAAAACAAACAAACAAACAAGCCAATAGCATGCAGCCTTAACTGAAGCTACTGCAGGAGAAGGCTATGCGGCTGTGCTACTTTAATGACAGGTGGAAGGACACATACCGCTGGCTCGGAGGTAAGTTACCCAGACAGAGCGAACTGCAGAATATGCAGAGGAGAATCTGGGTTGGCCACGGTGGAGAGGGGAATGTGAAGACACACTTGGAGGCTGAATCTCACAAGTCCTGAAGGACTTTTGAATCAATTCAGTATTTTCTGTCTCCCCAAAGACACCAATGCTCAGTCAAAAATCACAGCATCCCATCTGGACGCCATTTTGAGTCTGGCTGCTCCACTTCCAATCTAACTCCCTGCTAAGGTGCCTGGGAAAGCAATGGAAGATGGCCCAAGTACATGGGCCCCTGCCCCCTCATGGGAGACCTGGAAGAATCTCCTGGCTTCAGATCAGCCCAGCTCTGGCCTTTGCAGCCATCTGGGGAGTGAACCAGCAGGTGAAAGATTCTCTCTGTCTCTGTGACTCTGCCTTTCAAATAAATAAATAAATCTTAAAAAAAAAAAAAAAATCTCCACTGCTGAGTTAGCACACAAACGAACATGCATTATGCTATAGTTCCCTTGATTGTTTGAAACAGTGAAGTTTCGTTTCCTAGTTCAGAAGCTGCAACCAAACAGTGTTGTGGGCAAGCAGAGGGGGAAGCAGGTAGCAGATGAGCCGGCTTAGAGTGTACATCTGCTCTGCCGGTTCTTACCAAGGATCGTGCTCTCGGCCATTCGTCGGGACGCATGGAGTCATGGCAATAGAGTTTTCCCCTTAGCTCTGAGGCACTTTGATGTGAAAAACACAATTTCAAGTCATCTTGATTTCTATGAAGATTTTAGTGAAACCTCAGAAAACATAAAAGGTTGTTGACATCTTGTCTAAATGCAAACTCAACTTGGCTTATCAGCATATTCGGTGAAGAGTGCAGATGTAAGTGTGGGCAAATTCCGTTCGGTCTGCAGCCTTCTTAGTAACGAAACAGAAAGATCTTGCCTGTCGAGTCCTGCTCGCCCCGTACACAAGACTGCCGGGAAGGGTGTGAGTTGTTCCCTGTGATACTGAGGCTTTCGTAATGAGAGTTTTTGGTTACTTTTCAGTTTCCTCAAAACATGTGGCATCACTTAATGAGATTTTGGACTGGGTAGAAGTGGTAGACAGGTGCCTACACATGGCTCTCATTGAAGGGTGGTAAAATGTTGGCCTGGCATCAACTGGCATTTTTATACTGTATGAAAAAAAATGTCTTTAGTTTGCAAATCCTTTGAGGAGGAAAACGAAGCAGTGAATCCCAGTACAACGGAAATGCGTGTGCCTTTTGTCCAGAACGGCTTGGTGATCTGAGAGGTCGCCAGAGGGAGAGGAGGGTGCACTGGGTGCACCTGAGCTGTTTGGTGGCCTTGCAGGTTGCGACAGACACTCCCACAGTGAAGGGGTGACTCACCGCTTGGGACGAAGACTGCTTTAGAACTCAAAAAACTCCCAGGAAAGGGTAACCAAGTGAAACAGGGATTCCGTAACTTCCGTACCGGATTCTAGCTTTTTTGGAATCCCGTTTCTATTTGACAAGTTGAGGTTATCTGTTTTAAAATGACTTCTTGAGAAAGAGAGGTTTTTTTTTTTTTTTAAGATTTATTTATTTGAAAGGCAGAGTTACAGAGATGCAGAGGCAGAGAGAGAGGTCTCCCGTCTGCTGGTTCACTCCCCAAATGGTCTAATGGCTAGAACTGAGCTGAGCCGACGCCAGGAGCCAGGAGCCAGGAGCCAGGAGCTTCCTCTGGGTCTCCCACGCAGGTGCAGGGGTCCAAGGACTCGGAGCATCTTCCACTGCTTTCCCAGCCCATAGCAGACAGCTGGACCGGAAGGACAGCAACTGGGACTAGAACCGGCACCCATATGGGATGGCAGTAGTGCAAGGGGCAGCTTTACCTGCTAAGCTACAGCACTGGCCCCAAGAAACAGAGGTTTAACTTAGGATGACATCCAGTGTGCTCCAGGATGTTTAACAATGGTGGGTGATGTGTAGGCATGGGTAGCCTCCATGGTGAATTTACAGATGCAAAGCCCCTGAACAACAAGCAGCTGGTCTAGCAAAGCAAGCCAGGAGATAAAAGGTAGACATTTTTGGAGAATCATTATAAGTCTAAAAACCTGCTGCTGCTAGTCAACAAAGTTCTGAGTATTCCATGCTCAAATGTTTTTGTGGAGAGGCTGTTCAGGCTGAGGCCATGGCCCTGTACGGATGCCAGGAGTCAGTGTAACATGCATTTGACAGGAGCACAGCTGGAAGTAAAAGAAATTTCCCATTTGACTATTGGGTTTCACCACTGCATAAGGCTGCAGGCAAGTACTACTGGGAAAGAAAACAGCGAATGTATCCTACTGTGTCGTGAGACAGTCTAGTATCTGTTAATGCTGTTGTATTTGTGTTCTTTTAAAAAGTCTCATTTTTGCATGGTAAGGATATGGAGGGGCCAGCGTTATGGCATACCTGCAATGCTGGTGGCATCCTGTATCGGCGCCAGTTCCTGTCTCGGCTGTTCCACTTCTGATCCAGCTCCCTCTTAATGGCATAGGAAAAGCAACGGAGGATGGCCCAAGTGCTTGGGCCCCTGCCACCCACATGGGAGACCTGGATGAAGCTCCTGGCTCTTGGCTTCAGCCTGGCCCAGCCCTGGCTTTTGCCACTGAGGGGTGAACCAGGATGGAGGATCTCTCTGTTTCTTCCTCTTTCTCTGTGACTCTGACTTTCAAAATAAATACTGTACTGGCCCCTCAACAGAATTTTTAAAAACAAAATAACTGCTGTTTTAGAGAACAAGGATACATAAAATTGTTTAGTATTTCTCATTGTTTTTTAAAGCAAAGACAGGAGCTTCTGGGTCTCCCATGCGGGTGCAGGGCCCAAGCACTTGGGCCATCCTCCACTGCCTTCCTGGGCCACAGCAGAGAGCTGGATCAGAAGAGAGCAGCCAGGACAGAAACTGGCTTCCATATGGGGTGCCAGCACCGAGAGCAGAAGCTTAGCCTACTGCCCCACAGTGCCGGCCCCCTTGGTTCCTCTTTTAAAAGTGGATTCTCTGAGTTCCCCCACTGCTCTCTACCAATTACTTTTGGCTAAAGAGAGCTATCAAATTATTAAGTGTTGGCAGAAAGGATAAAGAGGGCCTTGTACACAGAATTGGGTCTTAACAGACAGAATGAAGGAAGGACTTTCTGGAGAAACTGGCTGGATTAGGTGAAAATACTGAATTGGGGAAGAATAGAGATGCCAAGAGAAAAAGAAAGGTCAGATCCACTATAAAGGGCTTTGTGCATGTCCAGTTGGATGTGGTGAGCAGTGGGAACCTCCTTAAAGTCTGCTTGCTTAGGAGAGAGGGGACCCCAGCTGAGCTTAGGGTTACTCTGGCATCAGCTTCTAGGGTGCACTGAGGCAGGATATGAATAGCAATAGGAGACCCCAAGAAGGGGCTTTTTGCACGGTGTTAAGGAAGCCATGGGGTCTTGACAGAATGGATAAGGTGCTGGCTCTGAACGTGCACAGATGCTGAAGCTGGTTTTGCACAAGTAGGATTCTCTGCACACCAAGGCCTCGGTCTAGATCTTGGAGAATGGGTGAGGGCTAAAAGATAAAGGATCTTTTGTGACGTGGCCTTAGATCCATATTGGCTTCTCACCTACACACAGCAAGCAGGCCCCCAGTCCTCTGCCCTGCTAACACAGCCCCACCCTGCCTTGGCCAGCCCCGCCCTGCGTGGACAGCACTATCTGAGGAGTGCAGCCATCAGCCTGGGCTCCCCCACTGCGCCCAGGCTCTCTCCCCCAGCTCAGCAGCTCAGCCCAGACCCCTCCCCACTCACACTGATCTCGCAGGACCTTTAGAAGGAGCCCAGGCTCCCCCTCTGTCTCGGCAGCCAGGGTTTAGCTCAGACCCCCAGGCCCCTTCCCCCCACTTTGCACTGTAGAAACCGCTTGTCTGTAAGGGAGGGGCTCGCACCCTGCTGTGTGTTCCCCTGGGAGTGCGCCCTGCCCAGGCTTTACTCTTTATTTTACTCTGAATAAACCTGGTCTGGCTTTAGCGTCATCCTCTGTCTCTTTCATGACATTTTGTACAGAAATCCTTGAAGTAGATGAGACAGTCAGAAAGGACTCAAGACCTTAAGCATTGCCTACGTTTTAGGAAGTAAACAAAGGAGCAAAGAAAATCAAGTGTGATCATAGAACCAGGTGAGTTCAGTGCCACAGTAGCCAAGGAAGGGAGGGCATGGGGGCGGGGGAAGATGAGGGGCTGGCGTTGTGGCCTAGCAGGT
This sequence comes from Sylvilagus bachmani, assembly GCA_015711505.1. Lineage (NCBI taxonomy): Eukaryota > Metazoa > Chordata > Mammalia > Lagomorpha > Leporidae > Sylvilagus > Sylvilagus bachmani. The sequence goes on along the minus strand of CM027388.1, from coordinate 16,505,314 downwards.
AAAGCCCGGCTGCTCCACTTCCGATCCAGCTGCCTGCTGATGCACCTGGGAAAGGCAGTGGAAGATGGCCCAGGTGCTTGGGTCCCTGCACTCACATGGGAGACCCGGATGAAGCTCCCGGCTCCTGGCTCCTGACCGTTGCAGCTATCTGGGGAGTGAACCAGCAGATGGAAGATCTCTCTAACTCTGACTTTCAAACAAAATAAATAAATCTTTAAAAAAAGAAAAGAATGAAAACTGAGAAAGGAACTTACAGTCTTTGGGAGGTCACTGAGGATACTGTTTAATAGAAGAGTGGTTGCATCAGTGGATTAATGAGAGATTTAAAGTTGTCTTACGGGCCTTTTCTCTCACAGTATTTCTCTGATCCTAATCTTTCTATGTGCCTAAAGTGGAGCCGTGTGGTGCCATGGACGAGGAGCCGGAAAGTGGGTTCCTTCATTGTACTGACTCCCCCTCCCCTGCCCCCCACCAACCCTGATTTTCCCATATTGCTAGCATCTTTCATTTTCTGGGGTACGTTTATTACAATTAATGAACTAATGTTGGTGGCGGTAGTTGTGTCCAGTCTACTCAGATGTCCTGTTTTCACTAATGTCCCTCTCCTGTTCAGGATCCTGTACAGAACACCACATTCAGCTGTCGTCATGTTCCACAGTGCTGCTCCCTCTAAATGTCTTTGTATGTAGAAATGTTCTGAGTTTCCAACAGTCTAGTCAGACTATGGGGCACTAGGACAGGGTTATGGCTCCTTCATGGATGTATCCTCGTGGGCCGATTTGTGGAATACATTGAGTGCTCAATAGATACGTCTTGATTGGGATGCAATTCGTAGTGTGGGAAATAGCGAAACCACACTCTCTCAAAGTGAAGTGTGATGGCAGCAACTCTGAAAGAAAGGCAGTGAGACACAGAAAGCTTACGCATAGGACAATAACCACAAAATTATTATCTGCTAATGACTGTGACCCATCCTAGCTTCTGGATTCAGCCTGGCCTGGCCCGGCCCTGGCTGTTGCGAGCTCTTAGGAAGTGAACCAGTGACTGAAACATCTCTATCTGCCTCTGCATCTCTGCTTTTTGAATAAATAATAAATAATTCAAAAATTGAATTTCTCTTTTTAAAAAATTTATTTTCACTTTATTTGAAAGCCAGACACAGAGAAAGAGATCATCTTCATCTGCTGGCTCACTCCCCAAATGCCAGCAGCCTCCAGGCTGGCCAGGCTGCAGCCAGGAGCCCAGCACTCACTGGGTCTGGGTCTCCATGGGAGTGGCAGGGACCCACATACTCGAGACGTCACCTGCTGCCTCGAGACGTGCATTGGCAGGAAGCCCCATCAGAATCGGAGCAGCCAAAATTCACACCAGGCACCCTGATATGGAATGCAAGCATCCCAGGGGTGTCTTAACAGTTCTGCCGATGCCAGCCTGAAGACAGAGTTCTCTTTAAAGGAGGAAGAGGAGGAGAAGGAGGCATCAGGAGTGTGAGAGGACGCAGGAAGGGAGGCTTCACCAAGAACCCACCCTGGCTAGAGGCAGTGGCCTCTGTTCAACTAATTCATATTAGTAGAATAGTGTTCATTTAACAGTGTGCTCATTTTTATGTTTTCAAGTATCATGGAAGCAAGAACATTAGTCTGTCAGAATTTTTGAAGAAGATAATGTTTTTGCCAAGACAAGATTCTCCACAGTAACACCCCCCCCAACACACACAGAGTGTGCACCGCCTTCAGTGATAAATTGTTTATGCTCTTCTTAGTCCATTTTGACCATTGCTCCACTGAAATTGCAGAAGAAAACCATGCATTTTCCACACCCCGTTTGGCAAGAGTGAGACAAAGCAGTAGAACAGAAAACCACAGTCCTGGGATGCAGGAGCAGTCAGCGCAGCGCTGTGGCGTCAGCCTGCACGTGTGCAAACGTCGCCACGCGCTGACCTGTTGGGAGTCCTGCAGTCGGGACTGTGCACGGTTCTCCCTTTGGCCAGGGCAAAAGCACCGTGAGGATCACAGAGCTGTTAATTCTTCGCAGCACCAAGTGGTCTTCAGAACAGTGAGAGTCATGCTGTGCCAGCATCCCATATGGGCTCCGGTTCAAGTCCCTGCTGCTCCACTTTCCATCCAGCTCCCTGCTAATGCACCTGGGAAAGCAGCAGAGGACGGCCCTAGTGCTCGGGCTCCTGCACCCACGTGGGAGACCTGGAAGAAGCTCCTGGCTCCTGGCTTTGGATCTGCCCAGCTCCAGCCGTTGTGGCCATTTCGGGTGTGGACCAGCAGATGGAAGACTTTTTCTCTCTCTGTCTCTACCTCTCTCTGTAACTTCATCTTTCAAAGAAATAAATCATTTTTAAAGAAAAATAAGATTCTGTAAAACACACCAATGTAATGGTGACAAAGTAGTGTTGCCTGTTGCAAAAGCAGAGGCCCTACCAGGAAGGTCTCACCTAGAATATGTAAACTTATTAAGTCTAGTGCTACTTTCATGTGAGGATACACAGGGACACATTGTCTAAAGGAATTTGTTAATATAAAAGTGTATTTGCTTCTTTTTTTTTTTTAAAGAGGTTTATGTATTTGAAAAGCAGAGTGACAGAGATGGGGAGAGACAGAGAGGGGGGAGAGAGAGCTTCCATCTGCTGGTTCACTCCCCAGATGGCTGCAACAGCCAGGCTGAAGCCAAGGGTCTCCCGCATGGGTGGCAGGGGACCAAATACTTGAGCTGTCTTCTTCTGCTGCCTCAGGCACCTTAGCTGGAAGCTAGATCAGAAGTGGAGCAGCCAGGACTTGAAACAGCAATCCAATATGGTACGGTGGCAGCTTAACCCACTGCACCACGACATCAGCTCCCTGGCACTTCTCAAAACAAAGTAACATCCAGAACCCTGTGGGAATCACATTTAATTTAGTTTTGTTTTTCCTGTAACTAATGAAAGCAGAGATACTTAGGAAATGCTTGTTGAATGAATAAACGAAGGAATAATCAATCATATTCAGACTTTTAGAAAGAAATCCCTACAGCATGAATACCACACCTCAAAAGAAGCTGCCATTTGTAAGCCCTCCCGAGAGGAAGAAACCTTTGGGAATGGCGAATGGTGTGGAAGAGGCGGGCAGCAGGAAGGTCCCCAAGAAAAAGAGGAAATTCTCTGCCAAGCGGTCCTAAGAAGGCCGCCACCAGCAAGAGCAGTGCCAAGGACAAAAGCTCCATAGAGTATCCCAGGAAGACTAACATGCTCCACAAAACATGGCATTTTTTAAAAAAAGAATTACTTTATTATTTTTGAAAGAGGAATTACAGAGAAGTAGAGCCAGAGAGAGAGGTCTTCCATTCCACTTGTTCTCTCCCCAAATGACCACAAAGACCAGAGCTGCACTGATCTGAAGCCAGGAGCCAGGAGCTGCTTCCGGGTCTCCCACACAGGTGCAGGGACCCAAGGAATTGGGCCACTTTGTACTGCTTTCCCAGGCCACAGCAGAGAGCTGGATCGGAAGTGGTGCAACCGGGACATGAACTGGTGCCCGTATGGGATGCAGGCCCTGCAGGCTGGGGCTTTAACCCGCTGCGCCACAGTGCTGGCCCCAAACATGGCATTTTCAGTTAACATAAATAGCCAGTGGAGGGGCTGGTGCTGTGGCATAGTGGGTAAAGCTGCTGCCTGCAGCACTGGCATCCCATATGGGCACAGGTCTGACTCCTGGCTGCTCCACTTCTGATCCAGCTCTCTGCTGTGGCCTGGAAAAGCAATAGAAGATGGCCCAAGTCCTTGGGCCTCTTCATCTGTGTGGAAGACCAAGAAGAAACTCCTGGCTCCTGGCTTCAGATCGGTCCAGCTCTGGCTATTGCGACCATTTGGGGAGTGAACCAGTGGATGAAAGACCTTTCTTTCTCTCTCTCTCTGCCTTTCAAATAAGTAAATAAATCTTTTAAAAAATAGCAAATGGAAAAAGTATCTTCCTTGCATACAACATAACTTCAGTGTTATCTCACTTTATCCACTCCAATATAGTAAGGTCACATAAAAAAAGTGACTAGTCTCCTTTTAAATTCGTGGTCACCAACTTTCAGTGGATTCTTATTTTTTTTAAAGATTTATTTACTTATTTGAAAGGCAGAGTTAGAGAGTCTTCTATCTGCTGGTTCACTACCCAAATGGCCACAACTGCTGGAGCTGAGCAGATCCAAAGCCAGGAGCTAAGAGCTTCTTCTGGGTCTCCCATGTGGGTGCAGGGTCCAAGCATTTGGGCCATCCTCTGCTGCTTTCCCAGGCCATAGCAGAGAGCTGGATTGGAAGTGGCACAGCAGGGACTTGAACCAGCACCCATACGGGATGCGGCACTGCAGGCAGCAGCTTTACCCACTATGCCACAGCGCTGGCCCCTTGCAGTGGATTCTGAGTGATGACTAGCGGTCCTGCTGCAGTCCAGTCAGTTCTGCCCCCGCTGACTGGGTTGCACCTTCTGCCTCCACAGACCCTCGGGATCTCAGCTGCTTATCTCACTGGGAAGACAGATTACTAGAGGTCTTCACAAGTGTTCATCCTCCTGCCTGTAGCCACACACTCTGCCTTCCTCCCTGGTACACCTGCTGGACACCTGCGCTCCCACGGCTGTCCCCCACTTGGCCGCTCCGCCCACCTTTCTCTCTTCTACTCAAGAACACCGCCTACAGCTGTCCCTTCTCTCACTACATCAGTCTTAACCTTTCTCCTGGATTATCTCCATCAGTGGATAAAATGTACAGTATATCCCATCTTTAAAAAGAAAAGCTTGGGACTGCTGTGGTGCAGCAGGTTAAGCTACGACCTGCTTGGAATGCGGGACTCTGTATCGGAGTGCTGATTTGCATCCCAGCTACTCCGCTTCTGGTCCAGCTCCCTGCTAATGTGCATGGGAAGGCAGCAGAAGATGGCCCAACCTCTTGGGCCTCTGCCAACCACACGGGCAATCCAGATGGAGTTCCTGGTTCCTGGTTTCTGGCTTCAGCCTGGCCCAGTCCTGGCTATTGTGGGCATTTTGGGAGTGAACCAGTGGGTGGAGGATCTCTCTCTCTCTGTCTCTCCCTCTCTCTGTCACTCTCTCTTTCAAATTAAATATATTTGAAAAATATATATGCAGCTTTTAAAAAAATGACTACCATTTCAACCAACAGTCTAATTAATTATTGACTTCTCTTTGCAGCAAAACTCCTGTAAACTCATATACTCTAAAATGACTATGAAAAGTATAGAGAAACTGGAGACCGGTGCTGTGTCCTAGCCAGCTGCTGCTTACAATGTCTGCATCCCATACCAACACTGGTGTGAGCCCTGGCTGCTCTGCTTCTGAATCAGCTCTCTGCTCATTCACCTCGAAGGCAGCAGATAATGGCCCAAGTGCTTGAGCCCCTGTCGCCTACGTGGGAGACCCAAATGGAGTTTCGGGCTCCTGGCTTTTGCCTTCCAAGCCATGCAGTCATTTGGGGAGTGACCCAGTGGATGGAAGATCTCTTTCTGTCTTCCTCTCTGTCACTCTGCTATTCAAGTAAATAAAATTAATCTTTATTTAAAAAAAATCACTGGGTTGGCCGGCACCGTGGCTCACTAGGCTAATCCTCCTGCGGCGCTGGCACACCAGGTTCTAGTCCTGGTCGGGGCGCTGGATTCTGTCCCAGTTGCCCCTCTTCCAGGCCAGCTCTCTGCTGTGGCTCAGGAGTGCAGTGGAGGATGGCCCAAGTGCTTGGACCACAGCGGCCATTGGGGGGTGAACCAATGGAAAAAGGAAGACCTTTATCTCTGTCTCTCTCTCTCACTGTCCACTCTGCCTGTCAAAAAAAAAAAAAAAATCACAGGGTTGTGTACTTCATGGGCGTATTTTATCACTCTGTGGTGAGTGGGCATTTCTGTAGTGTAGATGTTTCAGGTGTCTGTTTATGCTCTGGAATGCTGGGCTACAGGAAGAACAAGTTCCTGTCTTTAAATAACTCACACTCTAGCAAGAAAAACACACAAAGGGAATTAAAACTTAATTATGGTTGTGATAAATGCTGCAAGCATGAGGCAAGGAAATTAGGGCACTCTTCAGTGGGGGAGATGACGGGAAAACAAAGGTCCGTTGTTGTGACAACCTCTTTGGAAAACAATATATGAAATCACACAGACTCTGGGGCCAGTGCGTGGCCGTCTGTGATGCTGGCATCCCATATGGGTGCAGATTCAAGTCCATGTTGTCCCACTTCCCATCCAGCTTCCTGCTAATGCACCTGGGGATGCACTGGAAGATGTCACAAATACTAGGGCCCTGCCACCCATGTGGGAGATCTGGATGGAATTCTAGGCTCCTGGCTTTTGCCTGGCCCAGTCCCAGTTGTTGTGGCTATTTGGAGAGTGAACCAGTAGATGGAAGATCTCTCTCTCTCTCTCTCTCTCTCTCTCTCTCTCTCTCTCTTTCTCTCTCTCTCCTCTCTGTATCTCTGCCTTTCAAATAAATAAATACATAAAATAAATCTTAAAAATAAAGTCACATACCTTAGAGATCCCACGATGGGGACTTTATCATATAGTAACAAAAGCACTTACAGCAGCATGTGACTCTGGCTCCTCGCAAAGTTGCCAGTGTTACAAAAGTACAGTGTCCCAAGGCAGGCTGCCCAAGAGGTCAGAATGAGAGGCTAGCCTAGCGCCTTGGGGAAAGCAAGTGAAGGTGATCTGTCCAAGCAGATGGACTCACTGAAGATACAGCATGCATCCCAGAGAAATCAGATTTAGGTTCAATAATGCAAGCACCTCCAACATATCACTATAATATCCTAAAGAAAATCTCCTAGGGAAAAAAACCTATTTAGGGGTGTTGATGAAATGGTTGATGAGCAAGGGGGTACTGGCAGAGCTGTTTTTCCAAAGCACATGGATTTCATTGGCCAGACTGGGGTGTGTCATCTTCCACTGGCGGAAGGTGCTCGAAGATCTGCTGCATTGGTTGTGAAACACAGTGGCTTCACTGCATTGCATCCTGACGAAGGGGCATCTGTTGCTGCGATGAGGATAAAATAGTTCTTTACAAAGGGCCAGACAAGTGCCAAGTCCCTGGAGGCAGTGTCTGTCATTCTTGAGTTGTTAACTCAAGTAGAGGCTGTGAGAGGTCGTGGGAGAGCAGGATTTGGAGCAGATGGCACTACGAGGAACCTTGGAAAAGAAAGTCTTACGGCATCTGTCATTTACCTTTTCATACTATTTCTCTTTTCTCTACTGGGGGCCAGCTGACATTCTTGTTGTTATATTTGCATGGAAGTTGTTCAGCATAACCCATCCACAGTTAATAATGGTTCCTCTGGGCCGGTGCTGTGGCATAGTAGGTTAAGCCTCTGCCTCCTGCAGTGCCAGCATTCTATATGGGCACCAGTTTGAGTTTCAGCTACTTCACTTCCAATCCAGCTCCCTGCTAATGGCCTGGGAAAGCAAGGGAAGATGACCCAAGTGCTTGGCCCCTGGGAGACCTGGAAGAAGCACCTAGCTTCTGGCTTTGGATCGGCCTAGTTCCAGCCATTTGGCCATTTGGGATGTGAACCAGCACAAGGAAGACCACTCTGTCACTCCCTCTCTGTAACTCATCCTCACAAAAAAATAAATCTTTAAAAAAAATCATTCTGCCGGAGCCGCGGCTCACTAGGCTAATCCTCCGCCTTGCAGCACCGGCACACTGGGTTCTAGTCCCGGTCAGGGCGCCGGATTCTGTCCCGGTTGCCCCTCTTCCAGGCCAGCTCTCTGCTGTGGCCCGGGAGTGCAGTGGAGGATGGCCCAGGTCCTTGGGCCCTGCACCCCATGGGAGACCAGGGGAAGCGCCTGGCTCCTGCCATCGGATCAGCGCAGTGCGCTGGCCGCAGCCCGCCGGCCGTGGCGGCCATTGGAGGGTGAACCAACAGCAAAGGAAGACCTTTCTCTCTGTCTCTCTCTCTCTATCCACTCTGCCTGTCAAAAAAAAAAAAAAATCATTCCTCAACCCCCTCTTTGTAAGCTAGCAGTCTTGGGTATTTTGTTATAGCAACACAACTAAGTACCCTAGTGAGCAAAGGTGTGCACTGCATGGTTGGATTGCTGTGCAGAGTCAGCAGTCCTTAAACAAGCAATACAAGTGGCCATCAGGCATGGACACACTGTCTCATTCGCAGTCACAGAGGCACTGGTCAGCCCTTGCATTCTACTGACCCCAGTGGTAATGGCAGCTGTATGGGGGTCATCAGGCATCATACTCGCAGGCACACGTCTATGTTTGTATGCTGGTTGCTTTCCCTGGCTTGCACAGACATAGAAGCCAAATGACAGTGCTGGGGCATTCGTGATTCTGCATGAGGGCTGCACTGGGTCAGAGGCATCAGCTTTCCTGGTGCTGTTACGCACAGAATTTCACTTGCGACGTCTTCATGCAAGAAGCAGCTGTGCCAAGTGTGAAATGAAGGGTGCCTCCTGTATGCCACTGCAAGCCTGGTGTTTCCGTGCCACAGCGACCGACCCAAGAAGCCATCACCAAGACGAGTGGTGGGAGTAACAGCTGAGCTCCAACGAGGCTCAGTAATTGCAGGCAGTGAAGGAGTAAGCCCCCAGGAGGGCGATGGTGAGCAGGTGGCAGGAATTCCTTGAGACATCCCAGAAGACAGGAATATCTACTGATCTGTGCGTTAACTGTCTTGAATGCTGCACTCATGTGTGAATAATGATTCCAAAGCAGCGTTAACACCACAGATGTCTTTTCTCAACTCATCTCTGATGGAAGATCGAGTACGTTTTCTATACCGGAATCCCTCAAGGGTCCCTTTTTCCTCTTTGCAGCTCTCATGCTTTCGGATGAGCCCCTCTGGTCCTGTCTCTCCGAGGGAAGGAGCCAAGCCACCCCAGACCTGCAGACGGTGATTCTTCGAGGAGTGCTGGGTCTTTACTGCAACCAGCAGTTCTAGGTCAGGCTAAATCCTGACTTCCGAACCTCCAGTTAAAATCCGGAGCGGGGCTGGCGCCACGGCTCACTAGGCTAATCCTCCGCCTTGTGGTGCCGGCACACCGGGTTCTAGTCCCGGTCGGGGCGCCGGATTCTGTCCTCATTGCCCCTCTTCCAGGCCAGCTCTCTGCTGTGGCTCAGGAGTGCAGTGGAGGATGGCCCAAGTGCTTGGGCCCTGCACCTGTATGGGAGACCAGGAGAAGCACCTAGCTCCTGCCTTCGGATCAGCGCTGGCACATCAGCAGGCATGCTGAATGGGAAGTGGAGCAGCTGGGACATGAACCAGCGCCCACATGGGATGCAGGCGGCGGCTTTACCTATGAAGCCACAATGCCAGCCCCTGTCTTACAGTTCTGTAGGTGAGAAGTCTCCCTGCGTTCAAGTCAAGTAGGGCCGCAGTCCTTTCGGGAGGCTCCCGGGAAGAATCCCAATGCTTGCTCACCCAGGTGTTGCTGAGTTTCAGCTCTGTGAGGCTGCAGGACGGAGGTCTTTGCTGGGAGCCGCTCTGAGCTCCTGCATGTCTCTCTCTACGTGTCTGCACACAGCCCACCACACTGCAGAAGTGGCAACAGGGTGCGTAGCAGGATTCATGTACCGAGACAAGACACCAAGGCTTCTTAACAGGAGGTAGCTTTTGTTATGGCGGCGTAAAATCCTCAGCCGCAGCAAGGCAGGGTTTTCCTTTATCTATGGTTTTAGCGTCTTTGTGGGTCTTATATGATTACCTGTATATATCTGATTGGATATTGTGGTATAACATGGCAGCCACAGGATTGATACAATACTGCACAAGTGAATGTAGTTAACAGAAGCCATACATTTTTTTACACACATACTGAGCAAGGGTTAACATTGCTCTGCACTAGAGGCAGAACCTGAAATGGTTACACAGAGGCAGAGAGGGGTTGCAGTTGGAGCGTTCATAGGCAAGCAGATGACAGCCTCGTGTCATTCCCAGGACTGATGCTTCCCTTTTCCTGACCTCGGAAAGCTTTCTACCACAGCTTTGTTTTTTTTTTTTTAAGATTTATTTTATTTGAAAGAGTTATAGAGGTAGAGACAGAGGTCTTCCATCTGCTAGTTCACTCCCCAGATGGCCGCAATGGCCAGAGCTGGGCCAATGCGAAGCCAGGAGCTTCCTCCGGGTCTCCCACGCGGGTGCAGGGGCCCAAGGACTTGGGCCATCTTCTACTGCTTTCCCAGGCCACAGCAGAGAGCTGGATCAGATAGAGGAGCAGCCAGGACTAGGACCGGCGCCCATATGGGATGCCGGCGGTTCAGGCCAGGGCTTTCACCTGCTGTGCCACAGCGCCGGCCCTCTTCCACAGCTTTAATCATGCTAGCAACGAGTCTAATCAAAAGGCAGAGGCCTCAGAGGTGTTGAGTTCTTATGCTTTGAATGTCTCCTGGGATTAGCTTGGACCCACCAGGTATTTCAGGAAAATCTCAGCTCCAGATCCCTGTCCAGGTGATAGCCACGGGTTCTGGGGGATCAGGGCGTGGCCACCTCTGGCGGGCCATGAGACGTACATGTCTAAGTGTCACATTCTCAGATGGGAGGGATTGCGAAGATATCGTTTTTGCCTTTTAAATTGGCCTCCAAGTTAGAGCTCCGTGCTCTCATAGCTGACGCTGGACTTCTGCATGTGGGAAGTCGACACTCGAGATGCCAACTGAAGACATAAAGGCACTGGTATCCCTTGCAAACCTTAACCGTGGCAGACCCAGCACCGCGCGCAGGGGCGAAGCCGCTTCCCATCGGGTTCCCAGCATGGACTTCCTATACTTCCTATCCCCCTTTATTCATCAACAACAGCTCCAACTCCACCACAAGCAGTTGTCTTTTAAAATGTTTTCGTTAGGTTTCCCCAACGTGATCCTTCTTACACCACTCTTCAGCCTGAAGCTCATGATGCGGTCGGTCCACTCACACAGAGGACTTTCAGCCAAGGGTCCTGGCAGCCAGCTCCCCGTCTCTTACTTAAAAGAACATTCAGTGGGGCCGGCGCTGTGGCGTAGTGGATAAAGCCGCTGCCTGAAGTGTGGGCATCCCATATGGGCGCTAGTTCGAGTCCTGGCTGCTCCACTTCTGATCCAGCTCTCTGCTATGGCCTGGGAAAGCAGACGATGGCCCAAGTCACTGGGCCCCTGCAGCCGCATGGGAGACCTGGAAGAAGCTCCTGACTCCTGGTTTCGGCCTGGCCCAGCTGTGGCTGTTGCGGCTAACTGGGAGTGAACCAGCAGATGGAAGACCTCTCTCTCTCTCTCTGCCTCTTCTCTGTGCAACTCTGATTTCAAATATATAAATAAATCTTTAAAAAAGAATTTCAGAAAGAAACATTCCCTGGCTGGCGCTAGGGTAAAGCTGCCATCTGCAGCTCTGGCATCCCACATGGGCGCCGGTTCGAGTCCCGGCTGCTTCTCTTCTGATCCACCTCTCTGCTGTGGCCTGGGAAAGCAGTGGAAGACGGCCCACGTCAGGGGCCCCTGAATCTGCTAGGGAGACCTGGAAGAAGCTCCTGGCTCTGGCTTTGACCACAGCAGCTCTGGATGTTGTGGTCATCTGGGGAGTGAACCAGTGGATAGAAGACTTTCTCTCTCTGTAACCCTTTCAAATAAATAATTAAAAAAAAACAAAACGCACTTGCTCTCCTCACAGAAGCGAGTTCAGTCAGCAGTTGATTCATTTTTCAAGTTTCATTACAATGCTTGTGTTAGGCAGAAGTCAGATATGAGCTCATGTGTGTGTGTGACGAAGGCCTAAGGAGACATTTGGCTCCAGCATATGCATCTCTGTCATCCCAACAAGGTTTTGGGGGCAGCCCAGCGTTTGCACCCTGTCCTCCTTCTACCCATAACCTGCCAGGTGGGGGTCCCCGCCCCTTCTGCCAGATAACCTTCCAGGGGCAGCCCAGTATCTGCACTTCAAACGCGCCCCGCCCCTTCTGCTGGATAGACATCCTTCCTCTAAGGCTCCTCTAAGGCGGGGGACCCCAGGAAGGCTTCCCCTGTCTGATAACGTCAGGGGGAAAACTCAGATCGGAGGTGGGGAAGCAAGACCCCTCTCCTTAAAAACCCCCGGCCTCAACCCGACTGCGCGCTCAGCCCGCCTGGCCTGGCCAGCTGTACTCTCTCCACTCGACCATGTAACCCCGCTCTCCCCGCGTCCGAGCGACTGGCCACTCTCTCAGGCTCTGTCTGGAGAGGTGCCCATGCGTCCTTACGGATGTCCCTCCCCTAATAAACCTGGCTATTTACCTCCCACTCCTCTGTCTCGGGCCTGACAAGAACCCTGCCATTCACCGCTAACCCTTGCAATGTACCCAGTTTGTATAACCCTGACAAGCAAATCGCCATTACTTAATCCCCACATCAACCTAACCCCAAAGGCCAATTATGGGGTCCCTGCACTTTGTCTTTGAGTTACTCCATCAGCTAACACGTGAAGCTTTCAGAGACGAACACTGCACTTCCGTGACCCCTGTGATGTCGCGGGGTCTGGCCGCGGCCGCCGCCTCCTGCAGCCACGGGGGCCGGGGGCCAGGAGAGCGTCCAGGGCACCGCCCAGGCCTACAGCTGCCCGGAGGGTGCCGCCATCGGCAGCCGGCGGCAGGGTCTCCCCTCCTGCGACCCCCGGCCAGGCACTCGGGCCCGCAACTGCCCCGGGCCTCACGCCGCGGCCGACGGCGCCCCCAAGTCTAGACCGAGCCTGCTGGAGCCCACAGCGGCCTCAATCGGAACGACCCAGGCACATCCCGTCGCAGCACCCGGATATACTGGCGCAGTGCCTGGGACGCGCTGACGCATGCGTATCTCGGAGGCGAGGCGGTGGGCGGGAAGATGGGAGGGGCAAGGCAGCGGTTGGGCCAGAGGCGAGCCACGCCCACCGCGCTAACGTCTGTGCGCATGCGCCGGCCTCGGGTTTCTGGTACTTTCGTCGCGCCTCGGGGACGTCCGGCTCAGTTGGCGTCAGGACTTCGCTGTGGTAGTTTGCCGCGTTTTTGGGAGTAGGCGCTAAAAGCGCAGCTTCGTCCCGACCTTCGAAAGAAAGCCTGGCCTTACCCTTTCTTCCGGCCCTGAGGGAGGCGGCGACCGCCGGCCGTAAGTTTCCCGCAGTTCCGTCGGGTGGGGGGCGGCGTTTCGCGGTAGCGCCGTGGGGCCGAGGGAGGCCTCGGGGCTCTGTTGCTTCCGGGGCGGGCGCCCGGCCCCGCCCACTTCCGGGCGCTGAGTTGTTTTCCTGTCTCTCGTTCCCTGCCAGGCTTGAGTTTCCGGGAAGGACTCTGCTCTTCAGACCGCGGGGGCGAGATGTCCGGCTACGTGAGCGCGCTGTGGCCCGGCTCGCCGCAGGACAAGGGCTCGCCGGCCAGCTCGGGCCGCTGCAGCCGCTCGTCCTCCGGCAGCTCTCGCCCGGCCTCCCGCCGCTCGAGCCGGTCGTCGTCGCCGGGCCGGAGCCGCTCCCGCTCCCGGAGGCGCCACCAGCGGAAGTACCGGCGCTACTCGCGCTCCTACTCGCGCAGCCGCTCGTGGTCGCGCAGCCGCCGGCGCGGGGACCGGCGCCGGGCATCGCCCCGCAGGCGCCCCGGCTCTCCGCGGCGGGGCCGCTCCCGCAGCCGCTCGCGCTCCCGGAGGTCGCCGCGCGGGCGCCGCCACTACGGCTTCGGGCGCACCGTGTACCCGGAGCAGCGCGGCCGGCGCCGGGCGCGGTCCCGCACCAGGTCCCGCAGCAGGACCCCCTTCCGGCTGAGCGAGAAAGGTGGGTGTCGGTCGGGGACGGACGGGGTCGGGGCGCCGCCGCTCGCGGGGCTGCGGGAGGGAGAGCGGTGCCCTGGGACGCGGTGGGGGTTGATGGTCGGATGGAGGAGACGCTTTCTCCAGGCTGTGTGTGCTCGTCCTGGTCTTTCTCTTTAAAAAAGAAAACAGTATTTATTACCTGAAAGAGTTACACGGAGAGAGAGGCAGAGAGAGGCCTTCCATCCGGTGATTGACTCCGCAGTTACCACAACGGCTGGAGCTGCACCGATCCGAAACCAGGAGCTGCTTCTGGTCTGCTGTGCAGGTGCAGGGGCCCAAGGACTTGGGCCATCTTCTTCTGCTTTCCTAGGCCACAGCGGAGAGCTGGATCAGAAGTGGAGCAGCCAGAACTCGAACCAGTGCCCACATGGGATGCTGGCACTGCAGGCCAGGGCGTTATCCCACTGGGCCACAGCGCCGGCCCAGGCATAGTCTTAAATGGGAATGATTTGCATACCTATTCTAAGTTGCTACTAAAGTAACTACCAGAAATTTTCTTATTTTGCAGGTAGACAACCTTTCCATCTGCTGGCTCACTGCCCAGGTGCTTACAGCACCCAGGGCGGGGCCGGGCCACAGAGTGGGGCCCAGAACCCAGTCCCCTCCATGGGTGTCAGGACCCCTCCTGCTTCCTCCTCAGCAGGGAGCTGGAAGAACTTGAACTTGGGTGCTCTGGCACATGATGGGGGTGTCCCAACTGGCTTAAAATTTTAGCTGCTGTGGCATAGCGTGTAAAGCCGCTGCTTGCTGTGCCGGCATCCCATATAGGCGCTGGTTTGAGTCTTGGCTGTGCTGCCTCCGATCCAGCTCTCTGCTTTGGTCTGTGGAAGCAGTAGAGGATGGCTCAAGTCCTGTGGCCCCTGGAGCTGCATTGGAGACCAGGAAGAAGCTCCTGGCTGCAGATCAGCTCAGCTCTGGCTGTTGCAGCCATTTGGGGAGTGAACCAGTAGATGGAAGACCTCTCCCTCCCTCCCCCCTCCCCCCTTCCTCTGCCTCGCTCTTACAGATTGCCTTTCAAATAAATGATCTTCAAAGAAAATTTTTTAGCTGCTCCCCAAATGTCTGTCCCTTAAATGAACTGTTGGGGAGGAAAGTATCCAAGGATTTTTTTAAAACTGGTTCCCAGATACCTGCCCCTTAAATATTTATTGAATTGGAGTAATACCAAAACATATCTTTTAAAGTATCAGTAACAAAGTTGAATTGTTTAGTATTTTGTAGCATGACTTCTGGTGTGGTAGGTGGGATTGTGGAATAGGAAAAAATTAGGTGACAGACTTAAGGAAGTGTGAATGTGGGCTTTGTTAGTGGTAGTATTGATCAAGAAGTTGATATCAAAGGTCTGTTAAAAACTCTTAGGTTCAGAAATAAATATTAGAAAACAAGATAACAAGGTGGTTGTCAGAAGAACTGAAAACTAAGGTTTCACTGTGCCTGTGGAAAATAAAACACGGCTTTTACACACCTGGATATAGCTGTTTTAAGTCAAACATGCACATTTTGGGGAAAAACTACAGGATTAATAATAATAAATGTGTCTTTTTGTTTGTTTAATAGATCGAATGGAGCTGTTAGAAATAGCAAAAGCCAATGCAGCGAAAGCTTTAGGAACAACCAACTTTGAGCTGCCAGCTAGTCTCAGAGCGGTTTTAGTAACCAAAGAAACCAGCCATGGGGCAGCCGTATCAAGTGATGGAGCGAAGTCTGAGGTGAGTACTCTGGGTTTCCACGAACAGACTCCTGAGAAAGCTGCTGCCAGAGAGGTTTAATTAGCTGTTTTGATATACCTAGACTGTGTCTCTCGGGACGTCTACCCATACATAATTCCCTAAAATTAGCAGATGTGACCTTCTAGACAGGATCGCACTGTGAGAATGGGAAGTTAATGAACTTTACCTTCAGTAGACATGGTGTTAGTCATTTCACAACAACGTTAATATATGGTAGCTGGGACTTTGGTGGTTTTTATTAGGTTTTTTATAATTCCGGTCTTAACTCTAGTCTTCAGGGTATTTATCTGTAGCTTTCATTTGCAGCGTTTTTTTCCTGCACATCTATATTCAACATACAGTATAGTTTACCTGCTTTATTTCTGTCTTATAGAAATCATGAATGTGCTCTCCAGACATTGATGAAGAAAATCTGTTGGTAATTGGTACATGGGCTAAAGCACCAGAGGTTTACCTGAGTTTCCCTCAGACACTGAAAACTCGAGTTTCCTATTGGTAGATCCATGTGCATGCTAGAATCTGGGGCTGTATTTGCATATGGTACTCAAGACAGTTTTTAAACTAAGCAAAGGTACACTCTAATGGTGGGGCATCTCTGCTGTAGATGTCCCTACGTAATGTATGCAGTATATTCCAGATGTTTGAGAGATGACAGAAGAGGATGCCTGCGTCACTTGAAGATAAGTTTATTACAATTCTCCAGAAATGTGCAGGATGTGCACTGGAGGGTGCGCTGTACTTCCGAGTTAATTGTGCAAAATCAGAAGCTTTAAAGTTATTGGCTTTCAAAGCCCTAAGATAGACTTGGATAAAAACCAGTTAACATAGTAAAGACACTACAGCTAAGTGAGCCTATCACTGGAATCCAGATGTGAGTTTGTTTGGTATTAGTAGACAAGATCTTTTTTATTTTTAAGATTTATTTGAAAATCAGAGTTAAGGCAAATTTTCATGTGCTGGTTCATGACCAGGGCTGGGCCAGGCCAAAGTCTTGAAGCTTCAGGTCCCCCATGGGGCTGGCACAGAGGCCCAGGGACTTGGGCCTGCATCTGCTGCTTTCCCAGGCACATTAGCAGGGAGCTGGATCGGAAGTGGAGCAGCCGGGACTCACACTGGTGCCCATATGGGATGCTGGCAGTGCGGGCAGTGGCTTAACCTGCTGCACCACAGCGCCAGCCCCCCAGTAGACAGGATCTTAACTTCAGTGCTTGTTCAGATGATTCAGTTCTCATCTGGCAGATGATTTAGTTTCTTGAAACTCGTTACTTACTTTCTGGTGTGATTTAAAAGTTATTAGAGTTTGAATAAAATATGAGGAGCTGTGCCTAACACCTACTATTAAATCAGTTTCCTTAAGTAGAAAACTCAAGAGTTCTTTGTTGAGGCTGTTAACTGTACAGTGTTAGGTCCGACTTGGTTTGTGTGTCTTACTGTAAGTTTATATACACTGGGGCTGGTTTTTATGCAGTACTTGTAAACTAGGAATATGTGTTTTTAAAAAATACTTGTCCTCTTGTTTATGTAGGTGTCAGAAGAGCTGACAGAAGGTGGAACTAAGAAACTCAGTGAAAAGTCTTCTCAGCAAAGAAACATAGCTTTTAGCGCTAACGTAAGTATATCCGAGAATTGACCACTCAGGATCACTGCAGAGGGTTTGCTCTTGGTTCATCTTTGTGAGAATTTGGGAGTTGCTAAGCTCCTGAACACAGGGTTTCCTGTAACTTGGCACCACTTTCACAGGTGACCGTCACAGGGGGCTCACACTCAGCCTCAGTTTCAGTGTTTGCTGTTAAACCCCCTTTTTAAAGTTGTTGGAATATTTTGAAAGGAAATCTCTGAATAC
Organism: Sylvilagus bachmani; assembly: GCA_015711505.1. Taxonomy (NCBI): domain Eukaryota; kingdom Metazoa; phylum Chordata; class Mammalia; order Lagomorpha; family Leporidae; genus Sylvilagus; species Sylvilagus bachmani. Next base: position 16,487,984 of record CM027388.1, on the reverse strand, counting down.
TCGCCAGTGAAAATGTCTTAAAATAAGGGCTTAGCGCAGCCTCAGAATGTCACACCTGTACATGTCTCTCTTCCCCGTGCTTCCTTGGCTTTACCATCCGGCTGAATCAAATTACAAGTGTGAGCCCATGCTGTGGATTTGGTTGATGTCTGGTTTCCTAAATGGAATTATTTAATATATTTGGTGAAAATAAATATATGAAATGTATCTTTGAGACGCTGACCTGATTTCTCCTCCTGCAGAATTCTGTAGCAAAGCCGGTGCACAAGTTGGTTAAAGCTGCTGCTGATGAAGTGTCTTCAGGATCACCAAAGATAGATAAGAAGAAAAGCCCGTATGGACTGTGGATACCCGTCTAGATGAAGACTAACGGCTAAGATCGCCCAAAACTGCACTTTATTGCAAATTTGTTTTTAGTGTTATCCCATTCCTTTGAGCCATTTATAGTAATTGTTGTACACAAAAAATACAAGTATTTAATAATCAAATATTAACTTTCTAGGTTTCTCTTGCTTCATAGGAGAACTCGAATGGACCAGAGGTTACATACAGGTGGGAGCTTTGTACATACACTTGTAAATATTGTATAATATCAGCTATACAGAAGTGAAATTTGTAAGATGAAAACAAACTTTTGTATATTCGTTAATAAACTGATTTAATTATTTAATTCCTCTCATGATTCTTCATTTAACAGAGAAGCATATGGAAGCTTTTTAAAAGATTTATTTATTATTTTGAAAGAGTTGGGGAGGCCTTCCATCTGCTGGTTCACTCTCCAGACGGCTGTAATGGCAGTGCTAGGCTGGAGCCAGGAGCCTCGTCCCGTCCGGGTCTCCCACTTGGTGCAGATGCCCCAGCACTTGGTGACTACTGTAGGGAGAAGGTGCCATGTAGCACTGCTGGTGAGAGCAGCCTCCGCAGAGTAGCCCTGTGAGGTTGGCACGAGTTACTCCTACAGCCAAGGCTACGTCCTAGCTCAGTGCAGCCAGGCTAGAGGCTGGAAACAGCACCAGAATCAGCACTCTTAAAGGGCAAGTCCTTTTTGCAACAGAGTAGGCTATCAAGTTACATTGTCTCCGTGTTTCTCTTAGCCTTTTCTATGTCAGGTGTGATGTGCTCGGTCTACCAGTGATGCTGGTATAACTGGACAGCATTTTAATTGAGATGGGGCACTATGAGCCTTGTTATTAAATACAACATTAATAGGCCCATTCAGTAAAGTAAAAGCCAGTTTGCTTAAAGATCCATCTGTGAAATGCAGAGTTAGACCTTCTGGGTCACTCCCCGAATGGCTGCTGCAACAGCTGGAGCTAGCCAGGAGCTTCCTGCAGGTTCTCCAGGTGGGTGGCAGGGGCCCAAGGACTTGGACCATGCACTGCTTCTCTAGGTGCATGAGCAGAAAGCTTGATTGGAAGTGGAGCATCGGGACTGGAGTTGGTTCTCATACGAGATGCCGGTGTTAACAGCAGCTTAATTGGTGCCATAACGCCAGGCCCAGTAAAAGCCAATTTTGTCTGAAAAGCACAAATCACACACACACACCCAACCCCCCATCTTCCTCTTGGATCTTCTGCACGGGTCTCCAGGAACTTATTCTGATAGTCTTCTTTGGCTAGATATTCCTAAAAAGGGGGAAAAAACAACATTGGCTCTATCGCTTAATTCCTTGGTTCCTTTTAAATCAGAGACCTAGAGACTTGTTTAGACTATACATTGATCAGGGCAGGCACTGGTAAAGCCACCACCTGCCACTCTGGGATCCCATATGGGTGCCAGTTCGAGGCTCAGCTGTTTTGTTGCTGATATAGCCCCTACTAATGCACCTGGGAGAGCAGTGGAAGCTGGCCCACGTGCTTGGGCTCCTGCACCCAGGTGGGAGACCAGAAGAAGCTCCTGGCTCCTGGCTTCAGCCTGGCCCAGCCCTGACTGTTGTGGCCATTTGGGGAGTGAACCAGCGGATGGAAGACCAACCGACCTCTCTACGTTTCAAATAGAAAACAAACAAAAAAAAAACTACGATCAACTTTCAAAGAAAATTGTGCATATTTCTCTTCATAAGTAACACTAAAAAATAGCTGCGGATAGATTATGTGTTAAAGTCCCTTCTCCCCTCCCTTCTGGGCTCAAGGCTGCCTGTTGCCCACCTTCCTTGAACTGCGTCAGACCAGGTGACTGAAGTTCTGAACAGAACACACGTGGAAGTGCTGAGGCTTCTCTCCCACTCCAGGCCGTAGCTGCACGTGTACACTCGCCTTCTGGGTGGAACCTGGCAGCCGCCAATCATGTACTTGCGAATGGCAGAGTAATTGAATACGTGCATGGAACAGACCTGCCCCTCCACCTGGGGCTGTTCACCAGGGAACATGATGAGAGATTGCTAGAGCCTCTGTCATCGTAGCTTAGCCCTGTGCCCAATCCGCCAATGCTTACGCAACTCTAAGGGTGCTCAGGCACCGTTCTGAATGTTCCACACGCCGTGTTCTCATTGTGAGACATTTAAATGGCAGCATTGTGTTTTCTGTCATCTTCATTCCAAATGAGCTTTTCTAACTTAGAGTTGTAGGAAACTTAAGTCTTTTATCTGCATAACTTCCTGTGATTTAGTTTTCAGCTTCAATCCACCATGACACAAAATTTGTTACTGTAGACAAAAAAAATCCAAAGAGATGTTACCTGTCTGTGTCCTGTGGGCCAGGCAAAGCAGGGCTTGCATTTTCTCCCGAGAGGCATGGAAGCCACTGGGGGATGCTGTGTGTGTGGTGGGGACGGGAAGACACTGGGGGATGCTGTGTGTGTGGTGGGGACGGGAAGACACTGGGGGATGCTGTGTGTGTGGTGGGGACGGGAAGACACTGGGGGATGCTGTGTGTGTGGTGGGGTGTGAGGCGGGGACAAACGACTGCCTAAACCTTTGGGTGTGGTTGTCCTGCCTTCAGGGAACAGTGTGGCAGGAACAGTGTTTGGGGTTAAGGGTCCTGAGCAGTTCCCTTAGCCTGGGAGGAAACAAGGCTTCCCAAAGGCTGAGCTGCACTGAGCAGACCTGGTTGAGAGGATGTTGGAGGGTCCACTGAAGGTGAGTTCCAGCCACTAGTGGGTCTTTACACCTTGAGAAACCCATTTTAACAGCTTCTCGGTCTCCAGTGGGGTTAGGAGACACCTTCAGAATGTAGCCAGCAAAGCCCACACTGAAATTCTAGAAAAAAACCAGAACCCCCACAAATCTCACCACCTCCATAAAATAATTATTAATTTTAAAAAATGGAAAGAATCTATGGATTTTAAAAAGTTAAAAAAACAAAAGCATTTGAAATAGTAATATTAAATGATAATTTAAGGAAAAACACTGAACCAACCCAACTCCCTTGTGGTTGATGAAGTTCAAAATTTTTAGGTCACAAAGTTAGTGGTAGAATTAGGCTGAGAATACAAATCTGATTCTCAACTGTGTTTCATCTCTAAATGTTTTTAAAATTTGTTTCTTAAAGATTTTATTTGAAATGCAGACTTAGAGAGGGGGAGAGGTCTTCCATCCTCTGGTTCACTCCACAAATGGCCGCAACAGCCAGGGCAGGGCCAGCCAGGATGTAGGAGCTGCTTCCGGGTCTTCCACATGGGGTCTTCCACATGGGTGCGGGGGCCCAAGCAGTTGGGCCCCCCTCCACTGCTTTTCCAGGCGCATTAGTGGCTCTACCTGCTATGCCACGGTGGCAGCCCCTCTTAAATATTTTAATCTTTTTTTTTTTTTTTAATTTTTGACAGGCAGAGTGGACAGTGAGAGAGAGACAGAGAGAAAGGTCTTCCTTTGCCGTTGGTTCACCCTCCAATGGCCGCCGTGCTGCGGCTGGCGCACCGCGCTCATCCGATGGCAGGAGCCAGGTGCTTCTCCTGGTCTCCCATGGGGTGCAGGGCCCAAGCACTTGGGCCATCCTCCACTGCACTCCCGGGCCACGGCAGAGAGCTGGCCTGGAAGAGGGGCAACCGGGACAGAATCCGGCGCCCCAACCAGGACTAGAACCTGGTGTGCCGGCGCCGCAAGGCAGAGGATTAGCCTGTTGAGCCACGGCGCCGGCCAATAAGTAAATCTTAAAAAAAAAAAAAAAAGAAACAGCTACTGTATATTGTTTATACAGTATTTCAGGTGAGTTGAATGTGTGGTCTGTTTGGTTTTTGGCCCGTGCTCACGTTCTCCCCATGAGCACCCTCGTGTCCAGTTGCTGCTGCTGCTTGCTGACCTGCTGCCCCAACGAGGACTTCCTTCTCCCCTCGTTCCCTTCCCATCGTTCAAGAGTTCCCGACGTGTCACCTTGGTCTTCTCGGCACTTCTGAGGTCCTTCTTCCTCCCTCGCGTGGCAGTTCCGAGCCGTGGAGTAGCTGTTGGCTACAGGCCTTCCCTTGCTTCCTGCTCCGTCCGCTCCCTCGTTGGCTGTCCCACACCCAAGGGCAGCAGCGCAGTTTGGGATGAGTGACCAGCTCACTGTGTGAAGACAGAAATACTCTTCCCCACTGCAATGCTGTCATCCCGTATGGTTGACTGCTGGAGTCCCGGCTGCAACAATCCTGACCGGCTCCCTGCCATGGCCTGGGAAAGCAGTGTTAGATGGTCCACGTGCTTGGGCCCCTGCACCCCCGTGGGAGGCCCAAAGAAGCTTGCTCGCCAGCTCTGTGTGTGTCCCTATCTATAACTCGGCCTTTCAAATAAACAATTTTTTTTCTGATGCGGTTGGAGAATGTAATGTGCATTCAGGTTCACACAGTGCAGTGGGGGCACACACGGCTCCCGGGCCACCCCCTGGGAGAAGAGGAAGGTGTTGCTGGCTGCTGCACCTGCCTTGCACAAGATAAACCTTAAAAAAAAAAAAAAAAAAAAAAAAAAATCTGGTCCAGGAGCCCCTCCCAGCCCTGGCCATTATTGTGGCCATTTGGGGAGTGAATCGCGGAAGGAAGATCTTTCTCTCCGTGTCTCTCTCTCTCTGTAACTCTACCTCTCAAATAAATAAAAATCTTGGGGCCGGCGCTGTTGTGCAGCGGGTTAACGCCCTGGCCTGAAGCACCGGCATCACATACGGGCGCTGGTTCGAGTCCAGGTTGCTCCTCTTCCGATCCAGCTCTCTGCTGTGGCCTGGGAGGGCAGTAGAAGATGGCCCAAGTCCTTGGGCCTCTGCACCTGTGTGAGACCCAGAAGCAGTTCCTTGCTCCTGACTTCAGATCTGCGCAGCTCCGGCCATTGTGGCCAACTGGAGAGTGAACCATCGGAGGAAGACCTCTCTCTCTCTCTCTCTCTGTTTAACTCTTTCAAATAAATAATTAAATCTTTAAAATAATAAAAATCCTAAAACCAAAAACCTGAAATGCACCACCTCATCCTGAGCCATTTTATCGCTGTGCGACTGTATCGAAGACGACCACAAAACAGGTTATCTTTCATCATGTATTCGGATTTAATTACCCACCAACTTCATGTTTAATGCTCCGCCTGCACTAGCTGGGGAGTATTTTCCGTCTACAGCTCTCCGAGTGGTCGGCGCCCCGGATTTCTCTGATGAAGCAACCTCGGCCCTGGGACTGGTTCTGAGCCCGTCTGCCCGCTGGACCGGGCCGGGCCGGGCAATCAGCGCGCAGGAAGGATCCCTCACACTACCGAGGACAGCTAATGTCACGCGGCGGGGCGGTCCGGGAAGCCGGGCCTCCTCTCGGAGGAGGTGACACTGGCTCAGTGCTGAACGGGAAGCACTCTCTGCTCTCGAGAACAGCGCGGACCCACTTCCCACCCGGCTCCATTCGGCCATTCTTCGCCGACCACCCTCTTCCGAGCCTTTGCCCCGCCCTTTCTTCCTCCTCCCCTTCCGGTTCTGGCCTCCTTAGCCCTCTGCGGCTGCGCAAGGCCCCGCCCAATCGAAAACCTCGCACCGCTTGAAGGGGCAGCGATTGGCCCTGCATTCCCGAGGCTGTCGGGAAGGGGCGGGGCTTATCTGACGAGGCTTTCCGAAGGCTGACGGAAGTCTTCGGAGTTGTTGCCGGAAGTGGGAAGAGAAGGGTTGTAATGGCGGCTGCGGCTGAAGTCCAGAAGGTGAGTGCCAGCGCTGTACCTAGGAGGTTCTGTTAATGGATTCAGGAGGGGATGGAGAGGCCGGAGGCGGAGGCGGAGGCGAAGCCTAGGGGACGGGCTAGGGAGGCGCCAGACCCTGGAGTCGGGTCGCCGGTGGAGGGCCCCACCCGTCCTGCCGGGATCCGCGAGGACTCGGCCTGGGCTGTCCCGGGGGAAGCCAAGCCGGCCCCGCCTGAAGCTAGTTCTCCTCGCTGCAGCTGCCGGTGGACAGCGCCGAGGAAGGGGCCCTGACGGCGGCCGAGGAGCTGGCGGCCCAGAAGCGCGAACAGAGACTGCGCAAATTCCGGGAGCTGCACCTGAAGCGGGTGAGTGGTCCCGGGGGCCGGCCGGGCCCTCTGCGTGTTGTGAGGGGACGAGGAAGACGCCGCGCCGCGCCGGAGCATCCCGCGGGCGGCCACCGCAGTCGCCCCGAGACCTTTGGGGAGTGCGCCCTGGCGCCCCCGCACCCCGCTCTGCCTTGTCTGTCTGTCTCAGGTTGGCACGTGTGTTCCTAGTGGCGTTTCCGCTCGGTGGGCTCCGCTGGCCAGACGCGGGCGGGGGCTCCCCTGTGTCGCTGTCCATCTCGCAGGTGATCCGCGAGCCCCGGGAGCGGACGGTGTGCAGGCTCAGCCTCTGCTGTCTGTGTTTCGCTTCTAGAACGAAGCTCGTAAGTTAAACCACCAGGAGGTTGTGGAGGAAGATAAGAGACTCAAGTTGCCGGCAAACTGGGAGGCCAAGAAGGCTCGTTTGGAGTGGGAGCTGCAGGAGGAAGAAAAGAGAAAGGTTGGGTCTGTCGCTGTCGGCGGGTTTCTTTGGGGGGAGGTTTTTTTTTTTTTAAAGCTTATTTTTAAAAATTTTTATCTAATTGAAAGGCAGAGCGAGAGTTAGAGGTATGTGCTGTTCACTCCTCAAATGCCCTCACAGCCAGGCCCGAACCGGGCTGCAGCCGGGAGACTAGAGCTCTGTCGGGTCTCGCCCGTGGGTGATGGGGCCCAGGCACTTGAGCCGGCATCTGCCGCCTCCCGAGATGCACCAGCGGAAAGCTGGACTGGAGGGATGCGGGTGTCCCACGCTGTGGCTTAGCGCCCCAGTGCCCGTGGGGTGAATTATTTAATCTCTTCGAATCTCCATTTCCTCATCTGTGAGAAAGGATTATAATTGTAGTTACATGAGTTACTTATGAATTAAATGAGTTACTGCATACAGGACATTTTAAATGGTCTGGGGGCTGGGGCCGTGGCGTAGTGGGTAAAACTGCTGCCTGCAGTGCCAGCATCCCATATGGGCGCTGGTTTGAGCCCCGGCCGCTCCACTTCCAATCAGGTTCTCTGCTTGTGGCCTGGGAAAGCAGTAGATGATGGCCCAGGTACTTTAGGCCCCTGCACCTGTGTGGGAGACCCAGCAGAAGCTCCTGGCTTCAGGTCAGCACAGCTCCAGCTGTTGTGGCCATTTGGGGATCACCAGCAAATGGAAGACCTCTCTCTATCTCTCTCTCTGTCTCTATATAACTTTTCCTATCAAACAAATAAAAATCTTTAACAGAGCAAAACAGGGTGTGACGGAGGTGGTAAAGAATTCTCATATGCTCCCTTCTACACACCCTACCAGATTCCCAAGTTTCCTTCAAATATGAGTCATTGTTTTAAAAGTGTTACTTGATGTCTTTATTCTGTATTTCTTGATTTAAAGTAGATAATTACTTGTAACATAATTGAGAAAAGAAGAGGCAGAGAGAGAGGGCTCATGTCTGGTTCACTCCCCCAGTGCCGGGACTGCTGGGGCTGGGAGCTCATCCAGGCGTCCCGGATGGGCGGCCAGGAGCCAGCCACGTGCGTCCTCGCCGGCTGCCTCCCGGGATGCAGTCAGGAGAGCGGCTGGGACTCGCACCCAGGTGTGAGATCCGGTGTCCCACGGTGTCCCAACTGCCCGCTCCTTCTCCTCTTTGTAGGAGTGTGTAGCCAGGGGGGAAGACTATGAGAAAGTGAAGTTGCTGGAGATCAGCGCAGAGGATGCAGAGAGGTGGGAGAGGAAAAAGAAGAGGAAAAACCCGGATCTCGGCTTTTCAGGTACGGTTGACGCTGTGTGAGCGTGGCGTTGCGCTGGCCTGGGAGGTGAGTGCGGCGGTCAGTGTCGCTGGCCTGGGAGGTGAGCGCGGTGCTCAGTGTCGCTGGCCTGGGAGGTGAGCGCGGCGCTCAGCGTTGCTGGCGTGGAGAAAGGGTGTGCACCTTGAGCTTCTTTCGTGAGGAGCTTGCTGAGAGGCCTGACCCCACGAGAAATGCAAGTATTTCTCATTGGGCAGAGTGGAAAAAAAAGGGCTGCACTTCAGACAGTTGGATCCGTTTATGCTTTGTGGTAAAATTAATCCAAGTATGTTTGTCAGTGTCTTTAGGATAGAGGCTGCATAGAGCAGTGCCTCACACACGCGTTACTTAATAACGTTGGTGTTTTAGCTCCGTCAGAAAGTAGTGCCCACAAGGAATCATCATCTCTGGGTCTCATTTTATTTTTAGATTATGCTGCGGCCCAGCTACGCCAGTATCACAGGTTGACCAAGCAGATCAAGCCTGACATGGAGACGTATGAGAGACTGAGAGAGAAGCAGTAAGTTGCTAAGTTTCCGTTCCAAGGCAGTGTGGATGTGTGTGGGGGGGGTGGGGGTGGGGGTGTCTGCCTGTCTGTCTCCCTCCCATCCCCTTTTTAATGGTGAGGTCTGGGCTAGCCTCAGCTATGGTGAGGTCTGGGCTAGCCTCAGCTAAGAGGGCCTCCATTCATGCACAGCAGTTCAGGCTGAGCACCTCGTTCTTCCTGGCCGGGCATTCCAAGACAGGGCGAGTGGGCAGCCCCGGGTATCAGTTACGTAGACACTGTTGCAGGAGTCAGGCTGCTTGGGTGCGGCCTGGCTGAGTTTACGTGCAGGAGCAGTTAGTGGAAATCTCGGGCGTCGTGGGCCATATGGTGTCTGTCGTAACTGCTCGCCTGTGCTGCTTCAGTGTGAAGGTGGCGGCCGTAGAGGAGACCAGTGAGTGGGTGTGACTGTCCCAGTGACACAGGTGGCGAGGGGTGGGCGTCGTGGGGCAGTGGGTTAAAGCGCTGTGTCCCGTAGCAGAGTGGTCTCAGTCCCCTGCTGTGCACTTCCCATCCAGCATCCTGCGTTTGCCCGGGAGGCAGCAGGTGACGGCTCACGGCCTTGAGTTCCTGCCACCCGTGTGGGAGCCCTGGCTTCGGCCTGGCCCAGCCCCAGGTGTGGAGGGCTCTTGGAGGGTGAGCTAGTGGGTAGGAGATCTTTCTCTCTCTCTCTACCTTTCAAATAAACAAAAAAACCCTGTCATCAGCAGGTGGTGGGCTGTGGTAGCAAATCCCCGCTTTTGAGCAGAGGAGACCTGAGCTTAGAAGTGGAATCCCAAGTTTGATACTCATTTTTTTTGGCTTTGGTGAGCCTGCGGCCTCTGGCCGTTGGCTCGTTCACCAGTGGAAAGAAGGGGGGGAGTGGGGAAGGGGTGCGAGGAGAAGGGGGGGAGTGGGGAAGGGTGGGGGTGGATTGCTTTGGTCCTTTCTAGTTCTGTATTCCCTTTTTTAAAAACCGTTGAGGGCTCCGGTATCTGTTCTCTCGCTGCGAGCGGGCTCTGTGTGAATGTGGGGTGGAGCGCTTGTCACGGTGCCGGAAGGCTGTCTTGCTGTCGTTCCAGTGGAGAAGAGTTTTTCCCGACATCCAACAGTCTGCTGCACGGCACACACGTGCCCTCTGCGGAGGAGATCGACAGGATGGTCACCGACCTGGAAAAGCAGTGAGTACCGGCGGGGCAGCCCGCGAGGTCACACGCGGATGGCACCGTGGGCGTAGGATGTGCTCTGAGTGACAGCGGACACAAATGTCGTTTTCAAGACACACAGCAAGCGTGGGTGGAGTCCCTGGGGTTTGGAGCAGAGATGCAGAGCACTGGAGAAGTTGAATTGAAGGGGGGAGGTCTGGAGAAAACTGTTAGGGGTTTGACTTTAACAGTTATTCCACTATTTGATTTGAAGAAAGCAAGAATGTTCTAGTTAATGTGCCGAAGTTGTGTCCACGTTTTTAACCCTGATGGATGTGCATGTTGTGTAGAACAGAGTGAGTCTACACGTGGGGGTTAGCGGGTGTAGTGAGAGCCAGGTCTTGCACGTACTGGCCCCTGCACAATGGCCGTTCAGTGTGTTCTCCGACATGCTCCGTGCCGGGCGTGGTTGTTACGGTGGATAGGTACTGTAATGGTCACCTCTGGTGACACTCCGGTGAGCGGATCCCAGCACTGCAGCGGTGCTGTCGCAGGAGCGCTCTGAAGATGGGTTTGTATTTGCCGAGTCTCACGATTCATACCCGGGGGCATCCTCTTCATCAGCTTCAATCCCAGAACATCGTATTCTAGACGTATTAAGAAGGTTTTGAATTTTGTGAATCATGTTGTTCTTCCTCCAGAATTGAAAAGCGAGACAAATACAGCCGGAGACGTCCTTACAACGACGACGCAGATATTGACTACATTAACGAGAGAAATGCCAAATTCAACAAGAAAGCTGAGAGGTTCTACGGGAAGTACACGGCTGAGATTAAGCAGAATTTGGAAAGAGGAACAGCTGTTTAATCCCTCCAGAAACTCTTGTGATAAACTTGACAGTGGGTCAAAATCTGCCACCAGATTGAGCTTGCTTTGAACCCAGAACCTGCTCTCTGCCTTCCCACTCAGCACTTAGAAATAAATGTTTTTTCTTAAACATACATGTCCATGTATATTTCCACATTTTTGTGCTTGGATATAAGATGTATTTCTTGTAGTGAAGTTATTTTGTAAAAATATACTTTGTATAAATCCCAATTATATTTTTAAATGTATTTTAAATGTATAAAACTGTTCAATCCCTGAAGCATTTTGGGTTTAAGATTGCTGGTGGGGCCAGCGCTGTGGCATAGTGGGTAAAGCCGCCGCCTGCAGTGCCAGCATCCCATATGGGCGCCAGTTCGAGTCCCAGCTGCTGCACTTCTGATCCAGTGCTCTGCTGTGGCCTGGGAAAGCAGTAGAAGATGAGCCAAGTCCTTGGGCCCCTGCAACTGCTTGGGAGACCCAGAAGAAGCTCCTGGCTCCTGGCTCCTGGCTTTGGATTGGCATGGCTCCAGCCGTTGAAGCCAACTGGGGAGTGAACCAGCGGATGGCAGACCTCTCTCTTTCTGCTTCTCCTTTTTTCTCTGTGTAACTCTTTGAAATAAATAAATCTTTAAAAAAAAAAAACATTGGTGGCAGTATTCACAAAATAGTCACTATACCATGAATGTTACTGGGACTTTGACAGAATCCAGAGTTGGATCAGAGGAGCAAGTCACTGACCTTGAACCCACACTGGCTGCTGGAGGGCAGCTCCTGTCTCCACTGTGGCCACACACAGCCAGGTTCAGGGAGAAGCAAGACCATCCTGTGAATATCACCTTTCTAAAAAAGCAGTACAGTACTTTGGAATAGAATCCTTACAACGTTGTCATTTGAAAGAACTGTCTGGGGCTGGCACTATGGTATAGCAGGTAAAGCTGCTGCCTGCAGATCTGGCATCCTGTATGGGTGCTGGTTTGAGTCCCGGCTGCTCCACTTCAAATCCGGTTCTCTGCTATGGCCTGGGAAAACAGTTGAAGATGGCCCAAGTCCTTGGGCCCTGGTACATTTGTGGGAGACCCAGAAGAAGCTCCTGGCTTCGGATCAGTGCAGCTCCGGCCGTTGCAGCCATTTGGGGAGTGAACCGGTGGATGGAAGACCTCTCTGTAACTGCCTTTCAAGTAAATCTTAAACCACAATTATCTGTGTGTACACAGAAACACACAGACGTGCTGGCTTTCCATACACACTGAAAATTTTCTTTATTGTAAGAAATTTCAACCATAGTCAAAAGAAGAGTAGTGCAATGAGTCCCAGCTAGCTGGTGCCCATGTTCAGTAATCAATTCACAGCCAATTTTGTTTCCTTTTCTTTTCTTTTCTTTTCTTTTTTTTTTAGAGTTATTGGTTTGAAAGGCAGAGTTTATAGAAAGGGGGAGACAGATCGTTCATCTCCTGGTTCACTCTCCAAAAGGCCATGACAGCAGGGGCTAGGCTAGACAGAAGCCAGGAACTTCATCCGGGTTTCTCACCTGGGTGCAGGAGCCCGAGCACTTGGGCCATCTGATGCTGCTTTTCCAGGTGCAGTAGCAGGGAGCTGGATTGGAAGTGGAGCAGCATCTGTATGAGCTGCTGGCATCACTGGTGACTTAATGTGCTGCCCCATGATGCCAGCTCCAAACCACCCAGTACAGTCCTTTTGTATCTGGCTTCTTTGACTCAGCATGGTATCCTCAGGGGTCGTCCATGTCGTAACAGGTGTCAGGATTTCCGTTTCTTTCTTTTCTTTGAATATTTATTTTATTTGAAAGGCAGAGTGCCAGAGAAAGGAGAGCTTCCATCAACTGGCTCACTCCCCAAGTGGCCACAACTGTCAGGGCTGGGCCAAGCCAAAGCCAGGAGCCTGTAACTACGTCTGGGTCTCTCAAATGGGTAGCAGTGGCCCAAGCACTTGGGCCATCTGCTGCAGCTTTCCCAGACACACTAGCAGGGAGCTGGATTGGAAGTGGAGCACCAGGACTGGAATTAGCACTCATATGCTGTGCGGCGTGGCAGGTGTTGGCTTAGCTTGCTGTCCCACAGCGCTGGCCCTAATTCCAGAATTAGATTTTTTAAAATTTGTTTCAAAGGCAGAGGGAGACATAGACAAAGATCTATTCCATTAGTTCCCCCTCCATATATGCACAGCAGCCAGGGCTAAGTCAAGCTGAAGTCGGGAGCCCAGAACCAACCTGGGTCTTGCAAGTGGGTGGCAGGGACCCACTACCTGAGCCACCACCGCTGCTTCCCAGGGTGTGCATTAGTGGCAAGTTGGAATCAGAAGCAGAGCTGGGGCTCCATCCCAGGCACCCTTATATGGGAGGCCAGCGTTCCAAGGTGTGTCAACCACTGTGCCAGATACCCCCAACCCTGTTTTAAAATTTGAGAGAGGAAGAGTAATATAATTCCAGAGCTTTCCCACCACCCAAAAAGAAATCTATTGCCCATTAAGCAATTACTCTCTGTTTGCCCCAGCCCTGGCAAGCATTCATCTGCTTGCTTTCTCTGTGGGCCAGTGGCACCACTTAACTGGCTGCTTTGTGCCTCGCCTTTCCTGTGAGTTGATAGCTGGGCCTACAGGTGTGATTAAAGTGAGGATGAGCACTTCATATAGTGTCCCCCACGCACTGGAAGGTCAATTAACGTGGGCCTGCCTCCTGTGCTGTAAGCAGCTGCTGAGTGTCTCCTGGAGTCATCGTCCATTAGGGGCCACTAAGTGGTGATATTCCAGCTCCATCCCTTCTTCATTTGTCTCTGGAAGACTTCTCTACAGAGAAACGTCTCCTCTTCCTTTGTGTGGTAACCTTGAGGTGCACTGTGGATAGAAGTCAGCATGGATACTTAATTTTTTCTTTTGCTCTTCAGGTTTTTTTTTTTTTCCCCAAAGAAACCTTTTATTTGAGGAATACAAACTTCATGTGTTTCATAAGTGCAACTTCAGGAATATAGTGATTCTTCCCACCATACCCTCCTTCTCACCCACACTCTCACCCCTCTTCCTCCTCCCTGTCCTATTCTCGGTCTTATTTTTTGACTAAGATCTATTTTCAGTAAATTTTATACATAGAAGATTATACTAAGTAAAGAGTTCAACAATTAGTATAAAAAAATTAACTGTTCCTCAATGGCCGAGACAAGGACTATTCAAAGTCATTGCATCTCAAAGTTAATTTCACTTTTTTTATAAAATTAATTAACTTTAAAGAAACACCCAAGAATGATACATCTTTCGTGAGCTCTTAGACATAACTGTAACTTCTGAGACATAAGAATATCCTCTGCTTAATACATTAAAAGAAAGTAAGTCCTTGAGAACAAGTTTTATCTTTAAAGAAGCATCTAACAGAACAAGCAATGGAGTTGGACACTTAGGCATAAGTATGACTAATGGTACATAAGAATATCCTCCACTTAATACACTAAAATGAAATAAATCTTGAGAACAAGAATAAATAGAACTTGAGAACAAGTTTTACTGTGAACTCTCATAATACAACTCTTTGAGGACAGAGGTCCTCCATGGGAAGTTAGTGCACAGTGACTCCTATTGTTAATTTAACAATTAACACTCTTATGTATGATGTCAGTGACCACCTGAGACTCTAGACATGAGCTGGCTAGGCTTTTGAATTCACAAATTGCATCAGTATTCAGAAAATACCATACGCAAAGTGGAAATTCTCTCCTCCCCTCAGAAAAAAGTACATCTTTCTTTCTTTTTATTTTTTATTTTTTTTGACAGGCAGAGTGGACAGT
>CM027388.1:16446931-16473389 GCA_015711505.1 Sylvilagus bachmani | reverse complement strand
CTTTTCCTGGTCTCCCCATGGGGTGCAGGGCCCAAGCACCTGGGCCATCCTCCACTGCACTCCTGGGCCACAGCAGAGGGCTGGCCTGGAAGAGGGGCAACCGGGACAGAATCCGGTGCCCCAACCGGGACTAGAACCCGGTGTGCCGGCGCCGCAAGGCGGAGGATTAGCCTGTTGAGCCACGGCGCCGGCCCGAAAGTACATCTTTCTTTGATGACCACTTCTTTCCACTGGGGTCTCACCCACCAAGGTCCTTCATGTAGGACACGTTTGTCACAGTGTTTTGGCTTTCTATGCTTGAAATGTTCTCGTGGGCTTTTCAGCCAGATCAGGATGTCTTAAGGGGTGATTCTGAGGTCAGAGTGCTACTGAAAGTAATTGTCATTCTATGTGTCTGCTTCCTATGTTGGAGCATTCACTCTTTTTTAACTCTATCGTTATTATTTTTAAAAGATTTATTTACATGAAAGGCAGAGTTATAGAGAGACAGAGAGGCAGAGATGTCTTCCATCTGCTGGTTTACTCCCCAGATGGCTGCAATGACTGGAGTTGTGAAGATCCAAAGCCAGGAGCCAGAAGTTTCTTCCAGGTCTCCACGTGAGGACTTGGACCCTCTTCCACTGCTTTCCCAGGCCATAGCAGAGAGCTGGATCAGAGGTGGAGCACCCAGGACTCGAATTGGTGCCCATATGGGATGCTGGCACTGCAGGCGGCAGCTTTACCCTCTACACCACAGTGATTCTTTCCATTGTGCTCAACCTCCCACCCACACTCCCACTTCTCTTCCACTTCCCTCTCCTGTTCCCACTCTTATTTTTTATTAAGACCTATTTTCAATTAACTTCATACATATATGACTAACTATGTTAAGTAACGAGTTCAACAAATAGTATAAAAAAATACAAAACAAAACCCTGTTCCTCAACAGTCAAGACAAGGGCTATTCAAAGTCATTGCTTTTCAAAATCTCAATTTCTTTTCTACATATTTCCTTTTAGGTGCTCTATTAGTTATCACAGGTCAGGGAAAACATATAGTATTTGTCCCTTTGGGACTGACTTGTTTTCCTAAGTATGATGTTTTCCAGTTTCATCCATTTTGTTGCAAATGACCAGAGTTCATTTTTTTAAATTGCTGTGTAGTGTTCTGTGGTGTACACATCCCATAATTTCTTTATCCAGTCTTCAGTCGGTGGGCATTAGGGTTGATTCCATATCTTAGCTATTGTGAATTGAGCTGCAGTAAACATGGGGTACAGAGAACTTTCTCATATGCTGACTTCATTTCACTTGGGTAAATTCTCAGGAGTGGGATGGCTGGGTCATATAGTAGGTATATATTCAGATTTCTGCAATATCTCCATACTGTATTTCACAGTGTATTAGGGTACCTTTTTCCCCACATCCTCGCGAGCAGTCATTGCTTGTAGAACCTCAGATACTTCCCACCTGCGGGCTCACTACCCCGACGCCTGCAGTGGCCTGGGCTGAGCTGGGCCCATGCTGGGAGTCCGGACCCCAATCCAGGTGGCAGGGACCTAACTACTTGAGGCATCACCTCAGCATTATTCTTTTTAAAGGATTTATTTATTTATTTGGGAGACAGAGCTACAGAGAGAAGGAGAGACAGAGATCTTCCATCTGCTGTTTCACTCTCCAAATGGCCACAACAGCCAGGGCTGGGACAGGCTTAAGCCAGGAGCCTCCTCCAGGTCTCCCACGTGGGTGCAGGGGCCCAGGCACTTGGGCCATCGCCTGCTGCTTTCCCAGGTGCATTAGCAGGGAGCTGGATCGGAAGTGGAACAACCAGCTCCACATTGCCCATGTGGGATGCTGGTGCCGCAGGCCACGGCTGTGCCACAGCGCCGGCCCCGACCACAGCCTCCTAGGGAGCTGGAGTCAGCTCTGGGACTCGGATCCAGGCACGCTGGTGTGGGATGAAGGTGTCCTGAAGGGTGTCTTAACCACGAGGCCGAATGACCGCCCCTCGGTTGTCGGTTTTCTGGTTTGGAAATCCTACAGGCTGTTGAGAGCGCTCTGGGCTGGATGGAGAAGGAGCGGCTGGGAATGCTGACATCTCTCCCGCTGAACGGTGTGTGTGCCTGCGCTCAGGTGCGTGTGCGGGGAAGAGGTGGGTGCTTCTTCAGCCGGAACCGGTCCACTGAGGATGCAAACAGCACCTGACAGTCTCAGAAATGCACACAGGGATGCCGGGAGGGCGGCCCCCACCCGTCAGACGTTAAAGCATACCACGAGATCCTGTCTGGACATTTCCCATTCTTCTCACAGTCGCTCCTGTGGCTTAGAGGCCCGGGCGGACGGGGCGGAGCCTGGAGGCAGAAGGGCGAGGGACCCGGCCCAGGGCGCCCGGGCGTCTCCAGGCGATCGCGGCAGCTGCTTCGCGCCCCCTTGTGGCACCCAAGGCGCATAGCTGCAAAATCATTCTAAAATCAACCTAACATTGTTTTCAGGGGACAGAATTAAAAACAAACAGAAAGGCTTCTTTTCTCGTCGTAACATTAATTCATAACTATTATAGAAAATTCTTCTTCCCATGGGGGAGGGTGGGAGATATACATTTATTGGTTTATGAAATCTTTAAGTAGGGGGAGCCCAGGACTAATTTGAACCTCTCGTTAATTTTTTAAAAAGATTTATTTATCTATTTGAAAGTCAGAGCCACAGAGAGGGAGAGACAGAGAGAAAGAGGTCTTCCATACTCTGGTTCACTCTCCAAATGGCTGCAACAGCCAGGGCTGGGCCAGGCCGAAGCCAAGAACCAGGAGATTCTTCCGGGTCTCTGACGTGGGCACAGGGGCCCAAGGACTTGGGCAATGTTCTACTGCTTTCTCAGGCCATAGCAGAGAGCTGGATTGGAAGTGGAGCACCTGGGACTTGAACTGGTGCCCATATGGATGCCAGCACTGCAGGCAGCAGCTTTACCTGCTCCTCCACAGCGCCGGCCTCGAACCTCTCTTTTTAATTATTTAATTAATGTATTAATTAATTTATTTTTAAAGATTTACTTATTTTACTTGGAAGTCAGAGTTACACAGAGAGAGGAGGAGAGGCAGAGAGAGAGAGAGAGAGAGAGAGAGAGAGAGAGGTCTTCCTTCTGCTAGTCCCCTCCCCAACTGGCTGCCATGCGATGCTGCTTTCTCTTGTGACTGTCTGTCTGTCTGTCTGTCCGTCCGGGGTTTGTGTGTGGGACTAGCTTAACACTCACATCACTTACTGAAGTTTGAGCCTGTCTCGTTCCACAACGAGGAGCGAACAAGGGAAAGCTGAGAGATCCTGGGAGCGGTTTGAGAGTGTTCCCGAGCAGGCCCGCTGCTGTGTGTGGCCTGCCAGGCCGGGCGCGGGCAGCCGGCGGCTCTGCACATTGGCTGGGCTGGGCTGAAGGCAGGTGTGGGAGCTCCATCCAGGTCGCCCACGTGGGTCGCAGGGACCGAGGACTTGGGCCATCGCTGCTGCTCTCCCAGGCCACAGCAGAGAGCTGGATTGGAAGTGGAGCAGCCGGGAGACTCCAACCGGTGTCCACAGGGGATGCCGGCGCTGCAGGCGGTGGCTTTACCTGCTGCACCACAGCGCTGGCCCCACGGCTGAGTCTTGACAATGTTTTGCCAAGTAGAAGAAGTGGAAAACAGAGACCACACGTACCGCGTGACCCCGTTCGTGAGATGTTCAGGATAAACTGTCACCCAGCAAGCAGGGAGCAGTTGCCGGGGGCTGCGTGAGGAGGAAGGGGATCGTGGGGAGTGAATGCTAGTGGGGTTTCCTTCCGGGGTGGTGAGATTGTTCTAGAATTATAACCCTGGGAGTGCTGAAAGCCACTGAACCGTGCACTGTAAAAGGGCAAATTTTACGGTGAGTGGGTTCTATGTCAATGAAGCTGCGCAGGTTTCTGTCGGTGGGCGTGGCGTTGTGTGGGGAAGGTCTGTTAACACGCAGGGGGTGTGACTTTCGCAAATGCACAGGGGTGCGGTTTCCAGGGGGCCCCTGGAGAAGACGAAGAAGCCTGGGTGGCCTCTCCAGAGACGTGCGGGATGGCTCCCTCTCCAGGAACGCCCATCGGTCAAGGCAAGGATTCCTGTGAGAGAGGCTCGGGAGGCCCGGAGCCAGGGAGTGTCACAGGGCATGGCTGTGACAAGGAGAGGAGCAAACAGTGACTTGTTGTTATTTGTTTGAGAGAGAGAGAGAGAGAGAGAGAGAGAGAGAGAGAGAGAAGGAATACACTCCCATCCACTGCCTCGCTCCCCAAACGCCCTCCATGGCCGGGGCTGAGCTGGAGCCAGTGCTGGCTCCCAGGGGGACGCAGGGACTCAGCCGCTGGAGCCATCGCGCGGCCTCCCAGGGTGCAGGGCGGTAGGAAGCTGGACCCGGGGCGGGGGAGGCTGGAGCCAGGGCTCGGAGCCAGGCCCTTGTACGCTCCACCGGGCGCTCACATACTAGCAAGAAGAAACAAATGAAAGATAAGTACACCTGCCGGAGGCCAAGCCAAACCTTCGAACAGGATACGGGGCTGGGAATTCTGGGGACAGGGTGTAATTTTATTTTGTTATGATTGAAAAAATCTTTTTATTGAAAGAATTGTTGATTAGCATGTAATACTGCTACATTTTTATGGGGTACAGGGCAGTATTTCAACACGTGACAAAGTTGAAATATAACTTTATTTTAGTTTTAAAATTAATTAATTTAGAAAGTCAGAGTTATTGAGAGAGAGAGAGAGAGAGAGAGAGAGAGAGAGAGAGAGAATCTCCCACCTGCTGGTCCCCAGATGGCCACAACAGCCAGGCCTGGGCCAGGCTGAAGCAGGAGCCAGTTGCTCCATCCGGGTCTCCCCGTAGGTGGCAGAGGATCAAACACTTGGGCCGTCTTCTTTGCTTTTCCCAGGTCAGCCGCAGGGAGCTGGATCGGCAGTGGAGCAGCCGGGACACCAACTGGCACCTGTATGGGATGCCGGCGTCACAGGCGGCGGCTTCACCTGCCACGCCACACCTCCAGCTGCATGGAAATACAATGTCAAGTAAAATGGCCCCTGGCCACCTCACTGAGCAGGCAGCAGCTGAGCGGAAGCGTGGAGCTCAGGGCGTCAGCGGAGGGGGGGCCTCGTGTGTCTGAGAAGCTGTCCGGAGGCCAGCAGGGCTGCAGCAGAGCTGTCCGGATGTGGGGAGAACGGGGCCTTTGTGAACGTGAGCTTCCGGTAGAAGAGCAAAGCTTTGACGCTGGTTAAGGGGCTTCCCCCTCGGGCAGCTCTAAAAAGCTGCCTGTAGGCCAGGTTGCAGCAGGATCTGTGACACACACACATGCACACACATACATGCACACACATACATGTCACACACAGGTGCATGCACACACACACAGCCTGCTCTTCGGGGGACTGCCGTGGTGGTGGTGGTGGGGGGAGATGGGCAGATGCAGGCTTTGGGGAAGTGTCTGCCGTCCTTAGGAAAGCCAACAGGGGTGAGGAACAGGTGCCCGGCTAACACGAACTTGAACAGGAAGGAGCCCATGGGGGTGGGTGACTGCCCAGTGGTGTGGCGAGGTCGCCCTTCTCTCTGGGTGGGCAGCCTCAGCGTGCTGGCCTCTGGCCTCTGCTCGGTGCCCCAGCGCCGGGCACGACGTCCACGGGCTGGCGCCGATGGTGGCAGGGCCATGGCCGAGTCTCCCCTGGCGGCGCGCTGGTCCCGGGAAGCTGTCCTGGCCGCGCACGGGTTCGCGCAAGGCCGCGAGCTTCACTGGCCCCCGCTTGTGTCGGCGCAGCCAGTGGATTGGCTGCGGTTTGCTCAGCTGCATGTGCTTGGCCTCAGATGCTGCTCTACGTGTCTCATTCTGGGCTGCACACATCGAAACCCTGCCCGAGTAACCAGGAAACATCCCATGGGCCCAAGCGAGCCATGTGGCCGAGGGGCGGGTAAGCCATTTTCTGCACGGTGCAGCCACAGGATAATCCTCCTCCTCCCTCCCCTCCCCACTGCCTCAATATTGATTGATTGATTTGAAAGGCAGAGTGACAGAGAAAGAGAGATCTTCCAGGTGCTGGTTCCCTGCCCCCAGGGCTTCAATGGCCAGGGCTGCACCAGGTGGAGGCCGAGAGCCAGGCGGTCCGTCTGGGTCTCCATCACGTGGCCGGGACTCCAGCGCGTGCAGCATCTCCTGCTGCCTTCCCAGGCGCGTCAGCAGGGAGCAGGGCTTTGAGCCTCCACTCTGACACGGGAGGTGGGTGGCCCAAGGCGTGACCTACCCTGCTGTGCCGCCTCCTACAGGCAACATTCCACCTCGGGAAGTGAGGCCCGCATGTGTGGCCTTCCCATAGACCAGTCCATGGAAGCGGAGGTGGCCACGAGTGACTTGGATGGAACGCAACTCCCACACTGGTGCGGCGCGGGGCGGAGCATGGATGCTGGGGAGTCCCAGCTTCCCCACCTCCCCGCTGATGGAGCCGGGGCCGTCTTCTGTAAAGCGAGGGTTGCGCTGGGTGCTGTGTGAGTGCCTCCACTTGCGGGCACACAGTAGGGCGCATACGTGTCTGTGTGGATGCTGCGGCCGGGGTCCTGGTGCCCCTGCCGGAGCATCCGTGCCAGTGAGGAGGCAGAAGGGACCAGGCAGTGGGCAGGCAGCCCCTGCATCTGCCTCGCCGAGTTGCCTCTTGGGCCGCCAGGGCTCCTGTCCTGCTCCATGGGCCGTTCTCATTCCTGCCAGTAGCTCACGGCGAAGGGACCACAATGGCCACAGAACGCAACTGCAGGGGCCCTCGTCTCTGGGGTTTGGCGGCCTCGGACGCTGAGACCCGAAGCTGAGCGATTCCTCCCGCTCGGTTAGGATGGAGAAAGCCGCTGTGTTCGCTGCTCCCGGGGCCTCAGGGAGGGACAAGACCCTCTCCCCAGATGCCCCCCGGGCTGGGCTCTGGGGTCCTTAGGCCTTCTGGGTGCGTTCATTTCAGAGAATTCTCAATCAAAGGCTGAGTCGGGCAGACACATTTTCACACTTGCATGGCTGCAGCATGTGTGCGAGGCGTGGGAGCTGTGCAGATCTGAGTGAGACTGATTATCTGTCAGCTGCTTCGCATCTGGAGATCAAATACAAACCGCTGGCAACAAACACTGTTCCAGTCCCTGTCACTTCCGCCCCGCTCCCGCGCCATCCTTTGTAGCAGGAGCCTGACCTCCATGCCACCGAAGCCCAGCAGCCTGCCCGCTGGGGAGGCCCCGGGCTCTGTGTGCCACGTGGAGTCACACACCGGGGCTTTTCCAGGCCTTGACACAGGTGACACTTCTGGGTGAACGGAAAAATGACCCGAGAGATGAGAATCAGAGAGGTGCTGAAGAGCTCAACTTGTGTGTGTGTGTGTGTGTGTTTTAAGATTTATTTGAAAGCCAGAGAGAGGAAGGACAGACAGACAGACAGACACACACACACACACACACACACACACAGATATTCCACCTGCTGGTTCATTCCTCAATGACTGCAATAGCCAGGGCTGGGCAGGCCAGGCTCAAAGCCAGGAGCTGGGAGCTTCTTCTGGGTCTCCCATGCGGGTGCAGGGACCCGAGGACTTGGGCCATCTTCTACTGCTTTCCCATGTGCATTAGCAGAGAGCTGGATTGGAAGTGAAGCAGCCAGGACTTGAATCTGCGCCCATATGGGATGCTGACACTGCAGGAGGCAGCTTTTCTCAGGCCTTTAGCAGGGAGCTGGATTGGAGTGGAGCAGCCGGGACAGGATCTGGCACCACCACACCGGCCCCGGGCGTGTGCTCACTATGACATGGTTGCCACGGACAGAAGCCTGAGCCGCGCTTACGGCTGGGGTGTGCAGCGGTCACGGCAAGCTCCTGTGGGTCCCTATGGCTTCCGGTCAGCGTGGCGCCCCCAGGGCGGGTGCGAGGGCGGGCTGTGCGTGTGGCATCTCGGGAGGGATGTGTGCGTCTGGCGATGGGAGAGTGGCCAGAGAACAAAGCCAGCCGCCCTTTTCTTCTTTTTAGATATTTAACGTGGTTTTCCTCTGGTGGAAAAGAATCTGTTTCTGGTTTAAGTTGATTCAAAATCACTGCCGTGTTATTGTAAATACTGTGACATCTCATTTCTTTAAAGGAACTTGGAATACGGTCATGGCTTCCCAAGCACACAAAAGGCAATCGTAGTTTTTGGGTACGCTTACAAAGTGAGAGTTGGCCTAGGGTACTACCGGGAAGCAGCCACTAGGTGGCACTGTACCTTCAGGTTTCTAGCTTGCAGCCCCGCGATTCTCAAAGTGTGGTCCAGGGAACAGCGGCCCCGGCTGCACCTTGGGATTTGTCAGAAATGTGAAAGCAGAAACTCCGGGCGTAGGGTCTGGCAATGTGTGTCCGCACGAGCCCTGTGGGCGAGGCCGCTGCTCTCACCAGCTGGAGAGCCGCTGCAGATAGGTCGAGGTCTTTTGCAATGGGAAGCATCGGCCTGGGAGGAGACCGGGAGCGGTGGGTGATGGGGCAGGCATGTGACCGAGAGACACCCGTGTCTCAGGTGTCTTCACTGGATGTTCCCAGTCTGTAAAACGTCCCCCACGAATCACGACTTAGGGTGAGGGTTTGGAAAGCTGCAGCTGGAACGGGAAGTGAGTCTCTGGATCCAACGTGCTGGGCGGGTGCAGGCTCACATCCCCATCAGAGCACCAGTTCGAGTCCCAGCTGATCCAGCTCCCTCCAATACATCCAGGGAGGCAGCAGGTGATGGATCACATACGTAGGTCCCTGCCACCCACCTGGGAGCCCCCGATGGAGTTCTTGGCTCCTGGCTTTGGCCTGACCTATGCTGGTTATGTGGGCATTTGGGGAGAGAGGCTGCAACGGGAGGATCTCTTTCTTTCTCTGTTTCACTTGTCACTCTGCCTTTCAAATACATGCACAAATAAATCTTCAAAAGATAGATCCAATATAGCAGCCAGTCAAAGCCACTAACCACCTGAGAAGGAACATTCTTGGGACAAAAATGGCTCATGCTTGTTTTTGTAAGTAAATATTTTAAACATTTGTTTCAAAAGATTTATTTATTTATTTGAGAGGCAGAGAGAGAGAGACAGAGGCAGAGAGAGAGAGAGGCAGAGAGAGAGCGAGAGAGGCAGAGAGAGGTCTTTCATTTGCTGGTTCACTCCCCAAATGGTCACAATGGCCAGGGCTGGGCCAATCTGAAGCCAGGAGCCAGGAGCGTCTTCCGGGTCTCCCATGTGGGTGCAGGGGCCCGGGGACTTGGGCCATCTTCCAGTGCTTTCCCAGGCCATGGTAGAGAGCTGGATCAGAAGTGGAGGAGCCGGGACTCGAACCAGCGCCCATGTGGGATGCCGGTGCTGCAGGTGGCAGCTTTACCCACTATGCCACAGCACTGGCCCCTGTAAATAAAGTTTTATTGGAACCAGACGCACTCCCTGGGGTTTGGGCTGTTCTGTGCTCCTGCCGCAGAGCCGAGCAGCTGTGGCACAGGCATGGCGGCCTGCACCACCTGGAGTACTTACTCCCTGGTCCTTGACAGACGGCGGGTTGGATGCAGGTGAAGAGATTACTGAGCCAGGCCTGGAGGGGCTGGGTCACCAGCCCAGGTGGGTGACCGGGAGTAGGGAAGTGGCCGTGCTTGTGGGGGAGGGGGAGAGCAAGAGCGCCTCGGGGTGGTGAGAGGCTTGGGTGGGGCACCACCCGGCATTGGAGACTGAAGGTCACAGCGCACCTGTCCGTAATCACCGTGGCCTCACCTGCAGCAAGTCAGGTGCTGCTTGCTGGGTTTCGTTCCCTTGTAGTGAAACTGCCAACCACGAGCTTCCAAGGAGCCGAGCTGACCTCTGCCACGAGGCAGAGCGGCCACGTGTCACCCTCTGCCAGCTCCGGCACCAGCTTCTGCCCTGGGACTTCCTGGGCTTTCTGTCCCCTGCATGTGAAGCCTGTTTGCTCCTGGGCGTCCTGCGCATCACATCTGCTGGATTCGCACGAGCCCTCTGCAGTACGCATCGCATCTCCCACCCATCGGAAGGCGGACATGGTTCAGAGGAGTCCGCTCACTCTCTCGGGCCCCACGGCTGGACCCGGGGTTCTCTCTCTGGCTGCCAGCGTGGCCTCAGCCCAAGCTGTGTCCCCTAGCCCGAGTCCCTCCATCTTGGACGGCTTCCTAGCCGCGCTTTCCTGGGCGTTCTGTGTATAGACACGTTGGTCCTGCCGGGTGGGCCCTGATGAGTTAACCCTGCAGAAGCCCCATCAGCGTGGTCGTCGCTTTTAGTGACAGGAGCCAGAAGCCTCGGGCGAGGTGCAGCGTGGCACAGACTAAACACGGGCACAGAGGCCACGGGGAGAGGGCTCCGGGCCGACACGCAGAGCAGAGGAACCTGCAGCTTGCTCTCTGTGGGGCCGAGGCACAGCGGTCCCCGGGTCAGGCGCATGGGGAGCGCAGTTCTAGGTCTCCACGTGCGGGAGAGTGAGGTGCCCGGCCGCGCCAGTCCCTCCGATGAGCAGGTCCTCCTGGGGCGTCTGGAAATGAATGTGCCAGGGGCTTGTGGCTCTTTTGTGGCTCCATGGCTTGTTGTCGTGGGCCGTGCCGACGGGTATCCAAAGCAGAAATACAGAGCTAGGGGTGTGCGGGGCGCAGGTGGATGAAGCTTTAGCTGGGAGTCTCAGCGCCCTGCATGCTCGCTTCTGCGGGAGCTGTGGGAGGTGGAGGGGTCACTCTGGTGCCCAAGGTGTTGGCAGGTGTTCCAGAGCCTTGCCTGGGGGAGGCGGGCTCAGAGCAGGTGTTCCCTGGGATCTGTTTACCCATTGGCTTGATATCCCGCTCCAACATGGGACCTCCAGCGCGCGTGGGTGAAGGCTGAACACGGATGCCGCCGGCCTGGGGTGGCCCAGAGTGCCGTGGCGTCGGCTGTGGGGCGCAGAGGGGGACACACAGAGCTGCGGACCTGGACGCCACAGAGCTCAGGCTGAGGATGGGAGGCGGAGCCTGAGAACAGTGGAGGGGAGGAGGGGGAGCAAGAAGGCCCTAAGTATCCGCTCGCTGTCCATGCCGGAGACCATAGCCAACACCGGAACCTGGGACTGGACATTGGCTCATCCCAATGTGGACGAGGAGGGGTCTGCTCCTGGCTCTGGGTCCTTCTCTGTGAGCTGAGGACTGGGATTGGGAGCCAGCTCTGTAGGTCACCACCAAGAAGCACGTCCGCCCAACTTGTTCTAGGCGCTGTGGTGGGGGGGCTCCTCCCAGAGGCCCAGGTGCCCCTGCCTCTCCCAGGCACAGATATCCCAAGCCTTGTCAGACGCTGCTACCCAAGAGGCCCTGTCCAGATGGCCAGGCCTTGCCAGCCTGCCCAGGCCCTGCTTGGACAGATGTCGATTTGCCTGGTCCTGAGTGCACGATGCCCCCTGGCACTGGCGTGGAGCAGGCCCAGAGTGGGCCAGGGTCCCTGGGGGACTCCCACTGGAGCTGGGGGCCCTTGCATTCCTGCTGCCTGCCAGGACCGTCCGTGAACGCCTGTGGGGTTGGGATGGCGTGGGGGCCGGGGAGGGTGTGTGTGAGCCCAGCCTCGGTCAGAGGAGCTCAGCTCGCAGAGAGAGAAAAATTGCTTCGGAGAGAGACAAGCTGCAAACAATTGGTCCTGGGTCTGGGGAGGTGTCTTGAGACATTTGTGCAAAGCCTTGGATTTGGCCAACCCGGAAATGGTCCTTGCCAACGGCTTTCTTTGCCTTACATTTTCAAGTCCGGGGTATTTTTCGAAGGTCATCTGTGCTGCTGTTTTGGATTCGTTCGTTCTTGACAGATCACGAGGCTGGCTGGGGCGCAGGAGCTGTTTCTAGGGGCGGATTTGAGGACTCAGAGGCCGGAGCAGGAGCGATCGGGTCATCACCTTGGAGGTGTGACGCCCCCCGTGTGCCGTGGAGGGAGAAAGCGCTGGGGTTCGGGGTCCGCGAGGGAGCCCAGGACGCCTCTGAGACACGAAGGCCCCTTCTGGCCCGGGACCCGTGCACCTGCAGGCCTTTGCTCCTGGCTCACAGGCCCCGAGCTGGAGCCGCTTCCTGGGGCTCAGGCTCTCACCCTGGGAGGGGTCTGTGCACAGACCTGACCCCGAGGGCCCCATCTCTATTAGGCCCCAAGCCAAGGCCACCTGAGAGAACTCTGCAGGCGTGGGCTCCTGACTTGTAGCTCAGTCCCCTCCACCCCACACCCGCCCCTGACCTTGCTTCATCCCCGCGGGACTCACGATCTGCACTGGGAGGACCAGCAGTGGGGTCTTAGCTGCCCCGCTCACCGCAGCGGCTCGGAGGGGCCCTGGGATCCGCACAGGGACGCGGACACTGGAGAGCTGCCCTTTAACCACATGCAGCCGCTTCCTTTTGGCCTCATGTTGGAAAAAACTCTGCAGATGTGCCTGAGTCAATTCCACTGGGGCTCTGGTGACAAACCTCGCTGGCCGCGCCCGGCGGTGCTCGGTGTCATGAGAGCCCCTTGATGGGGGCCTCGCTGCTGCTCCTGCCAGCACTGGCTCTCTGCCTCTGTCTCTGTCTGTCTGTCTGTCTCTCTCTCTCTCTCTTTCAACACAGAAAGAGCTGGAACCACACTGGAATGTGTTCCCCGGGCAGCCCTGGCCCGGTGCGCCCGCGTGCGGCTGGGTCTTGGCGACAGTGACACGGAAGTGCCGGGCAGAGCCGAGCAGATGAATGGGTAATTAAGCCAGTGTTTCTGCACGTTCACAGCTTGCCAAGGAGGGCTGGATCTTTCCTTCGTCTGCCAATGGATGGTTCACATGCCATGCCCTTCACCCTTGATTCTCTGTGTCTCTG
Organism: Sylvilagus bachmani; assembly: GCA_015711505.1. Classification (NCBI taxonomy): domain Eukaryota; kingdom Metazoa; phylum Chordata; class Mammalia; order Lagomorpha; family Leporidae; genus Sylvilagus; species Sylvilagus bachmani. The sequence continues at coordinate 16,460,591 of CM027388.1, read as the reverse complement.
TGTCTGTCCCCTCTGTCTCTGTGTCTCTCTCACTCACACACTTAGATCAGCTAAGAACAGCTGTTTGGGCATCGTGAGATTGTTCCTTGGTTCAAACCCTGACGGTTTTTAATCCCTGCACAGGGCAGGCAGGGTGTGGTGTGTGCCAGCCAGCTCTTTCCTTTGATGGGCTTAAGGTTGGGGTTCAGGGAGACAGGAATTGGGGGTGCGGTTCAGACCATGCTGTGGCTGGCAGGGCTTCCGTATCGTGGCCCCCAGACAGCCACTGCCCCCGGTGGCATCTCTGCTGCCGCCTGGGCGGGCTCCCCTCCGCCTCCACCTCCGTCTCCCGGATCCCTCTGCCCCACCCCATCAGAGATGAGCATTGTTCCGCAGACAATGACAAAGATTGGGCAATGCCACCACTGCTGCTCCCCTGTGCCCCCGAGTCAGGATTCAGCCTGTGTGTTCCCTGTAGGGGGGCCCTCCTGCCAAGGTGCAGCCAACATCTATCAGAGGAGGGGGAGCAGGGCCAGCGTGAGGCACCCCAGCCAGGAGCGTCTCCTCCGTGCACCCCCACGGCAGACTTAAAGCTTCCTGAGCGCCCCCCCGGGCTTCTGTAACAGCTCTGGCCTCATCATCATCGCGGCCATTAACCCGAGTGCCAATGACCCGCTGAGGACCCCGACCTGTCGCTGCTGTCACCAGCGTGCTTTATGGGTCCTCGACGGGCAACTTGATCCCTTTCTTCCCTTCGAGAGCGATTCTGGCCTCTGGCACTCGTAAACGCACCAGGCGTCCCTCGGGGGCTGCTGGGCATCTGGGTGGAGCCAGGCAAGGCATCAGGGGCCGGGCTGCGCTCCGGGGGAGCCACAGTGTCTGGGTGGCTGCAGGGAGGGTCTCGGAGCTGCAGACACAGCAGAACACGCCTGCCCTGTGTCCCGCGGAGGAGAGGAGCCCGGGGCAGGGGGCGTGTATCCAGGCACTGGGCCTCAGGCTCTCTCTGCCCCGCTTTCCTGCCCCCAGCGCCTCCTGTCAGCGTGGGCCGGGTCCTCCGTGCGGCCCCTTGGGTTGGCTTTGTCCTTCTGGAACCACCAAGGTCAGGTGAGGGGGCAGAGATGGCTCCTTAGGGCCCCCAGAGGGCAGGGCTCGGGGGCACTGCGTCTCCACCCAGATGCCACCTGCCCCCACGCCCCCGGGCTGCCTCCCACCACCCACCGCTCCCGGTCCCCATCCTTGCGGGAATTCCTTCCTCTTGGCAGCCAGGGTTTCGGCTTGCTGGGCTAACATCCCTGCTCTGTCGCTGCCCGCTGTGCGATCTGGGACGCGTGGCGTCGGCACTCTGGGCCTCGGCTCTTGCTCTCTGAGGAGGAGGCTTGGCTTACAGCGCAGGGTGGCTGGGAGGACCATGTGCCTGGCCCACAGTGGGTGGACGAGTGTGAGCTTCTGTCCCTGGGGCCATCATTGTCACGACGCCAGCTCGGCCCGCCCTGTCTGCCTGACTATGGTGACACAGCTACCTGGTGTCACTCTTCGTGAGTGTGATCCTGCTCATTCCTCGGGGCCCTTGGAGAGGACACTGGCTGGTGTATGGCGTGCCCTGGGCAGGCCTGGCCAGGGGAGCACAGGGTGGTTTCCTTCTTGCGGCGTCCAGGGTGCGGGCCCCAGGCCCTGTCTTGTAGCTCAGAGGCTGCGGCTGGGCTGTGGAGGGGACGTAGCAATTGTGAGGGGACACTTGTCACAGTGCGTGACAATGCCATCGCCCAGCTGCTGACGGCCTCGGGGGACATGCCGGGGGCAGCACCAGGGGTCACACCGGTGGAGGTTGGGGCTGGGGCTGCCCTGCCTGGCTCCAAGGCCCAGTGCTACCTCCTACTGGCTGCCGTGCCACTTGATGGACAGTGCTTCGGCTTCCTCACTTGTCCCGCTGTGTGGGAGGGACCCAGAGGGCCCACCACCACCAGTGCCTGCTCTGTGCCTGGCCCGGAGCCAGCTTCCCACACCTGCTCGCTTCCTTGTCCAGAATCGCCAGGGCAAGCAGAGCTTTTGCGGGAAGGTCCAGTGTCCACTGGGAGTGGGGGGGGCATTTGCCCTCTGGGTTGGCCATGTCCCCAAACCCGGCTGTTGCTCAGAGTCACCCAGGGGGTCTCAAAATGTCACCCTACAAATATGGATTGAGTCTTAGGATTTCATTCCCAGGCACGGTGGTCACAGCTCAGACTTGGGGTGGGTTTGCCTGGGGTCCACGCTGGAGGCTGAAGTCTGGAAAAATGTCCCAGTGTTGCTGAGTCTCAGTTTTCTCCTCTGCAGGATTCCCGATGCCTGTAACATCATCATTCCAGTGCCCAGATATGGCAAGAAAGGGGCTTTCTGACAGCCCGAGGGCCCCTATGGTCAATGGCAAGCTGAGCAAAGCTCTTCTTGATGCCGCCCAGCTACCAAAATAGCTGCTATTATTCACCACACAGGCCACCAGAAAGGGGAAAACGACCTGTGTGACGCCAACAGCAAGGCTGTTAATTCTCATAGTACAACTCATTAAGGACAGAGGTCCTACATGAGTAGTAAGTGCACAGTGACTCCTGTTGCTGATTTAACAATTGACACTCTTATTTTTGACGCCAGTGACCACCTGAGGCTCTTGCCATGAGCTGCAAAGGCTATGGAAGCCTTTGGAGTCCACAGACAGGACTATATGCAAAGTGCAAGTTCTCTCCTCTCTTAAGAGAAAGGTACATTCTTCCTTGATGGCCCCTTCTTTCCACTGGAGTCTCACTCACAGAGATCTTTCATGAATAGCAGTTTTTTGCCACAGTGTCATGGCTTTCCATGCCTGAAATTCTTTCTTAGGATTTTCAGCCACATCCGAATGCCTTAGGGGCTGATTCTGAGGTCAGAGTGCTATTTAGGATGTTTGTCATTCTATGAGTCTGCTGTGTGGAGTGCTTCCCATGTTGGAACCTTCTCTCCTTTGTAATTCTATCTATTGTTATTACCAGGCACTTGGTCTTATTTGTGTGATCCCTTTGACTTTTGTTCCTATCTATATGATCATTTCCACACTTAATATGATTACTTTATCACATAAGATGGGATTAGTACCACCCAGCTTACTGGGATTTGGAGTCCCATGGCAAGTTCTTAGCTTCACCCTTAGGGGTAAGTCTATGGGAGTGTGCTGAACTGTACAGCTCCTCCCTCTCTCATTCCCACTCTTATTTTTAAATGGGATCTATTTTCAAGTGACTTAATACACCTATGATTAATTCTATGTTAAGTAAAAAGTTCAACCAATGATATAAGTAGAAAAAAAGGATAAGAAAAAAATGAAATACTAAACTCTTCCTCTACAGTCAAGACAAGGGCTGTCCAAGGAATTGCTTCTTGTAGTGTCAGTTTCACTTCTACAGGTCACTTTTTATTCATTTATTTTTTAAAAAGATTCATTTATTTATTTAAAAGCCAGAGTTACACAGAGAGAGGAGAGGCAGAGAAAGAGAGAGAGAGGTCTTCCATCCGCTGATTGACTCCCCATTCGGCAGCAATGGCTGGAGCTGCGCTGATCTGAAGCCAGGAACCAGGAGCTTCTTCCGGGTCTCCCACGTGAGTGTAGGGGTCCAAGGACTTGGGCCATCTTCTACTACTCTCCCAGGTTATAACAGAGAGCTGGATCGGAAGTGGAGCAGCCAGGTCTCCAACCAGCGCCCATATGGGATGCTGGCGCTTCAGGCCAGGGCGTTAACCTGCTGTGCCACAGCGCCAGCCCCTACAGGTTACTTTTAGGTGCTCTGTTAGTTATCACAGATCAGGAAGAACGTATGGTATTTGTCCCTTTGGGACTGGCTTATTTCACTAAGTATGATGTTTTCCAGATTCATCCATTTAGTTGCAAATGACCATATGTATATATTTTCTTAACCACCGTGTAGTATTCCATAGAGTGCATATCCCATAGTTTCTTTGTCCTGTTTTCTGTTGATAGGCATTCAGGTTGATTCCATGTCTTAGCTATTGTGAATTGAGCTGCAATAAACATGGAGGTACAGATGGCTCTTTTTTTTTTTTTTTTTTTTTGACAGGCAGAGTGGACAGTGAGAGAGAGAGAGACAGAGAGAAAGGTCTTCCTTTACCGTTGGTTCACCCTCCAATGGCTGCTGCAGCTGGGGCACTGCGCTGATCCGAAGGCAGGAGCCACATGCTTCCTCCTGGTCTCCCATGGGGTGCAGGGCCCAAGCACTTGGGCCATCCTCCACTGCACTCCTGGGCCACAGCAGAGAGCTGGACTGGAAGAGGAGCAACCGGGACAGAATCCGGTGCCGCAGGATTAGCCTATTGAGCCTCTGCACTGGCCCAGATGGCTCTTTTATTTGCTGATTTCATTTCCTTTGGGTAAATCCTGAGGAGTGGGCTGCATGGGTCGTATTGTAGGGCTAGGTTCAGATTTCTGAGGTTTCTCCAAAGTGTCTTCCACACCCACTGTATTATTAAATGATATTACACCAAGACTTGGATTCCTGCTTCCATTCAGTCGGACAATGGACCGGAGTTTGCCTCTCACGTTACGAACAGTGCCTGCCTCCCTCCGCACCTCAGGGCACCTTCACATTCCCCATCGGCCCCTACAGGTAAAGCAGAACGGGTGAATGGAATTCTGAAACAGGCTCTAGCTAAACTCTCCACGCAGGTCCACTTAGACTGGGTCAACCCCTTCCTTCAGCTCTGCTAAGAATCAGATCTCTTCCCCGGAAGCTGTCGATTCTCCACGGGAGGCCTCTCCTTTCACCTCATTACAGAACTCTGCAGCCCCTCCTCCCCCCCCTCGAGCTCCCTCTTCTTACCGACAGGCGCTCTCACTGACGGACCTTTGCAGACACACCCACCCAAACCGCACTCTGCCTCCCCCTGTACTCCTACCTTTCAACCCACGACTGGGTTTATCTAAAACAAGGTGAGGCTGCTGTAGAGCCAGATGGAGCAGGCCCTGCTAGTGATGTTGACTACCCTGACCACGGCCAAGCCCTGCTGGGGTACATTTTACTGCATTAAAACCAACAACGTCAGGCCGGTGCTGTGGCGTAGCAGGTGCAGCTGCCACTTGCAGTGCCGGCCTCCCATATGGGCGCTGGTTCCAGTCCTGGCTGCCCTGTTCCTGATCCAGCTCTCTGCTATGACCTGGGATGTCAGTAGATGAAGGCCCAAGTGCTTGGGCCCCTGTGCTCATGTGGGAGACCTGGAAGAAGCTCCTGGCTCCTGGCTTCGGACTGGTGCAGCCCTGGCCATGTGGCCATCTGGGGAGTGAACCAGCAGATGCAAGACCTCTCTCTCTCTCTCTGCCTCTCTGTAACTCTGTCCTTCAAATAAATAAATGAATAAATAAATAAACCTTTAAAATAAAACTGGTACCATCTCCCTCATATAAGTCTGCACCCACAGGACCTGCCTCTCTCAGGTTGATGCGCTAACGAGATGTATCACAAGGTAACTCTGCCTCATTTTGGCCACCGTTTCCACTGTGGGCAATGGCTCTAGTGTCTTATTTTTCCTCATAATCACAGCGCTCCTGTTTCTGCCATGCATAACTAACTTATTCGCAGGACAACACAAGACTTCTCTTCTTCAATCAATCTGATCTCGAGTATAGACCTCCGCTCAAGTCCTGGGTCCCTGTCTACACCCCATATCAGCAGGAAGTAGCCAGAGAGAAATCGGCGCCCCATCCCCTTATCTATACTCAGAGTCGGGATTGAGGGGACAAGGACGTAAGCCTCAGCCATTCTCTCTCATTGCCCATCGGATAGATAAAGGCTGGAATGTGTTCCTCACCCTTGGATCTCAGCTGGGGCTCACACCCTTCTGCCTTCACACCCCTGCCGGGTCCCCATGGCCCCACAGGCCACCTGGAAGACCAGTCCAAGAAGTCCCCTCCGCCTGCTGTGCCCTCCCCCCCCCCCAGCCCCAGCCCTCCTATGATATAATAAGACCGGGCCCCTAGGGTCGGGGCCTTCTGCCACGTGTTCCTTCAATGTGCACACCAGCAGTTGGTCACCCACCTCTACGGATTTATTTTCTCTGAATAAATGCGGCCTGGCTGTACATTTGTATACTGCATCCTCTCTATCCTGCATCCTCTCTATCCTGCACTCTTTCCTAACAACAGCTCCATCCTTTCTTTTCTTTTTTTCAATTTTAAAAAAAATTTATTCGAAAGTCAGACTTATAGAGAGAAGGACACACACACACACACACACAGAGTCCATCATCTGGTTCACTCCCCAAGCAGCTGCAATGGCTGGAACTGGGCCAGGCCAAAGCGAGGAGTTCCATCCAGGTCTCCACATGGGTGGCAGGGGCCCAGGCACCTGGCCCATCCTCTGCTGCTTTCTCAGGTGCACCAGCAGGGAGCTGGATCAGAAGAGGAGCAGCCGGACTGGAACTGGTGCTCACATGGGATGCTGGCACTGCAGCAGCAGCTTTGCCCACTGTGCCGCACACCGGCCTGGCCTTGGGGCTGAGCAAGGCGGCACAGCCAGGCTCCGGCCACAGCTCCGGCCCTACCTCCTATCTTTTCCAGGAAGCCAGTCTGGGCCGTGTCTTCCAGAGTCGCTGTTGCACTGAGACCTGAGGAAGCAGCAGCCTTGGCGTTTGCCCTGCACGTGAGGAGGAGTGGCCGTTGCCTCCTGCACGTGCTCGCTGGCCTCATCGGCTCCCGCTCCCCTCTTGCACGCTGTTAGTGGAACAGAAATTAGTGCAGCCCAGAGAATCCTCAAAACCCGCATACGGAGTGTGATCAGCACTCCCCCCCGGGTGCACCTGCTGCGTAATTCACGCGCTCACAGTTCTGCAGGTTGCAGAGCCCAGTGTCAAGGGGCTGGCTCCAGGGCAGAAGGCAGAAGGGAAAGAGGGGCTCATGAGAGAGCGAGAGGCAGCCCACCCCCTGGTAGCTGGCCCACCTCCCACCTCGGAACTGCATTCAACTACTCAGATCAATGGACTAACAGGTGCAGCAACCCAGACATAATCACCTCTCAGGTTCCACTTATTTTTTTTTTTAAATAAAAGATTTATTTATTCAAAAGATAGAATAACAGAGAGGGAGAGACAGAGAGAGAGATCGAAAAAGAGAGATCAAGAAAGAGAGAGAGAGAGAGAGAGAGAGAGAGAGAGAGAGAGAGAGAGATTTCTACCTGCTGGCTCACTCTTCCAATGGCTATAACAGCCAGGGCTGGGCCAGGCTGAAGCCAGGAGCCAGGACCCCCTCCTGGCCTCTCACATGGGTAGCAGGGATCCAAGTACTTGAGCCGTCACCTGCTGCTTCCCAGGAGTGTTAGCTGAGAGCCGGATTGGAAATGGAGCAGCCGGGACTTGAACCAGTGCTCTAACAAGAGATGTGGGCGTCCCAGCAGCACTTAACCCACTGTACCACACAACCCCAGCCGCCAGCGTCTCTCTGCTGAACACCATCACCGTGGCAGGGACCCTTCTACGTGCGGTCTGTAGGGGACGCTCGCGATCAGACAGTCACAGAGCCCCCGCCCCCGGCCAGCGCAGCAGTCGTCACAGTAGTGAAGCCGTGGAAGCCACGCTGCGTCCCCCAGTGGGTGCACGGATGCTGCCCACAATGGAGACTGCGCAGCTGCTAAAATATGCGGTCCCGTGCTCGTGACCACATGGGTGGAACGGGAGGACATTGCGCTCCGTGGAACAAGACAGGCATGGACGACAGAGGTTGTATGAGCCCGTTTGGCGTGGACCTGCAGGAGCCAGTGTCCAGGCAGCCGGGTAGAGGCAGTGTTTCCCACAGGCTGGAGGAGGGTGCACCGGCCGGGCCGGGGAAAGGTGACCCAAGGATGCGGGGTTCCTGGGCGGCAGGAAGGTTCAGTCGCAGGGACCCACGCTCTGCCTGGGGCCACTTGCTGAGCGTGAATTGTGTGTATCAAAATGTTGCAAGCACAGATTTTAAAAAATATTATTTGATTCTTAAAAAAATATTTATCGGGACCAGTGCTGTGGCGTAGTGGGTAAGGCTCTGCCTGTGGCACTGTAATCCCAAATGGGCACAGGTTCTAATCCCAGCTGCTCCAGTTCTGATCCAGCTCTCTGCTATGGCCTGGGAAAGCAGTGGAAGATGGCCCACGTCCTTGGGCCCCTGCACCCACGTGGGAGACCCGGAAAAAGCTTCTGTCTCCTGGCTTCAGATTGCTGCCCTCTGGGGAGTGAACCAGTGGATGGAAGACCTTTTTCTCTGTCTCTCCTTCTCTCTGTCTGTAACACTACCTCTCAAATAAATAAATAAACTATTACGTTACAGAGAGAGACAGAGAGAGGGAGAGACATAGAAGGGGAGAGAGAGAGATCTTCCATCTGCTGGTTCATTCCCCAAATGGCTGCAAAAGCTAAGTCTGGGCCAGCTGAAGCCAGGAGCCAGGAGCTGTTTCCGGGTCTCCCATGCAGGTGCAGGGGCCCAAGGACTTGGACCATCTTTTGCTGTTTTCCCAAGAGCATTAGCAGGGAGCTGGATCAGAAGTGGAGCAGCTGGGACATGAACCGGCGCCCACACGGCATGCCTGCATTGCAGGCGGCCACTTTACCTGCGATGCCACAGTGCTGGACCCCAGGGTGGATTTTGAATGTTCACATCACAAAGAAGATGAGGTGATGCTGTGTTAATTAGCTTGATTGACTTTACAGTGAATTCACAGATGGAAGCTTTGCTGTGCGCCCCCGGGTACACACAGCTGTTATTTGTTGATTTACAACAGGTAGACACATGGGTAAGTACGTGTGTTTAAAGAGAGGCCGAGGCAGCCGGGCGGAGGGGAGGAAGGACAGGAGGGGAGGGCAGGGCCCAGGCGGGCGCCGCCGCTCTGCTCCCCGGGCACTGCCCTTGTCTGACATCAGATCAGTGCTGAGTTCCCCTGGGGACCCCGCAGGCCCCGGCTGGGGAACAGGATGCTGTTCCCTAACCCAGGACACGCACGGGCTGTGGAGGAGGTGTTGTCGGCCCCTGAGGCCACAGATGCCCTGTGCGGGTGGGGGTGTGTGTGAGTCTGTGTGTGCGGCTGTGCCTGTGAGTGTGGGTGTGAGTGTGAGGTGTGTGTATGAGCAAGGGCGGGGGTGTGAGAGCGCCAGTGAGCTCCTGCAGGGCGGGGGCTCCAGGGGCTGCTATGAGAAGGAGGGAAGAGCTGGTGGAACCCTGGGCCCAGGCAGAAGGAGGGGCCCCGCTGTGGACTTTGTCCCCGGCTCCTCGGGGTGCCCAGAGCTGCCCCACGCCAGGGCCTCTTAGGTCCACTCTGAAGCCTTGGTCTGAACTCTGGGCACAGAGATTAAAATATGTACTTATTTATTTCACTCATTTGGAAGGCAGAGAGAGCGAGCGAGAGAGGATCTCCCATCTACTGGTTACTCTCCAAGTGCCAGCAAGAGCTAGGGCTGGGCCAGCTGAGCCTGGGAGTCAGGAGCTCTATCCGGGTCTCCCACGTGGGTGGCAGAGGCCCAGGGACTTGGGCCTTCTGCTGTGTCCCAGGATGCATTAGCGGGGAGCTGGAATTGGGACTTGAACCTGCTCCCCTATGTGACATGGGGATCCCGGGTCAGGGTGGCTTAGCCCCTTGGCCAAATGCCGGCTCCTGGGCAGAGAATGTTATGAGATGCTCTTGGGACCCCGCTGTTTGCCGTGTCCTTTGAGGGGGAGACTACACCTGCTCTTGCCTCCTGAGAATGGTGGGGCGTCTCTGGGTCAGCGGCACCTCAACCCCAGAGCAGCCCGAGGAGCAGGGGCCGTCTTTGGGCATTGCTGGGAGCGGGTCCGTGTGGACTGGGGACAGGGATGTTTCTCTGAGGACCCCTTACTGGGGGAGGTAGGTGGGTTCCACCCCAAAAGCAGGACTGGAAGAGGCAGGTGCCCCTGACGGGAGCTTCCTACAGGGATGGGGCCAGGATGCCCCAGCCTTCCGGCTTCCATGGGTTGGCAAACTCCTCCCCTCTCAATCTGGACGTAACTTGGGGTGATGCCTTTTATCTGAGTCATGGAGGGTCTTAGCACCTGAGTAGACCCCAGCAGCCTGTCCTGGAAAGGGCGGGGGCGTTGGACAAGGAAGTGACAGCCTCACGTTAAAATGGCATTTTCCAAGGAAGCCCGCTGGCATTGAGGATGCGCTCAGGGGCAGCAGAGGGGAGGCACTGCCCTGGGACCTGGGCTGCAGTGAGCCCAGCCATGGGAGGGGCCCCCTGGCGTGGCGGAGCCTTGTTGGAGCAGGGAGCCCCATTCTGGGGCTGTGGGAAACGGAGAGGAACCGAGTGGAGCTCCTGAGGTGTCAGGGATGTCACCTGGAGGACACTGCCCAGTCTCTCACTGTGTGACGTTGAGAAGGTGCTCACCCTCTCTGGGCATTTGCTTTCCATTTGCATGACAGCATCGGTCCCATGGATGTTGAGAGAATGAAAGGATGAATGGAGAATTTCAAGAGCGGCCTCTGGCACACTGACCTGATCTGCATTAGTGGTCGCAGCTGCCATCATCATCATCCCCTTCATCATCGTCATCATTGCTGTCATCATGGTCACTGTCCCTCTTGGGAGGGCTCACACCTCCAATGGCTGCGGAGGGCAGAGCAAGGACCCTGGGAGCACCTGCTCTGAGCCACGCTTTGTACTTCTAATATTGTCTTGCAGAGGGATGATCGTGCCCATTTTACAGGTGAGGTCACTGAGGCTCAGAAGATGAGTCCTTCCCCAAAGCTGCATAGCTAGGAGCAAGCTGAGAGGAAGTCCCATCGGCCTGACTCCTGAGCCTCGGGGTCGATTCCTAACAGTTGGAAGAGACTTTAAGTTCATGATCTCCAGGCTCGCCGCTGCCTGGTCAGCACCCAACACAGTGCCCGGCACAGGCGGGCACCGGTGAGCTCCTCTGTGAATGAGTGGCGGGAAGCAGTGGGCTCCCTGGTGGGCATCCTGGAAAGAGCTCCAAAGACAGTGCCCACGAGCGGGGAGACTGGCCTCAGCCGCTGCCGGGATCCAGTTTCTGTGCCCGAGGAACGTACAAGAAAAGGAGTCGATCTGGCTCCTGGTTCTGGGGGCGGTGAAGTCCAGAGCATGGTGTCTGCACTGGCTGGGGGCCTTGCAGCTGCGCCACAGCGAGGCGGGGGGGGGGGGGACAGGTGCAGGCAAGGGCCAGAGAGGAGAGCCAGGTCAGACTGGGGTCACCACGCCACCCCTGGGACAGCAGTATCCGCCTCTCAGTCCTGTTGGTACGGCACTGAGTTCCTGCTTGAGCTCCGGAGGGGGCGCCCGAGCACAGCGCTCTCGAAGTCCCTTCCAGCCTTGAGTCTCCTTCAGCTGTCAGAGAAACGTCCTGGGAAGGGGTTCGCAGCCCCGTCCCCTACTTAACCCTCAGAGGTGGCCAATGGGGCCCTGCCCCCGGGCCTCCGGGGTGCAGCCGTCCAGCTTCTTGTCCTTGTTCCTGCAAAGCCAGGGACCCCCACCCCAGCACCCCAGGATCCCTGGACGCCACCTGCATCTGAGTCTGAGGGTGGCTCCAGTCGGCCCCGCTGCCCCCCAGCTCTGGGCACCGCCCCCGACCCCAGGGCCTTGGGACGAGTGGGGATCGCGGCTTCAATCACAGCCTCTACCTTCTGCCCAGTGTGTGCTGGTGCTGGCTGGCGCTGGCTGGCGCTGGCTGGTGCTGGCTGGCGCTGGCTGGCGAGAGCCGACTGTTCCATCTTCAGACTTTTTTTTCTGTTGTTGTTAGGAGTCAGTAAGCTGACCCTCAGATTAGATTTTTCAGCAGGCGATCCGTGTTCTCAACCTGCTGTTCCGAGTGGCCTTGGTGCACACTGCTGTCGTCCCTGCTCCCGAGGTTATTTGCAGAAATCGCGTCTGGGGGTGGCTATGCCGTGCCCCGCCCGCCCGCCCACCAGGACACGGGAGTTGGTGCCATGGGAGTATTTGCCCGGCGGAGATTGGCGAGCCCGGCAAGCCAGGTCTCGCTTCGCCAGAGAGCTGCTCGTTCAACGCGTGCCAGCTGCTGTGCTCTCATTTTATTAAAAAAGATTTATTTATTTTCATTTACTTGAACGGCAAAGAGCCAACAACAAACAGACACGGAGAGATCTGTCTGCTGGTTCACTTTCCAAACACCCGCCACAACAGCTGAGGCTGGGCCGGGCGGAAGCCTGCAGCGGGAGCTCCATCCGGGTCTCCTACATGGGTGGGCGGGGCCCGAGCATTTGGCCCATCCTCCACTGCTCTCCCAGGCGCATTAGCAGGGAGCTGAATGGGAAGTGGAGCAGCCAGACTCAAATATGCGGTGCTGGCGTCTCACAGTGGCTTCACCCGCTGTGCCACAACGCTGGCCCCTACATTTAAATTTTTTTACAGCGGTATTGAGGAGTTACTGAGACAGAAGATATATATATATATATATATATATATATGTGTGTGTGTGTGTGTGTGTGTGTGTATAGAGAGAGAGAGAATCAGAGAGGGATTTCATATCCACTGGTTCACAAAGCCGGAAACCTGGGACTCAATGTGGTCTTCCATATGCATGCAGGAACCTAAATACTCAGGTCATCACCCGCTGCCTCCCAAGGGAGGGTGGAGTCAGGAAGGGGGCAGCCTGGAGTCTGGGTGTTCTGATGGGGAGGCGGGCGTCTCGAGCTGGGTCTTAACTGTGCCCCTAACAGTTCATGTTGTCTGACCTCGGGCAGTGACTTCTCTGGCCCTCTTGTTACAGAGCTCAGTGGAGCCGTGCCTGCCCAGGCCGGATGGAGAGAGCTGTCCTTGTGTCCACAGGACAGTCTCTGAGTGGGCTGGGCTGCCCTGAGGACCATCCTCACAGCCTCGGAACTCTTGCAGTAGCTGGCCTGTGTCCTCTGGGGCCCCAGGCTTGGAGACACTCGGGAGTGACCTTGGGCTTCCCGGCCCCTCCCTCAGCCTGTGCACAGCGCTCTGGCTGTCAGAGATGGCACAGTCCTCTCGGGTGGCTCTGTCACTGCTCCTGCCGAGGCACTGAGTCCCTCCTGTGTGGCTGAGAGACACCCTCCAGGGTTTCTATGCCCATCAAGGCCATTGGTGAGCTTGGTCCCCAGCCTCAAAGGCAGGGCAGCATTGAGCGACCAAATCCACCCTCACCCAGCTGCGACACGAGGTGCCTAGAGATGAGCACTTTGGCAGAGGGCTGGGAGGAAGCGTGGGGACTTTCTGGTTTTGGAACGATCCTGTGGCTCTATGAGGGACGGTCCTCCCTGAGGCTGTGTGGATGGGAGGGGTGTGTGCCGTGTGCCTCTGACTCAAGTCCCAGTAGGGCTGGGGAGAATCCAGCAGGCAGACTGGTTGTAGGGGGCCCCATGTCAGGGCTTTACCCCGAGAGAGTACTGCAGGGCAGTGGTTAGGGCGCTGCCTGGGACGCCTGTGTGCGGAATCCCGTGTCAGAGCACCTGGACTGGGAGTCCCGGCTCCACTCCCTGTTCCAGCTTCCTGCCAATGTGCACGCTGGGAGGTGGCAGGTGACGGCTCAAGTACTCAGGTCCCTGTCACCCACGCTGGGAGTTCCTGGCCTCTGTCTGGCTGTCGTGGGTATTTGGGGAGTGAACAAGTGGATGGGAGATCTCTCTCTGTTCGTCTCTGTCTCTCTGCCTTTCCAAAAAAGAAAATACAAGAGTCAGTTGCAAGCAGGGTGCAG
>CM027388.1:16422283-16446831 GCA_015711505.1 Sylvilagus bachmani | reverse complement strand
GTGGCAGAGGAAGGCACCGTGGAGGGAGAAGTAACGGAAAACAAGAAAAGAAAGAGATTCGTCAGCAAAAAGAAGGAGCCAAATTTTTCATGTGTTTCTGGGGAAATCAAATAGAATTCGCAGAGCTTACGATGGACTGTAAATCAAGGCGGCTGCTGGGGCTGCATTTGGTTCTGTGTTTGCTTTGGGGGCTGGGACGTAGGTGGGACCTGGAGCCGGGCGGGGTGTGTCCTGGCCCTGGGCTGGAACGTGAGAACTGTCCCAGGTACAGGGCCCAAAGGAAAACAGGAGCTGGGAAATGAAAATCAGGCTGGATGTGTGCGTGTGTGTGAGTGTGTGAGTGTGAATGTGTGTGTGCATGTGAGTTTGTGTGAGTGTATGTATGTGTGGGTATGCATGGGTGCATGTGAGTGTGTGTAAGTGTGTGCATGTGTGAGTGAGTGTGTGTGTGAGTGTGTGTTTGCATGCACGCCTGCAGGACGAGGCCCTTTTCTCCCCTGAAGTGGTTCCCTGTTTGATCCCTGTCACTCCAGGTCAAAACTCCAATTCAGGTTTCCTGCTGTGGGCTGTGAATTCAGCTTTGTCCTTGCCAGGTGACCCCGGAAGAGGTTGGTGAGACTTGGGGTAGGGATGGAAGGAAAGGGGGAGTGAGGCTGGAGCGCGCTGGTGGGACCAGGGGACAGACTCCAGACAGAACTGGGCTAATGAGTTTGGAAAAAGATTCACACAACTGCTGCAGCCCTGGAGGCTCTCGGGGAGGGGCTGAGAGGGGGCCTTCCGCTTCTGGAGTGAGTGGGGAGCTCTCCTAATTGGATGAGTTGTGGTAGAAAGCAGAACCGGAAGGAACTGGCAGCCCCCCACCCACAAAACCTTTGTTTCCTGGGTAAAGTCCCACCCACCCATTCTTAGGGGGCTCCTCTCAGGATGTTTGTGGGGTCTGTTAGTACAGACCTGTTTCCGCCCAGCTTTTTTTTTTTTTCTTTGACAGGCAGTTAGACAGTAAGAGAGAGAAAGGTCTTCCTTCTGTTGGTTCACCCCCCAAATGGCCACTACGGCCAGCGCTGCGCCAATCTGAAGCCAGGAGCCAAGTGCTTCCTCCTGGTCTCCCATGAAGGTGCAGGGCCCAAGGACTTGGGCCATCCTCCACTGCCCTCCTGGGCCACAGCAGAGAGCTGGACTGGAAGAGGAGCAACCGGGGCAGAATCCAGCGCCCTGACCAGGACTAGAACCTGGGGTGCCGGTGCCGCAGGCGGAGGATTAGCCAAGTGAGCCATGGCGCCAGCCCTCCGCCCAGCTTTTCAAACTGGGCTGGCCGGCTCCTCACCTGTTGCACGGTCCCAATCACACCCATTTGTGGCTGGCGCCGCGGCTCACTTGGCTAATCCTCTGCCTGCAGCGCCAGCACCCCAGGTTCTAGTCTCGTTCAGGGCGCCGGAATCTGTCCTGGTTGCCCCTCTTCCAGGCCAGCTCTCTGTTGTGGCCCGGGAGTGCAGTGGAGGATGGCCCAAGTGCTTGGGCCCTGCACCCATGGGAGACCAGGAGGAAGCACATGGCTCCTGGCTTCAGATTGGTGCAGTGCTGGCCGTAGTGGCCACTTGGGGGGTGAACCAATGGAAAAGGAAGACCTTTCTCTCTGTCTCTCTTTATCTCTCATTGTCTAACTCTGCCTGTCAAAAAAAAAAAAAAAACAAACAAACATTTATCGCATGTGCCTGTGAACAGGTTGGGTGTGTGGTGGTGGGGTGGAGTCGGCCTCTCTGCCACTTGAGCCACCTTAGGACATCCGGGCTGATCACCAGGCTGTTGCTTGGGAGCCCTGAGCCTTCTGGCAGGAGTGGGAGTGGTGGAGGCTCTGGGCTCTGACTGTGTGACTGAAGGGTCCAGGTCAAGTGGGAGGGAGTTTGTCCAGCAGAGGCGGAGATGGGCTGGTGGGGGCGCCAGGGGCTCCGTGTTGCCGGAAGCCTGCGTCTGGCTGCCTCCGCTTGGCTGCCCTAAGGAACTAATTGGGGATGTGTGCAGGGGAGCAGGTGGGGCATCTGCCCTCGGTGCTTCTGTCTGTCCATCAGCAAATCTCTCCACCCCTCTGCAAAGCTGTGCGGGTACCGAGTGGGCACCCAGTCAGTGCTCTGTCAGCTGCCGGCTCTTGGGGAGATGGCACCCCGCTGAGTCCAGGCAGGCAGTGCCCGGTGCCCGGGTGTTGGAGGCCTGGGCTGTGCGCGGTGTGCTCAGGAAAGGAAGGTGTGGGTGGAGAGGCCATGGTGCCCGCGCACACCCTCTCCTGGGTTTCTCCATTTACCAAATGGCGACCGTGGTCCGCGCCCCCCCATTGGCTGCTCAGGTGGGAAGCAGAGAGAGGTGTGGGGTGCAGGATCTCTCCCACTGGCTCTGGATCCTTCTGGAAGCAGCAGTAGTAGCAGGAGCCCCTGCCTGGCCCCTACCGTGGTGCTTCTCTCCTGTGGGCACAGCACCAGGAGACACGTGGAAACACACAGGTACACTCATTCACACACGCGTGTGCACCCACACTTGTTCTGTGTCTCAGGTCAGGGAGGCCAGAGGGCCTGGAAACCACCTGGCTGGAGCCGCTGTGAGGGAGCTCAGTGGAGTCTTCCAGAACAAGCAGCCGCTGCAGGTCGCAGGTGCACGGTGGGGAGGGGCCGGGCGGCTGCTGCTATATGCCCGGCGCCTGCGAGGGCAGCGGCACAGCCTGGTGTGCACGCTTCGTGTTCACTTTGAGGGGCCTCCGCTGCCTCTTCTGTAACCCAGAACAGACGCCCACCTCGCACGGTGTTGTGCAGTGACCCAGAGCCGGCAGAGACAGCACGGTGCCCAGACAGCGAGTGTGCTGCCGCCGCGCTCCCGTGCGGGGAGCCTGGGGAGAAAGGTGCTGCTCTGGCCGCCTGCGGTGAGGGCCTGCACGCCCGGCCCGTGCAGTGACAGCCGCTTTGAAGCAGGAAGACTGTCCCACTGGTCAGGGAGCCGAGCCCCGGGGGATCAACTGGTTGCCAGAGCGGGCGTCCGTTTGTCTCCCTCCTGTCACATTCTTCTTCGATGGCATCTTCCGGAACTCCGTGAGGCCTGGGGGCTGCTTCCTTCTGCCCAGGAGCTCGCCTTGCAGGCGAAAGGGTGCACAGCCAACCGTGTTTTACAGCGAGAGAGCGTGGGTTGATCTCACTTGCGCCTAAACATGTAGGAAGTTCCAGACCTTTCCAAGATTGGCTCATCCCTTCAATAGATGCTGCACTGTGGTTCGTGGAAACGTTGCATCCTGGGCCACGTTTGTGCCACAGAAAGGGTGGCAGAGAGTTTTCCCAGGACTGGGAGGGCAGCAGCCCCTGCTAGGAGGCGCCGCAGGTCTGGATGCAAAGACCAGGGTTCAAGTCCCTCTAGGTGACCTGGGCCCAGCCACGAGCTCTCTCCTCCCACTAAGTCTGCACATGAGGACGGCTGGGAGTTCGAGGACGACGGGATGAAAACGGCACTTATTTTGGTAAAAAATTTGGAAATTTGTTCCTGAACTTTTTCACCATATATATTTCTAGGAACTGTATTGAAGACCTTGTGTTTTCATGGATTTCAAAATATTTTGCACCCAAATAAACTGATTTTTGAGTTCCATTTTTCATGAACTTTGGAAGAATTCTTCTATTTGAGAGAGACAGGCAGGCAGACACGGCTCATGTGCCCGCAGTGGGGAGGCTGAAGCTGGGAGCTGGTATCGGGAACCCTCGCCAGCGAAGGTCCAACCCACGGAGTCACGCACGACACGACCGCTGTTGATCGGTTCTCCAGGAACTTTTATTTTTAGTGATAGAAGAAGGAAAGGAGAGAAAGAGAGGGAAGCAGCCGAGAGAAAGGAGGAGAAAGACTGACGAGACTGCTCCGCGTTCTCGCCCCTAACATGGTCTTTTATCCATTCCCAGTCCCCCAGGGCTAGGGTGAGTAGTCCATCAATCAGATCAAAAGGCACGCATAGTCTCAGGTCAAGGTGTATCTCATCCCATCAGATTGCTTGCAAGTCTTTTGTTCAGCACTTCCTTGACCTTGTTCTGCTCCGCAGGATGAGGCAGTGTAATGAGGAGGTCCCCACAGGTGGCCAGCCTGTGGTTCCCCACATGGAAACTCAATGCAGTCTCCCACGCAGGTGGCGGGAACCTGATTCCTCGAGCCACGGGCAGGAAGCTGGAGTCAGGAGCTGGAGTTGGCCTTGAACCCAGGGACATGAGCACGATGCCCGCCCACCACGAGCCTCGGAAGTGCCTTGAGTCTCGCTGTCGGGAGCTGCTGGACCCGTGGAGACCTGTGAGGGTCCAGAGATTTTCCAGAACTTTCTGAAGGGCAGAGTAATGCAGCAAAGTCTTTCCCAAAAGGACTTCTTGGGTCAAGAAGATAACACCATTATAGTTGCCATTATAGTTCTATTTGAATGTATCTTAGAAAATTTCAATTTCTAAATACTTCTCCAATGTGCTTCTAAGGTTTCTAAATATCATTTGTTTATCTGAGAGGCAGAGTTACAAACAGAGAGAGGGAGAGACATAGAGAGAGAGCTTCTATCCACTGGTTCACTCCCCAGTTGGCTGCAACGGTCAGGGCTGGGCTAGGCTGAAGCCAGGAGCTTCTTCCAGGTCTCCCACATGGGTAGCAGGGGCCCAAGCACTTGGGCCATCTTCCACTGCTTTCCCAGGCCATAGCAGGGAGCTGGACCGGAAGTGGAGCAGCCAGGATTCGAACCAGTGCCCATAAGGGACACTGGTGCAGAGGTGGAGGCTTAGCCTACTACAGCAAGCACCAGCCCCTGGCTGATTTTCTTCTTGATGCTGGGTTAGCGTTCTTGCAAGGACTTGTGGAGTGCGGTGTGGACCTCACGGGTCTGTGCCGTCCACCAGGGCTCTGCCCTGAAAGTGGCAGATTGTCCTGTGAGTGGCGGGAAGGGTCACGATCAGGCCACAGGCCCTGGCTGCCTGGTGGCAGATTAAGCCACGGAACCAGATGAAAAGCCACACTTCCCTCGCTTACTCGGTCACTTCCCGAAGATCTTCAGCTCGTTTGTCTCTAGTGGAAGTGTTCGACTCTCTGGGCAGTCACTGCATCCTGTTTCCCCAGTGCCACTGGCCCCTCCGGCTGTGTTGTTCCCTCCTTGCAGCTGTTTGATGGGTTGGGTGTCCGTGGAAGTCGTGGCTTGTGGCTCCACCGCCACGCAGCCACATAGCCACGTAGCCACGCTCCAACGACTGTTTCCACAGGACGACAAACCCTCAGGAGACACAAAGCCAAGGTACGACCCATCCAACGTTCTGAATACATTGTAGCTGTGAGCTGAATCTGAAGGTGACAATGCTGCCTGCCCTGTTTCTCGGGGTGGGCTGGGGGGAGGGAGGTGATACAAAGAAAGGGAGGGCTTGCCTGGCCCCTGATAGGAAGACCCTCCTGTCCTTCCTCGGCTTCCCGGCAGGTGGCCACGACAGTGCGTGTGTGTGTGTGTGTGTGTATGTGTGTGCGCGCACGCGCCGATTTCAAGTCCCATCTAGTGTCAGAAGGGCAGGCCACGTTTTCTTGTGATATTGAAGAAAATTAAAAAAAAAGCCTTTTTATTCTGAGATAGCCACAGAGTCACATACAGTGGTAGGGAATGATACAGAGATATCCTGTATGGCTGTCACCCAGTGTCTCCCAAGGGTGGCATCCTGTGTAACTCTGGTCAATATCACAGCCATTAGGTCAACACCGATACAGCACCTTGACCTTGGCCGTGGGTAAACCCATCCGCCTTGTTCAGATTAGCTCCACAATACTCATTTGTGTGGGTGATTCATTTAAGTAGTATTTTATGTCGTGAATAATACTGGGATCTGACCTCCTGTTCGAGGAGTTGCTGCGTTGGGCGGGCATTGGTCCGTTTCTGCCCCTGGCCAGCCAGAGCCCTCGCGGGAGGTGTGTTGTATGCATGTTTCTCTCCCCATAACATAGCCAGGGCCTGCCTGCTTCAAACTGATAACGATGCAACACGTATGCAACTCGTGCTCAGCACCCACCTGGGTTCTAAGCACCTTACAAAGCAAGTTCTATATTATTATTTTTTAAAGATTCATTTATGTATTTGAGAGGCAAAGTTACACAGAGAGAGAGAGTTAGAGACAGAGAGACAGAGAGAGGGAAGGAGGGAGGGAGGAAGGAAGAGAGAGAGAGAAAGAGAGAGAGAGAGAGAGAAATCTTCCATCCTCTAATTCACTCCCCAAATGGCTGCAATGGTTGGAGCCAGGAGCTTCTTCCGGGTCTCCTATGCAGGTGCAGGGGCCAAAGCATTTGGGCCATCTTCTACTGCTTTCCCAGGCCATCAACAGGGAGCTGGGTCAGAAGCAACCCCCCCCCCCCCTTTCTGTTTCTCTCTCTCTCCTTCTTGTTTTGCCTTTCAAGTGGATGAAAATAAATGAATATTAAAAATGATCCACTGCACTGGGGCCAGTGCTGTGGTGTAGCAGGTAAAACTGCTGCCTGCCTTGCCGGCATCACATATGGGCGCTGGTTCAAGTCCTGGCTGCTCCACTTCTGATCTAGCTCCCTGCTAATGGCCTGGGAAAGCAGTAAAAGTTGGCCCAAGTCCTTGGGCCCCTGTATCCATGTAGGAGACTGGGAAGAAGCTTCTGGTTCCTGGCTTCAGGTTGGTCCAGTTCCAGCTGTTGTAGCCATTTGGGGAGTGAACCAGCAGACGGAAGATCCACCCCCTCCCCACTGCCTTTGAACCTCTGCCTTTCAAATAAATAAATACATAAATCTTTTAAAACAAATGAGCCCCTGCCTGCCGGTGGGTGGGAGTGTCACAGCTGGATGCCCAGTGGCAGGTGGTGCTGGAGGGAGGCCCATGGCCCCTTAGATCTTATCTCTCCTGGGAGGCTTTTCCCAGTGACTGAGAACCCACAGGAGACCGAGTTTGCCTGTTGCCATCGCCAGCACCGCGCTGGGCCCCGTGCTGGGTGCTTCACGCCAGTGCTGCGCGTGATGACGCAGACTTGACCTTTTCCACTCCCCACAAAACCCCGCGGCTCCACCTTGGCAAAACAAGCCAACAAACCAAATGCCACCAAGGTGGCAGCTTCTCTGTCAGAGGCAGGCGCCAGCCTCTCTCGTCCTCTCTTTCGACACGACTCGATTGAGGCATAATTTACAGCCCATCCAACTTGCCCGTTTTCAGGGCACAGCTGGACGCCTTTCACCAGCTCCCTGGGCTGTGCCAGTACCGCCGCCTCTGGGTCTAGAACGCGGCCCCGCGCCGATGAGATCCCCCTTGCTCCCGTCCTTGCCTCGGGCCGCCCCCAGTCCGCAGCCTCGCCTTTTCTGGACCCTTCCCATCTGGCTTCTTCCACCGGCACAGCGGGGTTGAGGTTCGTCCCTGTTACAGCAGCTGCCGGGACTCCGCACCTGTTCACGGCCGAGCCACGCCTTGCTCATCTGCTCACGGTTGGGGACAGGCATCGGGTTCCCTCCGGTTTCAGGCCCTAACAGACCAAGCTGCTGCGGCCATTCAGGCAGGAGTCCCTGTGCACCCGGCTTCCGGTTCTCTTGGGTGAATACTCAGGAGGGGAAGGACGGGGCTGGACGGAACATGCGTGTTGAACATTCTACCTTTTTAAAGATTTATTTATTTATTTTAGTAGATTTGAGGAGGTGGTGTTCACTTTTTTTTAATATTTTATCTATTTACTTGAAATTCAGAGTTATAGAGAGGCAGAAGCACACACACACACACACACACAGAGGGAGAGAGAGAGGGAGAGAAATCTTCCACCTGCTGGTTCACTCCCCAGATGGCTGCAACAGCTGGGGCTGGGCCAGGTGGAGGCCAGGATCCAGGAGCTTCTTCTTTTTGAAAGTTTTTATTTAATAAATATAAATTTCATAGGTACAGCTTTTGGAACATAGCGGTTCTTCCCCCCATATCCGCCCTCCTACTCCCACTCCTGTCTCACCACCTACTCACTCTTCCATCCCATTCTTTATTAAGATTCATTTTTAATTATCTTTATACAGAAGATCAATTTTATACTTTACTTAGTGTAAAGATTTCAACTGTTTGCACTCACACAGACACACAAAGTATAAAGTGCTGTTGAAGACTAGTTGTAGCGTTAATTCTCAGAGTACAACTCATTAAGGACAGAGGTCCCACATGGGGAGCAAGTGCATAGTGACTCCTGTTGCTGATTTAACTATTGACACTCTTATTTATGACGTCAGCGACCACCTGAGGCTCTTGCCATGAGCTGCCAAGGCTATGGAAGCCTCTTGAGTCCACAAACCCCGTCGGTATTTAGACAAGGCCATAATCAAAGTGGAAGTTCTCTCCTCCCTCCAGAGAAAGGTACCTCATTGTTTGATGGCCCCTTCTTTCTACTGGGATCTCACTCACAGAGATCTTTCATGTAGGCCATTTTTTGTCACAATGTCTTGGCTTTCCATGCCTGGAATGCCAGGAGCTTCTTCCAGGTCTCCCATGTGGTTGCAGAGGCCCAAGGATTTGGGCCGTCCTCAGCTGCTTTCCCACGCACACTAGCAGGGAGCCAGATTGGAAGTGGAGCAGCTGGGTCTTGAATTAGCACTCATATGCAGGGGCCTCACCCAGGGCACAGCCCTGACAATGCACCAGGCCCTGTGCCCAGGCTCTGCCCTCCTCCCCTCTGTTCCTCAGACGAGGGGACTGGGTCCCGGGGAAGTGGGGTGACCACAGAGCAGGCGGAACCAGGAGTGTGCAGGAGCAGAGGACCGTGGGCCTTAGGTCTTGGTGGGGAGGGCTCTGGGCCTGTCTCAGGATGCTGAGGCCTGGGGTCGGGGGAGATTGGCAAGGAAGTCTAGGGAAAGTTCTCTGCCTGAGGCAGGTGGCTCACCTGCGCTCAGGGAGCGGGCACGACTCCCAGTGATCGGGATGGCAGAGGCCGCTGCTCGGAAGCCCAGCCCCTCCCGCACTTCTGTTCCAAGGAACAAAGAGGCACTTCCTCCCTGGCCCCCGGCCTGCAGGGAGGCAGAGAGCAGGCCCCGGCCCCCTACCCTCCCCAGGGACGGCCTCTGCCACGTGTTGCCATGAATCATGACCAGATTCCCCGGCGCGGTTCCCGTTTGGCCTCCGGCAGGTAGGCGGCCAGCGCGGCCCCGCAGCCCTGGGTAAATCACACGGTGCAGCGGGCGTCTCGCTGCATTGCAATTACCATCCTTCAGGCCCGACACAAAATCGCTGGGCTGTAAGAGGAGAGCACCTGGCTAATGTGTTTAACGAGACTAACCCGGTTAGGCCTGACTCTATTGAAAATGAGAAAGTGCTGCTGGGCCGGATCGATGCGCCCATGGCCCAACTTACCCTCGAGCTGGCTTTGGGTTTCAGTTAAGTGGGCCTGTCCGAAAACAGGGATCCTGGTGTGATTCAATTACTTCCCTGCTCACAGCGGGCCGAGAGGGGCAGAGTTAGCCGTGGGGCTGCTGCTTGGTGTGTGTGCAAGGGGGGGGGGCGAGGCTCTGGTGCACACGTGGGTTTGTGTACGCTCGCACGCACTCCCTGGCACACGTAAGCGTGGAAACGAACCCGTCCAGAGCGAGGGGACTGGTGCACGTTGCACCCCGCTCCCTGCAGCCCCGCCCGAAGGCGAGAGCGTGGATTTGATCCATTACTCGCCCTCCACCCACTGCCACTCCCCACCCCCTCGGCCTCTTGGCAGATAAATGATGTTATTTGAAGGTATTCTTGAAATTTCTGATGGAGACTGTTTCCTAAGTGCTTTTAGAGCAGGCCTATACTTTGTAATACTTGTCATGTTCTGGCTAGTAAACTCCTGGCCTCTAAAAGCCGGAACCTCACTCTGTTTCCTGAATACGAGGGAATAGGTCATTAGCTATGAATTTCAAATGAAGCAGATTTACAGTATATATCACAGACATACGTTTATGAGAGACAGCGAGTGCCCAGGAATCCACGGAGCAGCGCGAGCAAGAACCGGAGGAGGCTCAGCTGTGCTGGGGAGCGGGGTTTTTCTTTGCTTTTTTATGAGTTTTTTTCTGTGTGTGTGTGTGGATTTGGCCAAGTCCAGGTCTCCTGTTCCAATTTCCTGATAGAAACACCTTTCTGGTTCCATCCAGGTCCTCCTCCGAGGCTGGGAGGCTCCGGGAGGCCTCAGAGGTGGAAATGGCATTGTCTGCAAGTCCATCCTGGGCCGTCGGAGCTGGGACGGGGGCGGCACTGGGTGGCGTGGTCAGGGAATGGGAGGCTGCTGCGGCTGTGGCCGCTGCGGGGTGGCGGTTCTGGGCCACTCGGCTGGCTCCGGCACCCAGGCATGGTTCCCACCTGCAGCCAGTGGACTGTAAGTGAACACACTGGTAACGTGAACGGGCCCAATCCAATCAGCTGAAGGCTTTCTGAGCAAACCCAAGGTTTCCAGAGAAGCGGAAATTCAGCCTCAAGAAATGCAGCAGCCACTCCTGCCTGAGATTCCAGCCTGCTGGGCCACTATGGATTTTGGGGCTTATGGGGCCCCGTACTCATGTGAGCCAACTCCTTAAAATAAATATATGCATGCATCCACCCACCCATCCACTCCTCCATCTTCTATCTATCCATCCATCCACACATCCATCCATCCATCCACCCACCCTTCCATCCACCCATCCATCCACCACCCTTCCATCCATCCATCCGCTCACCCACCTATCCACCCACCCACCCATCTATCCTATTGCTTCCATTTCTCTGGAGAACCCTGGCAATACATTTTGGACCTTTCTCAACATCATCGTTCTGCACCCTTCTCCATGGAAGTGTTTTGCACAGAGCCTGGCACGTGGGGTGCCTGGGGAGCATACGTTGGTTCCATTCTCGGCTCCCTGCCTGGGGTGCCTTTCACGTCTCCCTCGTGCTCTCTGCAGCCATGGTGGACACTGTCAGCTGCCTGCCCAAGGGCCCTCCCCCTTCTCCTATAATGGAACCCGGGTCTTGTTCCAGCAGCAGCGGCCCAGCTCCTGGGCCTGTGTCACAGCTGGTCCTCTCCAGTCGCAGTACTCCCAGCTCCCTTTGCTGCTGTGGGTCTGGGACGGGCACTGACCCAGGGGTGACCCAAGGGCTGCTGGGGCTTTGGGGGACATCTTTCCCTTCAGTGAGAGCATCCCTTCTGGATGCTGTGGTCCATCCTGTGAGTGGGTATATACACATATAACTCGTGAAGTGCAGGTCTTGGGGGTTATTACTAGGCTGTTCAAGGGCATTTGCTGCCTAAATCAAAGCCAGACCATTTCTAGCACCCCAGAAATCTCCCCCAGTCCAGAGCCCCTGCCGGGGCTCCATCACTCTGACTCTTATCACCATGCATTCTCCTCCTCTGCTCTCAGCGTCACATAGATGGAGTCATCCGCTATGTCTTCTTCTGTGTCTGGATTCTTACACTGAACATTATGATTGTGAGATTTATCTGCATTATTATTTGTAGAAATATTTTGTTTTTTTTCCATTGTGGTGGGCTTTTCATTTCATAAATACATCATAATGATTTATCCATGCTTTTTTAAAAAAGAGATTTATTTAATTCATGTATTTGAAAGACAGAGTATCAGAGAGAGAGAGGGAGAGAGAGAGAGAGAGAGAGAGAGAGAGATCGTTCACCTGCTGGTTCATTCCCAAATGGCTGCCAACAGTCAAGGGTGACCAAGCAAAAGCCAGGAGCCTGGAACTCCATCGGGGCCTCCTACATGGGTAGCAGGGGCCCAAGCACTTGGCCCATCTTCTGCTGCTTTCCCAGGTATATTAGCAGGGAGCTGGGATTGGGAGCAGAGTGGAGACTAACCCTGGCATGCCGATGCAGGATGTAGGCATCCAAAATGGCATCTTATCTGCTGGGCAACGCCCTGCCCTACAACCAAACTCTTCTGGATGCAGAGTTCAGACCTCCTGTGGGCCAGGGCGTGTGACACCTTTCCCATGGAGCCCCCTCCCACCCCAGTTTTCCAGTCCAGTGGGGCCTCCCTCACTTTGACTTCCTGCAGCCCTGTGTACCACTGGTGAATTAGTTTTTCTTTCTTTCTTTTTTTTTTTAAGATTTATTAATTTATTTATTTGAAAGGCAGAATGACACACAGAGACAGAAAGAGAGAGAGAGAGAGGTCTTTCATCTGCTGGTTCACTCCCCAAATGGTGCTATGGCCAGGGCTGGGCCAAGCCAAGGCCAGGAGCCAGGAGCCAGGAGCTTCTTCTGGGTCTCCCACATGGGTGCAGGGGCCTGACAATCTTTTGCTGCTTTCCCAGGCAAATTAGCAGGGAGCTGGATTGGAAGTGGAGCAGTCAGGACTTGAACCGCTGCCTCTATAGGATGCTGGCGTTGCAGATGGTGGCTTTACCCACTACGCCACAGCGCTGGCACCTGAATTGTTCTTTTATATGCACCACCCTGTCTCATTTCCTCGCTACAACACCATTGCCATTGCTCCTGGCCCAGGGCCACGCAGCTGAGGCTTTGCACATTCAGTCTTCGGAGTTTTGACTTTTCACGGGCACCCACGGTCTCATACAGGGGCCGTTTGCTACCTGGTGGAAGGAGCTGAGCCCCACTGCAGGGTGGACCTGCAGGGCCTTGTCGGTCTGCCAGGGAGAGCGCCCTGGGGACCCCCAGCCTTTGCTGCCCACCTCCACATGGCTCCCCGCTTGCAGTGGGGCAGGCACTGTGTGGCTGTGCTCATTGCCCTCAGCAAAGCCAACTGGCCCAGGTCAGACCCTCACTTCCAGGAAGCCTTCCCAGATGAGACCTCCAACCGTATGAGGCCCTCATCCCCAGCTGAGACTACTCTGCCTCCTCTGAACTCCCACAGGACTGCGGCTGTGTCTGGAGGAATTTCATGCTGGCATCGTTGATTTGTCTTTTTGACCGATAGGTGAGCTCTTCAAAAAGTTCATGGAAGGCGACTATTATGAACAAACTGAGGACAAACAAAGGGGACAGGACAGGCGGTGGACATGGTATTTTAAGGAGCATGTTAGAGGAGACTTCACTGGCAAGCAATGGCATGAACCCACTGGGCAACTGGGGTGCCAGGGTGCGAATGTGTCCTCCCAAAGCTCATGTGTTGGATAGCTGCAGCTCCCTCATCTCTGGGGGCAGCGGTGTTCTCATCCAGGAAGTGAGGACAAGAGACCCTGCGTCCTGGCGTCACGGTGAAGACCGAAGGCGCTTGGATGGGCGCCTGGTGCACAGCGCACCTGATCAGCGGGGCTATTGTGCAGCGCTGGGCCCACAGGGCTGGCTGTGCCGGCCTTGGCTCACGTTTCTATGTGCTGGGAAGTGGAAGATGGAGGAGCCACACCTGCTGAGGAAGACACCGCAGGGCCAGCGAGCATGTGGACCGGGAAACCGGGGCTGCTCTCGCCCTGGGGATCAGGCACCCCCTCCCGTGACAGCCGCATGCATAAATACTGTCGCCAAGGCAATCAGGGCCCAGTGTGGGTTTCTGAGGGGACGTCCAAGCCACAACTATGGAACAGGAAGGTCAAGGGTGAGGCCGAGATGTTGGCCCTAGGATCTGGAGGCCTGGAGCCAGTGCCTGGGGTGGTGGAGTGAGGTGCAGCAGGACGTGGAGACACAGGCTGGCGGCTGTTGGGACGGGTGCCACAGCGACATGGAGGGGGGACGTGGCTCCCGGAGTCTGTGGAACACTCCGCCCACTGGAGTGGTCGCCTGAGCCGCCAGTCTTGTGGGTCACCGTCTGTGAACTGAGCGGTCCCTGGGTAGCGGGAAAGCTCTGGTGGGGTCTGGCTTCTCGCTCAGACCTGCCAGTCACAGCAGGGGCTTCCAGCACATTCGGTCCAGGAGGGGGCTCTCTGAGGCCAGGCAGCCGTTCTCCGACCCCCACCCCGGCCCGTGCACCATGCACACCGCTGGGCGCCGGGGAGTTTGTGAGCACTGTCCAGCAGGTTCTCTCTCGGGCATCCTGGGAGGAAGGCCCCACTCTTCCCCCTCAGCTGGCTTGCCCCAGCTTGGAGAGGACGCGGTCCCGCCTGGCGCTCCTCCTGGTGGGCCCCCAGCCAGTGCTGACAGTCCCTGCTGTGTCCTGCCTCCTCCTCCTCCTCCTCCCCCCTCCGAGGAGGAAATGTGCCGCGTGAGAGCCGCCCCTGGCACGCGGGCACAGTGCTGTGGGCGGACGGCAGGAGCTTTGATGTCCCCTCTTTGATGTGGGGCTGGAGGATCAGGAGGGGGCCCCGCTCTGCCGTGCCCGGCAGTGTGAGCCCGGCTCAGGGCGGCTGCCCACGGGAACCTGTCGGCTCAGAGCTGCCCTGGGAGAAGGGAACAATGAACTTATCATGTGCTGGAGAGAGAGGACCCCGGGCTGGGCCGGCTCTGAGTGACGGGGGAGCCAGGCTCGGGAGCCCTGCTAGTTCCTTGAGAAAGGAAGGGCTTTCTGATGGCAGGGATGGAACCTTCTGGAATGTGTGGGTAGGACACTGTCTTCTGTGGCTGTGGGACTGAGTCCCACTTTCTTCTCTCATCTGGTGCCACATTGCTCCCTGCTCCCTAGCCCAGACTGCCTCAGGGCCTTTGCACACACAGAACTCTCTGCCTGAGATTTTAACTTTTCAAACAGGCAGAAAATTACAGAACATAATTATTTAGATTAGCTGGGTCCCCATATCTGAACAGATATTAGTGTTTTGTCTCTTTCGCTCCAGAACCATGCTTTTTTTTTAGGATTTATTTATTTTTTTGAAAGGTAGAGGTAGAGATAGAAGGGGAGGGAGAGAGAGAGAGAGAGAGAGATCGATCTTCCATCCACTGGTTCATCCCCCAATCAGGCATAATAGCCAGGCTGAAGCTAGGAGCCAGGAGCTTCCTCCAGCTCTCCCACATGAGTGTGGGGCCAAGCACTTGGGCCATCTTCCACTGCTTTCCCAGGCACATTAGCAGGGAGCTGGATCGGAAGAGGAGCAGCCGCGACATGAACTGGCACCTACATGGGATGCTGGCACTGCAGGTGGCGGTTTAACCTGTGCCACAGTGCTGGCCCCCAGAACAATGCTGGCCCCCAGAACAATGCTTTTTAAACCATTCATATTCAAAATTCCAAAGGTAGAAGTGGGCATGGATCTCCTCCCTCCTTTGTCCTCCAGGCACTGAGGAGGCCAAGCAGCTGTGATGACCAAACACAATGTGGGGTCTGGACGGCTCAGCAGAGCCGAAGACGAGCGCTGCGGGGAACCAGTGCAGGGGTGAACCTGGGTTGGTTCCTTAGTAGCGGAAACTGGCCCATGCAACGTCAGAGGCTACAATGGGAGGTGCTGGGAGGATGGTGGACAGGTCTCCACGCGGCTGCTGCCTTCCTGCAAATCTAACGCTCTCTTAAAATAGAAAGTTTAAGTTTTTTTTCAAAAAGGAAGGGACGAGATGGAGAATATGATGACTACCCCTTACATCCAAAATGCGCGCCTACGCATCCGTAACATCGGTGCCCTTGCTCACCCACAGGTCCCTCAGAAGACGCGCTCTGGGGACACATAGCCCCAGGGACTTCTGTGTGCTTCGTTTTAGGGGTTCTGCCACTGTGAATGGGGTTTTTCCCATTTCAGGTTCCTCTCGTTCTGCAGCCTGTAGGGAAGTGATGGACTTGTGTGTGTATTCTGTACCCTGCGACCTTGCTATATAGTTGCTGTCTAGTTGCAAGGATTTTTGCTGCTGATTCTTTCCGAGTTCCTGTGTAGCCAATGATGTCATGTACAAACAAAGTTACCTGTCTTCCTTCCTGGTCTGTACACTTTTATTTCCTTATCTTGTCCTATTGCATCGGCTAGGACTTCCGGCACAATTTCAAGTGGAGTGCTGAGAAGACAAATCTTCCCTTGCTCCTGATCTCGGTGGGGAGCTGCTGGTTCCTCACTACTTAGTACGATGGCAGCTACGGGATTGGAGAAAGCGCTCCTCTCTTCCTGGTCTGCTGGGATTTTCAAGTCACGGATGGATGCTGCATTTGTCTCGTGCTTTTCCTCCGAGTGTGGATAAGGTCACGAGACTTTTTCTTTAGCCTGTCCATGGGGCGGGCCTCACAGCTGTTACTATTTATCTGGATACTCACGACGTCCCTGCCTTAGCCACTAGAGCCTCTCCGGGCCACTTCTGTCCCTTTGAGGGACAGCGGTGCCAAACCATCGCTGTCCCCCGTGCGAAGGACTTCCTCACCTGCTGGAGTCTGGACACCTGGCTCAGCGCCGCCTCCTCTTCCTCCTGCTCAGGCCCCGACGCCCCCTGGTGGCCACTGCAGTCGGTGCTCCCCCACCTCCAGGAGTGAGGAAAGGAAGGGAAGAGGCGGGGAGGGGCTTCCACCCAAGCATAAAAACATGCAGAGCGCTGGCACTGGTACCCGTGTAGTTCCGTGGGGTTTTACAAAGTGAGCGCCTCCCGGGGACCACACCCAGATGGTTTCCATGCTAAGAGACCATCCTGGCTGCTCTGTGCAGAATGGGCAGACAGGGGCTTGGCATGGCTGTGAGACAATTTGTTACCTGCTAAGGGTCAGTGGAGAAACCAGGAGGACGTGAGGGAGGGCGAGAAGAGGTTGGGTTTGGCTTTTATTTTGGGGGGGGGACTTATTTATTTAGTTGAAAGTCAGAGTTACACAGAGAGAAGGAGAGACACGCAGAGAGAGAGAGAAGTCTTCCATCCGCTGGTTCACTCCCCACCTTGGCTGCAATGGCCAAGGCTGAGCCAGGCTGAAGCCAGGAGCCAGGAGCTTCATCCAGGTCTCCTACATGGGTGCAGGGCCCCGAGCACCTGGGCCATCTTCTGCTGCTTTTCCCAGGGCGTTAGCAGGGAGCTGCATTAGAGATGGAGCAGCTGGGACAGAAACCAGTGAGCACATGGGATGTTGGCATTGCAGGCAGAGGCATCGCCCACTAGGCCACAGTGCCAGCCCCTCGGCCTTGGTGAGCTCCTGCATTGGATGTGGGGCATGGAGGGAGACGGGATGAGGCCCATGCAGGGATCTGAGCTGGGCTCTGGGTGGATGGACGTGTCCTTAGTGAGGCGGGGAGGGTTGGGGAAGCACCCCCTCCTCCTGCCGGAGGAAAACCCAGCATTCTCAGGGGGATGCAGTAGATTTGAGACACTGATTAGACTAGAGTGGAGGGTGAGCTGCTGGGGCCGCCGCCCAGTGCTTCCTGGGGAATGTGTGGCTGCTGACAGCCACGTGGAGATTCTCAGCTGACAGGGACATTGAATAGCATTGCTTTACTTGTCATCATTTTTTCTTTGGAAGGCAGAGGGACACATACACACACACACACACACACTCACACGGATCTTCCATCTGCTGGTTCACTCCCCAGATGGCCACAATGGCCAGGGCTGAACCAGGATGAAGCCAGGAGCCAGGAGTTTCACCGGGTCTCTCATGTGGGCAGCAAGGGCCCAAGCATCTGGGCCATCCTCTGCTGCTTTCCCAGGCACATTAGCAGGGAGCTGGATCAGACACAGTGAAGAGGTATGGGCTTTGGGTCATTTGAAAACTGGGACAGGCATCAGCACAGGAGCCTGAGGGTGTCAGTTGCCTCATCTGTAAAATGGGTATAATACTTCTCTTACAGGATCCAAAAGATTAACGCATCTGTGTATGTTAACCTGATGGTCCAAACCTCATTCTGAGACCTAACTTCTGCCTTGCCAGCATTATCCAAGGGCTCTCTAAGAGGCACTTGCTCTGCCCTCACGAGTGCCACTGAGAAAGGGTGAGTCTGCCCCCACGCCCCTGCTGTGTGACGATGTGGCTGGGAGGCCCTGGCCAGCTGCTGGTCCCCCGCCTGCACAGCCGATTCCCAGCCCGGGGTGCTCTCTCACAGCAGCACCGGGCGAACTAAGTCGGGGTTCCCCTCCGCCTTTCCATCCTCCGCACCCCAACTTGTCCCCTGCACTTTGCACCTCCCTGGGCTTTTCCCCACCTCTGCTTCTCAACCCACTCAGTCAAGGGGGTCTGGGCCTCGCTCCTCTTCTCTCCGGGAAGACCACCGGGAAACCCGCTTCCAAGCCTTTCTCCCTCCCCTCCCCCAAGCAGCTTTATCATTATGTCGAGGTCCTTGGTGCCTCCCTCTCAATCCCTTTTTCCCCCTAAGATTTTATTTATTTATTTGCATTCTAGTGGGACACACACAGAGAGACCTTCCATCCTCTGGTTCACTCCCCAAATGTCTGCGACGGCTGGGGCTGAGCTGGGAGCACCATCCAGGTCCTCTCCGTGGGTGCAGGGCCCAAGCACTTGAGCCATCATCCACTGCTCTCCCTCCCGGGTGCACTAACAGGGAGCTGGATGAGAAGTGGAGCAGCCGGGACTCACACCGCCTTTCCCGATCTGGGATGCCCGTGTCTCAGGCAGTGGCTGTGCCACAACACCAGCTCTTCCCTCCCCATCTTATCTCCTCACCTCCCCCGCAGAGGTCGTTTAACCAGATGAGTGTGTTTCTGAGGATAAGTGCCGTCCACACTGTGCGATCTTGAAGTTTCCAGAGACGAGATGGGGAAGTTTTTTCTGCTAGGGTCACTGGGATATTTATAACACAGTCACCCACGGGTCATACATGATCATCAGCTGAAAAATGAGCCTGCTATGGATTTGTTGAATTTCAAGTCCTGCCAGCTGTTGCTTTGGCAGGGCTGGACCCAGTGATGTCACGGACTTGACCAGCCTGCGGGCCAGACCCAGTGATGTCACGGACTTGACCAGCCTGCGGGCCGGACCCAGTGATGTTGTGGAGCTTATCCAGCCTGCGGGCTGCACAGTGCCCACCCCCGGTGTCAGGGTCGCCCTAAGGTATACTTACTTCATAGAGAACGCGCCGTAGACTGCAGAGAACTTTTCCAAGGGCTTGTGCCAGTTTATGCTGTTGCCAGCGGCGTGTGTTCCTTTAAGACCAGGAGCTGGGGCTGGCTGTCTTTAGCACCAGCATCCCATATGGGTGCCACTTCCAATCCAGCTCCCTGCTAATGCACCTGGGAAAGCCGCAACAGACGGCCCAAGTCCTTGGGCCCCTGCACCTGGAAGAAGCTCCTGGCTTCTGGCTTTGGAGCAGCCCAGCTCTGGCTGTTGTGGCCATTTGGGGAGTGACCAAGGGGATGGAAGACCTCTCTCTTTCTCTGTAATTCTGATTTATAAATAAATAAATTTTTTTAAAGAAAAGATCAGGAGCCAAGCAAAGGAATCCCCTGTGACACTGTGTTGTGCAGTTCCATCATTCCCAAGTACACTCAAGATGATGATTAGATTTTAAATGTTTGCAAGCGTGGTAACACTTGTATGTGTTTTTTTAAAGATATATTTTATTTATTTGAAAGAGTTACAGAGAGAGGTAGAGACACAGAGAGAGGTCTTCCATCTGTTGGTTCACTCCCCAGATAGCTGCAGTGGCCGGAGCTGCCCCGATCTGAAGCCAGGAGCTTCTTCTGGGTCTCCCACATGGGTGCAGGGACCCAAGGACTTGGACCATCTTCTGCTGCTTTCCCAGGCTGTAGCAGAGAGCTGGACAGGAAGAGGAGCAACTGGGACAGAATCTGGTGCCCCAACTGGGACTAGAACCCGGGGTGCTGGCACTGCAGGTGGAGGATTAGCCTAATGAGCTGTGGCGCCAGGCCACATTGCAGTTTTAATTTGCCTTTCCTTAGGGTTTTTTCTTTTCTTTTTTTAAAAGATGTATTTATTTTGGGGCCAGTGCTGTGGCACAGCAGGTTAATGCCCTGGCCTGAGGTGCTGGCATCCCATATGGGCAGTGGTTCTAGTCCTGGCTGCTCCTCTTTCAATGCCACTCTCTGCTATGGCCTGGGAAAGCAGTAGAAGATGGCCCAAGTCCTTGGGCCCCTGCACCCACGTGGGAGGCCCGGAGGAGGTTCCTGGTTCCTGGCTTCGGATCGGCGCAGCTTCGGCTGTTTCGGCCATCTGGGGAGTGAACCAACGGATGGAAGACCTCTCTCTGTGTCTCTACCTGTCTCTGTAATTCTGTCTTTCAAATAAATAAAATAAATCTTAAAAAATGTATTTATTTTTTGAAAGACAAAGTTACAGAGAGAGAAAGAGAGAGAGAGAGAGAGAGAGAGAGAGAGAGAGAGAGAGAGAGAGACTCTTCCATCTGCTGATTTACTCTCCAAATGGCCACAGCAACTGGGGCTGGGCCAGACTGAAGCCAGGAACCTGACAGTCCATATGGTCTCCCACACGGGTGCAGGGGCCCAGGCACTTGGGCCATCTTCCGCTGCTTTCCCAGGCCATCATCAGGGAGCTGGATCGGAAGTGGAGCAGCCGGGACTTGAACATGTGCTCACGTGTGATGCAGGCTGTGCCACAGGGCCAGCCTTGCCTTTCCTGAATTCTGAGAAGGTTGGCTGTCTCTGCCTGCTTATCAGTCGTTTTGTTTCTTCTTCTGCAGCGCTCGCTGTGTCTTGTTTGTTGGGCAGCTTGGTCTTTAACTTCTTGACCTGTAGGGATTCTTTCCACTATTCTATGTAGGGTAAACGGCTCGTCCTAGTCCTGGCTTGTTTGTTCACACTGTGATGCATTTGATGAGAAAAGTTCTCATTTTAGTGCAATTAAAGTTAGCATCCGTTTCCTTTGGGATAAGTTCTTTCATGTTTTGGTGTGAAGTAAGGACCCAGGGCCACCCCGCCCCCCTCCCCCACCTGGTGTATGCGGGTGTCCCAGCACCTGTGTTCACTGATAGTGCCAAGTTGGTCGTCACTCAGGTGTCGACACACTTCTCCGTCTGTGCTAGCGTATCAGGGCGCTCTGCTCTTCTATTGGTAGTGTGTCTGTCTCTACGCCAATACTTCATTGTCTCAACAATGATCTTTGCTATTTTTATATTTATCTATTTATTTATTTTGACAGGCAGAGTTAGACAGTGAGAGAGAGAGACAGAGAGAAAGGTCTTCCTTCCATTGGTTCACCCCCCAATGGCCGCTACAGCCGGCGCTGTGCCGATCCAAAGCCAGGAGCCAGGTGCCTCCTCCTGGTCTCCCATGGGGTGCAGGGCCCAAGCACTTGGGCCATCCTCCACTGCACTCCCGGGCCACAGCAGAGAGCTGGACTGGAAGAGGAGCAACCTGGACTAGAACCCAGCACCCCGACCAGGACTAGAACCCTGCGTGCCGGCTAGTGCAGGCGGAGGATTAGTCAAGTGAGCCGCAGCACCAGCCGATCTTTGCTATTTTTAAAGACAAAGCCTTATTTCATTCTTCCTATGAAGTAACTTTATGTTTTTCACTTTTACATATATTTTAGGCTCAACATGTAGGTTCCAGAAAAAGCATTCTGGGGGTTTGATTGGAACTGGGTTGAACTGAATCCATAGATCCCTTGGAAGAAAACTGACATATTTACTTATTTTTTGTTCATGGTATTTCTCCCCACTTATTAAGTCTTCTTTATTTTCTCTATAAATGCTTATATAATTTTTGTTTGATTTGATTGAGTACTTTATGATTTTTGATATTATTATTTTAAAACTTATCCTTTCAAATTTTGTTGCTGGTGTCAAGAAATGCAATTGTTTCTATTTATTTAGTCTTCATTCAGCTATCATTATCTCTCTCTCTTTTTTTAAAAGATTTATTTACTTATTGAAAGGCAGAGTTATATGTATAGAAGGAGAACTGGAGAGAGAGAGAGAGAGAGAGAGAGAGAGAGAGAGAGAGAGAGAATCTGTCATTCCTGGTTCACTCCCCAAATGACTGCAATGGCCGGAACTGGTCCAGGCCAGAGCCATGAGCCCAGAACACCACCCGGTCTCCCACGTGATTGGCAGGGACCCAAGCTCTTGGGCCATCTCTGCTGCTTTCCCAGCAGCATCAGCAGGGAGCTGGGCCAGAAGTGGAGCAGCCGAAACTCTTATTACAGCTCATGTGGGCTGCTGATGGCACAGCAGTGGCTTCACGCACTGTGCCACAATGCAGGCTCCAAACAGCTGTCGTTCTAATGCGTTTAGTAATTCTAATAACTGGCACGTAATTTTTTTGTTTCTCTGTATAATAGTGGCTTTCTTTTTCTTCCTTTCTATTTTGGGTACGTTTTCTCTTATGTATTGTGTATCTGTGTTAGCCAAGAAGTCTAGCATAGGGAGGAACAGAGGAGCTAGAGTGAGCCCCCCCCCCCCGCTCATGCTCTTAAATAGAATGCTTGCGGTGCTTTTTGATGGAAGGTGGATTCTCGCTCTTCCCCCAGCCCCTCTCTATTTCATGTCCTTTAACAAATTAAGACACTTTTTCACTTCCGGTTTGCTAACTTCTTTGTTATCATGAATGGGCATTGAATGATAGCAAATGATTTTTATGCATTACTGAAATCGTCATGTTAATTTTTTAATCTGTTGATGTGGCAAAGTATGTATATATACTTATTTTATTTCTTTATTTGAAAGACAGAGTGGCAGAGCGAGGGAAAAACACAGAGAGACGCTCCATCCGCTGGTTCACTCTCTGAATAGCTGCGACAGCTTGGGCTGGGCCAGGCTGAAGCCAGGAGCCAGGTCTCCCACACGGGTGGCACGGACTCGTCTTTGAGCCATCACCTGCTGCTCCCAGGTGCATTAGCTGGGAGTTGGATTGGAAGCAGAACAGTTGGGACCAGCACTCAAATATGGGATGTGGGGTGTCCGAAGCAGCTTAACCTGTGGTGCCCCAATGCCCAGTTGGTCACAAAGTGATTTTCTTTTCTTTAATTTTAAAAGATGCATTTATTTATTTGAAAGGCAGAGTTGCAAAGAGAGAAGGAGAAACAGATCTTCCATCTGTTGGTTTACTTTCTAAATGGCCACAACAGCCGGGGCTGGGCCAGGTCCAAAGCAGGACCAGGAGCGTCACAGGGTCTCCTACATGGGTGCAGGGGCCCGTTCTTGGGCCATCTTCCGCTGCCTTCCCAGGCGTGTTAGCAGGGAGCGGGATTAGATGTGGAGCAGCCAGGGATTGGACTGGCGCCCACATGGATGCTGGCATCACAGGCAGCGGCTTAACCTACTGTGCCACAACAGCGACCCCAACATGATTTTCTAATGTTAACCACTCTTGGATTCCCAAGGTCATTCAACACGGTCACGGCGTGTTTACTATCCCTTTAATTACCCGTTGCTGGATTTAGTTTCCTAATATTTTACTTAGGGTTTTCGCCTCCATGTCCGTGAGTGAGATTGGGATGCACCTTTTCTTCCTCATCCTGTCCTCGGAAGGTGTTAGAGTCAAGGTCGTCCATAATAAAGTGAGCTGAGAGTGTTCCCTCTATTGTATTAGCTGGAAGAATTTGGAATATTTCCAATATTATAAATACATATTTCCAATATTTTGCTGATAAGCTCATCCGTGTTGAGCTTTTCTTTGTGGGGAGGTTTTTATTGAAGCAAAATTCTCTGAGAGTTTTAGGATTATTCAGAGTTTCTGCTTCTTCCTGAAGTCAGTTTTGGTCATTTGTACTTTTTTTTGGAATTTTCCCAACTCGTGTACAATTCACATTTCTTGGCATTTGATTATGACATCTGCTTATTGTAGTTAGGGGAGATCTTCCATCCACTGGTTCACTACCCGAATGACCACAATGGCCACAATGGCCAGGGCTGAGCTAGGCTGAAGCTGGGAGCCAGAAACTCCAGGTAGGTCTTCCACGTGGGTGGCAGGGGCCCAAATACTTGGGCCATCATCTACTACCTTTCCAGGCACATTAGCAAGGAACTGGATTGCAAGTGGAGTAGCTGGGACTCGAACTGGCACTCTCATATGGGATGCTGGCATCACAAATGGTGGCTTAAACTTTGTGCCACAACCCCGATCCCTGCTTATTGTATTTTTAACTTTCACAGCATCTGTAGTTATTTTGTTTGAAAATTCCTATTTTTTTTGCTTTTTAAAGTTTTGCCAGAATGTATTACAATTTTGTTTATCTTGTCTCTTTCAGCATTAAATTTACCAAGATTTTCTATTTGGAAAAATTTCAAACCTACATAAAAGTTGGGAAAAGAGTACAATGAATCCTCCCTAGTTTACACAGAGTCACAAAATGTTAACACTTTGCTGCATCTCTCTCTCTCTCTCTCTTTCTCTCTCTCTCTCTCTCTCTCATCGCTCTCATCACTTTTCAGAACAATGCAGGGTAAGTTAGACTCAAGACGCCTTGTCCAGAAGCAGGTGAGTGCCTCTTTTCTGGGAACACAGGCACTCTTCCACACCACACAGTGGCACACTAATCACACTTAGGCAAGTTTTTTTTTTTTTTTTTGACAGGCAGAGTTAGACAGTGAGAGAGAGAGACAGAGAGAAAGGTCTTCCTTCCGTTGGTTCACCCCCTAAATGGCCACTACAGCTGGCGCTGCGCCAATCCGAAGCCAGGAGCCACGTGCTTCCTCCTGGTCTCCCATACGCGTGCAGGGCCCAACCACTTGGGCCATCCTCCACTGCTCTGTAGTACTCAGGAGGGAGTGCTCTATAGCACACAGGGGAGAGTATTCTGTAGCATCTAGGAAGGGAGTACTCTATGGCACACAGGGGAGAGTATTCTGTGGCATCTAGGAAGGGAGTACTCTA
>CM027388.1:16380415-16421783 GCA_015711505.1 Sylvilagus bachmani | reverse complement strand
GTATTCTGTAGCATCTAGGAAGGGAGTACTCTATAGCAAACAGGGGAGAGTATTCTGTAGCATCTAGGAAGGGAGTACTCTATAGCACACAGGGGAGAGTATTCTGTAGCATCTAGGAAGGGAGTACTCTATAGCACACAGGGGAGAGTATTCTGTAGCATCTAGGAAGGGAGTACTCTAGCACACAGGGGAGAGTATTCTGTAGCATCTAGGAAGGGAGTACTCTATAGCACACAGGGGAGAGGACACTGTATCATGCAGGTGAAAATATCCTACCTCGGCCGGCGCCGTGGCTCAACAGGCTAATCCTCCGCCTTGCGGCGCCGGCACACCGGGTTCTAGTCCCGGTCGGGGCACCGGATTCTGTCCCGGTTGCCCCTCTTCCAGGCCAGCCCTCTGCTGTGGCCCTGGAGTGCAGTGGAGGATGGCCCAGGTGCTTGGGCCCTGCACCCCATGGGAGACCAGGAAAAAGCACCTGGCACCTGGCTCCTGCCATCAGATGAGCGCGGTGCGCTGGCCGCAGCGCGCCGACTGCGGCGGCCATTGGAGGGTGAACCAACGGCAAAGGAAGACCTTTCTCTCTGTCTCTCTCTCTCACTGTCCACTCTGCCTGTCAAAAAAATAAAAATAAATAAATAAATAAAAAAGAAATGAAAATATCCTACCACATCCAGGTGAGTCCTAGAAGTGGAGACCCTAGAACAGCTGAGTCAGGAGAGCTGAGACGGTAGGAGGAGGAGAGCCGTGGAGTGGGAGAGGGGCTCAACCTGAGAGGAGCCAGGCCAGGCCTGGGGCGGCCTGCTGAAGCTGAAGCAGCCCTAAGCCGACACCGGCAGGGATTGGGGGCGGCAGTCTCACCTTCTGCCCACGGGCTGCTCGAGCCTCCCGGGGCCTCGGGAAAGGAAGCCAGCTCCCTGGCACCGTGACTTAGCCTGGGGAGGCCCATGTCGGACTCGTGACCTGCAGAATTGCAAGGTAGGAAGTCCTGGTTGGTTTTTTTTCCCACTAAATGTGTGGCCATTTGTTAAGGTACCAGTAGAAAACCGGTACATCTTCGCATTTAGGTTTCTTTGATGGGTTCTTTGTGATTAGATTCAGTGATTGGTTCTCACATAATTGGTATTTGGGTTTATTGACCCAAAATATTTGGTCTTTATCTCACTTATTTCTATTCTTATTTTTATTGTTTCTTTCATTCTATGGTCTTTGAAATTACTTAAGTAAACATTGAACTTGGCCCGACGTTGTGGTGTAGTAGCAGGTAAAGCCACTGCCTGCAGCACCAGCATCCCATATGGGCACCGGTTCAAGTCCTGGCTGCTCCAATTCCAATCCAGCTCCCTGCTAATGGTCTGGAAAAGCAGTGGAAGATGGTCCAACTGCTTGGGTCCCTGCAACCCATGTGGGAGACCCAGAAGAAGCTCCTGGCTCTGGATTGGCTCAGCTCTGGCCATTACAGCTATTTGGGGAGTGAACCAGCGGATGGGAGATCTCTCTCTGTCTCTGTCTCTGTCTCTGTCTCTCTAACTCTGACTTTCAAATGAGTTAGATTTTTAAAAAGATTTATTTACTTATTAGTTTCCCCCTTCATTGTTTGTAGTACAGCCATTTAAGACTGTACATTTCCTTCTCAGTGTTGTTAGTTGTGTCCCATCAGTTGGATGTGAAATATTTTCATTATTCAGCTCTAAATATTTTATAATTTCTATTAAGAATTCTTTTTCATGCATGAGTCAATTACAAAACGTTTTGGGATTCAGAACACAGGGATTTCTCCAGTCCTGTGTTGTTACTGATCCTCTAACTAACGTACCTGCACCATCCTTAGTGAGTGCAGCCCTATGACACCAGATCTTTGATGACTCCGTGATAATCGCCTCATATATGCCTGAAGCTACGTTGAGTGCAGTGTTCTGGAGGCCAGAGCACGTTAGTGTAGCAGGTTAAGCTGCTGCCTGCAGTGCCGGCATCACATATGGGTGCTGGTTCAAGTCCTGGCTGTTCCAGTTCCCATCCAGCTCCTTGCTAATGGCCTGGGAAAGCAGTGGAAGATGGCCCAAGTGCTTGGGCCCCTGCACCCACGTGGGACAGCCAAATGAAGCTCCTAGCTCCCGGATTCAGCCTGGCCCAGCCTCGGCCCTTACGCCATTTGGAGAGTGAACCAGTGGATGGAAGATTCTCTCTCTCTCTCTCTAACTCTGCCTTTCAAGTAAATAAAATAAATCTTTTTTTTTTTTAATAAAATGCTCTGGAAAGTGGAATTCAAAGCTGCATTTATTTTGCTGCAAAACAATTTGAAATCCATGCCCAGAAGCATCTTCAAAAGCACATTAAAAACACAGACTGTGAGCAAATCTGCTTGCATTTTAAGTTTTTTTTTGCGCCAAAACAAGATGATCGTTGAGTTCCACTTTCCATAAACTTTTGGAAGTATGCGAGTGTTTCATTGCTATTCTTTTAGCTCTCACTACAGCAATGTGACTGCATTCACTTAATCAAATTTCCAACCTGGCTGGCACCGCAGCTCACTAGGCTAATCCTCTGCCTGCGGCGCGGGCACCCCGGGTTCTAGTCCCGGTTGGGGCGCCGGGTTCTAGTCCTGGTTGCCCCTCTTCCAGGCCAGCTCTCTGCTGTGGCCCGGGAGTGCAGTGGAGGATGGCCCAAGTGCTTGGGCCCTGCACCCCATGGGAGACCAGGAGAAGCACCTGGCTCCTGGCTTCAGATCAGCGCAGTGCGCGGGCCAAAGTGCATCGGCCGTAGTGGCCACTTGGGGGGTGAACCAATGGAAAAAGGAAAACCTTTCTCTCTGTCTCTCTGTCTCTCTCTCTCTCACTGTCTAACTCTGCCTGTCAAAAAATTTTTTTCAAACCTAATCATCATTGCTGAACTCTTCCACCTCCAGTGGTCGTGTATCTTAACCCTGTGCGGGGTTCCATCGCCACGCAGCCTCACGGCTCCGCCCTCAGCACCAAATCCCACAAACTCAGCGTCCTCCCTGGTCCCTGCTCCTGCGTTCTGACTCTGTCTGGAATCACTTTTCTCCTGCTGAAGGGATCCTTTGGCAGATCTTTGAAAAGCTGAGGATATGTTTAGGGCAAATCTGTTCACATTTTAAATTTAGTCTCATTTAGAAATTCATCTTAATTTTATTTGAAAAGCACAGAAGCAGAGAGAAATCCTCCATCTACTGCTTCACTCCCTGAAATGTGCCCGGCAGCCGGGGCTGGGCCAGGCCTAGAACTCCATCTGGCTTCTTCACACGGGTGGCAGGGACCCAAACACTCCCAGGATGCATTAGTGAGAAGCTGGATTGGAAGTGGAGTAGTGGAGAGACTCTGACCAGGCACTCCGAGATGGAATTAAGATTTATTCAGTTTTTTTTTTTATTTATTTGCAAGGCAGAGTGACAGAGG
The DNA here is from genome assembly GCA_015711505.1 of Sylvilagus bachmani. Lineage (NCBI taxonomy): Eukaryota > Metazoa > Chordata > Mammalia > Lagomorpha > Leporidae > Sylvilagus > Sylvilagus bachmani. Next base: position 16,418,370 of record CM027388.1, on the reverse strand, counting down.
GAGAAGGAGGGGGAGAGAGTTCCTTCATCCACTGGTTGACTCCCCAAATGGCCACAACAGCCAGGGCTGGGCCAGGCTGAAGAAGGGAACCAGAGCTCCATCTGGGTCTCCCCTGTGGGTGGCAGGAGCTGAGACACGTGGGCCATCTTCTGCTGCCTTCCCAGGCCGGCGGCACGGAACTGGATCAGAAGCGAAGCAGCCAGGACTTGAACCAGCACTCTGATACAGGATGCTAGCATTGCAGGCAGTAGCTTAGCCTGCTGCGCCCCAACACTGCCCCGCTCCTCTAAGTGTGCCAAATGCTCGCCCCTAGTCTCATTTTTACAGATATTTTCTGTGGATAGAGGCACTAGTTATATTTTTTCCTCCACACACTGAAGACATTATTCCAGCGAGTTTTAGCGTCTTCTGTTGGGGTTGAGAGCCGTCACTCTAACTGTGACGGACTTGGAGCCACCTGTCTCACCTCCTCGACTGCGTCTGTGTACCTCTCTTTGTTCTTTGGTATTGTACGGTTTCCCTCTTTGGGGGCTAGGTGTTGCAACTGTCAGAAAAAAAAGATAGATGCTCAGTTATACTTGAATTTCAAAGAAACAACAAATATGTTTTTAGTGTCAGTTTCAAATATTGTATATTTATACTAAAAAGTCCTTGTTTCTCTGAAATTCAAATTTAACTGATTGTCTGACAGTTTTATCTGTGAAGTCTGGCAACCCTGTTAGGTATTAATTTTTCTTCTTATTTGTCTTGCTTGGGCTTTAAGAAATCATTTATTCAACTTATTTGAAAGAGAGAGAGAGAGAGACACCACTCATCCCTACCTTCCTCCAGCACTCAGGACTGGCCCAGACCGGAGGCAGAAGCCAGGAGCTCTGTGTGGGTCTCCCACGTGGGCAGCAGGGACCCAGGGTGCGCGCAAGCAGGAAGCTGGGGCTGGGAGCGCAGCTGGGGCTCCAGCCCAGGCGCTCTGACCCAGGAGGCAGGCGGCCCAAGTGCTGCGTTAACCACTGCGCCGAAAGCCCACTCCCTGCTTGGACGTTTCCAGGGTCTTACACCTGCGGCTATTGAGTTCCATTCTTCATGGAGCGTCTATGAATCGTGTGGACGTGTCCGAGGCACGGGCTCAGTGACCTTGCACTTCAGCTACCACCTCTGCTCCACTCTTCTTCGTCCTGCGATGCGCTGTCCCTCCCTCATTTTTGACCTTTCCACCGCGATGCTTCCACCTTCATTCTCCTTCACCTGTGAGTGGTTTACTGTTGAACCCATCTTCAGAGTTCTAGCTTTTGGTTATTATGTTTTTGGTTTCTAGAAGTTCTTTTTTTTTTTTTTTAAAGTGAATCCCTGCAGTCACTTTTACAGATTCTCATTCTTTATTCCCATTTTTAAAAGATTTATTTATTTGAAAGAGTTATAGCAAGAGGTAGAGACAGAGAGAGAGAGGTCTTCCATCCTCTGGCTCACTCCCCAGATGGCTGCAATGGCCAGAGCTGAGCCGATCCAAAGCCAGGAGTCAGGAGCCAGGAGCTTCTTCCAGGTCTCCCACATGGGTGCAGGGGCCCAAGGACTTGGGTCGTCTTCTACTGCTTCCCCAGGCCATAGCTGAGAGCGGGATTGGAAGTGGAGCAGCTGGGACTTGAACTGGCGCCCGTGTGGGATGCCGGGACTGCAGGCCAGGGCTTTAACCTGTTGCGTCACAGTGCTGGCCCCTACTCACCTTTCTAATACTGTAAAACATCATTCAACATGGTCGGAGAATTATTTCAAATTCCATGTGTGATGACTGTGGTGTGTGAGGTCTTTGTGGGTCTGAATCTACTGCCTGTTGCTTCTGCTGACTGCTCCTGCTGCCTGGTCACCGTGTGTGCTTGGCGATCGCGACTGCGAGCTCCCATTTTGGGATTTCACCTCTGGGCAGTCTCTGGGACAGTGTCCATGGTGGATTCCTGTGAAGCGGACTTGCATTGGCTCCTGCCAGGAGCCTGTGGTCATTACTGACTTGGGACCACTTTAAACTAAATTCTTGGCTTGGCATTTTTGGACCACCCAAGTAGAGTGAATTCAGGCTGCAAACCCTCTTATTAGGCTTGGCTTTCGCTACAGATTTAAGGGAGGGATTTTTTTTTCCCCTCTTCCATTCATTGCCAAGGTTCAGTACAAGCAATTTGCCTTCCGTCTTCAGGGAGCAGGGTAGGGTAGTTTGGGTCTCGTTCACCTTGACACCAATGTGTAGCTTTTTGGGGTCTTGGCTTCGTGCAGAGGGGTTTCCTGTTGGAGTCCTCACCGTGGGTGGGCTCCCTGCGGCTTCGGAATGCCGTTAACATCTCTGAGTTCCCGTCTTCACTTAACTCTCAGTTCTGAGCATGCCTTATATTTTGGAGATTAATTGATGCAATTAAAGCATTTCCCTCCTAGTTAGCATATTTGGTTCTTTTTGGTGGGAAGGTCGCCGAGAGAGTGTTTAGGCCAGCGTCTCGCTGGGAACACAAATCGCCCTTTCTCCTGCTAGCAACGCTGGAGTGGAAACTGGGGAATCAGTTTCAGAGTTTCTTTCTCTTTTAACTTGTGTTTGGATATGCAGGTAGGGGACTGTAAGACACAACAACCATGGCACTGAACCTGTAATCTGGGCTGGTAATTCATTCATTCACTCAATCATTCATTCACTCAGTGACTTTTACTAAGAGAGAGGGAGAGTAACAGAGAAATATGGCTACAACAGCCAGGAGCCAGGAGCTTCTTCTGGGTCTCCTAAGTGGGTGCAGGAGCCCAAGCACTTGGGTGGGCTTCTACTGCCTTCCCAGGCACATTAGCAGGGAGTTGGATCAGAAGAGGAGCAGCCAGGATGTGAAGTGACCCCCGGATGAGTCCTGGGGATGCAGAGTGAACAAGACAGAAGCCCCCTGCTCCCCCTAGGCCCATAGTCTACCCGTGTGAATTACAGCCCAGCTCTGAGCAGTCTTTAGTTTACTTTTTCTAACAACTCCTGGGTTTGTAGATGAGAAGGGAGGAGGGGTTTGTGTAAGCAGACCAAGGTCAGTGGGCTGGTAATGGATGGAGCAGAGACCGGAACCCAGGTCCGCCTGGCTACAAAGTCTGTTCTCAGCCGTCACATGGGTGGCTCTGAGACGTGGGCATTGCTGCGCATGCCAGGAAGGCTCCTCCATGCAGGTCTGGAGGAGGGTGCTGGTGAAGACACTGATTTCTTAGGATGGATCTGGGGGATTTGTCAGTGAGCCCCTGGGCGGAGCTGAGTTCCAAGGCAGGACTCAGGCGGCTGGAGGCTCCTTTCCTAGCCCTGGAGCCTTCTGTGTGTCGCTGTAACATTGTTGCAGGTGCTGCCGATGCCGCAGAAGACAAGCAGGCCGAAGGAGTCAGCAGCATTCAGAGCTGCTGCTTGGGTTGTGCTGAGGCTGCTACTTCTGTAAAATGCACCCTCCCGTGGCAAGTGTCAAAAGCCAAGTGGGCCCTGGAGTACAGAGCTCGCTGATTTCCTGGCTAGAAAGCTGGAGACCCCGGGGCAAGGCCCTTGCCCTCACTGGGCACCAGTTTCCTGGTACAAACACTCGTGTGTGGCATAGCAGTGTTTTGGTCTCCACGGGGATCCGTGTGTGATGGCGGTCCCTTCTGATTACACGGCCTGGTGATGCAGCCAGCTTGGTTTGCTACGTTCATGCTATGATGTTTGCACATTCGTGACATCGCCCAGCAGTGCTGTGCTCACGGTGTGTCCCCATCATAAGTAACGCTCAACTGTGGAGTGAGGGGGCTCAACTCTCTGATCCCCTGAGGGACCCACCCACCTCTGACTCGCTGTGGTCCCGTGATTCTGTGAGCAGCCAGAGAGGGACTGTGTTCTGTGCTGAGTCCACGAGCGAGCAGGTGGGAGGATGTGAGGGAGACCTGCCTTGCTCTGTTCCCGCTCTGCCTGCTGCAGGGGCGTGAAGCAGTGCCACGTGGGCTCTGCGCCCTGTGTCCCGCCTTGGTCCTCTGCTCTGGGATTCCCAGGACCCTTCGCAGGACTCCTCGCCAATGCCTGTCTTTGCTTCCTTGCTCAGCTGCACATCACGTCTGCTTCCTTTCTGCACTCCCACCCCTCAGCCTGCAGGGCTAGTTCAGTGCATGAATGAAAGACAGTCTGGCTCTGTGGCTCTGAACACTTCTGTTGGAAGGCACAGGTCTTAAATTGGTTGCTTTCCAATGCGATGTGTAATAGCAAAGCGTTCTATGTGGAATAACTGTAGAGTAGAATTTCTGTGGCTATTAAGTGCTCATGGTAGAAATTTCATGTTAGTTTCATCAAGATCTTCTTCTCATGACCCCTCCCCCACCCCAGCACCCAGGGAAAGCCCTTGGCGGCAACTTGGTGGGTTTCGTTCTAGACCTTTCTCTGCCATGACAGTCCCGGCGTCCAGCTGTGTACACAGTTTGCTCCTCTATGCTGATCACTCAGGATGCTTTGGAGGGAGGGCTCTTTCCCCGTGGCCATGAGCACTCTGGGAACGCGGCATCGTGGCTCTCTGGCCTTTCAAAGCTGTCAAGGCCAGGGCTGTGACAGCAGAGCCACAGAGAGGACGTGTGCCCTGCGTTTCCCGCAAAAGGCTGGGTGCGGCCTTGGAGGTTGGAAGTGGACCATCCTGGTCACCTGTGTGGCTGCCCCTCGGGGCCCGCCCCCCTCTGCCTGCAGGCACTGAGCTGTGACTCTCTCCTCCTCCTGATGACTCTGAAGGGTCTCATGGGAACTGAAGCCCCGGGGGGCTCAGCGGGGTGAAGTGCCCTGCCGGAAGCCAGCCAGCCTTGGCTAGGGCCAGATGCCCCTTCCCGGGCCTCCTGCAGTTATTTTTCCATTGCTGCTGGCAGCTGGGGTCGCAGCCGGATACGGGGTGGGGGGGCGGACGTGGTGCCAGCTGCAGCCGGGCCGCGTGGTTGGGCGCAGCCGCCCCTCCCGGGAGGGAAGAGTGGAGCCTCACTTAGTTTGGTGCTCTGGCTTCCTGGCCGTCAAACTCCGGGGGCCCGTCCGCCACCCTGCCCTGGCTCCAGAAGCCGCCTGGAACGCTGCTCGGCACATTAGCTGTGAAATTCACTGGCTCCGGATCACAAGTTCACAGCTCTGGGCTCAGGGCGGCGAAGGAGCCCTGTGCGGGGGCCAGAGCCGGGGGCGGGAGCTGCGGGCGGTAAAACATCTGTGATTACTCCCCACTCTCAAAGAGTTTTCAGTGGTTCATTAGCATGGAGAAGAGGATAATTTCGTGGCTAATTATGATGCAAGAAGGGGAAAAAACCCCACACCATCTAGTTTGAGAGAAGCCAGGGACCCCAAGAGGTCGGCTGTCCTGTTCCTGCTCCTGTGCCTTGGGGGCTGTCACCTGTGACACGCAGGCCCTACCTGTGCCGGCGTGCACGGCCACAGACACCCTCCCAGGTGGGGCCGAGCTGTGGGCAGCAGCCACGATTACACGGCCACATTCCTTCCCACCCACGCGCTCGCTCACCAACTTCCTGGTTATAATTAGAACCATTTCTGGCTGTTCTGACACTTGCAGGGGCCTCGCAGGGCAGAGCCAGACAGCCGGGCTCAGCCGCCCCTGGCCACCGCGGCCATTAGCTATGCTTAATTGACAGTGTTCTGGTTGGAAGTCCGCGGACCGTGACGGACAGAGCTGCCCTCCTGTCGCCGCCGCTCGCACCCCGATCTGTCGCCTCCTCTGGCTTCTTCTCCCTCTCTGCCTGGGAGGTTGTGTTGGAGGGGCTCTTCCCACCTGATTCCACGAGGCATTTGGAGTTTGCTAGATTTTCACATCAAAACGTTAAACTTTTAGGCGAAGGAACTTTAGAAATTATTTGTGTGGTTTTCAGCTTCTGGGGGGGGGGGGGCTTTAGATAAGTACATCCCGACCCCGGGGAATCCGTTCCCTGGGTGAGATCTTGAGAAGGGTGCTTGGCGGCGTTGTTCTCTTAACTACATTTAATATTTTGAGCTAACCGTAGACTCACATGCAGTTGTAAGAAACAATACAGGGCCGGCGCCGCCGCTCACTAGGCTAATCCTCTGCCTGCGGCGCCGGCACCCTGGTTTCTAGTCCTGGTTGGGGCGCTGGATTCTGTCCCGGTTGCTCCTCTTCCAGGCCAGTTCTCTGCTGTGGCCTGGGAGTATAGTGGAGGATGGCCCGAGTGCTTGGGCCCTGCACCCCCATGGGAGACCAGGAGGAGACACCTGGCTCCCGGCTTCAGATTGGCGCAGTGCGCTGGCTGTAACGGCCATTTGGGGGGTGAACCAACAGAAGGAAGACCTTTCTCTTTGTCTCTGTCTCTGTCTCTCTCTCTCTGTCTCTGTCTAACTCTCCTGTCAAAAAAAAAAAAAAAAAAAAAAAGAAAGAAAGAAAGAAAGAAAGAAAGAAAGAAAGAAAGAAACAATATGGGGACCAACCCTGTGGTGCAGTGGGTTAAAGCCCCAGCTTGCAGTGCTGGCATCCCATATGGACGCCGGTTCGAGTCCTGGCTGCTCCTCTTCCGATCCAGTTCTCTGCTATGGCCTGGGAAAGCAGTAGAAGATGGCCCAAATCCTTGGGCCCCTGCACCCACGTGGGAGACCTGGAAGAAGTTCCTGGCTCCTGGCTTCAGACTGGCAAAACTCCAGCCGTTGCGGTCATTTGGGGAGTGAACCAGTGGAATGGAGGACCTCTCTCTCTTTCTGGATCTGCTATTCTTAAAAAAAGAGAAACAAACAAACAAACAAAACAGAGATCCCTGGGCCTTTTCCTGGGTTTCCTCCCAGCAACGTCCTGCAGGACTGTCGTACCACTTCACAGCCAGGATGCCGGCTTGGACACAATCAAGGTGCAGAACAGGAGCAGGTGTCGAGACACAGCAGGTTAAGCCGCCTCCTGGGACAGTGGCATTCCGTAAGGGAGCACCAGTTCCTGTCCCAGCTGCTCCGCTTCCGATCCAGCTCCTCCCTAACGCACCTGGAAAAGCAGCATAAGATGCGCCGCGTGCTTGGGCCCCTGCACCCACGTGGGAGACCCAGATGGAGTTCCAGGCTCCTGGCTTTGGCCTGGCCATGACTCAGCCATTGTGGCCATTTGGGGAGTGAACCAGCAGATGGAAGACTTCTCTCTCTCTCTCTCTCTCTCTCTCTCTCTGATACTCTTTCTTTCAAATAAATAAATAAGTCTTAGGAAAGAAAGAGGTAGGGCAATTTCACATCTAGTAGGAGCTCTGATGCTACTCTGTGTAGCCACACCCACTTCCCTCTGACCCCCTCCCCAAGCCACTCATGTGGTCTCTGTTCCTAGTTCTAATCTTGTCCTTTCTGGAATAGTTATACAAGGAATCTTGTAGCGTTTCACCTTTTTTTTTTTTTTTTTTGACAGGCAGAGTTAGACAGTGAGAGAGAGACAGAGAGAAAGGTCTTCCTTCCTTTGGTTCACCCCCCAAATGGCTGTTACGGCTGGCGTGCTGTGCCGATCTGAAGCCAGGAGCCACGTGCTTCCTCCTGGTCTCCCATGGGGTGCAGGGCCCAAGCACTTGGGCCATCCTCTGCTGCTTTCCCGAGCCACAGCAGAGAGCTGGACTGGAAGAGGAGCAACCGGGACAGAATCCAGAGCCCCAACCGGGACTAGAACCTGGGGTGCCGGCGCTGTGGACGGAGGATTAACCAAGTGAGCCATGGCCCCAGCCAGCGTTTCACTCCGTGCCCTTCTGGGGTTAGTGCAGGCTGTTATGTGTCCGTGTAGCTGTAGTTTGTCCTTTCTTATTGCTGAGTTGTATTCCACCGTGTGGCTAAACCACGATGTCTTTAACCACTCACTGGCGGTCATCTGGATTGTTTTGAGTTTTTGGCTATTAAAAAAACCCACAACTCTACTTTCTAAAACATTATTTCTTTAAGATGCAGAGAGTAGCTCTGTCCTCTGCCTGCCCACTCCCCAGATACTTGGCAATAGCTCCAGCAGGGAGCTGGGCCAAGGCAGGGAGCTGGGGGCCTCCATGCAGGTCTCTCGCATGGGTAACAGGAGCCATCACCTGCTGCCCCCGGGGTCTGTGTTAGCGGGAAGCTGGAATTAGGATCAAACCCAAGTACTCCCACGTGGGCTGTCAGTGTCTCAACCAAGTGCTGTACCCAGTGGCCACCCTGGAAACTGCTCTTTTGTGTGTGAACACGCCTTTTTGCTTCTCTGGGATAAATGTCCCAGGGTGCAATTGCTGGGTTCTTTGACAATTACATGCTTAATCCTTAAAGAAACTGCCAACTGTTTTCCATGGTGGCTGTGGCACTAACAGACCCACCAGCGACGTCGGAACGGGGCCGTTTGCATCCTGGCCAGCGTGCACTGTGCTGGCCGAGTCTGGCTTTGAGCAGTTCTTGTAGGTGTGGAGAGACATTTCTTGGGGTTTAATCCAAGCAGCACTGCACTCCTTTCCACGCGCTGACTGTCCGCTTTGGTGGAACCAGGCAGTGTGGATGGGCAGTGGGGGTGCAGACCGGGCCTGGTACGCCCCTGGGGCTCAGTTCTCTGCTCCTGGCCTCGCTACAGCAAGGAGCAGACTTCTCCTTTGGGACAGTCCTGCATGTCAGTAGGGCCTGCCTAGGTCTGACAGACACCTTGGGGTCGGACCCTCTGCCCACCAACACAAGCCCTTTTCTTATTTGCAGCCACTGTGGTGCCTTACGCTGCACCGTGAGATCCAGCGGGTGCATCTATCGGCTGCACTTGGCTGGCATCTCTGAGAGATGAGACCCCGACCTCTGAGAAGGGGGTGCTGGCTGGCAGGTGTTGTTGGACTCTGGCTGTTGGCTGGGAGCGGAAAACTGCAAACCGGGTTCAGCCGCTGCTACACGAAGACCCTGCTGCTGCCCCAGGTGCAGGGGTGAGGCTGGGGTGCAGCGGGAAGCGAGCCGGAAGCAGCAGGTCCAGCCTTGCCACTGTCTGTAGGGGAAGCGAAACCCAGGGCCAGCAGGTGAAGCTCCCATACGGCAGGGTCCCTGCCCCAGCTCCGCGGGCAGTCATGATGGGCAGGTTTGGAGTGAGACACAAGGGCTCCGTGACTGGCAGAAAGGCTGAGAGTCCGGGCTCTGGAATCAGGCAGGTGTGGCCTTAACCCTGGGTCTTCCCAGTTGTGTGGGAAGGACAGTGGTGAAAAAGCAAGAGAAGGCCGGCGCCGTGGCTCAACAGGCTAATCCTCCGCCTTGCGGCGCCAGTACACCGGGTTCTAGTCCCGGTCGGGGCGCCGGATTCTGTCCCGGTTGCCCCTCTTCCAGACCAGCTTTCTGCTGTGGCCAGGGAGTGCAGTGGAGGATGGCCCAAGTGCTTGGGCCCTGCACCCCATGGGAGACCAGGAGAAGCACCTGGCACCTGGCTCCTGCCGTCAGATGAGCGCAGTACGCTGGCCGCAGCGCGCCGGCCGCGGCGGCCATTGGAGGGTAAACCAATGGCAAAGGAAGACCTTTCTCTCTGTCTCTCTCTCTCACTGTCCACTCTGCCTATCAAAAAAAAAAAAAAAAAAGAAGAAAGAAAAAGAAAAAGCAAGAGAAATGGGCTGTGGACCTCCCTCTGGTTGCTGGCTGTGTGACCTTGGAAAAATCACTTACCCTCTCTGCCCTTGGTTCTTCAGCTGTGAACCAAGGGCTCAGAATACATGGTCTGGTAGGTCCGATGTGGCCCCCACTGTCAAATGTGCACAAGCCACATTTGTGGCAAGCCTTGGTTAAGTGCGGAGGTTGGAAAGATACTTAGTGGGTGGAGAACAAGGATTAGCCTGCCCCAGGTTCACACGGCCAGGAGAGTCTCCTTGGAGTTCTGGGTACCAGCGGAGAAGCAGCTGCAGAAGATGCTGATAAAACCAACAAAGGAAGAAAGGAGCAGGTGTTTGGGCCCGCAGTTGGTTAGGACATGGGTTAAGACACCTGCATCCCCTATCGGAGCACCCGGGTAGGATTCCTGGCTCTGACTCTTGACTCCAGCTTCCTGCTAATGCAGTTTGGGAGGCAGTGGCAATGGCTCAAGGAGTTGGGTCCCTGCCACCCACATGGGGGACCTGGATTGCATTCTTAGCTCCTGGCTTCAGCCCCCTGGCATGTGGAGAGCAAACAGCAGATTCAAGCTCTGTCTCTCTGTCTCTCAAATAGATAATAAAACAGCCCAGTAGAAGCATCGCTTTATAGAAACGATGGGAAAGAAGCGAGGAAGGGACTCTGCACCTGGGTCTCCCAGCAGAGCCCACCGCCTCATTCTCTGGCAAAGGAGCTGGGCGACCCTGTGGGTGCCCAACCTGTGGTCATCTGGGTAGGTGGTAAGAATGTGAATCCTGGGCTCCATGGCAGAGACGCAACGTGAGTGGGTCTGGGAGTGGGACCTGGGAGTCTAATCTCTTTGATAAGTGCCCTTGCGAGATCCCCTGGAGGCAGACTTCCAGGGTTTGGGAACCTCAGCTTGAGCTTGTAGATGGCACGGACCCCACCCATCACAGGCGATGTCCCTCCCTGGCCTGTGTGCCCGGTCATGTTGACAGGTCGTTCACGAAGCACTTAGTGCACGCCTGGAGTTTAAGCATTGAGCATTTACACACACACACACACACACACACACACACACATACCCAGCATGCTCATCTCCCCGGTGCCTGTGTGTGTGTGTGTGTGTGTATCCACACACTCCTTCCAGTAGTCCCTAGGGATAGGTGCTGTTAACACTCCCATTTTACAGGTGAGACAACTGAGTGATGGAGAACTTAAGTGAGCGGCAGAGCTGCTTGCAGCCAGCCCTCAAGATGCAAACGGAGTCAGGGCTGGGCTCTGGGGCCGCTGGAAAGACTGCATGGGGGAGGCAGCCTTGGCCTTGGACGGGAGAACGAACGCCCCAGCCTGGGGTGGCGCTCTGCCTGCCTCCTGCTTCCCGGCCTGGCCCTGTGACTGCTGTTTTGAGGCTGTGGCTGCCAGGGCCTGGGGGCTCCTTGAACCCCAGGGGTCCATGGGCACTTCCAGCAGCAGTCACTGCTTCCTGCCTTCGGTCCACAAGGAGTCCCACAGCCCCAGGGCTCTGCTCCGCTCCAGCTCCAGGACCGGGGATGGGAGAAGTGTCACTCGGACCCCATCCGGCCTTGAAATACTAGGGCAGGAAATGGGCTGAGTTTGTCATGGGCCTGGTTCTGAGTTACCACGGGGAGGGGGTGTTGTGGGGGTCGTGAGGGGGCTTCAGGGCGAGAGGCTGGCGTCACAGCAACGCCCCGGCTCAGGCTCCAGGACCAGGCTGGCCCTCCGTTAAAGCGAGGCTCTGTGATCTCAGACGAGTTACTCAGACTCTGATCTTCATTCCCCCACCCTCGAGAAGGGGATGAAGACAGCCGCCCTGGCCCGCGGGTCGTGCCGGCTGCGCCCTGGCACGCAGGTCGTGCCGCTGAACTGCGGTGGAGTCTGTGCCCTTGAACAAGCCTCCCACATTGGAGGCTTCATAAACGCTGGCCCGTGTCTGCTTAACGGTCTTCCAGGGCGCATTCGGGGCCCGTTTCTCATTATTCCAGCCTCAGCAGTCGGACCGGTGGGCCCTGCTAGGGGCAATTAGCAGTCGTGTCGTCTTGTTATCCAGCAAATATTTATGACGTGTCCACGGCTCAGCGCTCAGCCCAGGGGATACGGTGGTGACAAGGTGGCCAGCTGGCGACGTGCACTGCTGTGCTCTGGGCTGCACACAGGGAGCCCCCACAGGAGCCTGTGCCTTGGGGGAGGGGACGAGGGTGGGAAATGGGCTCCCCAGGACGAAGCCTAGATGTCCTGCAAGGGTCTGGGTGAGCCACAGGCTCGGGGTAGGGGGCAGGGCGTGGGCTGCGGGAAGGGTGTTCCAGGCTGGGGGAACTGTAGCTGCAAGACAAAGGAGTAGGGAGAGCTGCCCACTCCCTGCGCTGGCCTCGGAGGAGGGGAGGATGAGGAAGCTGGCCTCCCCAGGCAGCACCTGCGGTGGGGTGGGGAGAGCCACGGCCAGCAGGAACGGGATGGGCCCAGGCCACGCTGCCGCCCGTCTGCCGGGGTACCTGTGGCCGCTGCTTCCCCAGCAGCTCGTCGGGGGCTCCACAGCCTTCTACCTGGGGCTCGGCTTCCTTTGTGCACGCGGCCGCCGCGCTGGTCCTCCCCTCTGTTTTCTCTGGCCGGCGTTTCTGCTCCAGTTCTCCTTGGCACCCTTCGCCCTGCCCATCCCCATGATTTAATTTAAAACCATTCATCTAATTAGCATCTGTCGGGAACGGTTTCTGGTGTGGTTTTGCCTGGAAGGACTGGGCTGCGCTGGGCGACATCTTGGATTCTCTGCCAGTTCCAAGACTCCACCGTGGGGTTCCCACATTTATTTTGGCCTGAGAATGTTCCAGGGCAGAGATTGGCGAGCAGGAACCTGGGAGCCTCTGCCGTCTCTGGGGCCGGGGGCCTGTGGCCATGGGACAGAGCCCTTCGTGTAGTTCTCCGGCCGGATGGGGGCTGGCCCTGCGTGCCTGGCTGATGTGAGGGCCCCAGGGACTCCCCTCTTTCCACCTCTTCCGTTCTCCTAGTGTCCCGGGGTGGCTCAGTGTCAGAGGCGGCAGCGGTCGGTGGGACCCAGCTCCTTCAGGCGTGTGGTCATGTGACTTCATCCTGTTTGGTGCCCTCGGAGCTTTTGACAAGGGCCTCTGTTCCCACATTGACTTTAAAGGCTGGACTCGGTAGGGATGTGGAATGAAGACAGCCCAGCATGTAGACAGGAGAGACGGGTTTGCCTCCAGGAGCCCTCGCATATCTGCGTGTCTCTTGGGAAATCTCTTTCCCTCCGAGCCTCAATTTTCCCATCTGTGAAATGGGAGGTAACAACCCTCTTGGGAGCCCCACTCTGCCAGGCCTTTTGATAAGCCATTGCCTACTGAGCTCACTAAATCCAGGGTACTATCATTCCCACTTTAAAGATAGAGAAACGGAGGCTTAGAGATGACATGACTTGTCCAAAGTCAAGAGTGGCGGAGTGAGCCAGGACTTGAATTCAGGTCTATGGAATGCCAGAGCACGTGGGCTCTCTGTCCTAGGGTTGAGGCAAGAAGAAAGGTTGGCAGGTGCAGCCCACAGGGAGAGAGCGGTGGGAGGGACCCCGGGGGGGTGGGCGGGTGCTGGCGTCGCCATGCTCACGGCCCCCAGCAGGCTGCAGTGTGGACCGGCATTAACTAAGGGTATGAATGGGAGACCAGAGGAGAAAGCTGGGCCCTGTGCTGGTCCTGCTGAGAGCGGGCGGCTCTGCCAGTCTTTGATGTCATGGGTGTCCCAGCAGGGCTCCACTGGGCGAGCTGACGCACGCGTGGGACGGCTGCCATCCTGGGCTGGACTGCTGGCCGATGGCGGGGACACTCTCTGCCAGTCAGATATTTCAATTTCTTCTTTTTTAGGATCTCAGGGACGGGGAGGGGAAGGACAAAGTGTGAGGAGAGCGTTGTTGCTGGCAGCTCTGCACCCCCGCCCCGGCCGCGGAGACCCTGCCCGTGGGACAGCAAGGCCAGCGGATGGGACTTGCAGCCAGGGAGAGCGGCTCAATTGAGTAAACCGGGCCATTGAGACCGAGGCATTCTTCTGACCACAATTCTCTTCGAGGACATTGCGGCTCCTTCCCAAGACCCACCAAGGCACGGCGCCTGGTCCAGGCGGCGCTCTCTGGGGCCAGCCCTGTGGGTTGGAGCAGTTCCGGCTCCACGGTTCCTTCCTCCGCGGGAGGAGGGGGCCCTGGGACGCTCCCTGATGGGGACAGGAATGCCCAGTGTCTCTCTGATTTCTCAGAGGAACAAGGAGCTCTTTCCGGTGCGTGAAGGCTGGGCTGGGGGCAGGAGCTCTGGCCCCCCAGAGGGGCTGGTGTGCCTGGGCCTTGGGCGTCCTTTGCCCCAGAGGCCTCCCCCGGGGCCCAGGGATCAGCTGTTTGACTGGGGACCGCCTGGGCCTCCACCAGGGCCTCCGGTGCCGGTGAGAGAGACCAATCCATGGCTCCGAGTCCCCACGGCACAGCCCCTGGGGAGAGGCCTGACCGAGGGGTGGCCTGGGAGCTGGGGGCTGGTGAAGGGGTCCCTGGGGTGCGGCTGTGCGGGCCTGGGGCATTCAGCAAAGGCTTTGTAGAGGCAGTGGGACTTGAAATAGGTCAGCAAGGAGGGGCGGATCTTCGCATCCCCAAAGCCGCTTCCTTTGCTAACGTTGAGAGTCGGAGGTGCCTTGCTTGGCACTGTGGGCAAAGGGGAAGCCCACCCAGGGTGCAGGCCATGGAGGCCGCTCCATGTCAGGCAGCAGGGAGGGGAGGGGGCTCAGCCACGGAGCTGACCCCCGTCCTGGGGACTCAGTCCCAGCTTGTCCAGAGCTTCTGGTAGGTGACTCGGGCTGGGCGTGGTCATCAGATCCCAGGCATCCTGGCGGGGGCCCAGCCTCACCTTCCCCATGGGTCCAAACCTGGCTGCACCGCTTCCGTGACTCTGTATGTGTGAGGACCCCAGAGGGGAGCCCCACGGCCTGCAACCGGGTCCTTCTGAGCCAGGCCGTGGGTTGTACGTGGGACCCCTCTTCAGGGCCATTCGGGCCACAGGAAGAACGTGGCCTGGGATTTCTAGGTTTCCCTGCCTGCTCGTGCATTCTGGAGAGGTCTCTGACCCTGGCCCCTGCCTGGGGGAGCCTAAGCGTCCCTCACTCCATGTGGGGCCCCCAACACCAGCACCTCCGCAGCTCTGGCCCACAGAGGAGTGGGCACTCTGGCCCCTGCTCGCGCCCGTCCCCAGAGCAGGAAGCATTTGGCACTCATGGCCACGCTTTGTCCCATTGGGGAGGGAGCAAATGCAATTGTGACAGCAGCTTTTCTCAGATCAGGAACATATAAGACAATTCCTCAGCATTCAAATTATTCTAATGAGTCGAGTTCCACATTAAAGGGGCTAATTTAATAAGCAGGGAGCTGGGGCTCCCAGGGATTCTAATTAGATTTCTTTCTACACTTGCCTCGCGTCTGCTTCTGAAGAGCAGCCAGGCCCGCTAGATCGTGTTGTGTTTGGGTCCGGCATGGAGAAACTCGGGAGCCAGGCCTGGCTGGGGAGAGCCATCCGTCTGACTCGGGCCTGACAGCCGGATCCTGCGCCCAGCAGGAGAGGAGCCCGGCCACCACCAGAGTCAACAGGACTCGGGTGGGCGGCAGAGGGTTTCCTGTGTGAGTCGTGGGGGAGGAGCGAGAGCTGGAGCCGGTCATCTGCATTTGAATCCCAGCCCTTCCGTCTTCCGCCTCTTCGATCCCGATGATGACATGATGTCATTTCTCTGAAGCTCAGTTTTCTCGTCTGTAAAATGGGCTGATGGTAGGACCCACCGCCTTAGGCAGCTGGGAACGTCATATGTGTTAGGACACACACAGCGGCTAGAGCAGTACCTGGCATGGGGTGTTATTGTGGCCGCTCTCTAGAGTGAGAAAACAAAATAGTAATGGCTCCCCAAGCTCAGGGTGGCTTCATTTAACACAAACCCAGCTCAGAGGAAACCCCAGGGAAAGGATCCGGCTCTCCTATGGTGATGACACTGAAGAGACCTCGGTTCAAATCCTGGTTGTGCCCTTGTGAGCTGGGGGACTTGGGAACACCGCTTTATCTGTTCTTCCCCGTCACCGTCTACAAAGTGATGGCAGTGGTGATGACCCCGGGAGAAACAGAGGGAGACATGGCCACTCGGACCGATTGAGCGTCCTGGCCCACACATGGTCAAAAGCCAGCTGGCGCCATGTGGCATTGCAGGTCAGGGCCGGCGCCCAGAACCTTTGCTTCTCCCCTGGATTCTCTAGAAAGTGCCGCGGCAGCAGTGCCCTGGAAGGCAGAGCAGCACCGCGTGGGAAGACGCGCACTCCAGAGACTGGGGGCTGTCCGGGATGGAGGAGCTGGCTCCGCATGCGAGCGGGTTGTTGGTGTTCTCGGCGCTTGCCTTCGATCAACACCTAGGCCAACGCTGCAGAGGCTCGCCCTCCAAGCCTGACTCAACGGCGCTCCGTGGGAGACATCTTGAACATCCAGCCCCTCCCGTGCCCAGGACCACGTGTCGCTGGGTCTTTGTCTCAGGTGCGGCTCGTGGCGCCTGCGTTTGGCTCTGCGATTTCCTCTGTGGAGCCTGGCGCTGAGCCGGATGCTGCACGCGCTAGTTCACTTATTTTTTTAAAAAAGATTTATTTTTAAAATTTTATTTGAAAGGCAGAGTTACAGAGAGAGGTAGAGACAGAGAGAGAGAGAGAGAGGGAGAGAGAAAGAGAGGCAGAGAGAGAGAGAGAGAGGTCTTCCATCTGCTGGTTCACTCCCTAGATGGCCGCAATGTCCAGAGCTGGGCTGATCGGAAGCCAGGAGCCAGGAGCTTCTCCCAGGTCTCCCATGCAGGTGCAGGGCCCAAGGACCAGGGCCGTCCTCCACTGCTCTCCCAGGTGCATTAGCAGAGAGCTGGACTGGCAGTGGAGCAGCCGGGACTCGAACTGGTACCCATGTGGGGTGCCGGTGCTGCAGGCAGGGGCTTTAACCCACTGTGCCGCGACACTGGCCCCATTATTTCAGTTATTAAAGAGAGCAGCTCCACCCATTTTGCAGGTAAACTAGTGCTCACAGCAGCAAAACCGTCAGTCCAAGACTGCAGGCAGGATCTTGGTCCTCGATTCGAATGCACTGAGCACGTCTCCCCATCTGCAGTGGAGGGGAGAGGCCTCGCCTTCTGCTGCCGCCTGCTTGGTGCACCTGCAGCATCTGAGAATCTCTCTGTGGCCTGTGTAAAACCTCTTGGAGTCAAGGTCAAGGCCAATACCACCAAGATCCCTAAGTTCAGAGTAACCAACAACAACTGACATTTCTCGGGTGCCTTGGACATAGGTGGGCCACGGAAACAGGACGGTGTTGGGTGTCCAGGGATGCAGGTTCTGACCGCAGTGACATCATTCACTGAGTGGCCTTGGGCAAGTCACTAACATCTCTGAGCCTTGATCGTTTTTCCTATGAAGTGAGTAGGTCACAGTGCATGTTGGTGGGTCCTTTCCACTTGTCACACGTCTGTCTTTTATGTAGGCTCTGGGGGCTGGGAGAACTTGACAATGGATTTAAGCCACATAGGATTAGATGGGAGCCACTGAGGTCTCTGGGGGAACCCCGGGGGAGCAACTGGCCTTTAAACCTGAGGTCAGTGCAGGGTGGATGGAGAACAGACAACCCCAGTCCCCAGCCTCCTGAGGATCTGCCCCTCCCCATGGGGGGAGGGACTTCAGGCCGGGGGATGTTTGCACAGCAGAAATCACACTGCCAGCAGCCTGGACTCGGGGGCGGGGGGGTGTTCTCAGGGCTGATCCTGTGCTGAGTCAGGCTGGGTGGGGGCCGGAAGGAACTCTGAAGTCTCCCTTCTGCTCTGCTTGGGTTGTAGAGGATGGAACTGTCCGGAACGTCTTTCCTCGTTTCCCAGGTGCACTGCAGGGGGAAGTGGCCTTGGGGGCCACAGGGAGCAGAGCTCAGAGGTAAGGAGGTGCCTGGCCGCGCCTGGGGCAGCATGCGTGTTTCCTGCAACCTGCCAGTGTGCCAGGCCCCTCGCTAGGCGCACACGCTTGTTCTCCACCCTCATTGAGGAGCAGCGATCACACCCCGGCTCCCAGAGGGCTGGTGGAAGCCAGGCTCAGTGCCCAGTCCCGACAGGTGTCCATTCCCCTGACACACACAGTGGGAGGCCCCCAGGCTGAGTCCAGGGGCTGCACCTTTGCTTCGTCACCTCGGGAAGCTGCTGACCTGGGTCAGCTCAGCGTCCTCCCTTGCCCAGTGGAGGCGATCCTCCTGTATACTGTGTCACAAAGATCCATGACGCATGGGACCGTTCTGCACCGCGCTGGCAAACTTAGCCCCTGCTCGACACTGGTGATCGTCGGAATGCACAATAACCTGGCCAAAACCCTGAGAAGTCAGACGTCACATCTCCATTTCAGCGATGAGAAAACAGATGCCGTGCATTGAAAGGAAGTGACTAAGGTCACACATGAGCAGGTGGCGAGGCCGGGAGGCAAAGCCTGGCACACACTCTTCCCCTTTCCCCAGCATTCTGCAGCCTCCACAGGGATCCGAGCTGCTGTCCGCACGTAGCCAGTGCTGAGGGCATCTCCCTAGAGAGCCCGGCCAGAGGACAGGGGACAGTGTGGCCAGGCGGTGAGGGGGTGGGATTCAGTCAGCCCGCCCGCCCAACACTCCCTGGCTATGTGGCTTTGGGAAAGGACTGGACCTCTCTGGGCCTCTGCTTCCTTACTGGTAAAACAGGATGAGGATGATGAAGATGATGAGGATCAGATGGATTAAGTGTAAAGGGCGGGGCCTCAGGCCTCCCGATGTGTTGAGAGCACAGGGTTGGAGAGGCCTCTGTGTGACTTGTTGCTTTGGTCACCACCATCACCCGCAACAGCCACCCACCATGCCCCCAGGGTGCCTCAGAGCCAGAGCATGGAGGACCTTCAGCCTGTCACGCAGCCATTGCCCTCCACCCCCCTGGCAAGGGCACGGGTCCAGTGGGGCCGGCAGCATCAGCATCGGTGGGAGTTTGCTCTCCCAGAGAGGCTGCGTCCCGGCACCAGCCCACCCGGCAGCAGTGGCTGTAGCCCCTGACGCCCACCTGGGGACGTTTGCTAAAAAATTCCATGCCAGGGGCTGGCGCTGTGGTGCCTGCAACACCTGCATCCCCTACGGACACTGGTTTGAGTCCTGGCTGCTCCACTTCTGTTCCAGCTTCCTGCTAATGCACCTGGGAAAGCAGCAGAAGATGGACTGAGTGCTGGGGCCCTGCACCTGTGTGGGAAGCCAGGAAGAAGCTCCTGGCTCCTGGCTTTGGCCTGGCCCAGCCCTGGCTGTTATGGTTATGTGTGTGTGTATGTGTGTGGGGGGTGAATCAATGGGTGTAAGATCTCTCTCTCTCTGTAACTCTGCCTTTCAAGCAACTAAATAAATCTTTTTAAAAATTTATTTATTTATTTGAAAGTTAGAATTACACAGAGAGAAGGAGAGGCAGAGAGAGAGAGAGAGGTCTTCCATCTGCTGGTTCACTCCCTAGATGGCCGCAATGTCCAGAGCTGGGCTGATCTGAAGCCAGGAGCCAAGAGCTTCTTCCAGGTCTCTCATGTGGGTGCATGGTTGCCCAAGCACTTGGGCCATCTCCCACTACTTTCCCAGGTCATAGCAGAGAGCTGGATCAGAAGTGGAGCAGCTGGGACTTGAACTGGCACCCATATGGGATGCTGGTACTACAGGCAGCGGCTTTACCAGCTATGCCACAGTGCCGGCCCCAATAAATAAATCTTAAAAAAAAAAAAAAGGATTCCATTCCAGGCCCACCCTCAGACCCGCCGGCCCCGCCCCAGCCCTGACCACATGCCAAGCGGCTGGGCAGCAGCCTCAGGCCTCCAGCGACTCTTCTCCTCCTGTCCACACGTAGCCAGTGCTGAGGGCATCTCCCTAGAGTGCGCTTGTTTGAAAAAGCTGCTCCTGGGGTTGGTGCTTAGCAACGCAACACCTGGGTTCGAGTCCCGACTACTGTGTCCCTGCTCCAGGCCTGCTGACGCACAGCCCGGGGGCAGCAGAGGGTGGTTCCAGGGCTTAGGTCCCTGCCAGCCACTGAGAGGCCAGGATGGAGGTCCAGGCTGCTGGCTTTGGTCTGGCCCAGCCCCAGCTCCTGCACGCATTTGGAGGGTGAATCAGAGGATGGAAGATGTCTATTTATCTGTCTCTCTGCCATCCAAATGCATCCAAATATATAAATAAAATTAAAAATCCGTTAAAAAGAAAAGCTTCCGTTCCCGACCTCCCCACCCTCCACTTCACTGTTCTGCCACACACATTCAGGAGCTGAGGGATGCTGGTCTCCCGAGGGCTTTGGGGACCCAGCGTCACTTCAGAGAAGCCAGAAGCCAGCCTGTGGGCTGCTCGTGCCCTCCTGGGCTCGCGGAAACCGCCAGCCATCGACTTAAACCGTCTAGGTAGCACACAGACGAGTAAAACCCCAACTCCTGCATTTTTGATGAAGTTGACATTACACCAACGCACGCTGCTTACTTGGCCAGCACTGGCCACGAGGGCTGGGATCGATCATGAAACGCTGGGAGGAAGGGAGCCATGGCCCAGGGCCTTCTGCAAGGCCTGCAGCTGGTGGGGCCGGGCCCGGCCGGGCTGGAGGAGGCCGGCGGGCACAGCATCCGCCATCCCCATGAGCCGTTTAGATGATGTGATTCCTTGGGAAACCTTTAGGCCCAGGCTGGAAGCCCAGAGACATGGAAATGATATTAACTTTGTGGCCTTTGACAGGTTATTTTTTGCCTGTCTGTCTCCATTCTGAAAATAGATCCTCGGACAAAGCTACCAAGGTCCCTCCCAGCTGAGGACGCCCATGCTTTCAGCCAGAACCGGGACCCAAAGATAAAGCCTGGGGATGGCGCTGTGGCCTAGGGGGTTAAGCCAATGCTCGAGATGCCAGCATCTCATGTGGGCACTGGTTCGAGTCCCGGCTGCTCCACTTCTGATCCAGCTCCCTGCTAATGCTTCTGGGAAGGCAGTAGAAGATGGTCCAAGTGCTTGGGCCCCTGCACTCATGTGGGAGACCAGGATGGAGTTCCTGGCTCCTGGCTTCAGTCTGACCCAGCGCCAGTCTTCACAGCCATTTGGGAGAGTGAACCAGTGGATGGAAGTTTCTCTCTCCCTCCCTCTTTGTTACTCTGCCTTTCAAATAAAGAAAATAAATCTTTAAAAAAATAAAATCTCTAACAAACCACAAATGAGCAGGACCTAGAGCCTCTTGCTCTGGGTCCCAGTCTCTGTCTCAGCCACTCAGAGTTCGTCTCGCTGCTGGGAGATTCTTCGCCAGGGAGTCATCAAGAAAAGAGTTCACCTGGCCTCTGCTCCACCCAAAAGATGTTTGGAATATTTTGCTCCATAGGGAAGGGATCCCAGGCCCCAAGTGTCGCCTTTCACCCCACGTCACACCTTGGGGTGCAGTAAGACCCTCAAGTATGGGCCGGGAATCTGCCCCCTCCCCGCAGAGCTGGGCAGACAGGCAGGAACCACCTGTGGCTTCAGCCGCCAGGGAGGAGCGCTACACTCCTCTGCCACTCCCCTGCGTCTGCTCCTTGGCCTTCTAGCTCCTCCATCCTCCAAGCCTGGCCTGAAGGCCCATGGCATTGGCCGTGACCCGAGGCTGTTAGGAAACAGCATCCTGACTCCCGAGGTCCTAGGGCAGAATCTGCAGCCAAACTTTCAAGCCAGAAGCGCTGCTCCAGAGAGGGGCCTGCAGGGGCGGGGTGGTGGTGGGGTGGTGGCTGCAGGGGTGGGGCGCTGCCTGCGGGGGCGGGGTGGTGGCTGCAGGGGTGGGGCAGTGGCTGCAGGGGCGGTGCCTATAGGGGTGCTGCTGTCCCCAGGCCACGGGAGGGACACTCTTGGAGGTGCCATTTTTCTGAGCTGGTGGCTACACAGTTATCTGTCTGTTGGGGCAATGGCATTTCAAAGGACTTCCCACTCTGCTTTTTCCTGCTGTGAGAGTAAGAATAAACTCAGCCAAGCTTCACTCGGTACACGCTGAGAGCCAGCTCCAGGCTCCAGTCTGATGTTGGTGAAGGAAGTCCCTGAAGAAACGAGGCAGCCAGGTGTCGGTATCCACACCAAGAGACCCCCCCCCCCCCACCGGCCTTACATTCGCAGACCTTGACGGAGGCCAGATCCCCGGGGGGGGGCTTGTATACAACGGCTTTGCCTGGGCCCGGAGCACGGAGCGCGGTGCTCCTCGGCTCTGACCCAGCAAGAACCTGTGCTTTCTGACAGGTCCAGTGTCCTTTTCTCCTTCGAGAGCTGAGCTGGGCTCTCCTGTGTGGGCAAAACGAGGCCACTCCCCATGGCGGAGGCATCTGGCTGGGCACTGATAGTGCCTCTGTGTTGTGGACAAAGGACGAGGTCACTCCGCAGGGTGGAGACGTCTGGCTGTCACCAACAGCAGCTCTCCTCCTGCCCCCCCACCCCAGCACAAAGCTGCGGCTCAATTCCCAGCCTCTCTCCCCTCGTTGACCAAGGTCCCGTGACCAGGATCATGCTAACAGGACGGGCTGCCCACCTCTTTTGGGCTAAGCCTTGAGAAAGTGGCTGGGCCTTCTCTGTGAGTCCTACCCATTCCCATCTGCTGGGACCTTGACCATGGCAGGGGGTGGGGGTGGGGAAGGCAAACAACAGCTTCCCATGGGATGGTGGAGCCCCAAGATCCAGGAAGGAGCCTGGGTCCTTGAGTCACCCGCACAGAGCAGAGGTACCTGCCAACTGTCAGCATTCACTTTCGATGTGAACGGGAGGAGAAACATGTTTGCTTTTTTAAAAGCGACTGATTTCAGGGGATTCCTCATGCGGTTACCTTGCCCCAACTAGCACAGTGCCTCCTGTTCCACTTGCTTTCTCGCTCCGGATTTTTTTACTTTTTATTTATTTTTTATTTTTGACAGACAGAGTGGACAGTGAAGGAGGGAGAGACAGAGAGAAAGGTCTTCCTTTTGCTGTTGATTCACCCTCCAATGGCCGCTGCGGCCGGCACAGCGCGCTGATCCAAAGGCATGAGCCAGGTGCCAGGTGCCAGGTGCCAAGTGCCAGGTGGTCTCCCATGGGATGCAGGGTCCAAGCACTTGGGCCATCCTCCACTGCACTCCTGGGCCGCAGCAGAGAGCTGGCCTGGAAGAGGGGCAACCGGGACAGAATCCGGCGCCCCGACCGGGACTAGAACCCGGTGTGCCAGCACCGCTAGGCAGAGCATTAGCCTAGTGAGCCGCGGCGCTGGCCCCGCTCCAGATTTTAACTGGAGGTTCGGAAGTCAGGATTTAGCCTGCCAGCCCTGTCTTCTGTTCTTATCTGGGAGTGCATGAGGGCTTTGCCTGGGCACAGCCCCACCCTCGGCTGTGGCAACCTAGCTTAGTTTCTTCTTTGAGCAGATCTGTTCGCAAGGATTGCGATTTCATAGCTTTTATTCTTCCTTAGAGACATACCAGAGAACAAAGGGAAATTGTGCTTGTTAGGTCTATGTAGAAAAAGATTACTTTCTCTTGCACTTACCACCTGCGCCACTGCACACGCCCACGAATCTGAGATGTAGTATGGGATTTTATTGATCTTATTTTTCCCATCTCTTGAAAAATGTTGCTATTTCCTCATTGTCGGCAATATTTCGTCCTGACTTGTCAACTCAGCTGAAAAGCCTGACACATTAAGGAAATGGGACAATGGCGGCATCACCCAGAGGGGTGACGTAGTAACGGGATGAATCACCCCTCCTGTCCTTTCTCTCGCTGTGTTGCAGGCTGTGCTGGGCAGAGTAGCGGACCCCCAGAGATGTCGACATCCGAATCCCCAGAGCCTGTGAAGACGTTAGCTCACCTGGCCAAAGAGACCTCACAGATGGGGTTAAGTCATGGGCCTTGAGGTAGGAGGTTGTTCTGGACCATCGGGGTGACCCGGTGCAGTCACAGAGCCCCGGAAATAGTCCAGGAAGAGGTGTGGTTATGGAAACAGAGAACCAGCGCGACGCAGGGCGAGACAGACTGCATGGCTGTTGCTGGCTTTGCAGATGGGGCCATGGGCCGAGGGGACGGGGTGGCCTCTCAGAGCTGGGAGAAACACAGAGGGGACTCTGCCCTGGAGGGAGCAGGTGCGCAGCCCTGCTGAGGGCTTGACCTCAGCCCAGGGCACCCGGGCAGGCGGGCCTCTGACTTCCAAAGCTAAGAGAGTTCGGTGCGGTGTTCGAACTCTGCGGGGTCCTGACGCTTTTGTAATGGCAGCGACAGGAGTCTCCTCTCGTGTTGTCAGCAGATATCAAGTAGAAGCCTGGAGACCCCACTGTAGAGTCTGATTGGAAACGGAGTTTTTCCTTGTCCGTCCGCAATGACAAAGAGGGAAACGTGAGAACATGGACGCACACCCAGAGGGAAAACTGTTGACGGTCACAACAACTCCCGTGGCAGCGGCCTGTGTGTTTTCCCAGGCTCAAGAATCTCCAGCTGAACAGCGTGTTTCTAAGGGGAAAAGGCAGTGGTCTCCTCTGCTTGTCGTCTGATGGGAAGGGTTTCATCGTGCGATATCCTGGGACGAGGACCTGGGCTCTTTGCCTTCCTACCAGATGCATCGCATCACAGCGGTGCCCTCCCCTGTCGTGACGTGTGTGCTCCGGCGTTTGCATGACCCACTGCAGAAGGGGGCGCGTCAAAGACAGGCATCCATTAAAAGGGGACATTTGATAAATGGGAAGCACATTAGCGGATTGCTCATTCTCATTGGTGCTTATGAATCTAAAAACACAATTCCTTCACACTTACGGGGCAAAGTCGCTGACTGCTCTGTCTTCCACAAACTCGTGAGCCATCATGGGCTTCGAAAACCTCTTCAAATACTGCATTCTTGGAGCCGGTGCTGTGGCTCACTAGGTTAATCCTCTGCCTGCGGCGCCGGCATCCCATGTGGGTGCTGGGTTCTAGTCCCGGTTGCTCCTCTTCCAGTCCAGCTCTCTGCTGTGGCCTGGGAAGGCAGTGGAGGATGCCCCAAGTGCTTGGGCCCCTGTACCCAATTGGGGGACCAGGAGAAGCACCTGACTCCTGGCTTCAGATCGGTGTAGCTCTGGCCATGGCGGCCATTTGGGGAGTGAACCAACAGAAGGAAGACCTCTCTCTCTCTCTCTCTCACTGTCTAACTCTGCCTGTCAAAAAAAAATAAAAAAAGAAAAAAAAGATTGCATTTTGAGTTTGCTAGTGCAAGAAGAGAAATTGGAAATGAGGACAGGGTGGAACCTGGCAGAGTTGCATCTCTTATCTGAGCTCGGGCTTTACGTGCTGCGCACGTTCTTGGTCCTCGCCTGAGAGCTGACAAGGTCGTCCAGTACGTCCACCTTCAAAATCAGGAAAGGGCACAACAAAAGTTAAGCCATGCTTAAATTCTTACTGGAATATTGGATAGTGTTTTTCACTGTCCATTTATCCTGTATTTTTTTTAAAAGATTATTTATGTATGTAAAAGGCTGAGAAACACAGGGAGATGGGGGGGAGAGAGAAAGATAGAGGGAGAGAGAGAGAGAGATTGAGAGATTTTCCATCCACTGGTTTTTTCCTCCAATGGCTACAACAGCTGGGGCTGGGCCAAGCTGAAACCAGAAGTCAGGAACTCCATTTGGGTCTTCCAGGTGGATGGGAGGGAGCCGAGTACTTGGCCGCCACCTGCCGCCTTCCAGGTGCGTCAGCAGGAAACTGGACCCGAGGCAGAGCAGCTAGCACTCACGCTCACACCCTTGACGTGGGATGCGGGCATCACAGGGCAGTTTAGCCTGCTGTGCCACAATGCCAAACCTCAAACCTCCCTTGATTCTTATTTTTGTAAATCTTTTAAAAAAGATTTTATTTATCTGAATGGCAGAGTTGCACACACACACACACACACACACACACACAGAGAGCGAGAGCGAGAGCGAGAGCGAGAGAGAGAGAGAGAGAGAGAGAGAATCTTCCACCCGGTGGTTCACTCCCCAAATGGCCACAACACTGGGGGCTGGGCCAGGCCAAAGCCAGGAGCCAGGAAACCCACCCCAGCCTCCTGCCACAGTGGGAGGGGCGCAAGCACTTGGGCCGTCTTCCGCTGCTTTCCCAGACGCGTTAGCAGGGAGCTGGATCGGAAGCAGAGCAGCTGGTGTGGTTTGTTGTTTTCCCAGTGCCTCCGTTGGCAGGGATGGTACCCAAGCAACGACGGGTGAACCCTGGTGCCTGCATGCCAGTCACGACTGTGCTCCCACTGCGGTAGCATCATTTATTCTCCAAGGCCAAGATTCAGAGGGAAACAAAGCAAGAAACTTAGTGCTGGGGGCCGGCACTGTGGCGCAGTGGGTGAAGCTGCGGACCATGATGCTGGCCTCCCAGATCCAGTCCTGGCTACCCTGCTTCTATCCAGAGCCCTGCCAATGCGGGTAAAAGTGGTGGAAGATGGCCCAGGTGCTGGGCCCCTGGCACTAACGTGGGAGACCCGGATGGGAGTTCTTGGCTCCTGGCTTCGGGCTGGCCCAGTCCCAGATCATTGCAGCCATTCGTGAAGTGAACCAGAGGATGGAAGGTTCCTTTCTGTCTCTCCCTCCCTCTGTGTCACTCTGCCTTTTAAATAAATAAATCTTTTTTTAAAAAAAGGTTAGTGTTATTGAATTGTGCCCCTTGAGTAGACATTTCTTTAGTATTCTAGGAAGGAGCTGGGTGGTGAACACAGAACCTTCTGGAAGGCTGGCAGTTGATGTGGTTTTTTTGAGTAGCGTGCTGAACCAGCTGTGTGTTTATGAATTTTCATTTATTGTTTGCAAGAATGCCTGAGAAATGAGGGTTATTCAGTGTTTGAAAATAAACAATCAGCCAGTGACTTCAAGGCAAACAACTTACTGCATTTGTCCCAATAATCAAATTTGAGCTTCTAAGTGAAAATAGAATTTCGGAAAACTTGCGTCTGCCCCTGGGAGTTGACGGCTTCCCAGTACTTCACAGGGTTTTCTGGTGGGATCCATGACGGCATGAGCAGGTGCCAGCACCTGGAAGAGCCGTAGCATCGACAAAGCCCCGCTGGCCCGATGTCCCCTCCCCAGAACGCTTGGGACTGGAAGTGTGGACGATTGTGGCATTTGATGTGTTGGCTTAGAACTTCCCAGCCGAGTTCTCTAATCAGAAAATCCGCACCCTGAATTGCTCGGGCACCTGCCACTTCTGGAGCGTCAGTGCTTAGTACGCGCCTGTGAGCGAGGCGAGCGAGTCGTTCCCCTTTCCCTTAGCAGGGACGCTCCACAGTCATTTGCTGTCACATGGCAGGGACAGCAGTGCAGGTTCACTGCCTGGGGCCAGGTCATCCACGGGGATGACCGTGACATTCTGCAGGCCACCTTGTTGCTTCGCTCTACGGATGACCTCATGCCAAGGGATGTGGGGAGCAGAAGTGGCGAGTACCCTAAGTAAACTGGGACCTGTATGGACCCTAGACTGACGGGTAAACCCCACCAAGATCTGGGGCCCTGCCCCATGGGTGGAGACAGTGGTCTGGGGGCTGCTACTACCCCTGCTCCACGGAAAGGATGAGTGTCACCGTCCACGTCTCTCACTCAAGCCAACCTCGCGCTGGGGCGCCTCTCTGGATTTTGGAGGCAGCATCTGGCATGCTGGCTAGGATCGGGCGATGTGGACAGGTGCAAGTTTCCAGCGGGCAGAGCGTGAGAGGGCCCCGTCCTGCAGTGTCCAGGCTGAGTGGGACCTTCTAGCCCTGAGGCGTTCACAAGGGTTGTTTTATTTGGAATTTATTTATATATTTGAAAGGCAGAATGACAGAGGGAGAGAGAGAGATTTCCAACCCCTGGTATACTCCCCAAATGCCTATAACATCTGGGGCTGGGCCAGGCTGGACCAGAAGCCAAGAAACTCCATCTTGGGCAGGGCCTGAGCACTGGGACCATCACTTGCTTCCTCCCAGATGAATTATCCCAGAGTTGGATTGGAAACGGGACAGCTGGGACTTGAGCCAGCACTCTGATACGGGATGCTGGTTGTCGCAGATGGCGGCTTTATCTGGCTGTGTTACAATGCTAGCCCCACTCATGGTATTTTAGATGCCCACAAAACACTTTTTTAAAGATTTACTTATTTGAAATTCAGAATTACAGAGAGAGAGAGAGAGAGAAACGAGCGAGCGAGCGCGATATCTTCCATCCACTGGTTCACTCCCCAAATGGCTGCAACAACCAAGGCTGGACCAGGCTGAAGCCAGGAACCAGGAGCTTCTTCCAGGTCTCCCATACAAGTGCAGGGGCCCAAGAATTTGGGCCATTTTCTGCTATTTTCCCAGGTATATTAGCGGAGAGCTGGATCAGAAGTCGAACAGCCGAGACAAACCAGTGCCCATATGGGATGCTGGTGGTGGTCGCTTTACCCACTGAGCCACAGTGCCAGCCCCGACCCACAAAGCATTTTTAATTTATTTTAAAATCAAGAGAAATAATAAAAATAATCATAATGAATTCATCCTAGATAATTTCTTCATATCGATAGAAGCATAAAATTGAATTGTTAGTATTTTTTTAATGCAAAAAATGACCCTGAATACATGAAAGGCATCACACAGCCTGATGTACACACAGCTCCGCCCCTTGGGCCATATGAGGCATCCCATTGGATGGCTTCGGTGGTCCATGAGGACCCATGGGGAGCACCTGGTGAGTCCCATTGGGAAAGAGTGCAGATGCCTGGGTGACACACACACATGCACACAGAGAATCTTCCATCTGCTGATCCATTCCCCAGGAGGCCTTGATGGCCAGGAGCGGGCTACACTGAAGCCAGGAGCCATGAACTCCACACGGGTGCAGGGGCCCAAGCACCTGGACCATCCTCTGCTGCTTTACCAGGTGTCTCAGCAAGGAGCTGGATCGGAAGTGCAGCAGCCGGGACTTGAACCAGCGCTCATATGGATGCCGGCGCTGCAGGCGGCGGCTTCGCCCTCTGCACCTAACACCGGCCCCATCCTTGGGGTTTTGTGGGAGGGCCGTGCCCTTTTGGCAGAGAGCTGCTCTCCACCTGAAAAGCAGCTGCTGACATGACATTTCCCCTCCCAGAGGCTGAGTGTGTGACTGCGGTGCCGGCGAGCTGGTGGCAGAGCCGCGCGTGCGGCGTGAGCTGCCGGTCTCCGAGGTTCCAGGCATAGCGCTTCCTTCCGGCTGCAGGATGCAGGTGACTCATCTGGGGTCAGGCCCGAGCAAGTTCAAGGGTCACAAGTAAGTGATCAGAGCATGTAATAGGGAAGAGCCCATGTCACTTCCTTTCCCAACATGTCACCTGTCACTCAGCTCACAGGTGTGGCCTCAGGGGTCCTGTGGCACCAGGTGAAGAGGGGACTTGGCCTGGCTCACTGCAGGCCCCGTTCAGGCAAAGGCCCCTTGATCGGAAGGCCTCCTGACGGCCAGAGCTGTAGGTGACCCACTGCGTGGCCCTGCCCAGGTCTTGGCATACAGGAGCTCCCGGGGGTGGCTCTCAGCTCGGCTGTGTGCACTGCAGACCCAGACCCGAGACACAGCTTAGCTTCAACCCTCACCTGACCTCATCTGGAGGGTGTTTCCATCACGCCCATTCTACAGACCAGGAGACTGAGGTACAGACGGGCAGCTTGCACAGCCCATCCCTGGCACTCTGGGATCCGGAACTGGGCAGCCCAGCTGTCACTGGACCGTTAGAGGCGGAACCCAGGCTGCAGCCTCGGGCGAGGTTCAGTGGTGCTCCAGGGCTGTTTATTCTTGGATTGCACTTCGCATTGCTGTGCATTACGGGATTCCTCGGGGCATCCCCGTGGGTGAGCTGTCGGTCCCCTCGGCCACTCTGGCCAGCCTTAAAGGCCGCTGTCTTCACCGCCCTGAGCCGTCGCGGGTCTGGAGGTTTGTAGCCTAATGATTTCAGCATGTGCTTTGTATAAACAAAGGTGGGGGCAGGGGATTGGGGGGCGGGTGGCCCTGGCTCCGATGTGCCGCTAAAAATAGCAGCGTGCAGCTCCTGCCATGATGGGGCAGAAACTTAAAACAAAGTTCTTGGAAAATTCCCTCCCCACCCCGCACTGCCCAGGTATTTGCCTCCTTCGGGCCTGCGCCGGCCGGCGGGAGTGGGGGCAGTTGGGGTGAGGGGCGTGTGTCACGGCACACGCTTCCTTCCTGGCTCTGAGAGGGGCCGCGCGGACCGGTGGGAGCAGAATGGCTATTCAGGGGCCTCCTCGGGCTGACGCGGGCTTCTGAGCTCCCTGAGTGGCATTTACAGCCGCAGATATGGAAAAGAAAACAAATGCCCCAGCCCGGCATCTTGCTTTAATTAATCACATCGTCACGTCTCTGGCTTGTGGGATGGAAGGATTTCAGCACTCAAGGCCCCTCTGGCAGCCGGGCGAGAAGCGGGCCCCCTTGGCCAAGCAGCCCCCAGGGCGATGGGCTGGCCAGGCTAGAGGCCGGGGATGGGTGTGCTCGGGGCTGCTGGGCGGGCCTGCAGGGCTCAGGCTACAGGAAGCATGCAGAAGTGTTTATTGAGTGTCTGTTTGGTTCTGGGCTTCACCTCGATTTTCCCATTGGATCCCTGCGGAAGAGTTGGAGACGTGGTTCTCCCCATTTTCCAGATCAGACAACCGAGAACCGAGGAAATGATGTCACAGAGGGGCTGGGAAGAAGCTCCTGGAGGAGGCACCTGTGCCTTCCATCCCACCTCCACAAGCCAGGGAGGGAGGGGCCACTCACAGGCAGGACTCCCCCTGCCCCCGCCCCTGCTATCCTCTGCTTCAGCTGCTGGGGGTGTCGGGGTGGGGGACAAGGGAAAAGTGGACTTGACGGGGCAGAAGTGGAGGTGCTGGGGAAGGCGCGGCGGTGCGAGTCAGGAGCTTGGGCTGCTGTGTGAGCAGGGTGCTGGCCGGCCAGACTACGTGGACGCCAAGCGGTGCCTCCAACACATACCCTGCAGGGCTGCGTGAGTAGGAGCCGGAGGACAGAGTCGGGCTCCCGCCTGGTGGGAGCTCTGCGCTCTCTGCTGCCGCGCCAGGCCAGGGGCCAGGTCCTGCTTGCTGCTTGCTCCCCACACGTGGGCCACTCTGGACGACTCACCCCCCACCCCAGCTTCCACACGTGCTGCTGGGGGAGGCTCCAGCGACCACACAGGCACAGAGACCCGCCCCACCACGCCCCGGCCCTGTCTGCCCCTGTGCCTCACCGCCGCCTTTACACCCGGTGCACCAGCAGAGCAGCAGCAAGGGGCTCCCCAGTGGTCCCCGGGGCCTGCACTCACCTCCTGCAGGGGTCGTGTCCCCATCATGATGTTGAGAGTGCTTGGTAGGAAGTTAGAAATTAGCCCAGTGCTGAGGGGGCCTGAGGACACAGAGCACCTGTAGGAGCCCACCCTGGGAGCGGCCCAGGAGTTGACACTCCAAGTCCTGCCCGTGCCCTGGTAACTTTCCAGGCAGCTCAGCCCTTCCTCCAAGGGGCGCTCCCCAGGAGAGTCCTCTCTCCCCAGCACCACATGGGTTCCTGGCCTGATGACACGGGGCACTACCACCTCCTCCTCCTTCCTCCATGCAGGCACCGAGGGGAGGCCCCCTGCCCGCAGGCCCCAGGTGGGCCCCCCAGTCTGACAGCACTGAGCAGCGAACCCTGGGGAGGAATTTCACCTAATGCACACTCAGCAACCTTTGTCCTGGAGGAGGGGTGGGGGGGAGAAGCGGTGGGAAGAACTGGACCCCTTTCCCCTAGGAGCCCCGGTCTGCATGCAGACCGCGCTCAGCACTCAGCTCTCCGCTGAGCCGCCCGCCTGGCCTCGGGTGTATTCTCTCCGTTTAACCATATAACTGTGCTGGGTGCCTGGGTGCGTTCTCTCCCTCTCCCTCTCCCTCTCCCTCTCCCTCTCCCTCTCCCTCTCCCTCTCCCTCTCCCTCTCCCTCTCCCTCTCCCTCTCAGATTCTGTCCCATCCATTCTAACGGATGCCCTACCCCAGTAAACCTTGCTACCCTGCTTACCACTGTCCTCTGACTCACATCTGAATTCTTTCTTGCGTGAAGACAAGAACCTACCACCATCCCTGCTGACAGAAGTGCTCTCTGACCCTCACAGCTGGCTCACGAGCCACCTCCTCCAGGCTGCCTTCCCCCTACCTCCTCCAGGCTGCCTTCCCCAAGCATCTCAGCCAGAAGCAGTTCTCCCACCTCTGAGCAGCTGTGCCACGCCACCTCGCCTTGTGGTTGAGCCGCTCACTTACTGGGAATGCTTAGGGCACTTGCGTCAGTTCGGGCAAATTATTCTGTGTTTTAGCTCTGCTCAGAAGCAGGGGGCAGTCGTAGTCAGGACGATCATAATAATATCCACTTGCCGAATGCGTCCTCTGTGACACATGTAAGCTTTCTTTCTTATTTTTTTAAAAAGATTTATTTATTTTACTTGAAAGTCAGAATTACACACAGAGAGAAGGAGAGGCAGAGAGAGAGAGAGAGAGAGAGAGAGAGAGAGAGAGAGAGAGGGGTCTTCCATTCGTGGTTCACTCCCCAAATGGCCACAACAGCTGGAGCTGAGCTGATCCAAAGCCAGGAGCCAGGAGCTTCTTCCGGGTCTCCCATGCGGGTGCAGAGGCCCAAGGCTATTGCTTTCCCAAGGAGCCGAATCGGGAAGTGGAGAAGCCAGGTCTCGAACCAGCGCCCATACTGGATGCCAACACTTCAGGTGGCAGCTTTACCCACTACGCCACAGCGCCAGCCCCACATGTAAGCTTTTAACCCTCTCAAAACCCTGGAGGTTGGTGCTATTGGCTTCTGTCAGGTGGGAAACGTCTGCCCATGGACCACATATGGCCTGTGACATCATTTGGGCTGGCCCTGCCATGGCAACCACAGGGCGAACGCAAAATTCAATAAATCCATAACAGGCCTATTTATTTATTATATTTTAAATGTTTATTTGTTTATCTGAAAGTCAGAGTTACAGAGAGTGAAAGATCTATCCACTGGTTCACTCCCCAAACCACCTCAGTGGCTGGGGCTGGGCCAGGCTGAAGCCAGGAGCCTGGAGCTTCTTCCCAGTCTCCCACTTGAGCAGGAGGGGCCCAGGAATGTTTGCCATCTTCTGCTGCTTTCCCAGGCCATTAGGAGGAGGCTGGATCAGAAATGGAGCAGCCAGGACATGAACCGGTGCCCATATGAGGTGCTGGCATTGCAAGTAGCGGCTTTACCCACCACGCCACCATGCCAGCCCCAATCGGCCAATATTTTAAGTTGATAATTTTGCATGGCCCATGAATGATGTTATAAATATCCAATGGCCTTTGGCAAGAAAAGGTTCTCCAGCCCCAGAAGGAACAGAGGTTGAGCTAATTGTCCCGAGTTACCAGCCAGTAAGTGACAAAGCCAGAGAGCCAACCTTGTCGGCTTGATACCAGAGCCTGACTGGGAAGGACTGGTTCCCGTGGTGTAAAATGTGGGCAGGCCATGGTGCAGCAGCTAAGATGCCACTCGGGACTCTGCGTGCCATGGCGGGTGCCTGGGAGGGAGTCCCAGCACCACCCTGATTTCAGCTTCCTGCCAACACAGATCTCGGGAGAAGGCGATGGCTCCAGCAGTGGGCTCTTGTCACGCATGCGGGAGA
Source organism: Sylvilagus bachmani (assembly GCA_015711505.1). Classification (NCBI taxonomy): domain Eukaryota; kingdom Metazoa; phylum Chordata; class Mammalia; order Lagomorpha; family Leporidae; genus Sylvilagus; species Sylvilagus bachmani. The sequence goes on along the minus strand of CM027388.1, from coordinate 16,385,203 downwards.
CTTGGACTGGGCTCCTGGCACAGCCTTGGCCCAGTGCTGGCTGCCGGGGGCATCTGAGGACTGAACCGATGGATGAAATCTCTCTCTCTCTCTCTCTCTCTCTCTCTCTCATAATTTTAAAAGTTTAACGTTTGGGAGGTGCCTGGCTGTAGCCACAGAGCCTCAGATGTGGCGTGAAGGTGAGCTTCCCATGGGGTCCACGTCTGGGCTGTGGACTCACTGTTTCCAAAGTTTGCCAATTGAATGAATGACAGTAGTGGCTGCGGGAACGCACGCAGGGCGGTTTCGGGAGTTTTCTGGTCTTTGAGCACTGAAACCTCGCTGGCGACTCCCGAGGCTGTGGGCAGGGCTCCTCGGAATGCTTGCCCTGGGTGCAGCCAGGGCTTCCGTCGCCCAGCACGATCATGAATGAGGACCCCGGCAGGAGCGGAGGGGCCGGTGCTGAGGTGGAGGCAGGCCCCTGAGCCAGGAGCTCCTGCTGCACTGGTGGGCGGTGTCTCAGCCGCCTCCCACCTCCCGGAGAACACAAGTCAGCTCCAGGTCGGCCCTGGGAATTTCGCTTCTTCACCAAGAGCCAAGGCCCCCAAACCCAACTCAAATGGACAAGGCTTTTTTATTATTATTATTTTATTTATCTATTTGAAAGGAAGGGGGGGAGAGAGAGAGAGAGAGAGAGAGAGAGAGAGATTTTCCATCCTCTGGTTCACTCCCCAAATGCCCACAACAGTCAGGGCTGGGCCAGTCCAAAGCCTGGAACCAGAGACATGATCTGGATCTCCCACATGGGCGGCAGGGACCCAAGGACTTGAGTCGTCGCCAGGGCTTGAAGAAGGCACTCCTGTATGCGATGCCGGTGTCCCAAGCGGCAGCTTAACTGCTGTGCCGCACACGTGTGCCAAATCTGCTACCTGATATCTGATTCTCTGATGATGTTCACGGAGATCGTAGTGGGGTTCTTCAAGCAATAAAGAATTCGGGCGTGAGACAGAGAGCGGTGATAGACAAGGGAGCAAGGTTCATCGGGGTGGGGCATCTGTCAGGCGGATGGGGCAGAACCCGAGAGAGAGAGAGAGAGAGAGAGAGAGAGAGAGAGAGAGAGAGCGAGCGCGCCCAGTCACTCGGACTGGGGGAAGCAAGGTTACAGGTTAATTGGAGCGAATACACGTGGCAGGCCAGGTGGGCACCTCAGCAGAGAGCTGAGAGCTTAGGAAAATTCCTCCCCTGGTTCTGGCACTGGGCAGGGGGGTCTCCCCTCGGTGCCTGCATGGAGGAAGGAGTGCCCCATGTCATCAGGCCAGGAACCCATGTGGTGCTGAGGAGAGAGGACTCTCCTGGGGAGCGCCCCCTGGAGGAAGGGCTGAGCTGCCTGGAAAGTTACCAGGGCACGGGCAGGACTTGGAGTGTCAACTCCTGGGCTGCTCCCAGGGTGGGCTCCTACAGGTGCTCTGTGTCCTCAGGCCCCTCAGCACTGGGCTAATTTCTTCCTTCCTTCCTTCCTTCCTTCCTTCCTTCCTTCCTTCCTTCCTTCCTTCCTTCCTTCCTTTTTGACAGGCAGAGTGGACAGTGAGAGAGAGACAGAGAGAAAGGTCTTCCTTTGCCGTTGGTTCACCCTCCAATGGCTGCCGTGGTCGGTGCACCGTGCTGATCCGAAGCCAGGAACCAGGTGCTTCTCCTGGTTTCCCATGGGGTGCAGGGCCCAAGCACCTGGGCCATCCTCCACTGCACTCCCGGGCCACAGCAGAGAGCTGGCCTGGAAGAGGGGCAACCGGGACAGAATCCGGCGCCCCGACTGGGACTAGAACCTGGGGTGCTGGTGCCGCAAGGCGGAGGATTAGCCTGTTTAGCTACGGCGGCACCAGCAGCACTAGGCTAATTTCTAACTTCCTCCCTAGCATCCACAATAGGATGTAAATTCCGTTTCCTGAGTTCCTCTCCATCAGAACCAGGAGATGTCGGAGTGGGCGAGCGCTCCTGAAACACTGAAAGCAGGCCCTTGGCCGTCTGGGTCGGTGTTTTCTCACAACAAAGCACCCCAGACGTGGTGGGGGCTGGAAACAGGCATGGATTGGCTGGGAAGCCTATGGTTGGATCGCTGGGGGCGGGACCAGCTGCGCTGTCCTGCACAGGCTGCTGAGCCAATGCTGGTGCAGGGCTGGTGGTGGCTGGGGTGACGACGAGGTACTGGAGCCTCGCATCCCTCATCAGCAGGCCGCCTGTGACCTTACTCCCAGAACTGAGGCTCAGGGCTTTCACGCCTCTGCTTACCAAAGTCCCCTCGGCCAAAGACAGTCCCCTGCCCGTGCCCAGATGAGCAAGAAATAGACTCAACCTCTCTACGAGGTCAGAGTCTCGCCGGAAAGGGCAGGGCTGTAGGCTGTCTTGCGCTGGATCCCGCTGCCTTGAAGACCCCGGGGTAAGCAGAGCAGCAGCTCCTGCAGGGTCCACATCCTCCTCCTGTGGCCTGACACGGCGGAAGGGACTTTTTGGCTGGGATGCAGCCAAGGATCTTCAGATGGGAGATGGCTCTGGATTGGCCTGGGACCTCGTGGAACCCCAGGGGCTGCTGCTGCAAGTGAGAGGGGCCAGGAGAGCGGGGACGGAGGCGGAGGCCACTGTGATGAGGGTGCTGAGTTTGAAGACGGAAAGGGGCCGAGAGCCATGGGATGCGGGCAGCCGCCAGGAGCTGTGCAAGACAGGAAATGGCTTCTCCCTTAGGGTGCCAGAAGCCTCATAGGCCCTATTGATTTTAGGCAGGGAAGCTTCTTTTTAAAGATTTACCTGTTTATTTTGAAAGGCAGAGCGACACACACACACACACACACACACACACACACACAGATCTTCCATCTGCTGGCTCATTCCCCAAATGGTTGCAACGGCCAGGTCTGGGCCAGGCCCAAGCCAGGAGCCAGCAGCTCCAACTAGATCTCCCACGTGGGTTAGCAGAGGCCCCAGCACGTGGGCCATCCCCCACTGCCTTCCCAGGAGCATCAGCGGGGAGCTGGATCAGAAACAGAGGGGCTGGGACTTGAACAGGCGCTCAAGTGGGAGGTGCACACTGCAGCAGCAAGCCCCCCCCATCCCCCCCCATCTGCTCTACTGAAATTTGACCCCAGAACGGTGAGATTCAGATGGCTTTGGCTCCCAAGCTACAGCATCCACAGGGAGCTAATGGGACACTTGGAGCCCTTCAGCCTTTGTCACAAGACCAGCAGCAGCAAAGCGATCCCACCCCCACCCTGCAGAGAGAACAGACACAGGGGCTGTTGGATTCTTGCTCCCTGGAATCCTCAAACCCGGAGCTCACTGCTGTGCTCGCGTGGGCAGGGAGCCACAGGGAGGTTGGGACTACTCTGCAGACTGAAGCTGCGCTGGGGAGCAGAGCCGAGCGCGTGCCGGGAGAAAGGGGCCCTGTCCGGCTCGCGAGACGCCTTCCTTGACAATCTCGATCTTTTGGGACTATTTAACTCTTTAAATATTTGTTTCCAAAGAGTAATGGAGTATAAAAGCCTTAGGCCATTTCCAAGTTAGCATCGCTCACCTGCTGGCAGCCCGTCTAATTGCCAGCGAAGTCCCTGAGAGGGACTCAGCAGCTTCTCCGTCAACGCTGCGGAATCAATAGTGACAGCCGCGTCACACACAATAGGCAGAGTCCATAACCCTGGGGGGCCGCGCGCGGTGTCCGGCTCCCCTGGGAGACCAGGAGTGGGATTGGAAGGTGGCCCTACAGAAGGCACGGAGGAACAGCAGGTGTCCCCTCGGGTGGCCCCACAGAAGGCATGGAGGAACAGCAGGTGTCCCCTCGGCTGATGGGAACGCGGGGAGAGCATTTTATTCCATGAGAGGCAACAGAATCCCGAGCGCCAGGGCCCTCTCAGACCCTCTGAGCTGCAGGCAATTTCAAAGAGCCACCGCCCAGCCTCCCACTAACCAGGGGCGAGGGAGGGGACAGAGCCTATGCGTGTGGGGGGGGGGGGGGTGGGAGCCCTAGAGGAGGGGCTTGTCCAGGACGGCCCAGCCAGGCGCTGGCGGCCCTGCTTCTTCAGCGCGGGCCCGTCTCTGGGCCACCCCTGGAGGCCTGCAGGGGGCGGCGGCAGGTGGATGCCAGCTACAGCAGCGTGGTTTGGTGAAACTTCCTAAAATAGGACGTTGAGAAGGGAAAACGCGACGGTGACCCTGCCGTGATACAGGGGGTAAAGTGACGCTTGTGGCGCTGGCACGCTATTGCAACTCAGGGTCCAGGCCCGGCTGCTCCGCTTTCCACCCAGCTGCCTGCGAATGCGCCTCGGAGGCACCAGATGAAGCTCCTGGCTCCTGGCTTCGGCCTGGCCCGCCCCTGGCTGCTGTGGCCATCTGGGGAGTGAACCGGTGGATGAAAGATCTCTGTCTGTGTCTCCATGTCTCTGCTGCTCTGCTTTTCAAAAAAATAGGGAAATAAATCTTTTAAAAATAACAACGGTACAAATAGCAAGTCATTTCATAATAAAGTAAAACACAGTGATGACGTCCTAGTGTCTACTTCCTGTTGTTGTAAGACTTGGAGAAGATAAATATGGAGAAGATTCTGCCTGAGACCTGCACATCCTTCAGAAGGCCCCTGGCTTCCCGCTAAGGCACCTCTGTCCCCCTGGAAGGCCCTGTGTGACCTCCACCCCCTGGAAGGCCCTGTGTGACCTCCACCCCCTGGAAGGCCCTGTGTGACCTCCGTCCCCTGGAAGGCCCTGTGTGACCTCCACCCCCTGGAAGGCACTGTGTGACCTCCGTCCCCTGGAAGGCCCTGTGTGACCT
>CM027388.1:16270742-16380315 GCA_015711505.1 Sylvilagus bachmani | reverse complement strand
CCCCCTGGAAGGCACTGTGTGACCTCCGTCCCCTGGAAGGCCCTGTGTGACCTCCACCCTCTGGAAGGCACTGTGTGACCTCTGTCCCCGTGGAAGACACTGTGTGACCTCCGTCCCCTGGAAGGCCCTGTGTGACCTCCACCCCCTGGAAGGCACTGTGTGACCTCCACCCCCTAGAAGGCCCTGTGTGACCTCCACCCCCTGGAAGGCCCTGTGTGACCTCTGTCCCCTGGAAGGCGCCTGTGTGACCTCCGTCCCCTGGAAGGCACTGTGTGACCTCTGTCCCTGTGGAAGGCGCCCGTGTGACTTCTGTCCCCGTGGAAGGCACTGTGTGACCTCTGTCCCCGTGGAAGACACTGTGTGACCTCTGTCCCCATGGAAGGCCCCGTGTGACCTCTGTCCCCGTGGAAGGCACTGTGTGACCTCTGTCCCCGTGGAAGGCGCCCGTGTGACTTCTGTCCCCGTGGAAGACACTGTGTGACTTCTGTCCCCGTGGAAGGCGCCTGTGGGCTCAAGCATACTGCTTCTCTCCGCCTTGGTTTCCTCCTCTGTGAGCAGCAACATTCTACAACATTCTACAACATTTTATGAGCAACTAGTGTTGGGAAAGAACCCAAACTGCTGGGATCTAAGGGAAAGAAAAGGTGTTTCTCAAAACTGCCTAGAGTTCGCCAGCCCCCGTGGTAAGGAAAGCACTGGTTTGGAACACCATTTGAATATGATGGGCGCATGGAGCGGTTTTACCATGGCCTCTGGAAAGAGGAGCTCGGGTGGGTGTTTGTGGGGGGTAAGCCCCAGGCTGGGACACCCGCCTGTCATATTCAGAGGGCTCCACTCCTGACCCCAGCTTCCTGCAAACGTGCATCTCGGGAGGCAGCAGTTGATGGCTTAAGAGCTTGGGTCCCTGGCCGGCGCCATGGCTCCATAGGATAATCCTCTGCCTGCGGCGCTGGCACCCCAGGTTCTAGTCCCAGTCCGGGTGCCGGATTCCGTCCCGGTTGCTCCTCCTTCAGTCCAGCTCTCTGCTGTGGCCCGCGAGTGCAGTGGAGGATGGCCCAAGTGCTTGGGCCCTGCACCCACATGGGAGACCAGGAGAAGCACCTGGCTCCTGGCTTCAGATCAGCGCGGTGCGCGGAGCGGCCATTGGGGGATGAACCGTCGGAAAAAGAAAAACCTTTCTCTCTGTCTCTCTCTCTCTCACTGTCCACTCTGCCTGTCACAAAAAGAAAGAAAGAAAGAAAGAAAGAAAGAAAGAAAGAAAGAAAGAAAGAAAGAAAGAAAGAAAGAAAGAAAGAAAGAAAGAAAGAAAAAAGAGCTTGGGTCCCTGCCACCCACATGGGAGACTGGGATTGGGTTCCCCACCCACCAAGGCTGGGGGCTGTTGCAGGTCTCTGGGGAGCCAGCCAGTGGACCGGGGCACTCTCTCTGTTTATCTGCCCTTCAAACAAAAGAAATACAGAAAAAAAAAAAGGAACTCAGTTTCAGATAGGCGAGAATTGGCAGTGGAAAATCCAGACGCTCGACACTCAGTGTGCACAGTGATAGGGCAGGCGGGGAACTCTGCAGAGTGAGGGGGTCTCTGGGGGCCCCAGGTCCAGAGAGAAAGCCCCCAGTGTACGTGTCAGGGTGCCGGTGGCCGGTGGCCAGCGCGGTGATGTTGTCTGCTCTGCTGCAAAGCTGGCTTGCCTGCCTGGGAGGCTGGAGGACGCTGGCTTTCCTGTGTGTGGTGAAGCTCCTGTCACAGGCACGGCCCGCCCACGAGCCAGGGGACGCCGTCTTTAATAAGTTTGGAATTAAAAAGGGGGGCGGTACCGTGGGGCAGTAGGTTGATCCTACATCCCATGTGGGCGCCAGTTCTAGTCCTGGCTGCTCCACTTTTGATCCAGCTCTCTGCTCTGGCCTGGGAGAGCAGTAGAAAACGGCCCAGGTCCTTGGGCCCCTGCACCCACGTGGGAGCCGGGAGGAGGCGCCTGGCTCCTGGCTTTGGATTGACACAGTCTGGTTGTTGTGGCCGTTTGGGGAGTGAACCAACAGAGGGAAGACCTTTCTCTCTGTCTCTCCCTCTCACTGTCTGTAACTCAGCCTCAAATCAGATAAATAAAATCTTCAAAAAAGAAAAAAGAAAAGCAAAAAACAAAATAGGTGGTTGCTTAAGAAACCCCTCTGTCCCCTGTGTCCGGCTGTCCCTCTCCGCCTAGCGCTGGAGTTGGACTCACTGCGCTGGCCAGGGCCTGCAAAGCCCAGCGGCCGCCCCTTCTGCCTGACTTGTCTGGGGGCTCTTGAGTGGGAAACAGCCAGGCACCCCCACTGGGGCCAAGCCGAGACCCCCACTGCCAACACGGCACCTCAGTGTCCCTGGGCCGGCAGGGCCAGCCTGGCTCCTCAGCAGCTCACTTCCAGGAGCCCCCCCCCGCCCCCGCCCCGCCTGCCCCAGGGAGCTTGTTAAAAGGCCCGAGGCGGTCCCAGGAGGGGCTCAGTGTGCCCTCCGGAGCGAGCCGCGGAGCGATCGATGAGCATGTCACTCGGGTCAAGGCAACAAATGCGCTTCCTCCTGGGGGCCTGTGCAGGGCAGGGGGCCTCCCCGGGGGCTGGGGGTTCCGAGAAGCCTCTCTGTCTGGGCCCGGCCCAGGCAGGACCCCGCGCTGCCCCCACCCCAGGGCCTCTTCCCTAAGAGCAGCTGCCATGGCTTCTCTGGTATTCTATGGCTGGGAACAATCCTACAGAAAAGCCTTTCCCCACTTCCCCTCTTCCCTGCACTGAGGGGACACTGACTGAGCGCCTACTGTGTACCAGTCATGTATGTGCTGGGGGCAAGGCCTCTCCTCGGGGTACTCCCGCTCTGTGCCACGGCTCCTCCTGCCCCCGCGAGACCAAGGCCGCATTCTGCACACGCAGGTCCTCAGACACACGCGTGACGCTGATGCCCGCACATAACCTCTTTACCGTTCCCCCTCAGTTGTGCTTTCCTTATAGCGAAATGTTTTTGTGTACAAGGTAGACCTGGCGTCCTGGGGCAGCCACGTGGGTTGCCCGCACCCGGTACCGGAGTCTTGCTTCTCTGATCCAGCTTCCTGCTGAGACGTATCCTGAGAGGCAGCACGTGACGCTCAGGCACGTGGGTCCCTACTGCCCATGTTGGGGACCCAGATGGGATTTCTGGGGCTCCCGGCTTTGGCCTGGGCTGTCACAGGCATCTGGGGAGTAAACCAATGGATGGAAGATCCCCCCCCCCCCCCCCCCCAGTTTTCAAGCCAGAAGCGGCAAGCGTTACTGCATCCCGACACCGCGCTGAGCGTGCCGCGACTGTGGGTTCACGGAAGCTCTTCCCGCACCGTGCTGAGCCGCCGTAGGCAGGTGCAGCAGCAGGGCCTCTGAGGAGAGAAGGCGCCACTGCTCAGACACGAAGTCTTCCCAGGGACTTCCCTCACGGCTCGGCTGGGGCTCGGGCGGGGCGCTGGCCTAGGCTGTCAGCAGCAGCACCCTGGATGACGGGGTGGGCGCCCCACAGCGGAAACTGCTCACCCACAGCCTCCGGGCCTTCTGGGCAGGCACCTAGTGCTCCAGGGGGAGCGTCTCACCGCGTGACTCCATCAACAGTCCTGCACAGTGAATGTGGCTGTTTATGGGGGGGAGGGGAGAGACCTCCCACCCACTGGTCCTCTCACCAAATGCCTGGATGTCAGGAACTGGGTCCAGGTCTCCAGCGTGGGTGGCAGGACCCCCGGCACTGGAACCACCGCCGCTGCCTCCCAGGATCTGCGTGAGCAGGGAGCTGGAATCGGGAGCTGGAGCCGGGATCAGACCCAGCTACTGGGATGGGGATGCAGGCATCCTACCTGCTAGTCTAAGCGCCCACCCCGGTGACAGGGGAGCCAGGGAGCCAGCTGGATAGGAACAGGTGGTTGGCCGTTCTGCCAGTCCTGCAGGGTAGCTCCATCCTCCGTCCATCAAATACTCCCACTTTCCCATGATGCACCTGTGTTTCCTCTGGCACCAGGAAGGAGGAGACGCCCTAATGACCACATGGAACCTAGCTCCACATGGAGGGGCCTGAAAATCCCAGAAAGCCTCTGCTGGCTGAGCTCCACCCATGCGCCCCTCATTTGCATGATCAGTTAGGGCCCCGCCCTATGTCATCCAGGCCACGTGGGAAGGGCCCTGTTTCTGCTCCTGCCTGTGCTGAGGGATCTTGCTGCCCCCGGTCCCTGGCATAGGCAGCTCCCTGGCCACTCACGATGCATGCAGTGGCCCACACTCACCCGTGACTGCTCAGTTTCTCTTTTGAGTAAATTTTGCTCATATATGCACTTTATTTATGTCTCTGCTTTGAACTCTCATCTCTGGTAGCAAGAACCTGGAATAAAGATTAAGATACCTAGTCCTGTAACACCCGCATGTATATTTTCAAAGCTAAAAATACATTCTTTTTTTTTTTTTCCTTAATGCATATCGAAATTAACTTTAAGAACATCAATTCTGGGCAGCCAGACTTTTTGCGATTAAATTGACTATCAAGGATTTATTACTCAAAACAGGAGATGGGGCCGGTGTAGTGGTGCAGAGGGTTAAGTCGCTGCTTGCAGCCCCGGTACCCCAGGCTGGAGCGATGGCTCAAGTCCTGGCTGCTCTGCTTCCAATCCAGCTCCCTGCTACTGTGCCTGGGGATGCAGCAGAGGATGATGGCCCCTGTCGCCCGCGTGGGGAGACCCAGACGGAGTTCCTGGCTTCTGGCTTCAGCCTGGCCTGGATGTGGCTGCTGTGAGCAGTCGGGGAGTAAAGGAGCAGGTGGAAGATCCCTCCTTCTCTCTGCCTTTCAAATAAATGAACAAATTACATCTTAAACAACAACAGGAGACAATCTGAGAGTCAGAGAAAAAAGTCTCAGCAGACTTAAGTCCCTGGGTCCAGATGTCCTGAGGCCCCGTCCTACACGGATTGTCTCCTAACACTGTCCTGTGGCTCAGCAAGTCAGCATGGGGTCCCAGTGGCCCTCACAGCCGGACAGAGCCCTGCCAAGTGCAGATGAGGGAGGATTCTGAAGCTCTGCACACGCTGGGCTGCCACGGGCTGGAAGTGAACACAAGCTCCAAGATGCTTCTCGCTTCCCTAGCTTCCCTGCCCTCACCTGCTGGAGGTCGGGAGGGTGGCTGGTGCGGTGCAGTGATAGCGTCAAGGATCCGGCCTTGTCTATCTGCTTTTAAAACAGAGAAACATTTCCCAGAAGTCACCTCGGCCAACTCTCAGCTCCCATTGGCCAGAGTTGGGTCACATGCTAGCTGCAAGGGAGGCTGGGAAAGTGGCTGGCTGCTGTTTTCAGCCTCCGTGGTAGCGGCCGTTTGACTGCAGACAGGCGCCCAGTGGCGTCTGCCACACCCCTGCTTCTTCATCACCACGGTGAGGTAAGAGGAAGACACGTGCCACCCAACGGCTCGTCGTCATGAATTATACCCCGATCAGGGAAAACATTCTGCACAAGGAAATACGCCCACGTGTGCCTGTGTACAAGGATCCTTCCCAAAGTTCATGGAAATTGCAGTTAAAAGATAAGTGTGTGGGGCCAGTGCTGTGGTACAGTAGTTAAACCACTGTCTGCAGGGCCGGCATCCCGTATGGTTGCTAGTTCGAGTCCCGGCTGCTCCACTTTCTATCCAGCTCCCTGCTAATGTGCCTGGGAAAAGCAGCAGAAGATGGCCCAAGTGCTTGGACCCCTGCCTCCCACATGGGAGACTCAGATGAAGCTCCTGACTCCTGGCTTCAGCCTGGCCTGGCCCCGGCCTTTGCAGCCATCTGGGGAGTGAATCAGTAGATGGAAGACCTTTCTTTCTCTCTGTAACTTTGCCTTTCAAATAAATAAATAAATCTTTTTAAAAAATTTTGTTTTCATTCAAAACTTTCCAAAGTCCCTGGACAGTTTTTTGCAGTACGCATTTTCTAAGGCCGCACGTGGGCTGACTGTTTCTGCATGGTTAACCGAGAGTGATTGGTTTCTGGGGTTTCTTCCTGTCCAGGGCCTTTTTCTAGTCTGCTGGACTTTTCCGTTTGTTGCCTTTGGGAAGGAGTGACACAGCAAAAATAGACAAGAAACGAATTCCCTGCTTTGCCTTTGAAAACATAGACTAGCAATGACTGCTCCGGGGATGGAGGAGGAGGAGGATGGGGAGAGAAACAGAAGAGGTTGGAGGGGAGAGGGACAAGGAGGGGCCCTGGGGGACTGTGTGGATGTGAGAGGGGTCAAGTGCACCTTGTGACAGCCTGTACAGACAAGCGACTGTCACCGCAGAAGCCGGCAGGCAGAGTGGAGCCGAGCATGGGCGAGTCGGTAGGCCAGTCTCTGTGAGGCCACAGGTGACTGGGTGGTGTCCCCGAAAGTCCCCCCATGGATGGCAGCCTGGTCACTGCCTACCAACCAGCTAGCTGGCATGGTGCCACTGGGTCCCTGGGGACAGTCCCTTTCACTATCCCAGGTGCAGGGTGAAGGTAGGGCTTTATGGGAGCAGGAGCAAGGGGAGAGGCAGGCTCTGCCCCCCATCCCTGCCGCGGACTTGGCTGGGTCAGAGCAGCGCCAGCCTGGAGAATACTCCTCCTGCTCCTGAGAGAGCAGAAGCCGTGCCGGCCCAGCACGTCAGCTGGGCTCCCGTCAGCGTCACCTGGGCATGGTTCCGCTCAGCGGTGACCCAGAGAAGGGCAGACAAAAGACTCACCAAGCCAGCGCTGTGGTTCAATAGGCTAATCCTTCACCTGCGGTGCTGGCACACTGGGTTCTAGTCCCGGTCAGGGCGCCGGATTCTGTCCCGGTTGCCCCTCTTCCAGGCCAGCTCTCTGCTGTGGCCCGGGAGTGCAGTGGGGGATGGCCCAAGTGCTTGGGCCTGCACCCCATGGGAAACCAGGAGAAGCACCTGGCTCCTGCCTTCGGATCAGCGCGGTGTGCCGGCCATGGCAGCCATTGGAGAGTGAACCAACAGCAAAGGAAGACCTTTCTCTCTGTCTCTCTCTCTCTCTCTCTCACTGTCCACTCTGCCTGTCAAAAAAAAAAAAAAAAACAAAAAACTCACCAATTCACTCCGGCCCCTTTGCATCCTGTCAGTCCCCTTCCCCTCCCTCCCTGCAGCCCTGGGGCCGGAGCCCAGGGCAGGCAGGGTGCCAGGTGCCGCCTGCCGGCAGCTCTTTGCAGAACACCAATCTGTGTGTGTGTCTGTGGGGCTAGCAGGAGCTGGCAGTGCCCATCCAACTGTGGCTGCCTTGGGTCCCCGTCCCAGTGTCACGATAGGGATACTGAGGCCCGCTCTGCTCACCCGCGTTCCCGTCACACTTCTGTGCTGATGTCCTCCATGCGTGTGACTTGGTTGAACTCTTACATCCATCCTGGGAGCCAACACTCTTCCTCATTCCACGTTCCGCATAAGGCAAGCAGGGCTCAGAGGGGTTCGGTAACTCCCCCCAGGCCACAGAGCGGAGGGGCAGAGCCCTGTGACTCCCGCATGGCTTGCCAGTCCTCCAGGGAAATGACGCACCCAAGGTCACACTGGAAATGCCGTGTGAGCCGCGTGCTGGTCACCCTGTGCTGTCCCTCGCAAAGATGCCAGCTGAGAGTGGAGAGGAGGGCGACGGCCAGGAGGACCCGTGGCCCTCCCCGCTCAGCTGACCCGGGGACAGTGCTCTCGCCACAGACACCCCGTGGCAGGCGAAAGGCGTCAGAGGGCCTGGACGGGAGACTCGGCCATCCCGGCCATCACCTGGAATACATTACAGCAGCTGTGACTAATTAAACTTTGATTTCCTCCAATTTCGATCTTCTCGGTGATTCCTTCTGAGCCCGCTGGTTTTCAAGGCTGTGGCAGAAAGTGAATAGCAGATGGGTCGCAGGGGCCTCCAGGCGGCCCAGCCCCTGCCCGCTCTGCTCCCTGCCTGTCCTGGGCCTCGGAAGAGAGGTCACACAGCTCCTCTCCAGCCGCAGCTGCAGGTGCAGGGCAGGGCGTCCACCTGGGGGGAACGCAGCTCCTGTCGCCCTCCTGGAGAGGAGGAGGCTCTGCTGGGAGGGGTCATGTCCTCCACTCACTGCCCCCTCCACGGGGTGCCTGCTGTCTGGGTGGCCTGAGTCCTTGGGTTCCCACCCAAGCTTTCCCCAGGGTCATTTCAGGCTGCCCAGCGTCCTTGGCCGCCCACTAAGCAGGGAGATCACCGAGGAACACAGCTGGGGGCCAGCGGGCAGGACATGGCCCGTCCACATGGCTGCGAGACCTGGGCTCTGCCAGGGCAGCCACTGCCCCCCGTCGGTTCCCAGGGCTCAGGATAGCGTGGCCACCACTTACTGAGTGTCGATGGCCCGCTGAGACTGTGCTGGGTGGCCAGGGCTTTCTGTCCAGGCTCCACAGCTGTCCTGCAAAACAGGCAGTTGGATTCTGTTTTCTTTCTTTTTTAAAAAGGATTTATTAATTTATTTGAAAATCAGAGTTACAGAGAGAGAGAAAGAGAGAGCTTCCACCTGCTGGTTCACTCCCCAAATGGCCACAATGTCAGAGGCTGCGCCAGGCTGAAGCCAGGAGCCAGGAGCTTCTTCCACGTCTCTTATCAGGGTGCAGGGGTCCAAGGACTTGGGCCCTCTTCCACTGCTTTCCCAGGCCATAGCAAAGAGCTGAATCGGAAGTGGAACAGCTGGGACGTGAACTGATGTCCATATGGGATGCCGGCTTCGCAGGCGGTGGCTTTACCTGCTACGCCACAGCGCCAGCCCCAGGACCCGTTTTCAGAGTAGGCATAGAGATCAGGCAGGTTAAGGGCCGGGCTCAGGTAAGAGACACACACAGCTCTGTGAGTGTCAGGGCGGGAGCGCGTGCTGGGTAGAGTGTGGCGGAGGTGGGGAGGTGAATGAGGCCGGGGTGGGGGGAGGTGAATGAGGCTGTGGTGGGGGGAGGGCGAGCTGCCCAGGCAGTGGGAACAGCATGGGCACGGGCCACAGAGGGGGCGACACGGCCAGCACATAGCCCTGCAGGAAGGCAGTGCGCCTGGAGCAGCGTGAGGGGGAGCAGGAGTATAGATGGGGCCGGCGCTGGGGCGCGGCAGCTTGAGCCACCACCTGGGCTCCAGCGCTAACACACCTGGGAAAGCAGAGGGAGATGGCCCAAGTCCTCGGGCCCCTGTCATCCACAAGGGAGTCCCAGATGGAGCTCCAGGCTCCTGGCTTCGGCCTGGCCCAGCCCCAGCTGTTGCGGGCATTTGGGGAGCGAACCAGAGGAGGGAAGATCTCCCCTCCGCTCCCCTGCACTCCTGCAGTGACTACCTTTCAAATTATTTGAGAGGTTTCCATCCACTGATTCACTCCCTACATGTGCACAATGGCCAGAGTTGGGCCAGGCCAAAAGCAGGAGCCAGGAGCTTCTTCCGGGTCTCCCATGTGGGTGCAGGGCCCCAAGCACCTGGGCCATCTCCCACTGCTTTCCCAGGTGCATTAGCAGGGAGCTGGGTTGAAAGTGGAGCAGCTGGGACTCGACTTGGAACTTGGATAGCGGGTCACAATCAGCGTCGCAAAGAGGGGCAGGGCACTGGACCCAAGCAGGTTTCCCTCGCCTTAGCTCTGTCGGCCCACCCGTAGTCACGGACACCCCAGTGTGGAGCAGCAGGAGCAGTTTCTCTCTGGGCTGATCTGGGAGCCGGCACTCTGCACAGCCCCCGCCCGAAGAGACCATTCCCCCTCCCATGGGCCCAGAGCAGCTGGCTGTGGCTCTGGCTCCCAGGCCTAATGGCAAAGCCGCCGCACCTGAGCCCCCTGGAGCCTGCTCCGGGCCTCTGGGCCAGGCCCACACGCCTGCCTTTCCACCGTGGGGCACGTGGTGAAGAGCTCGCCTGCCCCAGCCTGCAGCCACACGTGCTCTGAGCAGAGCGGCCCCCCTCCCCGGAGCCAGTGCGGCCGTGTGTCCAGCCCAGCCCGGCCCCTCCATCTGGACCCAGGCAAGGCTGCTGGGCAGGTCTGGCTCGGACGCGCTGGGGCCGGGTAGTCCAGCTGCCGGCTGCCTCTCCAACTCCAGATCAAACAGCCACATGTGGGCAGCGGCTGAGCCACTCCAGCATCCCGGGAGTGGGGAGCTGGGTGGGCGTGGGCACAGCTCAGAGGGTGGTGATGACGCTGGAGGTGGGTGGGGCCGCCGCGTTCCCAGCGTCCTGGTTCTTCCCAGGCAGGGCTGGACCCAGGACCAGGGGAGAGAGCCACGTTCTCCTCACCAGGTGTGAGAGGCACAGCTGCTTCCGGGGTCGCCTCAGGATCCAGAGATCCAAGCTCAGAGGGGTTGTTTCTTGCCTGTGGTCGCTCAGCACCCGGATGCTTTAATCCTGATTCTCTGGGGTCCAGGGCTCCCTTCATAGCTCATTATTATTATTAATTTTTGACAGGCAGAGTGGACAGTGAGAGAGAGACAGAGAGAAAGGTCTTCCTTTTCCATTGGTTCACCCCCCAATGGCCGCTGCGGCTGGCGCACTGTGACAGGCACACTGAGCTGATCCGAAGCCAGGAGCCAGGTGCTTTTCCTGGTCTCCCATGGGGTGCAGGCCCCAAGCACTTGGGCCATCCTTCACTGCACTCCCAGGCCACAGCAGAGAGCTGGACTGGAAGAGGAGCAACCGGGACAGAATCCAGTGCCCCGACTGGGACTAGAACCCGGGGTGCTGGCGCCACAGGCGGAGGATTAGCCTATTGAGCCACGACGCTGGCCCATAGCTTGTTTTGAGCCCACATTTATTCACTCAGTCAACAAATTCATATTGAGCTCATCCCGTGCGCTCATTCTATTACTGGGGCCCTGCCATCGACAGGATGGTGGAAAAGGCCTCGTGGCAGAGGTGACATTCACAAGACAACAGGCTGGAATCAGCCACACGAGGATCCAAGGACAAGAGGTTCCACAAATGGCCACAGCATGTGCAAAGGCCCTGAGGCTGGAACGAGGCCACTGTGACTGGAGCAAAGTGAACAGAGTAAGGGCAGGGGTGGAGAGGTGAGCTCAGAGAGGTGAGGGGAGGCCAGACTGGTGAGGAGGTGGTGTTGACACTGGGGACCCCTCAGCTCCAGGCAGGTCCTCGTCTCCCACACAGAGAGGACCTCCACAACCCAAAACACCTTCTCTGCCATCTTGGAGACGAGGAAGGCAGTGTGTCCCAAAGGCCAGAGCCAGGAGTCCGGAGAGCCGGGTTCTGGCCTCATTGCTCGACCTTGAACCAGTCCCCTTGCCTCACTTGGCCCTGATCTACCAGCGGTGAAGCAGGTAAACCGGACCAGAGGGCTCTCAGTTCTACAGGTGACACCTGGAGCAGATGGGGACCGAGAGACAGCTCCGGGACTCAGTGTCGCCCGCTGCTTGGCACCTGTGCTGTGGGCCCCTCCACAGCTGCCCCTGGAGGCTGTCAGGACGAGGACAACACGCCCTCTGGCCTCAAGGGTCACAGCTCCCTAGGCCCTTGCAGTACAGATGGATGGTCAGCAGAGGGCGCCAACTGAATGGCCAGGGATCCTGGGAAGGAGGAAGTAGTTGATCCGGAGTTGGTACATAATGGTTGGTGCTGTCAGCGATTTCACTTTTGCAGAAACCGGGGACAGTGGGTATGGATCCACGTGGATTTATTTAACACAGATCAGCCATGGCCACTGCCACTCTGTGCTGGGCACTGTTCTAGCTTACAGGGAGAGGGAAGTGATCTTTCATCTGCTGGTTTATTCCCCAAACGGCTGCAATGGCCAGAACTGGGCCAGACCAAAACCAGGAGCCAGGAGCTTCATCCAGGTCTCTTACAGGAGAGCAGGGACTCAAGGACTTGGGCCATCTTCCTCTGCTTTCTCAGGGCACCAGCAGGGAGTTGGCTCCCAACAGCCAGAGCTGGGCCAGCCAGGCTGAAGCCAGGAGTCTGGAACTCAATTCTGGTCTCCCACATGGATGGCGGGGACCTAAGCACTTAAGCCATCACCTGCCGCTCCCCATGGTGCGCATTAGCAGGAAGTTGGATTGGAAGCAGGGACTCAAACCAGGCCTCTGATAATGTGTGTGGGTGTCTTAACTGACATAAGATGCCTGCCTCTAATCAATTAATTTGTACAGCTCTGGTCTTGAGTGTTTGCTTTGATTGCAACTCTACACCTGCAGGGTAGCATTAAGAAAAACTGAGGGTACATCTTGGCTCAGAGGGACAGGCTGCTGCGATCGATTGGCAATGTCTGTCCGGGAGAGGTTGGGAGGCTGGCAGCGTGTATGTTTGGTGTTTTTCTGTCTCTTCTCTAGCGCAGCCTCATTACTGGACAAATGACTAAATCAAGGGGCAGAGACGTCAAGTTCACTGGTCTCCAGCAAGTGTCAGAGCCAGGACAGTCGTGCGGCTGGCCGGTCACGCAGGATGGTGGTGCCAGCACCAAAGATCATCCTGGACCCCATGGGCCTCCAAGCTGGGGGAGGGCGCTTGGTGTCCAGCCAGCTGGGTGCTGCTGCTGCAATGCGGGGTGCCAAAGGGGCCATGGCAGGGACCAAACAGCAGCCAAGCTGCAGCAGAACTGGGGTGAGTCCCAGGCCGCCAATTCGTGGGCGCACACGGTCATCCACAGTGCCCTGCGCCTGGCTGTGGGTGGTAGAGGGTGCTGAGCTGGGCACTATGTGTGTGTGTGTTGGGGGCCGGGGAGGCCTGCAGGTGCCTGGGCAAGAGCCCCAAATGGGGGTGGGGGGACTGGCATGGGGCCGCGTGTCCAGGACCCAGGTAGCTGGGGAGGAGCTGCTGAGGCCGCAGCACGGCGGGGGGACAGTGGGTGGCTCACTCGCCCTGGGGGAGCCCGCGAGGCCGCTCGGAGGAGGCTTCCTGATGTTTCCCTCTGATTACAGCATGCTGTGTTTATTGCAGACGATTTGGAAAATACAATAAAACATTAAAAAAATCAAGTTACACAAAGCCAGAAATCTCAATACACAGGGCGATTACTATCTGCATCTTAATCACAGAGCCCAAATGCTATTTGGTATTTCTGGGTTTTCTCAGAGGAGGCCTCCACCCCCGGGCTCGCCCAGGACAGCGCAAATTCTCTGACTTACTGAGGGGACCCCGGGGCTGGGTCCTCACTCCGTGTGTTGGAAAGGCGGAGACAAAGAGAAAGAGCGGTGGAGAGAGATCCCCGGGCACTCCCCAGATGCCCGGCAGCCAGAACCAGAGCTGAACTCCACACTCCACCCCCTGGTCCCATGCGGCTGAAAGGACCCCAAAGCGCCCCCAGGGTGCAGCTGCGGATTGGTGGGATCAGAAGCGGAGCCAGACCTCGAACTCAGGCCCTTCAGTGTGGAATCCAGGCTCCCCCAAAGCAGCGTCTCGGCCACTGGCACGCTCTGCGCGGCGGCACAGCCCCCCAGCTGCTTCCGCCGCCCACTCAGGTCCGTGGCGGGCCAGCTTCCACAGCTAGCACCCACAATTTGGGGGTTCGCGGCAGGCGGGATCTGTGGTGGCGCTGACCTGGTGGAGCCCCTCCGGGGCACCGAGGCCTTGCGCATGCGCGCCTCCCAGGGCAGCCCCAGGTGCCCCGGGAGCTGGGCCGATGCGGGGGAGGGGCTGCAGGGGGTGGGTGCGAGCCAGGGGTTGGCTGGCCACAGCCCGGGCCTGTGTGCAGGCGGGAGCGGCCAGGGCTCTCCCTCCCGGACGCGGCCACCCTGGAGCGGCCCTGGGGAGCAGGAAGCGGGTGGCGAACGTGTCTGCATCAATTGCAAGGGGCCGGGCCCAGTTCTCCTGAGGCCGACGGTCCGTGCCGCGCTGGAGGCCAGGCTTGCTGGAGGCCAGGGGAAGCCGCACCGCTGGGCGCAGGCCCAGGAGCAAGCGGCCGCTCATAAAGGGCCCCGGGCGTGTCCGCGCTGCGCCCGGCCTGGCTGGGTCGTGGTTCCCTTGTGTCCCCCGCTTCGTGGGTGGAGAAAAGCTGGACTCCGTGGCCTGGCTGGGAATGCCGAGCCTGAGATGCCAGGGCCCCGCCCCCTTTTGTCCGCTTTGCCACCAACACGGGCACTGAATTTCCAAGTTGGTCTCCCTGGGTCCAGGAATTTCAGCAGCCTCGCCTCGCCAGCCCCCCCCCCCCCCCCCCCCCCCCCCCCCCCCCCCCCGCACGCCTCCTGGGTTCCCGCAGGTACCGAGATGGGTGTGAGGCCAGGGCACACATCCCGCCAGCCCCGGCTGCTGGGGAGGGGTGTGGGCGAAGGGCAAGGGACGATCGGTGAGCTGGTGCCAGCCCCCCACGGAGAGGAGGTGCCATGCTCCTGAGCAGGTGTGAGCCGGAGGGCACTGCTCAGGGGCTCGGCTTTGGGTGGGCGCCACCTTGCAAGCCACGGCTCAGGCTGCAGCCCAGGCTGGTCCCCTGATCCCACGATGCCACTGCGCGTGGCTGCCCAGGCCCGTGAAAGTCCCAGAGCCCCAGCCTGGAGCTGAGGTCCCCGTTTTAATCACCCGAGGTCTCTCTGGCCTTGTCCTCGAAGAGGATGAGTGAGTGAGTGAATGGATGATGAATGAATGCCTCGCCCTTCCACCAGGCAGGATGAATGAATGAATGCCTCTCCCTTCCACCAGGCAGCTTAACCTTCACATTGCCCTTGAAACACAGGCCGGGCTGCTCTGCCATCTTTCTCCAGTGTCTCCTGGTCTACGGCACCGGAAGTTGGGAAGTGAAGTATTGAATGAATGAATGAACGAATGACAGCTGCCTACTGAGAGTTCTCCACCGCTCCCAGCCTCCTGGGCTGTCTGTCTTGTGTGCTGATCTCTCGTGGCTCCTGGGGCTTCATTTCCACCTGCACCCTAAGCATTGGCTCCACTCCCCCCAGCCCCCCCAGATCTCAGGCCAGGTCTGGAGGGTCTGAGGCAGTCTGTGGGTCACAGACCCCGCCCCACATGCGTTGGGAAGGGAATGTCCTGTTGGGGGGTGGCGCATACAAACAGCACCAAATTTCATTCACTTTGACGCCAGAAAGGCTGATGGCGGGTTGACCCCGGAACAGCACTCAAGCCTACAGGAGCAGGAACAGCGACCGGACCCCAGAAGCCTGTGTCAGCCTGGCTGAGCCCACCCTTGTCTCGGCTGGCTCCGTACCCAGGGGACTCACAGGGTGACTGGCTTTCGGGTCTCACGTTGGTCCCCTGTGGGGTGGGTGGCCGGGAACGGGGCCCACCCTTGGAGTCACAGGGACTGGATTCCAGCCCAGCTCTTCTGTCTGTGGTCTCTCGGGCCTGTTTCTTTCGGTGTGGGGGAGGCCTCAACCCCCCAGGTCGTAATAGCTCTTGGTTGTCCCCCCTCTCACCCGCTGCCCCTTCCGGGACTCCAGTCGCGCTTGGGTTAGAAAGTTTGCTCCAAGGTCCCTGGGCTCTGCTCGCCTCTCAGACTCGCTCCACAGACGGGGCCATTTCCATCAATTTGCCTTCAAGTTCACTGGCGCTTTCCTCCTGTGGCTCCTAGTTGCTGCTAAGCCCGTCTGGTGAATTCTTGGTTTCAGTTACATTTTTCAGTTCTAGAACTTCCATGTCCTGAGACCGGGTTTCGTTTTCCTGTTCTTTTTTTTTTTTTTGCCTCTGCACCACGGATAATCCACCAGACTCCGGATTCTTTGACCCGCTTCTCAGGGCGCTGGTCTTGTGACATCCGGTGATGCACCCACTGGCCATCACCCGGGGCAGCGGTGGGCTTGGTCTTTACACGTTGTCAGTGCGGACTTGGGGAAAATCCATGATGTTTACCCAGCCCCTCTTGCTCACTGAGCCTCAGCCTCCAACCCCTCTCTCCTCGGTGGCTCTTGTAGGCTGGGAAGGAAGGGTCCAGAGTCGCCTCCCTCAAGGGCAAAACTTCTGTGTTCTGGTGCTTTTGCTGTGTCGTGGGGCTGGGCGGTCCTTCATGGTGGGCGCCGTACTGGGCATCCCCGGCCTCTGTTCGAAGTCGAGGCTGGGAGCCGCCTCCAGAGCCGGGGGATGAACACTGCCACCGCTACCACTGCCCGTCCCCAGCGGGAGAGCTGCTCCGGGTAGCAGCCTGCGCTCAGCTGTGGTCCTTACTTTGAGATGCTTAGCAGGAGCGTCCCATTCACTTCTGAGGTTCTCCCCAAACACGACACGCTCAGCACGCGGGGCCCTGGACGGCGCCGGGACCCGATCCCCTCGCAGCCCTGCGAAGCCAGCTGCGTTGGCCCCGGCCTCGGAGCGGTCTTGGGATGGCCATGGCTGATTTGCAGCGTAGCCTTTGCCGTGTTCACTTAGCTGCCTGCAAATGTTTGAAATAGACCTTGACGTTTACAACACGCTGTTGCCTTCTTCTCCCATTTTTTTATTAAATAGAAAACATTGTTTATTTATTTATTTAGAGGCACAATTACAGAGAGAGGGACAGAGAGAGAGAGAGAATCTTCTATCCGCTGATTCACTTCCCAAATGGTCATAATGACTGGGGCTGGGCCAGGTGGAAGCCAGGAGCCAGACACTTCAATCAGGTCTCCCCCGTGGGTGCAGGGACCCAGGGATTCGGGCCATCTTCTGCTGCTTTTCCAGATGCATTAGCAGGGAACCAGATGGAAAGTGGAGCAGCAGGGACTCAAACCGGTGCCCAAATGGGATGTCAGTGCTGCAGACGGCAGCTTAACCTGCTACACCACAGCGCTGCACACCCCCACTTTTTAATATGCTCAGCCTCTCAAGATGGACGTGCGGGCCCCCTTGTCCTCTGCGGGGCTCCTGCTCGCTCTGACTTCCTGGCCTCTTTCGGCCGTGCTCTGCTGGGCTGCTCCCGTGAGCACCTTCTTCCTTCCCGTCTTCTGATGGCCTCCATAGCCAGTGCTCGGCTGATTTCTCCCAGTGTCAGAGCGTGGTTCCTGGTGGCAGGTGGGGGCTGCTGCAGTGGGGGGCTGCAGAGAGAGCCCTCCCAGGCCTGCTCTGGGCTGAGTGGCAGCAGAAACCTCAGAGCAAGGAGGAAGTAGTTTGGCTGCTGTCTACACCCTGTTAGGGCTTAACCCAAACCACACTGGCTTTTTTCTACATGATTTCTTGGCAACTCAAAAGACCAAATATGGTGACGAAGAAATGGCAGCCGCAGAGAGGCGAGGCCGCTGTGGGAATTCAGGTCTTCCAGCCCCACGCAAACCTCGGAAATGACTCCGGGACTGCCGGCGTCACCCCGAGGGCCCGACAACCAGGGACACAAGAGGAGGCTGGCCGGGGTCGGGGCCGGATAAGGGACTTTTGCATCATTTTCGAAAAAGAGGAATAGCCCAACCCTGGGAAATCACTAACTGACCGTGAGACATGGAACGTTCTAGAACCGACCGCAGCAGTTGAAAGTGGTGCTTCTGGGAACACAGACTTGCCCACCTGACTTCATTCCGCTTTTGATGCCACGACGACCGGGCGAGGGCTTGGCAAGAACGGGTGTGACGGGCACACTCCTTGGGCGGCACTCCCCCCCCACCCCCACTGCCGGCCCCTCTCTCCCTGCAGTGGGATGCGTAGCTGAATCCTCGTTTGTTTGAGATCCTTCAGCGACTCCCCTTTTCCTGTCTCTTCTGGTGCCCCTGGGCCCTCCCCCCTGAGGTTCCCTCCCTCACTTGGGCGCTGGCGAACTCCCCATTCCCCCAGACATTGCTCCCCCGGGTGGGCTTCGGCTCTGCTTGCGCCGTCCACCTCTCCGTGCAGGACCACTCAGGCGGGGCGCTCGAGTGCCGGCCTTGTACGTCTCTGGGTGGTGTTGAAGGCGTGCAGCCGTCATTCCACGCACGTGTGCAGAACCGATCAGTGAGGTCTTTGGAGCCGGTCTCGGTCCGTGTCCCGAGAAAGACCTGGGCCAGACAAGGCTCAGAGGAGCACTGTTGCTAAGAAGATGCTGTCCCCCCAGGCAGACCCCGGACCTGCAGGAGGCTTCGCTCACTGCAGGTGGAAGGCGCGTGGGTGCAGGGGCCAAGCACTTGGGCTGTCCTCTGCTGCTTTCCCAGGCCAATTAACAGGGAGCTGCATTGGAAGTGGAGCAGCCAGGTCTCAAACCAGTGCCCTTAGGAGACCCCAGAGGCTGCTGGTCGCCTCCTCCTTCCTCAGGGACCCACCTCAGTCTTCCCCAAGGCAGCCCTGCGTCTGTTCAGAGGTCACTTCTCACATCCATCTGGTAGCAGACGGGACCAGGGGACTATGTTTGTGGCCCAGTGGATGTTGCGGGTGGGGTGATTCGGAGGCTCTTAAAGGCGGTTCGGACAGCTGGTTCCCCCACTTCTGCCCTTCCTCTACTTTCTTCCTCACACCTGGACTGCAGACTCGATGGCTGAAGCACCAGCTGCCATCGTGGAGCATGAGGCTACCATGAGGACAGAAGTCTTGTGCTGGGGTGGGGGTGGGGGATGATGAGGGAGGAAGAGAGCAGGTGCCCCACCCTGGACAGCGCCCTCTGCCTTCATCCTCCCAAGGCTCGCCTGCACAGATGCTGGGTAGCGGGCATTTCCTGCAGGGTGGGGGGAACAGGGGATCACTCAGCACAGCATGGCAGGGACAGTGCCACATCGGGGCCAAACCACACACTTGTAGGATGTCTCAGCTGCACCCCACAAGCTCAGGTTCTTGCTGGCACCCTTGACTCCCATGCAAAGAACCGGTCATTCTCCGGGTCCCAGCTACGAGCCAGCAGCCCCCGGGTCCCAGCTCCTTTCCTCCGCGGAGCAGGTGCAGCTTTGGGCCTCCTTTGGACGGGGCCACTGGCTCCTGAGCTTCATCTGTATCTCGTGTTACATGAGGTTGCGCTTTTTCTGTGATAGATCAGATCCTTAGATACAGTCTATTCCCCTGATCAAAGCTAACTCTGGCTGGCGGGCTGGGGCCACTGCCTTCCAGATTTGCAGAGCTTCCCAGGTGGGGCCCCGGAATGTCTATTTTTATTTGAAAAGCAGAGTGAAGGGGGTCGGCAGACGGGGTCGGGGAGAGAGAGAGAGAGGGAGAAGGAGAGAGATCTTCCAGCCGCTGCTTCACGAACAGTCCAAGGCCTGCCACTGACCACAGGAGGGACGCGGCCCCTTGGGCTTCTGACTGGCAGCATCAACAGGAAACCAGAAGCTCTCCGCAGGTCCTCACAGTCTGGAAGCCTCCCTGCCATGGGCCCTGTCCCAGAGGGGAAACCGAGGCCCAGGGAGAGGAAGAGAAAAGCGTTCCCCAGCACTGGCAGCGAGCTGTCACATCTAGTGAACCACGCAGACCAGAGGGAAGGCAGGTCCTGTGGGGTCTGCGTTCAGACGAGGACAAGAAAGTGGGACAGGCAGCTCAGGCTAAACGCTCGGGAACACGGTGCAGGTGCACGTGGGCGGAGTCAGGGCAGCGCTGCGGGGGGGGCCGTGGGTTCTGTTTGTGCTTTGCACGCTTGCTGACAACACCTCGTACTTGAACTTGGGGTCAAGGAGAGGAAGCCACCCCCGGAGCCGGCAGGAATATGGAGGACTCACGCTCCAGAGCTTCTGCGCCATCTCCGGCTTTGTGCACCGCCCTCCCCCCACCCCCCCGCTGTCCCTGGGGCAGGTGAGACAGACAGTCACATCGTTGCCTGCTTCCCGGAGCTCCAAGGAGCCGCTGCCGCCCGGGGAACCCCGGTGCTCCTGGTGCTGGCCCCTGCAGCCGGTGTTGATGCCCGGGCTTGGGACCGCAGGGGTTCGCCCGGTGCATCTGGGCACCGACACCTGCAGTTTGAATCTGAGGGCGCCCAGCTGGGCCGCACACTGTGGTGATGAGAGCCATGTGCATGGGGAGCGGTCCGTGGCTCGGGAAACACACACAAGTGGCAGGGCCGCCTCTGGCTGCAGTGACAGGGGTCTGTCGTCCAGATGTGTGTGGCCTCTTGGTTGGCTCCCCACCCCACGGCATCTCGGAGATCCGCAGGCTACAGGGCTGTGGCTGTGGTTCTGTCTGTGTCTGTGCAGACGTGGGCAAGTCACTTGGCCTCTCTGGGCTTCCGTCCGTCACCCACGAAACCGTGGGGCGGAGGAGGCTGACTGCTGAGGTCCCTTCCAGGACCGACACTCTGGGAGCCACGTGGCCGCTCATGGGTGGCTCCAGTCTGCAGAGTCCCCGGGGAAATCTGAGGGTGCTCCTGAGTGGACCTGCATGTGCCCCCGGGCAGAGGGACCCTGGTGGGGGTGGGGCAGGCCCCCCGCCGGGTCAGCAGCCAGTCTTTTAGTCGCGGCTCCTCCGGGTGCGGTGGGCACAGGTGACTGTGTGCCCTAGTCGTGAGCTCTGTTTTGCAGAATGCGAGCTTCAGAGCGCAAGTTGGGGTCCAGGGCAGAATCTGACTCACAAGAAGTGACAGGGGGATCCAGCGGTCACCTGCCCCTCGTCTGTTTCAGAGAAGGTGCCAGACGTTTCGGCTCCCACCCTGTGACACCCCCGGGCCCTCTGCCTGGAAGGACCCATTTTCCAGAGAGGGAGACTGAGGCCCAAGGTTGCAGCCACTTGCCAAGGTCACGCAGCTGCTTGGAGTCTTCTCTCCACGGAGCCTTCTCTCAGCTGCCTGGGATGTGCCCGGCCACCCCGCCACCCACATGGCCTTTTCCGTCCTCCTCACCCTGCCTCGGCTCACCCAGCCCTCCCGTGTCAGCCATGCCACTGTCTCCTAGGGCCAGTCAGCTGGAGAAACGCTCGCTGGCCGGGGCCCTCCTGCCTGACCAC
Source organism: Sylvilagus bachmani (assembly GCA_015711505.1). Classification (NCBI taxonomy): domain Eukaryota; kingdom Metazoa; phylum Chordata; class Mammalia; order Lagomorpha; family Leporidae; genus Sylvilagus; species Sylvilagus bachmani. The sequence goes on along the minus strand of CM027388.1, from coordinate 16,359,657 downwards.
CCCACGGCCACTGTTACCTCCACTTAATAAAGCTGCCCAGGAGCCGGGCATGGGTGGTCGGCGGCCGAGGGCTGCGCGGGCCGAGCTGGAAATTAAAAGCAGCGGCCGAGAGTGGGTTTGAGGATGGCAACAGGAACCATGAATATTTTACAATAAACCGGAATTATTCATGTTTCAATAAAAAAAAACCACCGCCCCCCCCATGCGTGTGACGGCGCCACGTGACTTCGAGCCCGCGCGCAGCGCTGCGGTGCCCGATGCTCTCTGCGGACCCACTCAGCCCGGCTCCGCTTAAACCGTCCCCGGCTCCCCAGCCCGCGGCCGCCCGCCCTAAGTGGCGGTGGGCAGCGCTGCATCCGCCCGGCCGGCCCGATAATTAGCGCGGGGCTACGGCGGGCGGAGGGATATTTCTGGAAGACTATTTGCGAACTTCCCCCATCATCATCAATCACGCGGGGCAGAAGGAGCGAGGCGAGCGTTCTTACCTCAAGCAGCCTCTAATGCAAAAAAGCTATTTACTGGGCGGGGCGGGGGCCGGGGCTCCTGCTGCCATTACTATGGAATACATAATAGCATCAATAATTAAGTATAAATTGGATTTAATATTTTATGCTGGCGACATGTAATTTACACTCTACCCGAGAAATCAAAGGTCATGTCTGAAGCAAAGGAGCCCGGGGTCGGGCCTCCGGCGGGATTAGCGCAGAGCCCCCGGCCCGGCAGCTGCAGCCCGAGACCCAAGTGGGGGGGGGGGACGACGACGACGACACACACGACACTGGCTCTGCCAGCCTTGGGGACCTGCTGGGCTCCGGAGTGCGGCTTCTTTAAAAGAGGCCCCAGGCCTCCCTGGGGATAGCGGTGGGGTGGGGGCGGGGGTGAGAAGCCAAAATGGAGTGGATGCTTTAAGCAGCTCTGGGAGGGGGCACCGGGCACTGTGTGGGGAGACCAACGCCTCCGCCCCTGACACCCAAAGGCAAGGTGCACCTGCTGTGTTGGGAAGCTGGCAGGGTCCTCCTGGGGAGCCCATGGTGGGGACAGCCAGGGGCTGCTCTGACCTGCGCAGGGAGTTGTGGGTAGGGGAGAGCATCACCCCAGACCTCTGGGTGTGCCCCAGAAATGCAGTGTCTCGGCCTGCCCCTGTCCTGTGTGGCCCTCAGAGCCGCTGGGCCACCGCTGGGGATGGGCTGGGAGGCTCTGCTGCCGGGGCCAGCGCTGGGTCTGGGCAGCGAGGTGAGGATGCCTGGGTCGGCAGGGCTGGGGCTGCAACAGGAGAAGCGCACCCTTTTCCCAGCCCCTCCCACAGCACCCCTGGCCTCTGGAATATCCAGTCTCCTGCAGGGCCAGGCCATGGCCAGTACCCTCTGCCTCTCCTTCTCCCTCTTCCCGTCCCTGCCTCACTCCCTGTTTCACACCCACCCCGGCTGTGCACGGTGACCTGCCCCCCTGTGTCTGTGCCCTCAGCCTGGGACGCTCCTCCCCCAGACACCCCCACGGTTCCTCCTCCCTCTGTTCAGATCCTGGCTGCTGCCTCCCCCCCCCCCCCCAGCTCCGCAGTCCTCCTCCTCCGGCTCACCAGCACCTGCACCTTGATGGAAACCTCCCCTCCCTGGAAGGCCAGCCCAGGGCCCTCACTGCCAGGCACCAGCACCTAGAATCTGGCTGGGTTCACAGTTGGCGCTCAGTGAATACCTGCGCACTGAAAGCCTCTGGTCAACACCGAAGCATAGGATGGCTGAGCTGGCGCTCCGCACGCCTGCAAGCCCCGGCCGGGCAGGGGCTCCGAGCTTGGTGGCTGCCTCTTCCCGTCTGCTCTGCAGCCCACATTCTGTCTCCTAGGGCTCCGTGCGGGGTCTGCCTACAGCAGTAGCTCAGCAAAGGAGTGCTCAGTGGACGCCTCCCCGCCTGGACCACAGGAAGCAGCAGCATGGTGGCCTCGGCTCGGGAAGCCGATGGGGACAGAGAGGTCCTGGCGGACTCGCGACTTCCAGAAGATGCGGCCGCTGCCTGTGCTGTGGACGTGGCCCCAGAGGAGAGAACGGGCGGTACCTCAGCATACCTCCCACGCCCAGGGCTGGGCAGGGAGCCGAAGGGACCCAGCAGAAGGGCCCTGTCCCCTTGTCCATGGCAGGGGGACCGGGTGGGGCCCCAGAGCTTTCCCAGCGTGGCCAGGCCCTGGGCTTGGTGTGCAGCATAGGAATGGCTCAGGTTTGCAGCTTTGGCGTTCTGCAAGGGGAACTCACTGCCTGGTATCCCCGCTTTTCAGAGGGGAAACTGAGGCACAGGCAGCTGAGTCCCCTGCCCGGGGGCACATGCAGCAACGCCGAGGTGTGTCCCCACCTGTCAGCCTGGGGTGGAGCTGGAGGTGGGTGCTGGGTCTGAACCCTTGTCCAAACGCAGGGGCCGGGGAGGGGCACTTTCCGTGCTGGGGGACCTGGAATGGGTGGAGCGCCCCTCCCTCCTGCCCCCAGGTGTCGGCACGATGGTGGATTAGTGCGCTTCCTGCTGGGGGACCTTGGCAGCTCACACCCCTTGTCTGGGCCCCCAAACCTTGCCCGAGGGGGCGACACAGGCTGTCCAGTGTCCTCCCAGCTGTCCGGGCCTGCGGGCTGTGCGCCGGCCTCCATGGGCACCTTGCTCCACCCCACTCTGTCTCCTGTTGCAGGTACCCCTTGGCCGGACCCAGTGGGGGCTCAGAGTGTGGACCACGCAGGTCAGCCCCCAGGCCCAGTGCAGAGAGGCGGAACCTGGGCTGGGGGCCAGCGTTTGCTGAAGGCTGCAAAGGAGGACGGGCAGAGGCTTCTCCAGGGGCCCCAGCAGGTGCCTTTCCTGCAGACAACTCAGCCACACCGGGAACCTTCTTGTGCCGAGGTCGGGGTGGGAGTGGGGACATCCGCCCAAGGGACGTGGCCACACCTTGAATGATCACAGAGCCACACCATCCTGAGTGGAGACAGCTGGAAGGACACCGAGCTGGCCTTGTCACTGAACTGCTCTGCGTTTTAGCCATCTGCTTTGCTAAGTGGACGTCAATCATCCTCCAGGGGCGGGGCCTACCTGGATCCTCCCCACTGCTCACAATGACTCTACATCCACAACCCATTTCACAGATGAAGAAACTGAGTTCAGGGAGCTACAGAGAGCTGCTCACAGAGAAACACCTAGTGACGGGCAGAGTGGGGACGTGGGTTCCCCATGGGCCACCCACCCCACAGCCCAGGAGACAGAGGAGTTAGCCTGGGGGGAGGGAAGACAGTGAGATCCACCCCAAATCCTGGCTGTGCAGCCTTGGGCAAGGCAGGCAACCTCTCTGAGCTTCTGCTTCCTTAGTTGTCAAATAAGGCTCGTGAAACGCGCCTGGCAGGAGTGTACTGAGTGCTACAGGAACAGGTGTCCGGCAGCAGTGTCTAGAAGACACTCAGTCCGGGGAGTTAGTCTGAGCCAGAAGTGGGTTGTTTGTCTACACTTGCTATTTTAGAACAGCCTTGGATCTGAGAATTATTCTGAAGAGTGTGCAGAGCGTTCCTGGGCATCCCCAGCCTTGTTAATGTCGCGTGCTGTGTGCCCGTTCACCATAGTAGGCACGCACGGGTTAATACACTGGCACTAACCGAAGGCCGTCCTGTAGGCCCATTGCCTCGGTTTTCAGGAAATAACTTTCCCAGGTGTTGCAAGGTGCCGAGGCCGGCAGCAGCCTCCCCAGCCCAGGCTCGACAGGGACATGGGCCTTGTAGTGCTTCGGGCTCTTGGTGGGGAGCCTGGCGACGGGACGGGCAGCCTGCAGTCAGCACAGCCGAGCTGGGGTGTGGCGGGGCCGCCTCCCCCCACGAGTCTCCTTGGCAGGAAGCTGCGTGCCCGGGCCCTGGTTTGCTGTCGCTGCCTAACACAGCCCATTCCTTGTCGCCGCTGCGTTCTGAGCACTGACGGGGCTCTGCCGGGCGGTTCTTGCTCAGGTGTTTCGCGCAGCTGTGGGCAGGCTGAGGCTGGAATCATCTTGAATCATCATTCCTCAACCTTGTGTCCGACAGTCGCGGCCGGGGCCCACTGGGGCCTCCACGGGGCCTGCTACCTGTGGTCACTCCACTGGGCCTAGGGCCCTCAGAGAGCACTGTACCCGGGTGCCAAGAGGGAGCAGCACAAGATGGCCACATTCTGTCCCCTCCACTGGCATCTCAGCCCCTCCCCCCAGGATCAAAGCAGGGGATGCGGAGGTCATGGCCATGGAGGTCACGGCCACAGGTGAGAACACACGGGAAGGGCATCGTTCCAGGGACTTTGCAAAACACGATGCGTGGCTTCAGATGTTTTGCATAAAAGGACCGTCGAGGTCCCGTCCGCTTTCCTCTCTCACGTCTGGGAGATCCGTGGCTCCCACATCGCCCTTCTGCCCTGAAGGCTGCAGCCCCCGGTGCTCAGAGCCGCCTTCCATGGGACAACCATGACTTTGCAGAATGGGGATGACCAGGGCTCCAGCACCTGGCCCAGAGCAGCTGGTGGGACCTTGGGACACTTCCCAGTCAGCCGAGCTCCGTGGAAGGGCAGCAGGGGCGTGGGTGCACGCAGCCCAGTGCTCCCTCACATGGACGGTCAGTCCCTTCCCAGGGCCACTGAGAGAGCGGGAGCAGAAGCCAGGCCTCTCCGGTGCTGGTGGGCGTGGGGCTTCTTCCAGTCCAGGGACGTGGAGAAGGAAGCTCCAGGGAGCAGCCATGTTGGAAGCCCTGTGCCCCGAGCCCTGTGTGCCAGCATGGGGCTGGGGTGGGATGGAGGACACTCCCCACCCCCGACCATGTGGCACCGGCCCCCACTGGCATCAGGAGGCCGATCTGGGCTCTCTGCCTTGATTCTGGGTGGGCCTGTGACTGGGGAGCACAGTCACCCTTGTATCCCAGACCCGTGGGAGGAGGGGCACTCTGACCCCCAAAGTGTCATTTTCCCAAAGGACATCAGCGTGGTGTGGGAGTTCTGCCAAGGTTGGGGGGGGGGGGCGTTGTGTCCTTGAATGAGCCTGGGCAGTGGATGAAGAAAATCTCTCCCAAACGCAGGACTTCTCAGAGCACTCAGACCTGTGGCCCTCCAAGAGGGAGCTGCACCTGCTGGCCACTGAGCCTCCTCCACCCCAGGAGACTGCAGGCTCCGGGAACGCCTCTCGAGAGAGGGCGCTAAGAGCAACTTGGGTGACAACAGGGAAGGGATTTTGTTTTTAAAAGGATTTGTTTACTTGAAAGGCAGAGCAGTACACACACACACACACACACACACACGCACAGGTTTCCATCTGCTGGTTTACTCTAAATGGCCACAATGGCCAAGGCTTGGCCAGGCTGAAACCAGGAACCTGAAACTCCATCCGGGTGTCCCATGTGGGTGGCAGGGACCCAAACGTTTGAGCCATCTTCTGCTGCCTTCTCAGGTGCATTAGTAGGGAGCTGCACCGGAAGCAGGGCAACTGGGGCTCAATCTGGTGCTCCGATGTGGGTGCCGCGTCCTGAGCCGCTGTGCCCCGCCTGCCGGCCCCGAGTGAAGGTGATGTTTCAGGAAGCAGAAGGAAGCAGCAAAAATCATGGCGGCCAAGGCGTTAGCCAGGGAGTCGCCCTGAGGCTGTCTCTGCTGCAACAGAGCACAGACAGGAGTCCTCGTGGGTGTCCCAGGCCTCCCAGCCTCGTCCGGGAGCAGGGTACAGGGACTGGAAGCGGTAGAGACGTCCACTGCGGCCTCCTGTCCTGCTGCCTGGCCACAGACACCAGGATCCCTGCGGCCCTGGTCCCGCAGGGGCGGCACAGGCAGGCCTCTGGGGCCAGGGCCTCTGGCAGCTCCGCCCGGAGCCTGGCCTGCGGGCTAATGTCGCCTTAATGCTGTGGTCGGGCGGCCACGTGGCTGGGCTCCCTAGGCGGACAGACCCGCATAATGGACAGTTCAGACCTGCCCACTGACGGCTCCATTAAATGTGGTCGATTTTTTTTTTTTTTTCTGGTTCCCGGTGTTTTAAGCTGAGTGTCTCTGGGCAGGCGTTCAAAGCCCCGTTCCAGAGCTAATCTCAGAGGCAGGGACGGAGCAGGGCTGGCTGCATTAAACGGCTAAATCGGGCGCCGGGTGGGCGGAGCTCACTCGAGGAAAGAATAGAATCGCTGTGGTCTTGGCCTGGGTCAGCGGGGCTGGCTGCTCTCCCTGCCCTTCAGGCTGTCGGGGTGGGGGTGGGGGAGGTGCTGAGCAGAGGAAGGGGTGCGGAAGAGCAGTCCCAGTGAGAGATGATGTCAAATCTGGGGGCTGCACGCTTTCGCTGTGTGGCTGCCAGGCTATTGCTGGCCCTCTCTGTGCACTGGTTTTTGGGTTGGGATTCGCTTCTTTGTAGTGAACCACAGATGGCTAGGGAGTGGTCTGGGGAGTAGACAGTCCCTGCTGCTGAAGGCCACCAAGATGCTGGGGGGTTGGGAGAAGGTTGGATGCTTTGGAGGCCTCGGGAGAAAGTCTGGGCCGGCCTGCAGGGCTCATGGCCAAAGTCTGGGGGTCCAGGCAGGCGGCGGTCCCAGCAGGTCTGGGAGGAGGGCCAGGGTGGGCGCTGACAGGGAGTCGGGGCAGGACACACTCAGGCGTCGGGGCCCAGTTCCCTCCTGGCACTGAGGAGCCTGAGCCCCGACTTCTCCTGCCCCAGTTTTGGGATCAGGACCCCTGGGCAAAGTCAGCACAGGGTGGGCGGCCCCTGTTGCTGGGGAAGGGGCTGGGCGCTGCAGCCCTCCACCCCCCGCCCGAGTCACACCCTGCAGAGCGGCCAGCTGTCAGGGCAGCCACAGGGCCGGGGCCAGGAGCGAGGCAGGCCTGAGGCAGGAGCGCCTTCGAATGCAGGGAGGGGCCACAGGAGCCGATGGGACACAGCCACCGTCTGAGTGCCTCTGGGCCAGGGACTCGCTTTGCTCAGCTCCACGCCCCTCCTCCTCCCCGCTGTCAGGGGCTCTGTCACCCCCAGTCCCCAGGCGAGCGGCATCTTGAGCACCCGAGGTGGGACAGGGCTGGCTGTGTGTCTGGGACTGCGCAGGATCAGGGGCGTCATCTCTCAGCCGTGTGGGCGCCGGGCCGGGCGGCCTTGGCCAGGTCCTCCGCTCTGTTTGGGTCTCGCTTTGCCCGTGCACAGCGGGCGCGCTGGGCCTAGGCTGGGGACCCTGCCCGCGAGGTGGGCCCCGGGGTGGGGGCTGGACACCTCTCCAGAAACACCCGGCCCCTGCTCTCACCCAGCGGGCTCTCCTCTTGGCTTCTCTCCTGCCACTGGACCACACCCACAGAGCCATTATTACATGCCTGCTGTGTACCACATTACATTGACCGGGCCCCTGCGGCCAGGAGGGACTTGGGGGACACAGAAGAGACTCCCAGGAGAGGAGGAGGGGCTGCTGTGCCCAAGTGCCCCCGGCTCACGGCCTTTCAACCGCACACACAGGTCCAAAGACTCGCGGGGCTGAGGTCAAGCTGTCGGCAGGAGCGCGATCCTGCCAGGGGCTCGAGGGAGACCCGTGTCCTGGCTTCTCCCAGCTTTTCCGGGCAACCACACACTTGGCTCGTGACCTCCGGGCCTCTGTGTGTAAAGCGACAGCCTCGGGCCAGCGTTGTGGCACAGCGGGTTAAGCCACCACCTGTGACCCTGATACCCATATCAAAGCTCCGGTCTGAGTCCCAGCTGTTCTGCTTCCGATCCAGCTCCCGGCTGTGCTGCCTGGGAAAGCCTCGGAAGACGGCCCAAGTCCTTGGCCCCCTGCACCCGTGTGGGAGACCCGGATGGAGTTCCTGGCTCCCAGCTTCAGCCTGGCCCAGCTCTGGCCATTGTGGCCATGTAGGGAGCGAACCAGCAGATGGAAGACCTCCCTCCCTCTCCCTCTCTAAGTCTCTTTCCCTGTCTCTGTCTTTCCCTCCCCTTCTCTGTGACTTTGATTTTCAAAATAAATAGTCTAAAGACCAGACTCGGGGCTTCCGGAGGCCACCACTGTGTGCCTCCGCGCCTCGGAAGCAAGCACGCGGCTCGCAGATCGGCCCAGGCAGGCGCTGCTTGAAGCTCATCTCCAGCTCACAGACCCGGTGCTCTCGGTGAGCGGCTCCGCGGCGCTGCACAGACCTGAGCCTGGCTCCTCGGCACTAAGTCCAGGACCGCAGAACCAGCCTGGAGTGCGTCCCCGGGGGGCCGTGTGTTGCAAGCCCCTCCCCACCAGGAGGTGCTGGGCGTGGACGGGTGCTGGGGCTGCAGTGGGTGGGGAGGGGCCTTTTGGGATGCGGTCAAGTCGCTGGTGGAGGCTCGTCAGTGGACCTGGCAGGTGCACGAGGAGACGGAGGGAGGCCGGAAGATGCACACCTGCAGGTGCCCCCCCCCCACGCGACACTGTGACAGCAAGACGGCCGTCCCCTGAGGCGGCCCCTCCAGAACTGAGAGCCACCGTGAGCTCTTTGTGAGTTTTCCCAGGCTCAGGTATTTCACTTTACTCACATGAACCTGACGAACCCCACCCCCAGGCACCCCTGGGAAGCCCGTGTTGTGGTGAGTGGGGAAGGAACATGCAGCCTGTTATGCAGGAAGAGCGTGGTGGGCAGGGTTGTGTGGGAATAACACGAGATCAGCAGCTAAGCTGAGCCCTAAAAAATGGGAAAGACCAGACCCGGGACAGAGGTGGATTAAGCTGTTGATTAGAGCTGAGGGAGTGGCATGTGCAAAGGCCCTGTGGAGGAAAGAAGCTGGCTCATTGCTGAGCCCAGTGTGTAGGCGGGGGAGGAGCTGGGAGTGAGGGGGCAGGGAGGCAGGGCCAGACCTGGCACGAGTTTGGCCTGGGATGAGGGATGATAACTGGGTTTGTGTTTTGGCAGCTCCTTTGGTCCCAGGTGGCAGGTGGGCTGGGGCTGGGCGGATTATGGTTCCCAGCTGGCTGCTGTGCTCCCCGTGGGAGGGCTGCCCGCTCCTGCCTCGGTGACAGCAGCTCGGCCCGGGGCTTCTTCTGGCCAGAGAGGTGTGAGTGTGAGTGACCGGGGCCACAGGGCAGAGCTCTGTGGCACTGTGAGATCCATGCCATCTCGCTCACTCCTCCCAAACAGCGTGGGGCGTTCTAGAAGGAGGCTGCGCCCTGGATACAGAGCGACACTGGCAGGGATCAGAGCTGCACCCAACACGCAAGGGACGGAGGTGTGCGCTGGCTCCGGCAAGCCACCAAGAGACGCGGACCAGGGCTGACAGTGGCTGGGGGTCGCAACCAGGGCCAGGAACCCCATCCAGGTCTCCCACGAGTGTGTCAGGGACCCACGCACGGGGGCCATCTTCCGCTGCCTTCCCAGGTGCATGGGCACGGGAGCTGGGTCAGAAGCAGAAGAGTCAGGACTGGAACAGGCGCTCTGATGTGGGATGAGCATCGCAGGCAGCAGCGTAACCCACTGCGCCACAGTGCCTGTCCCAGGCCACGAAATTTTGGAGCCAGGCCGGGGACTCCCGGCAGAAGCGCTGTGGGGCAGGAGTAGTGGCACAGGTCATGGTGGGGGAGGGGCCTGTTTTGGGTTAGGGATGTTTGAGTGTCTCTGAAAAGTCACCTGCCGATGGGCAGGGCAGGAGCCTGACGCCAGGGACACAGAGGCCAATGCCAGGGCTGGGAGCAGCCCGAGACCCCGCTTACCACGGAGTGAGAGAATCTGACTTCTCAGAACCTGGCGCAGTGCGCAGTGCTTTCCACCAGTGCCCACTTAAGCTCTGGTGGCCCGGGCTGGAGGTCAGAACCCTTGCACAGAAGTGACACAACAGCACATGCCCGCTGGGCAGGTTTGACCATCATCGACACATACACAAGGTAGACTACAGAAGTCCCCACTGAGACACGCCCAGAATTATCCACTTACATGCCTATTTCTTTTTTTCTTTCTTTCTTTTTTTTATAGGCAGAGTTAGACAGTGAGAGAGAGACAGAGAAAGGTCTTCCTTTTCTGTTGGTTCACCCCCCAATTGGTCGCTACTGCCCGTGCGCTGCACTGATCTGAAGCCAGGAGCCAGGTGCTTCCTCCTGGTCTCCCATGCGGGTGCAGGGCCCAAGCACTTGGGCCATCCTCCACTGCCTTCCTGGGCCATAGCAGAGAGCTGGACAGGAAGAGGAGCAACCGGGACAGAATCCAATGCACCGAGCAGGACTAGAATCCGGTGTGCCAGCGCTGCAGGCAGAGGATTAGCCAAGTGAGCCGAGGCGCTGGTCATGTATCCATTTCATAGATGAGAAAACTGAGGCTCTGAGGTTCTGCCAGGCACTTTGCACGAATCGTCCCGCATTTTCTTCCCCGGAACTCTTGGAGCCGGGAGGTTCCCACACTTAATTTGCAGCCCAGGAAATGGCTCAGGGTCGAGCACAGGTCTGCTGCAACCATGTCTCGTGTGGCATCTGCCAGTTGCTCTTGGCTCCCAGGCCTGAGTCAGGAGCTGGGGAACAGATGTGCAGGGGCCAGGCCCGGGCCGCTGCGGACCCTGGCGGAGGGACAAGAGGACCATGTGGCACTGCCAACGGTCTTGTGTACCAGCGAAGTTGCTTGTGAGTCTGTTTTTCTGTACTTAAGGGGAGAGGAAGGGAGGGGCAGTGCAGTGAAGTCTGAAGCAACAAGGAGTCCCCGGCCCCGCTCCCTGTCCCAGCTCTGCCATCCCGGGCGCCCGCCCATACCTGTGCGCACCTTCCACTGCCATCCGCGGGGCACGGAGCAGGGGACTCAGGACGTAGAATGGGGTAGCACTGTTTCCCGGGGTCCGGGGCCAGGCTGACCTTTCACCTCTCTGGCCACAGCTCTCTTCTGGCCCCTTCCCCCTTGCAGCGTTCTGGCCGCGCGAGCCTTCCCCCAGCTTCTTGAATGGGCTGACTGTCCTCCACCCCAGGGTCTCTGCACGTGCGCTGTCTGTTTTGTCTTTGGGTCCCATGCCTATTCCATCAAGGAAGCATTCCCGACGCCCGCGACGGAGTCCAGCGCCCCCACCGGAAGCCCTTCTGCCACCGGGGCTGCCCACTGGGCGAAAGCCCCAGTCCACTCAGGGGAGCGAAACATGGAACGGGCCTGCTTTTCTGCTTTGTTGATGGCTTCAGCCTTGCACTAACACCGCCGTGGTCCCGCTGGACTTGTCACAGGCCCGGATCATGGTGGCTCAAGGTCTTCCACTCTGCTCTTCACCAGGCGGCTTCGTGAGTCTTCATCCTTGGCATTTTTTTTTTTTTTGACAGGCAGAGTGGACAGTGAGAGAGAGAGAGAGACAGAGAGAAAGGTCTTCCTTTTGCCATTGGTTCACCCTCCAATGGCCGCTGCGGCCGGGGTGCATCGCGCTGATCCGAAGCCAGGAGCCAGGCGCCTATCCCTGTCTCCCATGGGGTGCAGGGCCCAAGGACTTGGGCCATCCTCCACTGCACTCCCTGGCCACAGCAGAGAGCTGGCCTGGAAGATGGGCAACCGGGACAGAATCCGGCGCCCCGACTGGGACTAGAACCCGGTATGCCAGCGCCACAAGGCGGAGGATTAGCGTATTGAGCCATGGTGCCGGCCCATCCTTGGCATTTTTTAAAGATTTATTTATTTATCTGAAAGGTAGAGTTACAGAGACAGGCAGAAAGAGAGAGAGAGAGAGGTCTTCCATCCACTGGTTTACTCCCCAAATGGCCGCAATGGCCAGAGCTGTGCTGATATGAAGCCAGGAGCCAGGAGCTTCCTCCAGGTCTCCACGTGGGTGCAGGGGCCCAAGGACTTGGGCCATCCTCTACTGCTTTCCCAGGCCACAGCAGAGAGCTGGATCGGAAGTGGAGCAGCCAGGACTCCTGGGATGCCAGCACTGCAGGTGGCGGCTTTACACACTATGCCACAGACCAACCCTCCTCTTTTTTCTTTTTATGATTTATTTATTTGGAAGGCAGAGTGATACACACACACACACACACACACACACACACATATATATATATAGAGAGAGAGAGAGAGACACTGGCATCCACTTGTTCATTATCCAAATGCCTGCAGCAGCTAAGGCCGGGCCAAGCTGAAACCAGGAGCCTAGAATTTCCATCCACATGGGTGACGGGAATCCAAGCACTTGGGCCATCCTCCACTGCTTTCCCAGGAGCGTTGGCAGGGAGCTGGATTGGAAGGGGAGCAGCTGGGACTCGAACCTGCACTCGGATGTGGGATGCCGGCATCGAAGTCAGTGGCTCACGTGCTGCACCACAGCGCTGGCCCTGCTTCTCCCTATACAGTGTTCATGACTTTGATTTCTTTTTCTTGTCTTGTTGCTCTGGCTCAAATCTTCCGTGCGGTGCTGAGCAGAAGCAGCGATGGCACACACACCCACACGCTCTTCCGATCAGCAGAGGGCTCTCGGTGTTTGACCACTGGGCAGGATGTCAGCTGTGGGTGTATGCCGAGTTCTTCCAGTGAATGGAGGGAACTTCCCTCTTTTTAAAAATATGTGCTGGGGGACCGGCACTGTGGCACAGTGGGTAAAGCCACTGCCTGCCGTGCCGACATCCCACATGGGCACCAGCTCTAGTCCCGGCTGCTCCGCTTCCGATCCAGCTCCCTGCTATGGCCTGGGAGAGCAATAGAAGATGGCCCAAGTCCTTGGGCACCTGCACCCACGTGGGAGGCCCGGAAAAAGCTCCTGGCTCCTGGCTTCGGATCGTTGCGGCCAACTGGGGAGTGAACCAGCGGATGGAAGACCTCTCTCTGTCTCTCTTTCTCTCTCTCCTCTCTGTGTAACTCTGATTTTTGAATAAATAAAGCTTTTAAAAATTATGTGCTAAAAGTTTTAAAATCATGGATGTGTATTGAACTTTACCAAATGATTTTATATAGATAGATATTAGATGATTATATAATTTTTATCCTTATTTCCTTTATTCTATTAATGCAGTCAATTATAATAACTGTTTTTTTTAATGGTTATGTGTTTACCTGAAAGGCAAAGTGACAGACACGGAGAGGGTGAGAGGGAGATTTTGCTGGCTCAGTCCTCAAACACCTGCGGCAGCCGGGGCTGGGCTGGGCTGGGCGAAGCCGGGAGCCAGGAACTCTCCGCGGGCCTCCCCCACGGGCAGCAGCGACTCTACGCGGCCGTGGCCCGCCACCTCGCAGGTGTGTCTGTAGGAAGCTGGGCCAGAAGTGGAGTGGGACTCCAACCTAGTCGCTCAGATGCGGTGTGGACCCCAGGTGGCCGCTGAGCCCCCCCCCCCCCCGTGCCACAGCTGCTGCCCGCTCACTCAGCCAACCCTCTCCCCGCCTGTGACCGAGGTAACCATACACACACGCATTTGGGCTGCTTGTATGTGGCCAGGGCTTGTTCCATCTCATTCGATCTGTGCAGATACGTCCAAGGAGGACACGTGTTCACGCACCCGGTTCACCGAGGGCCGGCCGAGCCCCAGAGGGGTGAATTAACCGTGGGAGAGCTGGGCCTGCCGGTTTCCCTTGTCCCAATGCTTTGATATCGCACACTTTGTGTAGGATTGGCATTGTTCCTTCCTTGTATGTTTGGCAGATTTCACCATTGAAAACATCCGTGCCTGGAATTTGCTGTGTAGGACTTTAAAAAGGTTGTGGGGTGGGCGGTGGGGTTCATTTTTCTTTAAAATATATAGAACTTTCCAGATTTTCTGTTTCTGCTTTTGTCAGTTTATGTTAATTAATTTGCTTGAGGAATTTTTCCAGTTCGTCTAAGTCAACAAATTTATTGGTGTAAAATTTTACACAATAGCCTCTTAATTAAAAATAAATTTTTTAAAGATTTTAATCTGCTCTCTCTCTGCTTCTCCTTCTCAGCTATGTAATTCTGACTTTGAAATAAATAAGTAAATCTTTAAAAAAGATTTTAATTGAATTATTTGAAAGGCAAGTGACAGAGAGAGAGAAACAGAGAGAGAGGCGAGATCTTCCATCTTCTGATTCAGTTCCCAAATGGCGATGCCAGGCCAAAGTCAGAACCCAGGAGCTCCATCCGAGCCTCCCACGTGGAGCTGTGAGTCTCCCATGTGAGGTCTGGCTCTGTTTCAATGTCAGGGTCAAACCTGCTCCTGCATCGCTCGCGGTGTGAGCTTGGAGCATCAGACCGGAGCTCAGAGCACAGCTCGGGAGTCTTGTCTGCTTTGCCGAGTGCCGCACCACCCACTCCAGGAAGCAGGGACACAACAGTGGTTGTGACGCGGTCCTTCTTCACTGCTGTATAATATTCCACTGCGGGACTGCATCCCGGTGGATCTCTCCAGCTCCTGCCGAAGGACATTTTGACTTTTTCTAGTTTGATTCTTTCAAAGCATGCTCTTGTGGGACAGCCTTGGACCTGTCTGCACACAGCAGCTGTGACCTAATGCAGACAAAAAGATTTTCTTTAGGAGTGAAATTGCTGAGTCTCAGGGTGGGTGCCTGTTTACCAGGAACGTCCGTTTCCTATCACTGCTGTAACTGATCCCACCTTGATGGCTTCAAAACAAACACATGCATTGTCCTACAGTTCCACGGGCAGAAGTCCGAGACGGGTCTCACCACAGACACTGCGATGTCAGCAGCGCTAGGGGCTTCCTCCTTCTCTTCCTCCTCCTCTTCTTCTTCCTCCTTTCCTCCTCCCCCTCTTATGCTTCTCGTCGTCGTCGTCCTCCTCCATTTATTTACTTGAAAGGCAGAGCTACAGAGAGGCGGGGGGGGGGGAGATCTTTTATCCGCTGGTTCACTACCCAGATGGCCACAACAGCTGGAGCTGGGCCAAAGTCAGGAGCCAGGAGCTTCCGGGTCTCCCACGTGGGTGCAGGGGCTCAAGCACTTGGGCCATCTTCTACTGTTTTTCTCAGGCCATAGCAGAGAGCTGGATCAAAAGTGAAGGATCTGGGACTCAAACCGGTGCCCATACGGGATGCTAGCACTGCAGGCAGTGGCTTTACCCGCTACGCCACAGCGCCAGCCTCAGGTCCTTCTTCTTTTAAAAGAGATTTATTTTATTATTTAATTGAAAGGCAGAGTCTTACACACACACACACACACACACACACACACATCTTCCATCCATGGGTTCACTCCCCCATAGCCACAAAAACTGGGGCTGAGCCAGGCTGAAGCCAGGAGCCAGGAGCTCCATCTGGGTCTCCCACAGGTGTGGCAGGGGCCCAATCGCCTGGGCCATCACCCACTACCCTCCCAGGTGCCTTAGCAGGGGGCTGGCTCAGAAATGGAGGAGCCGGGACTCGAAATGGCACTCAGATATGGGCTGGCAGCCTCGTGGGCAGCAGCTTGCCTGCCACACCACACCACGCCCCCAGAGGCGCCAGAGAGGAGTGGCTGTCCTCACCTGCTCCAGCTTCCAGAGGCCGCCCCAGGCTGCGGCTCGGAACCCTTGTCTCCAACCCCAGGGCCAGCGGCGTAGCAACTTCGGATCCCTCCGAGCATTGCACCTGTGCCTGCCTCCTCTGCTCGAACAGACCTCGGGGGTGCCCTGGGTGCACCTGGGTGATCTGGGCTCGCGTGCCCCTCTCAGGGCCACAGAGCGGCAACCCCAGTTCCACCTGTGTGTCATTTCCCCGTGGCCATGGCTGCGGCACAGTCGCAGGTTCCAGGAGTTGGGTCGCACGGGTGTTTCTGGTGGCGGGAGGCGTCATTCCGGCCACCGCGGCCGAAGGCACCCGAGGGGGGAGGCTGCGTGGCCTCCGCGGGTGCCAGCGGGACAGGCCCTGCCCCCGGCTCTCGCCAGCAGCTGCTTTGTACAGTTTCCAAGTGTTTTCTTCACCATTTCTTCTTCTGAAATCGTTTCTAAGGCCCTCGAAGTTGCAGAAGTAATCCAGACATGCACCCGGTACCCACTTTTACTTGCACTTGGCGTGTGTGTGCGTATGTGCGTGTGGGTGGCTCTGCGATATTTTATCACACGTGTGGATTCGAGGAACCCTCGCCGTAGGATAGAGACCCCTTTTAACCCCTCATTGTGGTGCTGGGAGGCCTCTTGTGGGTAAGAGGAATGGCCCAGGGCCAGAGAATGTTCTGGGGTGAGGCCACAGGAGAGACCCGGTGAGGGTCAGGCACCCGAGGGGCCGATGGGGGGACAGGAGGCAACCCCGCCCACAGCAGTCCTGCTGAAGGTCACCTTGCCCTTGGCCCTCGGAGCGCACCTGAGCAGACAGGCAGACAGGCAACAGGGAGGAGCCAGGACTTTAACTCTTACAGATTAATCCCGCCAAGTTGCAACAATATTGATATGCTATTAGTTTCCATCTTTATTCATCCCCAAGCGAAGAACGAACGACTCCCCCCAGGCCATTCATAATTGAAAAGTGCTTTTAAGGCCGTTAGGAGTTGAACACTGAATTCTGCGAGGTGCCTGCAGTCACCGATGATACATCTGCTCCCTAATGTTCCTTAAGGACAGGAGCCCGAGCGCCATGATGGATGGGCTGGCGGGCCGGCAGCACGCGTTAGTGACTCCGGCAGGTGCGCAGAGCTATCAGTGGGCGACAAGGGCAGGGCCGCCGGCTGCTGCTCGTCTCGGATGGTGCTTAGCGTTCGTCCCTCCATTCAGCCATTCCCTCTGTGCCCGCTGGGCACCTGGCTCGGTGCTGGACACAGACGTGGGTCAGACCCAGACGCCGCCATCAAGGAGCTCCTGGGGGCCTGGCAGTGCCAACACTGGCGTCCCCCCCCCCGAGCGCCTGGGTTCCGTGCCCAGTTCCGGCTCCTGCCGCCAGCTTCCTGGTCACGTGCACCGGGAGGCAGCAGGTGATGGCTCAGTTAGCCGGGTCCCCGCCGCCCATGGGGGAGACCTGCAATGAGCTCCCGGCTCCCAGCCTTGGACCTGGCTCAGCTTTGGCTCCATCCGGGTCTCCCACAGGTGTGGCAGCAGCCCAAGTGCTTGGGCCATTATCCACTGCCTTTCAGGCACATTAGCAGGGCCTGGGTCAGAAGTGGAGCAGCCGGGACTGGCAGCAGCATCTGAGAGCGAGCCCGCAGATGGGCGTTCTGTGTCTCTTAAAAAACAAAAACAGGGGAGCCCAGGGCCAAGCCCCACTGCCCCGACCACATTCACACAGACAGCAGCAGCAGAGGCCTGAATGTGGGGGGGGAGCGCTGGGGGCAGAGGGCGCCGTGGGGGACTGAACTTGCAGGTGCTCCGGGCAGAGGTGGCGGCACAGGCACAGCCTGGGCCCGGGTGAGAGACAGCCGCATCTGCAGCCCTGCTGATGTGAACCCTAGACCCGGGACAGACAGAATGAGAAAGATCTTTGGGCACACCTGACTCCACCCCCCATGCCTGTGCAGGCAGCTGAGGCCCCGAGAGGGCAGGGGCAGGCTCCAGTCTCACAGCTGCAGACGGGTGCCCTCAGCTGCGATTCTTACCACAGCTGTGGCCTCAGAGTCCCAAGTTTTGTTTTTTGTTTTGTTTTGTTTTGTTTGACAGGCAGAGTTAGACATGTGAGAGAGAGAGACAGAGAGAAAGGTCTTCTTTTTCCGTTGGCTCACCCACCAAATGGCTGCTACTGCCGGCACACTGTGCCGATCCGAAGCCAGGAGCCAGGTGCTTCTCCTGGTCTCCCATGCAGGTGCAGGGCCCAAGCACTTGGGCCATCCTCCACTGCACTCCCGGGCCACAGCAGAGAGCTGGCCTGGAAGAGGGGCAACCGGGACAGAATCCGGCGCCCCGACCAGGACTAGAACCCGGTGTGCCGGCGCCGCAGGCGGAGGATTAGCCTAGTGAGCTGCGGCGCCGGCCTCAGAGTCCCAAGTTTAACTTTGGCTTTGACCTTGGGGCATAGTTTTTCATTCTCTGAAAATGTGGATTTAAGACATGAAACTTGAAGTCTCCTTGTCTTCCAGATGCTATGGACATCAAAGGGAGAAAAGATCTTAAAAAATAAAAAGTACTTATTTTCATTTTATTTGAAATGTGGAGGGAGGGAGAGAGAGAGAGAGAAAGAGAGAGAGAGAGAGAACAAGAACGTCCATGCACTGGCTCACTCCCTAAGCACCTGCAACAATCAGAGCGAGGCCAGGCCAATGCCAGGAGCCCAGAGCTTCCTCTGCATCTCCTGTGTGGGTGACAGTCCCTGGGCCATCCCCTGCCGCCTCCGAGGTGCGCAGCCAGGAAACTGGATGGGAAGCCGAGGAGCCGGGACCCGAGCCCAGCACGGGGATGTGGGACGTGGGCATCCTGGGCAGCGTCTCCACTGCCTGGCCGGATGCCCGCCTCAGAGAAGTCTAATGCTGGGCGCTCACAGCTGTTCAGTGACGCGGGGGCGGGTGGGGACTTAAAAATAAGACTGAGCCCCTTGGGAGGCCAAGGTCGCCTGTGCCCCGTGTCTGTGTCTGCTGGGGGGTTCACCCACACCCCCACTCCGCAGGTGAGGAAGCTCAGGGCTGCAGGCCAGGGGCCAGCTCCAGGCCACACAAGGGGGTCGGGGTTTGAACTCTGCTGTTTGTTTTCCTTAATCCCAAAGCCATCTCGCATGCACCGTCCCCTTGGGGGCTTTGGGGACAAGGTCAGAGTCACACACAGGACAGAGCCCCCCTCTCCAGCTCCCAGGAGCCTCGGGCTGGCTTGTAGTGTCACAGCCTTGTCATGTGACCACAGGGTGCCTGCTCATTTGCTGTCCCCTAGCAAAGGGGCCACTGGTGGGTCTCTGTCCAAAGATCCAGGTTGGAGGCAAGTGAGCAGCTGGGAGGGGCCACCAGGAGGGCAGAAGGGGCGAGGCCCCATGGTGGGCCACAGCCCAGCACAGGTGGCCCGGCCCCTGGTTCCTGTAGCTGGTCACAGGCTCCCTCCTGAGCTGGGGGCTCTTGTTTCAGTCCCCTCTCCCTGGGTGAGGCCGAGCAGCTCCTAGTCCCCTCCTACATCCCCAGGGGGCGTGTGGGGGGTGGGGTCAGCAACAAGCAGCACAGGTGCCCTGCGCAGCTGCAGAACCCAGCTCGGTCGCCCTCAGCGGCTGTCTTAACTCAGACTCAGGCCCGGAGGCCTGGCCGGGCGCTGGCCCCTGACTCAGCCGTCCACCCCGACCAGGCTGGCCCAGCGGCCCCGGGGGCAGCAGTGTGATCCCCAGCTCTGCCCACCCGAGATGCTTTCTCCTCTGCAGCTGCCGCACCTCTCACAGTGAGGCCTGTGTCCCTCGGTCCTGAGTGGCCGCTCCTTGCCCCCCAGATTGTAGTTCAAAGGTCACCTCCCCAGAGAGGAGCCCCCGCCAGCGGAAGTGTCCAGACCCCGTCACTCTCTGCCACGCCTCCGGCCTCACTCCCCCTCCCATCCCATGCAGAGAAGCTGAGCTTAAATCAGGGAGCAGCACCTCTGGGCCC
Source organism: Sylvilagus bachmani (assembly GCA_015711505.1). Lineage (NCBI taxonomy): Eukaryota > Metazoa > Chordata > Mammalia > Lagomorpha > Leporidae > Sylvilagus > Sylvilagus bachmani. Next base: position 16,340,376 of record CM027388.1, on the reverse strand, counting down.
AGTTTTCTCATCTGGACAGTGGAGCTTTTACTCTCACTAGGGCCTCAGCACACGGACAGCCTCAGCGCCAGGTAGCCGATGGCTGCTGGGCCTGAGCCGGTTGCTCCGAGTGGGTGGGCGCCTGGCGGAGCAGACCGGGGGAGTCCTGGTGTTTGTCCCATGAGGGGCTCGGCCTGGCCCTCGCTGGCGTCAGCGAACACGGAACACGGAGACACAGAGCTTAATTTTCCTCACTGAATGTGGACTGAACTTGGGGATCCCTTTCAAGCATGTCGGATGTGCCGGAAAAGGTGGCCTTTGCCTGCTGGGGACAGGGGACGAGGCTCACTGCAGCTCCTGGCTTGCTCTGTCTCCGATCACCTGCTCCGGGGAAAGCCACAGCTGAGGAAGCCGAGCAGCTCTGGGGAGCGGCCGCTTAGTGGGAAACCTGCCCACCCCTGCCAACGGGGCGGGGCTGAGGCCTTGTGCACCTGCTGGGGTGCCCCTGCGGACACAGAATGGAAATCGCTCATTGGTTGATTTGAAAGGCAGGGAGGCAGAAAGTGAGAGAGAGGGAGAGGGAGAAGGAGAGGGAGAGGGAGAAGGAGAGGGAGAGGGAGAGGGAGAGGGAGAGGGAGAGGGAGAGGGAGAGGGAGAGGGAGAGGGAGAGGGAGAGGGAGAGAGATATTTCATCTGCTGGTTCACTCTCCAAATGCCCGGAACAGACAGGGCTGGGCCAGGCCAAAGCCAGGAGCTCCATCCAGGTCTCCCATGTGGGTGCCAGGCACCCAGTACTTGAGCCATCAGGGTCTCATGAGCAGGAAGCTGGAAGTGAAAGCAGAGCCAGGACTCGGCCCGGGCGCTGGGACATGGGATGCAGGCATCACGAGAGGCCTCTTTCTGCAGCGCCGAGCGCCTGCCCTGCCGGCTACTGGCTGCCGTCCTGCTGGCACCCTCACCTAAAGGTCTGGGCCAGAGTCAGCCACTCCTGGCCCATGGAGATTGACTGGGGGGTAAAAACGTTTGCTGTTTTAAGCCGCTGCATTTTGGGGGGAACTTGTTATGGAGCAATGGATACAAACACAGAAGGGGAGGGGCCAACCACAGGGATACCTGCCCGGGGCAGGGGTGGGGTGCTCAGCAGCAGAAGCAGCAGGTGCAAAGGCCCTGAGACTACATGCAGGAAGGCCTGAGGCCCCCATTGCGGCTCCGCCTGTTTGGGCCTCAGTTTCCTTGTTTGTCATCCACCCCCCCCCAGGGGGGTCTCACCAGAGGAGAAAGTGGATGATGAACCCGGGAAGGCTCCCAGAGGACGGGGCCTTGCTCAGCCACTTGGCCGGGCTCGGCCACCTCCAGGGGCAGGCCTGCTGCACTCAGCTGGCGGTTCTCGTGTCGCGGCTGCTGGCCCCGTTTCTTGTTTCTTTTTTCAGATTTATTTATTTATTTGAAAGGCAGAGTACAAAGAAAGAGAGAGAGAGGGCAGAGACATCTGAGATATCTTTCATCTGTCGGTTCACTCCCCAGATGGCTGCAATGGCTGCAGGGGGGACAGGCCGAAGCCAGGAGCCAGGAGCCAGGAGCTTCCTCTGGGTCTCCCACGCAGGTGCAGGGGCCCAAGGACTTGGGTCATCTCCTGCTGCTTTCCCAGGCCATAGCAGAGAGCTGGATCAGAAGTGGAGCAGGTAGAACCCCAATTGGCACCCATGTGGGATGGTGGCGCCACAAGCAGTGGCTTTACTTGCTACGCCGCAGCGCCGGCCCTGGCCCGATTTCTGAGCCGCCCCAGACCTGCGGGCCCAGACTCGGGGATCCTCGTTTCCTCTTGGGCAGCCTGGGAATGTGTGGCTGGCAGAGACCCCTGCAGCGCTCAGGCCTGGGGCTCCTGAAGCTCCTGACCTCCCTGAGCCTCTCCGCCAAGACCTTCGCATCCTTCAAAACCCACCCCAGCCATCACCTCCTCTAGGCAGCCCTCCCTCCTGCCCCCTTCCCCAGAGCCCCGAGTCAGACTTCCTGGTCGCAGGGCCGTCACCGGGCCAGGCTCTGGCTGCTGCCACACAGAAGGCTCGGGGCCGCCCATGGTGTCGCTGGAACCTGGTGCCGGAGGTGTTTGCTTTGCTGTGTGGGTGTCTGGGGCAGGAGAGCACGTGGGATTTACTCGCTTAGGAAAGCCCAGGAGCCGTCTAGGCCCTGGGAGTCTCGCAGGGAGATGCTTGGGCAGATAGATGGGTACAAAGACAGAAAGAAAGCCGGAGGGAGGGCAGAGAGAGGCTGGCAGGAGACCGGGAGAGGAGAGGAGGTGTGGGAGGGGAGTGGGGAGACAGCCAGGAGGAGGGCTGGGCCGACGCGGGAACGGGCAGGCAGAGCGCTCCAGCCTGCGAGGCTCCGTCTGCCCAGACAGGAGCTGCAACCTGCTGCGGCTCCCCGTGGGCCGGCCCGGTTAACCAGGCCCCTGTTACACCAACGCCCACTTGTGCAGCAGCAGCAATTAGAGCTGGGGCTGGAAGCTTCTGCCGGGGAGCCCCACCTGCCCTGTCCCGTCCCATTAACTTCCAATTCAACAGCCAGCCCCGACCTGCAATGGATAATGAAAGACATTCAAAATCTATCCAAATGGCATGAGTATTGATTTATTAATGCTGGGGAATGTTGCTCTAATTGAATTGAGATCCAGGAAGTAAGTTAATGTAGCTGACGGTGCTACAGGAATTGAATTACCCCAGGGCCTAGAATTATTACCTTCTCACTCTCTCTGTTGTCAGTGGGATAAATAACAAATCAATTGACAATTCACCCTGGTGGCAAAAAAAAAAAAAAAAAAAAAAAAAAAAAGCACCCTCCTTGCTCTGGACCGGGACTAGGGAATGGGCACAGGTGAGGGACGGGGAGCTGCCTGGAGGAGGAGGAGTGGGAAGGGGAGAGGAGAAAGCGGCTGTCTCCACGCTGAGATCTCCACGCTGAGAACCCTGTCCTGACCCTGGCTGCCTGCCGGCTCCTCTGGTCCTGCGGCCAGAGCACTGCCACTCGCCAGCCCGGGCTGGGCGGCCACCACTGCCCACGAGAGCGTCCCAGGAGGTGCTCCAGGGCCCGGAGTAGCGAGGACTCGCCCGAACCTCCCAGTGAGTCTCCCCGAAATTCTCAAATTCTCACCGCCTCCCCGGCCCCGGAAGCCACTGCAGGTTTGGCCCCCGCCCCTGTCCTGCCCCCTCTTCTTTGCCTTCCTGAAGACCCTGTGGCGGGGGCGTCTCCTGGGCAGAGGCCCTTGTGCCCCCGATACAGGACCTCTCTCCCCCTCAGCTGGCCATGGAGGGGTGCATGCAAAGATTCTGGAAACTTCTCAGAGGAAGAAAGACTAGGGTTTGCTCCTTCGCGAGGAAGAACCGCAGCTTGGCCCCCCCCCACCCCCTGCCCACGTGTCTTCCAGCTCTCTCCTGCCGTGGGGCACCTGTTGGGGGCTCAGGCCCCTGCAGAGTAGAGGACCGTGGACAGAGGCAGCCCTGGCTCACAAGCCCGGCCTTGCTCTACGCCGGCTTTGTAACCGTAGATGATCAGGTTCGCAACCTGGAGTCTGGACTCCACCTATCCAAGGGGAGCAAGGCCCCCAGAGGCTCATGGGAGAACCCGAGGGTTGACAATGGCCAGGGGCCGGTGAGCATCTGCCTGGGAAGAAGCTGCTCGGCCAGACGCCTCCTGCCGTGGCTGTGCAAACGGGAGTGTGCCAGGCGGCCCGGCCGGCCGCGTTCTGGTCAAGACGAGGAGGGCTGAGTTAATTAAATCAACAGCTAACAGCGTAGGTTACCCGCAGGAGTGAACTGCAGTGCCCCGAAAACCACTGACCAAGGCAGGGCTGGGAAAGAAATGAAACCACAGTTGGAGGAGAATGGAGGGGAGCTTGTCAGCTCCGCAGCACCTCGGCTGGCCACAGGTATCAGAGCAGTAATTGGTCTTTCACTCAATTTGGCTGTGGCAGTCAGGGCTGGCTGTGGCTTCGGCAGCCCGTCGCAGCGGCTGGGCGGGGAGCGGCCACAGGCTGTAGGAGGAAGCGCGGGGCTCAGCAGGCCGGGTGTGCAGAGGGAGCGTGGAATTGGATGTGTATGGGGGGTGCACGCCGGGCTGTGAGCCACGTGGCATGGAGAGGGCTCGTGCTGGGCTGGGCTCAGCAAAGCTGTCTGGTGCCCACCTGGCTCCCACGACAGCTCTAGCAAGAGGCTGGGGGCTGGACGGCGCTCGCCACAGTGGCAGAGGTACGCAGAGTCAGCCCAAGTCTAGGAAGTGACCCCTGGACTTTGAGCACGGCGCTCAGCAGAGGCCAATGAAGCTGCTGGCTGGAATGTGCCCAGGCTCTGGGTCTACCCTGTGCCCCAGGGCCCAGGCCTCTCGTCCCGTGGCTCCTCTGGGCCTGACCTGCAGCTGCTGGGGCTGGGGGCATCCAACCCCTCAGTGAGTGCCCAGCTGTGCCAGCCAAGCAGAGAGAGAGAGAGAGAGAGAGAGAGAGAGAGAGAGAGAGATTATCCACCCACTGCTCCACTCCCCAAAAGGCCACACAACCCAGGTCTGTACCAGGCTGAAGCCAGGAGCCTGGAACTCCATCCGGGTCTCCCACATGGGTGGCAGGACCCCCAGCACTTGGGCCATTCTCTGCTGCTTTCCCAGGCGCGTTAGCTGGCTCCCAAGCACGGATGTTAAAGCTTCACAGGGGCGAGTGGCTGCCTTCTGCGGCAGCCATTGCTCGCTTCTTTCTTCCACAGGTAGCTCGTGGAGACGGGGACCAAGTCCAGCTCCCTCACCTGCTGCCCACCTGCTGGGCACGCTCATGGACCCATGTATCTGAGGGAGGTGTCCCCCCGCCACTGGAGAAGGGTTCAGTGGAGCCTGCATGTGATTATGGAGCAGTGGCAGCACCTGTGAGCACCTGGAGGTTGGGAGTCAGGCCGATGTGGTCTCTGGACCTCTGAGTCCCACACCTGGACAAAGGCCCACAGCAGTGACACCTGCTGGGCCCCACAGGCCTCTTCATCACCTGTCTGTGTCCTGGACCCACCAAGGAAGCGTCAAGGCACAGGGTTAGTGAGGGACTGGCTTGAGGTCCCACAGCAGTCAGAACCTGGGCTCCAGGTTGCAGCTCTCGTAGGGGTCACATAGAAGGCAGGAAAGCCACAGAGCCAGCTGTGAGGCGGTGCTGACCCCGGCTCCTGTGTTAGGGAGGCAACAGGGAGTGCTGGAGACTGTGGCAAACTGGTCCCGGGGGACAGCGGCCCCTCTGCCCCGTGCAAGAGGAGGCTACCCCTCTCTGAGTCCCAGAGAGAGCCCCTGCTGTGGCTGGCCCGCGTCCTCCGGGTGCTCTCCACACCAAGGGTCAGACTCTGGATGGATCCTGTCGGTTCTACATCAGGGCTGCTTCCTGAGATCCCCACCACTCTGCCCACTCTGCTTTTCCCCATCGTGGTCCCCGGAAGCTGCCCCCAGACAACGAAGCGGTGGCTGTGGGTGGGGAAATATCTCGGCTCCCTCCCTTGCCGCTGGGATCTATGCATCTCCCAGCATTCCCGGCGGCTGGAGCTCCAGCCGTCCACAGCTATGCTTTGCTAGACAACTTCCCTCCCTGTTCTCATTTCCCCGCTTCCTCATCACTGTTTCCTGGTGTCGTCTCCTAAACAAACCTCTCATAGTGGACAAAACCGAACAAAGAACCTCAGTTTACCCAGCTGGCAAATGGGTACAGAAACACCTAGAGGCTGAGACAAGTGGCGGCACACAGGACGTGCCCAGGAGCTGCCCGGCTCACCGCTAGCCCTCCCTCAGTAGGCACAAGCTTTTCTTGCAGTTGATGATGCTGTGTGACATTGGACCTGACCTCTAGGCCCCAGGGCCAGGTCCCTTTGGCTGGCTTCGATGTGGGAAACTGGCTGCGCCAGGCGGTCCCGGGGGTTGAGCTTAGGGCTCCGGATGGGAGGGCAGGGGGCTGTGGCCATGACAGGGGTGGTGGAGTCTATGTGGCAAGGATGGCTGGGCAGCAGCTTCCCCACTCCCAGACCTCGGAGCTGTCCCTGAGGATGGGGCTCGTGGGCTGGCCCAGCTGCCACCGTCAGAGCGAAAGGTGACTAGAGGGAGGGGCAGGGGTGAGGGGGGCCACGGCCTGGCATCCCTGCTTGCCCATTGCTCCAGGACGCACCCGAGTTTGCTCCAGGGTGGGCAGGGCTGGAGAGGGGCGGGGTCTGCTGGGAACCACCCAGGAGGCTCCTGGGGGCGTGGCGGGAGGCGGCGTACCTACCCCCCGCCGTGTCCCTGGAAGGGTCAGACTCAGGTGGATCCGCAGGTTCTGTCTCAGGACCTTGGGGCTGACCTTCTGCCCCCTGGAGGGCAGGACGGCGCCGACTCCCTGGGGTGGAGACTGGACGGGGAGGGCACGCTCTCTCCTGTGCCTGCCGGGCCCTTGCTCTGTCGCTCTGACCTTCTGCACCGGCACAGCCCTGAGGATGGGGGTGCGGCACCAACCCTGCTCTGATTCCCCTGCCTTTGGCTTTAAACCTGGCCGAAGGGAGGCTGCACCTGCTCCCCACCTCCTCCCAGGGACAAGGACGTGAACTTCCCAGTGAGTGTTGTGTCCTCAGTCAGCGCCATCCGTGTCCCCGCTGTGCACACACACACTCAGGCACACGCACACTCGTGTGCTCACATTCTACCGTGTGCTCACGCACACTTGCACACACACTCGTGCACACCGCTCACTCAGATACCTTCTCTGCCCCAAAGCCAGAGGTGCCTTCTGGACGGAGGGGCCGTTGGTGGATTGTGACCTGTGGAAGGCAGATGGGGCTGTCGGTGTGCGTGGGGTCTGGGTTCCGTGTGCTGCACTGGAGGCCCAGTGGGGACTTGGCAATTCGAGGCCGAGCACAGGGGCGCCCTGTGTCCTGGGAGCTGTAGGAGCAGGCTTCCTGGGCAAAATCTGGTGAAACTCAAAACACACCCTCCCCCCACCCCGGGGACCCGGCTCTCCCTTTTCTAGAAATCACCAGAACGTCTGGCACTGGCGTGGGCGGGCGCCACTGTCAGTGCTCTGTGCGTCCGCAGTGTGTGTGCTCAGGGGCCCCTGAGGCAGGTGCACGGTCACCAGCCCGTTTCCAGTGAGGAGAGAGAAGGCGGCGAGGCCGGCCTGGGCAAGCTCACCCCGCCCACCCCTGGGTCTGCTCACTCAGCTGCACCCTCCCGAGGGAGAGGGGATGGTGGCAGCACACCCACGCCCTGCTCTTCCACGGGGGCAGCCGCGGGGCGGCCCAGAGCCCAGCAGTCCTCCCGGCTGCCCGGCGTTGCTGCGTGCTTTGTACTGACGCGTGCAACATGGCTCTTGCGGACTACAGGGTCTGTGGGTCATGCGCACTAACACACTGTTACTCTGAGACACGTGCTATCATTCTTACATGACACAGGATAGCACACCATGCGTATGTCGCTATGATATGCACAATACCATGCCTATAGGACACATAGTGTCAGAGTGATGCACATATTACTACTATGATTGACAGATTATTCTTACCTGAATAGGTAAGAATAGATGAGCATACATTATATGTATGATATACAATTATATATATACATTATATGTATGATATACATACATATATACATTATATGTATGATATACAATGTGTACATATATGTATATATGTATGATATACAATGTGTATATATGTATATATATGATATACAATGTATATGTAATGCATACATAATCATAGATGTGTTATTCTTTCATGATACATAATGTCACACTTTGGCTATATTACTATAACTACTATAGACATTGTTCTGTGATATATGATGTGTATCTGACACATATGGTGCTGTGCCAGGCATGATGTTCTAGGCCACATCTGGTGACGTCACTGTTACGGTCACAGCCACGCTACGCGTCCTCCGTGAGACACTGTGCATCTGACGCCTGCTCACTCTCGGTTCTGAAAGGGCTGCAGGGATCCAGACCACACTGCCGGCTCCCGCGGGGAGGCAGGGGGCTGATCTGTGGGCCAGAGCTCGGCTGCTTCCATGCGGCTGGCCTGGGCTCCCCGGGCCGCCTGGGCCGGGCTCGGTGGGGTCTGTCCAAGCCGAGCATCGGGGTGAATGGGTCGCAAGCGACACTTTCCGTTTGTTGTCCTGCTCAGCTCTCCCTCCGGGCGGCTGCTGTGCAGGGGCTGCCGTGGTGGGGCCCCGTCTACTGCTGGTGGCAAAGGCCAGCAGGGCAGGAGGCAGCACCGCACCTGGCACCTGGGAGCCCCCGCCTTCCCCTTCCCGGGACCCAGCGTCCTGCGTCTCCCCTCCCAGACAGGTTTCCCTCCTATCCAACTCTGACTTCTTGTGTGAACTTGAGAATGTCGCTTCCCTCTGGCCTCAGTTTGCTCACCTGCAAAATGGGAATAATGTCCCTCCCAAACTTGGCCTAAGGATGAAACAAAACGCACTTGGGAGCTCCTACAAAGGGAAAGAGGGGAGGGATGACTGCACTTCCGTTTAACTGTGTTGGATCCGGAGCTCTGGTTCCACCACCGATTCGTTATGGACAACGTGGCAGACGCCTGAGCTCGGTCTCCCTGCCTGCAGGACTGAAACAGAGCGTCTGCGAGCTGATTCAGGAAGGCGTGCAGCTCTGCACATGGCTGTCAGGCCAGGAGGGCTGCACGGAGGTGGAGAGGGCCCCGGACTGTGCAGGCCGCTGCCAAGGGCACACACTTGGGAAGCCGGGGCTCCTTCCTGCCGTGACTTCCAGAAGAGGAACCGGGGCTGGGGTTTGGCTGGGGGGGCGCGGCCGCTCTGCTCAGTCCCACAGCCCGAGCTCGGGGGCTGCTGTCCCACCACACGCCAGCCAGCCCACCAGGGAATGCAGAAGTAACAGCTGCTTCCTGGGGCGGGCCAGACAGGCCTGGCCCAAGGTGGAAAACCCCTCTGGTCAGCGGGGCCTGGGGGCCAGTGTGTGGGAAGTGCCGGCCCCAGGCCTGGCCGCCTGCATCCCCTCCGGCCCCCAGCCTCCCACCCGTGGCTCCCACCCCAAGCTTTCCCAGCAGGGACCCACCAGGCCCATGGAGGCCAGGGTCACCTTGCTGGAGTTCCGGCCTGGACCAGCCACTCCGCTGGTTGGGCCTCAGTGGCTCTGCAGTGTCCGCAGACCCTGACCTTCTGAGCCTGCCCGGGTCTGACCTCCGCAAGCCCAAAGCCTTCCCAGGGCAGCCTGGGGGCAGCGAGGTTGGGCCAGGCCCGGAGTTGTCCCAGGCTGATGAATCCCAGGGGCCCTGGCCCTGGCTGGAACGTGGGGGGAAGGGAGATGGTACCTCCCAGGTGCCCTGGTGGCTCAGCCCTGGGCCCCGCCAAGGGGGTGCCCTTAGCTTCTGTCATGAGACCCTCCTGCACGGGCCCTTGTGACTGGGTCCCGGCTGCCCCCTCGCTGCCCCCAGCCCCCGGTGGGCATGGAGGCTGATCTTGCCCGGTCCCCTCCTGCCCATGAGCAGCCCCGGCAGGCGGTCATGTGTGCAGCCCTGGCCGGGGCCCTCTCACCCACGCCTGGTCTTTCCCAGTGAGGCCCTCGCTTGTCCCATCCTGCGCTGGCTCCTGCTCACCCAGGCCCAAGCTAACACACACATGTCACGGTCAGGAGAACTGAGGCCGAGGGACCTACCCCCAGTCACCCGGCAAACCGTGGTCACGGCCAGGCCAGAGCTCGGGTCCCTCCCCCCCTTCTCTCCAGGCATCACTGCTTTGATTCCAAACTGGGATCCAGGGCCAAGGATGAGGCTGACCCCAGGGGCATCTGAGCCCGGGTGAGGGTCCCTTCACCAGCATCTTGAGATGTGGCCCAGGGCGGGGGCTGGGGACGGCTCTGGGAGATTTTCCTGGGGCCCGCCCCCTCTGGTGGGGTCTCAGCAGGTCCTGTTGCCCATCAGGGGTCCTGCGGGGATCTGGTGGGGCTGTCTCCAGGGAGCCAAGGGCTTTTACAGCGATGTGACAGCATTAAGCCTGCGCATCGGCAGGAGGGGTGTGGACGCTGGGGCTGGGACGCCAGGCCCTAATGGCTTAGGAACGACTCTCTGTCGCCATTCCCCACTCCCAGGGAGGGCAGGCCGGGGGCTCCATCATGGTGGGGGGGCTGGGGGGCTAGAAGTGCTCTGGGGAACCTGATCTTGCACTTGGCCAGGCGGCCCTGTCTGGCCAGCCCCGCCTCTCATAAGCACTTGACTGACAGCCCCTGCACCGTGGTGCAGAGCAGTGCAGGGACTCAAGGCCACACTCGGCAGGGTCAGCCGCCATTCAGGACACCTGTATCCCATCTGAGCGCTGGTGCAAGTCCTGGCTTCTCCACATCCGGTCCAGCTCCCTGATGATGCACCTGGGAAAGCAGCAGAAGGGGGCCTGAGTGCTTGGGCCCGGCCACCCATGTGGGAGACTCAGATGGAGTTCCTGGCTCCCTGCTTCAGCCTGGCCCAGATCTGGCTGTCGTGGCCATTCAGGGAGTGAACCAGTGGATGGACGATCCCTCTCTCTCCCTCTCTGTTGGTCTGCCTTTCAAATAAGTAAATCTTAAGAAAAACAAATTCCACGAGCACTGGAACTTTCCTGATTGCCTTTGTCCCTTTGTCCCTTTCAGGGGTGCCCCACAGCCCACCAGGCACACCATGCATCCACCGCTCTCTGCGCCTCGTCCCAGCTCCCCTGCACCTGCTCCTGCTCTGGCTCCGTGCCTCCCCCGACAGACACATCTGCCCCGATCCTCCTCTGCAGGAGGCCGGGCTGCTGCTCCTCTGGTGGAGAACGACCCAGGCCCTCATTCCCATGGGGGCAGCCCCGCCTGCTTTGAGCCCTCGTGTCAACAGCGGGGTCGTGTCCATCACAAGCACACACGCCTGTTATCAATCATGCAACGGCATTTTCCTTTCTGCTCTCTGGGGAAATCACAAACCTCTTAGTGCAGCCTTCTGGGCCCCGTGAACTTGGCCCTGCCCTTGTCTTTGACCTCTCCTCTTGCCACTCTCCCCGGCCCCTCCCCTCCAGTGTCACCACCCCACTCAGGGCTTCAGCTGGTTCCCGGCGGCCTGCGCTGCCTTCTGCTCCCAGGTCTCTCCTAAGATCTCCACAACCTTCGGGCCTCGCTCAGGGCCACCCCTGAGCCCCCGAGGAAGGGGGCCCCACAAAGATCCCCCTGCCCCCAATCCCTGGTCTGGATGAGGGTCACAGCCACACCTCTGTATTCCGTGACTCATGGATTCTTGCTCCAGTCCGCAGCATCAGCTCTTTCACATGGATGGCAGTGTTTGATGTTGAATGACAGGAAGGGAGGGACCGAGGCAGGGAAGGGGCGAAGACACTGAAATCAGAAAAGAGGGACAAAGAAATAGAAATAGATCGGGGTGGGGGGCAGCACTGTGGCATGCTGGTTAAGCCACTGCCTGGGACATCTACATGCCATACGGTGCAAGTTCGAGTCCTGGCTGCTCCCTTTCCATTTCAGCTTCCTGCTAATGCACCTGGGAAAGTAGCAGAAGAGGGTCCAAGTGCTTGGACTTCTGCACCCACGCTGGAGACCTGGATGAAGCTCCTGGCTTCGGCTCGGCCCAGCTCTGGCTGTTGTGGCCATTTGGGAAGTGAACCAGCAGATGGAGGATCTCTCTGTCTCTCCCTCTCTTTCTGTAATTCTAACTTTCAAATAAATAAAATAAATCTTTTTTTTTATTTGACAGATAGAGTTAGACAGTGAGAGAGAGAGAGACAGAAAGGTCTTCCTTCCGTTGGTTCACTCCCCAAATGGCCGCTATGGCTGGTGCAGGCCAGCCAGAAGCCAGGAGCCAGGTGCTTCTCCTGGTCTCCCATGCGGGTGCAGGTGCCCAAGCATCTGGGCCATCCTCCACTGCCTTTCTGGGCCACAGCAGAGAGCTGGACTGGAAGAGGAGCAACCGAGACTAGAACCCGGCGCCCACATGGGATGCCGGCACTGAAGGCGGAGGATTAACCAAGTGAGCCATGGTGCTGGCCCCAATAAAATAAATCTTTTTTTTTTATGAATTATTTTACAAGACTTTTTTTTTGACAGGCAGAGTGGACAGTGAGAGAGAGAGAGAGACAGAGAGAAAGGTCTTCCTTTACCGTTGGTTCACCCTCCAATGGCCACCGCGGCTGGCGCGCTGTGGCCGGCGCACTGCGCTGATCCGATGGCAGGAGCCAGGTGCTTCTCCTGGTCTCCCATGGGGTGCAGGGCCCAAGCACTTGGGCCATCCTCCACTGCACTCCCAGGCCACAGCAGAGAGCTGGTCTGGAAGAGGGGCAACCGGGACAGAATCCAGTGCCCCGACTGGGACTAGAACCTGGGGTGCCGGCGCCACAAGGCAGAGGATTAGCCTATTGAGCCGTGGCGCCGGCCAGAATAAATCTTTAAAACAAGAAGAAAGAAAGAAAAAGATCAGGGCTGGTGCTGTGGCGTAACAGGTAAAGCCGCTGCTTGGGACACCCACATCCCACATCAGAGCGCTGGTTCGAGTCCCGGCTGCTCTATTTCAGATCCAGCTCCCTGCTTTGGCCTGAGAAAGCAGTGGAGGATGGCCCAAGTGCTCGGGGCCCTGCACCCCTTGGAGTCTCCTAGCTCCTGGCTTCAGCCTGGCCCAGCTCTGGCCCTTGCAGTCATTTGGGAAGTGAACCAGAGGGTGGAAGGTCTCTTCTCTGACTCTCACTCTCTCTCTGTCACTGTGCCTTTCAAATAAATAAATAAAACTTTTTTAAAAAATAAAATTATTAAGAAACAAAAATAAATAAATAAGTAGAGTTATTTATTTATCTGAAAGGCAGAGTGGCAGAAAGGGAGAGATAGAGAGAGAGAGAGAGAGAGATCCTCCATCTGCTGGTTTGCTCCCCAAATGATTGCTACGGCCAGGGTGGGCTGAACCAAAGCCGGGAACCAGCAGCTTCCTCCAGGTTTCCCACCTGGGTGCAGGGGCCGGAGCACCCGGGCCAGCCTCCGCTGCTTTGCCCAGCCATTGGCAGGGAGCTGGATCAGAAGTGCATCAGAAGACATGAACTGGCACCCATATGGGATGCTGGCGTTGCAGGTGGTAGCTTAACCTGCTATACCACAACATCAGACCCACTAACTATATCTTTAACAAATAGCAGGGGCCGGCGCTGTGGCGTACAGGGTAAGGCCACTGCCTGCAGTGCTGGCATCCCATATGGGCACCGGTTTGAGACCCAGCTGCTCCACTTTCAATCCAGCTCTCTGCTATGGCCTGGGAAAGCAGTAGAGAATGGCCCAAGTCCTTGGGCCCCTGCACCATGTGGGAGACCTGGAAGAAGCTCCTGGCTCCTGGATTTGGATCAGTGCAGCTCTGGCTGTTGCAGCCAACTAGGGAGTGAACCAACGGATGGAAGACCTCTCTCTCTCTCTCTCTCTCTCTCTCTTTCTCTCTGCCTTTCCTTCTCTCTGTGTAACTCTGACTTTCAAATAAATAAATAAATCTTAAAAAACAAAAACAAATAGCAGATGTCACTCCCTCTCTCTGTCGGTTTCTTTCAAATAAATAAAGCATATAGAAAAAGAAATGAAGATGCATTTAACAAAAACAATATAGAAATAGCCACGAAACCCACAGAGAAAACCCCAGAAGGGCAGGATAATCGTCTGAGCTGGGTTCCAAATTTGGCTTTGAGCTTCCCAGCAGCCGAAGCAAAAAGGAAGATACGGTTGGTTACACACATATTGGTGTCAGAGAGGAGGAAGCCCCCACTTCCTCAGGGGAAGCCCAGCTCCTGCTGAGGGTCAGCTGGGGCGGCTGTGTCCCCGACGTCCGTCTGTGTGCCCCTCGTGGACTTCCTGTGGGTCCAAGCCCTGAAGGGGACATTGCAAAGCAGCCGGGCACAGTGTTTCTGTGGAGAGAGAAGGTGCTGGGCCAAGACTTGCCCTTTGGCGGGGGGTAGGGGGTGCTCACCCTGGGTCCCTGAACCGGAAGTGCCCCACACTGCATCTGGTTCTTAGCCAAGCTTGGCTCTTGGAAGATTCTAGGCTGTGGCCCGAGGAGAGAGGCCACTGTGACTGTAGCGTTGGGGTGGAGGTGGGTCTGGAGTCGGCCACCCTTGCTCTCCTGTTCCAGCTCCCGGGCCTGCTTCCCTCCTGCTTTGTGACAGGTGCGCTGTGGCAGGACTGGCCTCAGGGAGACGTGCAGAGATTACAGGAGACGATGCACACCGGGGGTTGCTTCGTCGGGGCCCGGCACGTGCCGGCACGCGTCAGTGTCGCCGTAGCTAGAGGTGCCCCAGGCCAAAGCACGGGTTCCCCCCCAAGACGTGGCGACTCGGGGCTAGGGGTGTTGTGACAAGACTGGGGGATGCTTCTTACGGCAGAATTTAGATGCTGCAGGCTTCAGCACCTCCCCCGCGCCTGGGCTTTCCCGGAAGGTGGCAAACGGAGGCACAGAGGTGGATTCCTGGGCATGTGAGGTGGGTGCGTGTGTGTGCAGGGGGCACACTGCCACAGGAGCAGAGTTCCAGCCCCTTCGGGTCAAGCGCCCAGGCTTAGAGACATGCAGGAGGGGTCAGAGGGGTTCCTGGGAGACAGGGACAGGGCAGGAGGCCAAGGGAGGGTCCTGGGGCTGGACCATGCAGGAGAGACGGACTCAGGGGGCTGTGTGCACGGGGCACAGCCACCTGCGTTTATGGTCAGGACACCTGGCATCCGCTCAGCTCACAGAGGAGGAGACCCAGGCACAGGGAGACTGTGAGTATCGCCAAGCTCATACAGCAGGTGTCTGAGTGCGCTCGCGCTGCCGCGACAAATGCCACAGCCGGGTGGCTCCTCACCGCGCTGGAGTTGCAAAGTGCAAGGCCACGGTGCCAGCAAGGCCACGGTGCCGGCAAGGCAGGCTTCGCCTGATTCTGGTTGCCCTGCCTGGGTCGGGGGTGGCAGCCACACACCTGTGGGTATGTGGAGGAAGAAGGCACTCCCTGGGGTCTCTCTTCTCAGAACACCACCTCTTACGCCCTCTTTTAACCTTGGGTATTTTCCTTAGGGACCCTGTCCCCAGTTATAGCCACCTTGGGGGTGATCGCGTGTGAACTTGGGGACGCAAACATTCAGTCTAACCGGAAGGGGTCAAGCCATCTGTCCCCCCACGTTGGCCTGGGACGCACAGAGGGTGGGAGGTGGGGGAGTGACTGGGGCCCTGGGGCTGCAGCTGGGGCCCAGGAAGAGCTAGGGGAGCCCAGAGCCAGGGGTGGTGGCAGTAGCAGCCCCAGCCCTGGGAGGCAGGAGCAGCCGAGGGAGAAGGGCAGGGGTCCACGGAAGCAGGGAAGGCCAGGGGCTCATTAGCAGGAGGCCCAGCTGCTGGCTGCTCCTGACCATGAACTTGGCAAAGGGCAGCCGTCCAGGGGCAGAGGGAGGCCTGTCCACATGGAAGGGGCTCCCGAGGGGGCCCTGGCCAGATCAATGAGGCCAGCCAGGTCGTGAGCAGTCAGCAGGCCCTGGGGGCAAGACCCTGACCGCCCTGGCAGAATAACAGGGACTAGGCCAGACCCCGCACTGAGCACGTCCCAGCCTCTGGTGCTATTGACGAGGCACTCAATCAAGTCCGGCCCCTCAGGCGTCCCTTGAAATCACCCTGTGGAGCTGCTCTGGTCATCCTGTCTACAGATAACAGGAATGGCGGCTCGGAAGCTGCTGGGACCTGCCTGCCATCGGGTGGGGGCTCTAACCCAAGTCCCAGCCCACCAGTGACGACGTGTTCCAGGACCACCGCTGCTCAGCCGGGTCCCGGGCTCCTCTCGTTCCTGCTGGCTTGGCGACTGGACTGGCAGGTGCCCCCGCCAACTCTGGTTTGGTCCCCGAGTTGCGATCCAGCAAGGAGCAGGGGAGGAGATGCAGGGGCAACTGATGTGCAATCGGCCGCCCTGGCTGCCTCCCCAGCCTCACGGTCACGTCGAGGAGGCCTCCCTCCCTCACTGCCCCCACCACTCGGTCCCCTTCAAAGCACTGAGTCCTGCAGGTCCACACTGGTGAGAGGAGGCACCAGCAGGGAGGGTATGGCCATGTGCCAGCCAAATCTAACCAGAGCGGTCCCCACGAGCGCGGGGCTTCCCATCAACCCGGGAAGCCTGATCTCCATCACCGTAGTCACAGCCAGCGAGGGGCCAGCCCAGCTGCCACCAGCACTGCAGAGGCGCCACAGGACAGTGTGTCGGTGGAGAGTGTGAGCCGGGGGAGGGGCGTGGTCACCCAGCCAAGATGGCCAGGGGAGGCCCACCCGAGGTTGAAGGATGGCCTTCCTCTCAGGGGTCCTGAGGTCAGGGGGAATTCCACAGGTGGGGGTGAAAGAAGGCAGACACGGGGTGAGAGCACAGAGCGAGGAGAGCAGTCTGGGCGGAGCCTGGAGAGGGGGCAGGGGCCAGAGCCAGAGCACCCCGGGCCCTGGGGCCAGGTAGAAGAGGTGAGAAGATGAACCTGAGTCACAGGGCCTCACGGAGGGATGTGACGGCCACACACTGTGCTGCAGGTTCTAGAATGCACGCTCCTGCTCCCCTGCAACATCTCTGAAATGGGGGGCTCCATCAGATCTATCCCTCACCCCGGTTTAGCCAGCCAGGGGCTTTTAGAGACCTCGGTGAGTCTTGCCATCGGTGAAAGCGTTGTCCTCAGCCACTCACCCCCACGACGGTAGGAGCCCCCCCCCGCCATCCCTCTGGTCTCCCAGGAGCCCAGGGGGCACGCGCAGGTGCTGAGCTTGGACCCCACTCCGGCCACATCCCAGTCACCAGGAGACCAGCCCTTTACCCACCCTTGGAACCTGAGGCTCATCTTGCCCAGGACGCGCCACCGTTTCAAGAGCACCCCCCTCCCCGAGCCCCGCGCACAGTAGGTGCACACATGGAGGGCCTGGCGGCTGGGACCCCAAGCCCCTGCCCTCTTCCACTGAGAAGGTCCTGGTGACCACGCACAGGTTGCTGGCGGCTGCTCTTGGCTGGGTCACGGAAGTCGCCGGCAGGAGGATCGATAGCTCGTCCCACTTCCTGCTTCAATTTCAGAGCATTTTAGGTCTGCATGAGTTTGACGCAATTGCATAAAAAAGCAACCGGGCGGCTGCCCAGCCCCCAGAGACCATCCTGGGAGCATCTTCCACCTGGAAGTGAACCCGCAAAGTCCTCTCCTCCCAGATCGCCCCTGTGGCCTGTCCTCTGCTCACCCTCACCCGGCTCATGCGCTGCAGGGGTGGGGGTGAGGCAGAAGGACCCACCAGGGTAATCAGGGCGCCCCTTCCCACCTGACCCTGAACCAGGGTGTGTGGCCAGCCTGCACGAGGACATTCGGTAACATGCTTGCTAAATGCGGACCAAGGCGATCACCTGTCTATTTTTAGATCCTGGTGGCTTGTGGGGCGGCTGCCAAACCCAATAGTCAGGGCTGCTTGGTGGGGGCAGGCAGGGCTGGGGAGGGCAGTGCGTGCGAGGAGTGGTCTCCCATCCTCACCGCCGCCACCGACCCGTCCCCCACTCCTCCAACCTCAGAGCCCTGCCTGCAAGGGTGTGTGGGCCGCAGCAAAGGCCTGGCACTAACGGGTGTCTGCCAGGAGGGCAGTGGACGTGGGATGCAGGGCGGCGGCTCTGTCCGTGGAATACGTTCCAGCCGTGGACCTCAGCTAGGTGACCGTGAATCACTCGTTTGGCAAAGTCCCCAAGACGGGCTGCTCGGCAGGAAAGCGCATCTCAGAGCAGGGTAAACAGAGGGGCACCACTCTGTGAGAAAGGCGTGTGTAGGAGGGGCTTCAGAAAGGCGTGGGAATGCAGTTAAGAGGTCAGTCTGGGGCGGGGAGTGGGGTTCACACGCTGCGCGGGACGCCTACATTCCGGACCAGCCCGTCCGAGTTTGAGGCCCGGCTCTGCTGTACTGCACGCCCTGCGGGGCAGCAGTGTTGACTCAAGTAGTCGGGTCCTGGGACCCATGGCGGAGACCCACACGGAGCTCCAGGCCGGGCCCAGCCCCAGCTGGGGCGGGCGTTTGGGGAGCCAACCAGAGGATGGAAGATCTGGCTCTCCCTCCATCTGTCTCTCTCTGTGCTTTTACCTTTCAAACAAAAATAAATAAGTAACCATTTTTAAAAGTTTATTTTGGTGCCGGAAATATTGGAATCTGTGCCCAGCTTTCTCATACCAGGACTGCCCTGACTTTTTTGAAGATGCTTGTGTTTTGGAATGAGCTTGTGCGTGTTCCGTGCTACGCAGCTTGCTCTCGAGGGGTAAGAGCTGTGCACCCTACGTGAGGGCCCTGGCTTTCCACATGGTTTCCTAGCCCCTACGTTCTCTTCGGTTCTCAGTATAAAGTGTGCTACAGATAGTAATCACGACAGAACCATACACACAAGTACGGAAAGACATCCACACTGCCAAGAAAGAAAGCGACGCTGTGAAAAAGGCATATGGTATGACTATTTGTGCAAATCAATTCCTACCCACATGGTTCCGTATCTGTGTAGGTTTGCTGTTTGTTTATTAATTATTATTATTTTTTGTCTGAGCTGCAGAAAGAGAGAGAGAAGGAGGTAGAGGGAGGGAGCCAGCCTGCAAGCGAACATTGCCATCCCTTGGTTTGGGCCTCAAATGTCCACCGCACACAATGCTGCGGGCAGGGCTGGGAGCAGGAAGCTCAGTCCGGGCCTCCCAGATGGGCAGCAGGGACCCCGTCACCCGAGCCAGCGTGGGTGCGTCCTCGGGTGCACACTAGCTGGAACGGGAGCAGAGCCAGGTCTCAGGCCCAGGCACTCTGAGAGGGGACGTGGGCGCCCCCACTGGTGTCCTAAACACTGGGCCAAGGCCTGCCCGGGTGCAGGTTGCTTTTCACGCTCAGAGCAGACACTGTACTGCTAGCCAGGCTTGTCTCCGGGAGGGGGGCAGGGGACAGTGGGTGGAGGAGGGGGTGGTGCGCAAAGGCCTGGGGGATGCCTATGGCAGGGGGCTCACTGTCACAGCCGCCTCCATGGCCCAGGGCGGTGCACCTGCCTTCTCCTGAGAGCTGCCCCCTCCCCGTCCCTGGGTTTGCTGCGATGCTAGGGGGCCCCTGGGGGCTTGCCCACTTCAAGCTGAGCCTCCTCTCCCAGCCCTTCCCAGAGGCCCAGGCTGCTGCTGGGGCACACGGGAGGAGCTCTGGGCACTGGCTCCTGCCCCAGGACTGACCGCACAGACTCCTCCGTGGCCTGAGGCCTCCATGACCCTGACATCTCCTGAGCCCGGGTAAGGCATTAATGTCCACCCACAGAGGCCAGGTTTGGCCCTCGGCCGATGCCAATCACTTCTGGGTCCCCAGGGCCTCCGGGCTGCTCCCAAACCCCACTGAGGACATGAATAATAGAAATGAGGTGAGTAATAGCTCCGCTGCGCCCGGGGAGCTGGACGCAGAGAGAGTCCCAATGGCGGGGGGCTGACGGCCTACCTCCGAGCCCTGGTACAGAGAGGGGACTCCGACAGCCCTGCTCTGGGGCCAGGGAGTCCCGGTCCAACAGAGCCAGGTGAGTGCCCACCAAGGCCTGCCCGTGTGGCCGCCTGCTGGGTAGGATGGCGTCCCAGGGTCAGGACAGGCTGAGCGCAGCCCCCTCTGCACCACAGCAGAGGCCCCAGGCCCCCCAGAGCCTGGATCGCTCTCTCCCCACCTGCTGTCACCACTGCAGGCTCCCAGCCCCAGCCGGACCTGTGGTCTGGAGCAGCCACACTCCCGTGGCTGGTGGTTGAGACCCCAAAGCCACACTCCATGGGGCTATTGATTGAGGCCCCTGTGTGGGCAGGACTGAGAAGTGGGCCAGCCCCGCCCAGAAAGCACTCAGACGGCAAAGCCTGCGCCTCGGGCCGGGACGGGGCGCGGACGCCCAGAGCAAGCCAGGCCAGCGGGCAGCAATGAGGACGGCCACACTCGCTGGGCTCACACTGCTGTGAGCGCTGTGCCCAGGCTCGCTGGTCTAACTCCCGCCCTTCCCCCAACCTCCTTGGAGGCAGGTGAGGCTGCTCTCCCTGCTTTGCAGATGGAGAAGCCAGGATGGACGAAGAGAGCCCCGCCCCAGGCCCCAGCCAGGATTTGTACCCAAGCCATGGGGCGCCAGCCCCTGAGCTTCTGTGCCCACTCTGAGGGGAAACAGGGCAGTGCTAGAGGCCCGTCCCGAGCATCAGAGGCGCTGGCTGACATGGAGCGGGCCTGCCGGCCTGTCCCCGCAGGCGGGGCTGAGCTGAGCTGCGGGACCTCGTGCGGTCAGCTAGTGCGTGTCTGCACCGTGGGCCTTCGGGGCCACAGGCACGGCTGGGCAGGCAGGGACAGAAATCCAGGGGTCCTGATTGCTTTTCCGTTCCAGAGAGGTGAGGGCAGGAGACGCCTTCCCCAGGGCTCCAGGGGCCGAGACTCCTAAAGGCCTGTCCAGGGTGTCCAGCGGCTGAAACCTGTGTTTGCTGGACCCTCCTGTGGGCAGAGGCCACCCCAGGCCTAGGCCTGTTAGTCTCGGCCTTCCCTTCCCTTACCTCCCCATTTACCCCCTCCCCTCCCTTCCCCTCTACCCCACTGCTCTGCTCTCCCCTCCCTCCTCCCCCCTTCTCTCTCCTTCCAGTAACAGCCCGACACTTCTTAAAAATCAGATCTATTGATGCAAAGCTTACATAAAACAACATCTCCCTCTCAAGTGCATAGCTGGACGAGTTTTGAAAATGCAAACGGTTTTCAGCTACCACCTCAGCCAAGATTGGAACATTCGCATCACTCCCCAAGGGTTCTGGAACATTCGCATCACTCCCCAAGGGTTCCTCATGCCCTTTGAACTCGGCGGGTCCCAGCCTGCTGCTACCCGGCCGTGGGCAGTCACAGGGCTGATTGCTGCACTTACAGCTTTGTCCGGTCTAGAGTTTCGCAGGCACTGAAGCGGACAGGGTGCGCTGGTTCGTGTCTGGCTTTGTCTCCCATCAGTGTTTGCTCAGGCCTGTGAGGCAGCTGAGTGCGTGTTCTGAACGGTGTGAGGCACTGCCCCCGGCGGCCCCGTGGGAGCTGCTGCTTTGTAGCAGAGACTGAGCTGGGAATGACAGAGGATTTTTCCCCCAGGTTTGAGAAGTTTGTCCAACGGGATTTTAACATTGCTCGGGACTGGTGGCTCTTTGTGTTTCCTTTTCCTTTTCGCCCTTTTTTGAGCAGAAAAATCTACACTGGCACCTTCGTCCTGTCCAGCATTGTACTTTGGAAGCAGGCGATGTGTTTTCTAGCTTTGCAAACCCACAGGTGGATCACAGGCCTGGGAAACAGTATGGCCGGCGAACTGGCTACGCACACAGAAAAGATAAAATCCCTACCTCGTGCCCAACAGCACACGAGTCGCCCTAGCACAGGAGAGTAATAGAATTCTCTGCTCAGCATAGGTCCCTGCTGTGTGATCCCAGAGCCCCCGTCTGACCCCCTGCCCTGACTCGAGCCTCTGCTGAGGCTCCAGTGGCCCCTGAGCGTGGCTGCACCCAGCCCACCCCCGCCACCCAGGTCGGACCCTGCAGCAAAGCTTCCCATGCGCCCCCGAATCCACCCCACCCCTCACACCATCTCTGCTTTCCGTCGTTCCCTAAATACGCCATCCTCTTCACACTTGGCACTGGCTCCTCCTTCTGCTAGGGGCGTGTTCCCCCTCGTCTCCACCTGGACCCCACCCACACATCCTTCAACGCCCAGCTTGAGTCTCTGTGAAGAGGCCTCGGCTTCCCGAGGGCCCATTGCCTGGATGAGAACCGGCGAGGCTGCTGTGCCCTGCTGCTGTCCACCACTGTTCATTACGGAGCCCCTGCTTCTGCTGCCCTGCAAGGGAAGCCCGTGGTGGGGGTGGTGGGGACGGGCAGAAGGGAGGTGGCATGAGCGCAGGGATTTTAGTTTTGTTTTTTATAGTTTATTTAGGTATCCATGTGGGAGACAGAGAGGGAGAAACTGCCATCCACTGGTTTACTCCCCAGATGCAGGCAGGAGCCTGGGGCGAGCCAACCAAAGCCAGGAGCCGGGAGTTCACTGTAGGTCACCCAGGTGGGTGGCAGGGACTTGCCGGGTCCCCAGCTCTGTACTAGCAAGAAGTTGGAATCATAAGCAGAGCTAGGAGTCGAACCCAGGCCCTCCCATATGGGATGCAGGCCTCTTTCGCAGCGTCTTAACCACCATGCCAAATGCCTGCCCCTGTGGTCGGAAGTGAGCGCGTTGCCATGGCTGACGGACAGCCTGCCGGGGAACTCCACGTGTGCCGGCTGCTCACTGTGTGATCCCGGACAAGGCCCCAATGTCCAGGACGGGGCGGGGAGCCTGCCTCCCAAGCCGGTTGTGGAGACTGACAGAGATGCGGTGAGATGCCCCCCCACGGGTTGGGCTCGCTCTCCCACTCAGGTGGAGCTGCAGGTGGCTCCTTTGGGACCCTGAGAGCACCTGCAGGGGCGTGGGGAGGGAGCCACTGAGGAGTGTTAGCCGGCAAGCTCCTGCTGCGTGCAGCCAGGGCTCAGAGCTGGGGCACAGTCGGGGTCACCACCTGGCAGTGGGAGCTGTTCCCAGGGGCGGGGCGCGCTGACTGCCTGCTACATCCACGCGCGGGGAGGAGCAGGTGCCAGGGAAATGGGCGGGCACAGGTGGCTGCAACCTCGCCACACACAGTGCCCAGCACAGGTGTGGCGAGGTTGCAGCCACACCTGTGCTGGGCACTGTAAGCAGCCGCTGTGCCCATCTTACAGAAGGGGAGGTGGAGGTGCAGAGCGGTCACCTGAGCAGGTGCTCGCTGTATAATCTCATCAATGAACGAACAACAAGGACAGAGCTCTCCGGAGTCACCAACACAGTCTATCTCTGGCGAGAAGCCACGAGCCCCTGATTCTAGGCCGAGGCTTCTGTGTCCCCTTTTGAAGCCCAGCTGTGCCCCCTGAAGACAGGCCCTGGCCCATCTCCTCTGTCCAGCACCCTATGTCACTGGGCTGGGAGCTCGGCTGACAGAGCACCTGACCGCTTGTCCCCAGCTGGCTCTGAGGCCAGACGCTGCCCAGTGCAGCCTCCGTGGCTGGCTTTGCCCACAGACACACAGCCCCCTGGGCTCTGGGCCCGTCTGGTCTCTGAGTCTGGGGATGGATGAAGCCCTGCCTGCCATTTACTGTCCCAGATGGACCCTGTGCTGGCTCCTGACCTGGCGACAGACATCTCCATCCCAGCCCAGTCTGACCCCTGACCCAGCCACAAACCTCACACCCAGGCTCTCTGTGCCCCTGGCCACAGGCTGACCCCGAGTTCCCAGGTGGTGGCTGGAGAGCCCAGGTTAGTCACCGGTGCTCCTCAGCCATTGTCTCCTGCCCATGGGCCCCAGGCTCAGCCCCCTCCCAGCAGGAGAGTCCCTGTACCCTAATGGGGCAGCCTGGGGGTGGGGGGCAGCCGGGAGCACACGGCTGACTCCTGCGGGCCCCCATAGTGGCACACAGCCACCAACGCTGACCTCACACCCGCGACTCACTCGGCCCCTTCTGGAGCCTGCACACTGCCCCAGCTCTCTGGGTTCCTGGTGTCTGGAGGGACCAGCAGTGAGTCCCTTTGGAAACTAGAGAGCCCTAAGCCACCCCCTCAACAGCCCTGGTACCGGAAGCCAAGGACTGTGAGGCTTGAGCCTCAGCCCTGCCTCTGACCGTACTGTGACCTTGAACATGATCGTTCTGGGCCTCCCTTCCTCTACCTGCCCAGCCTCTTCCCTGCCAGATTTGGAAACTGCTCCCTCCCCTGGGAAACCTATGATGTGTAGGCAAGAGGATGTGTCGGTGGAACAGCTGCCCCAGGGCCTTTGCACCGCTGTGCCCTCCACCTGGAGCACTCTTCCCACAGGGCTCACTTCCTTTTCCCTTCAGTGTCATCTCAGGAGCATCCTCGCTGAGCACAACTAGAATTCCACCCCCAGCGTCGTGGCGCGGTGGGTTCAGCTGCCCTCTGCGCCACCAACAACCCATCTAGGGGCCTCCACTTCCCACCCAGTCCCTGCTAATGCACCTGGGGAAGCAGTGGAAGATGGCCCCAGTACATGGGCCCCTGCACCCATGTGGAGACCTGGAAGAAGCTCCTGGCTTCAGCCTGGCCCAGCCCCAGCTGTTGAAGCCACTGGGGGAGCGAACCAGCAGATGGAAGCTCACTTGCTCTCTCTGTAAATGCCTTTCAAATGAGTAAGTAAATCTTTTTGAAAATGAGAGCAACAAAAGTCCACCCCCTCCTCACAGGCTCCCGGTGCGGCTTTCCGATTTGGTTTTCTTCTGCAGTTAGCACCACTGTATACTCCACTGATGTCTTCTCATTGTCTTTCTCCCTTGTCCAGGGCACAAGCCTCCTGGGGGCAGGAATTTCTGCGTCTCGTTCCTGTGGTGAGCCAGCCCCTGGCACACAGGGGTTCCGGGATGCTCAGGAATGATGTGCTGAGTGAGTGAATGAATGAATGAATGATGCGCCACGTGCAGAACTGAAGCCACAGCCCCCAGCACCGAGGACTTCCTGCAGGGTTCCTGCTGTAGTGGTGCCGGTTGTCATAGTTACCGGTGATGTAACCAGAGGAGCTGGGTCTGATCGAGATGGCAGAGGCTCCCCTCCTCCCAGGAGCCCCTAAGACCACTCCCGACTTAGCCCATTGGAGTACTTATGGTCCAGGCTGCTTAACGGCCCCCGTCCTGAAGTTGGTCAGTGTGGGGTTCACAGGCAAAGCTGCATCCTCCCTGCGAGCCTCAGTTTGTACACCTGTCAATGAGCATGGTGCTGGCTCCAGGTGGCTGCGGGCGCTCGGACGCATGCGTTCTGCGTTCTGTTCCTGAGGCTACCTTGTCACATCTGCTAGATTGTGAGTTCCCTGCCGGGGCTGGGGCGGGGCTGGAACATGGTGCTGTCTGTCCTTTGTCTTCTAAACACCAAGGCCAGGCTGGCCGGGCAGACACAGCCTCCGGACTGGCAGATGACAAAGCTCAGGCCGGTGCTTCTGGAGGGCACCGGCCATAGCCACCAGGGGGCGCCTGTCCCTGTGCGCGGGCTGGGGCGGCCCCTGGCCAGTCCCTGCTAACTGTTGCTAACGCAGCAGCCGCCTTGTCCTGACACAAAGGGAGGCCAGGCCCGTCTCCCCGACTGTTGGCTGTGCCTCACGTTCTGTTAACAAAAGAGCCCGGAAGACTTGAATGCTGCGCCTTGCCCGGCCACTCCCTGGCTGTGTGACCTAGGACAACAACCTCTCCCTCTCTGGACCTCAGTGTTGTCAGCTGTCCATCAGAGAACACCAGCCATGTGGTGGGTCGCAGGGTTTGTCTCCACTGGATTCCCTCAGTGGCTACATGCAGGCCTCTCACCGAGTCTTGCTTTCTCGTCCTCCGGCTTCCTTCTTCCTGGTAGCCAGAGGGAGGAAGCTCTTACCCTAGTCTACACGCTGCCCTCTGTTGGCCGGCAGAAGAACTGCGGCTTCCCTGACCCGAGCTCAGCCAGCTGGGGGCAGGGCATTTATTGAGCCCTCACTGTGCACTGGGCCCCGAGGTGGGCCCTCGGGACACAGCAGTGCAAATAACACAGGCCATGCCCGTGAGGAGATCGGGACTCGCAGGGCTGCCACCCGGGATTTTCCACGGTCTGTCCCCACTCTCCTCCGGTCTGCTGGTGCGGCCACAGTTCTGGGGCTGGGACACCTGGGTTCAAATCCCGGCCTCACTGTTCGTTGGGAGCCTGGCCTGGGACACGTTAGTTGACGTCTTCTGTGGCTTTGTCTTCCAGCTGTCAGCAGGGTCATCCTTCTCCCTGCGCGTGTAGCTCCTGCGGGGCTGGATTAGTTCCCGGCTCCAGAGTGCTCCCAGTGGTGCCCCTCCCCCCCACGAAGGCCAGCTCAGCAGGTGTCGGGTCAAGGTCAGACACTGATGAGCACCCGGGGGCAGTGCAGCCATGGCTCCGGTGGTAGATGCCGGCGCGCTCCCTGCCCTGCCTGTCTGTAAGGGTCAGTGCAGCTCGCCGAGCAATTGGCATTTCTAGTTGAGAAAGCTCTGCCCAGCTCAGAGCACAGAGGTTCTGGTCCTCCAGGTTCCGGGTGAGCCCAGCGGGGACACAAAGGCCCTACTCTTCGGGACAGTGGTGGGGGCGGCCTAAAGCCGATCCCATGCTGGTGGCGATGGTGGTTAATGGTGGGGTGATGCAGGTGGTGGTGGTGGTGACGCTGGTTAGGGTGTTGCTGCTGGTACTGTGATGGTGTTAATACTTGTGGCATTGATGGTAGTGCTGCTGGTGGCATTGGTGGTGGTGGTGGTGGTGGTGGTGATGGTCGTAGTGTTAAAAGTGATTATGCTAGAGCCGGTGCTGTGGCACAGCGGGTAAAGCTGCCCTCTGCAGGGCCCACATCCCCATATGGGCGCCGGTTCGAGACTCAGCTGCTCCATTTCCAACCCAGCTCTCAGCTATGGCCTGGGAAAGCAGTAGAAGATGGCCCATGTCCTTGGGTTCCTGTACCCGTGTGGGAGACCAGGAAGAAGCTCCTGGCTCCTGGCTTCGGATAGGCCCAGTTCCGGCCATTGTGGCCAGTTGGGGAGTGAACCAGCGGATGGAAGCCCCCCACCCCTCCTCTCTCTGTGTAACTCTGACTTTCAAACAAATAAATAAATCTTAAAAATAAATAAAGCGCTGGTGCTGGTGGAGCTCCAGGGCTTAGTTCCAAGGACTGAACCTAACCCCCCTCCCAGGGGAACTCGGTCTTCCCTGTTCTTCAACCACGTGGGACAGGGGGATGGGATAGGAACCCCGTCTGAACTCCCCAGGGACCATTTCTGAGCCAGAAACAGGAGCTCATCATTGCAAGGCCAAGTGCCCTTCCTTATTCAGCCTATGGAAGCCGTGAGGTTCTGCACCCTGCACCTCTGTGCCTGTGCGCCTCAGTTTTCTCATCTGTAAAATGGGAGAGGAGAGCAAACACTCTGCCTCCTAACTTCCTGATTTTGTCTTTGAGACTTGGCTGAGATCTTCAGGCTGCCCTTGGGAAACACGGACGTGGTCCTGCATGCGCGCACGTGGCACATGCCCCGTAGCCCGTGTGTGACCTGTGGACCCCTGTTCTTCAGACCCACGGAGTGTGTCCAGCCTCCGACTCCGCAGACAGCTCTGCCACCCGGTCCGTCTGGTCTGGGGCCTCTATCCTGAGCCGGGTCAAGACGGCTTTGAGGGTGATGGGCTGGCCTGCGTGGAGGCGCCGCCTGGGGCCAAGCCCATCCCCCCTGCAAAAGCTGCTGGGCTCCCGGTCCTGGGGGGCTCTGCTGGGGCTGACAGCAAGGTGGGTCTGGGCAGGCGGAAGTCACCGAGCAGATGGCAGGTGCGGGGAGGGGGGAAGGTCCCTCCGGCTCCTTGAGTGGCGGGGGTGGGGGAGCGCTTCATACTCAGCCCCCCCCCTCGGCCTCCGGTGAGGGTGGGATCAGGAAACAGATTTGTCACCTCCCACCCCAGGAGGGAGGCTACAGCTGAGACTCACAGGGGAAGTCCTCCCCCTAGGTGGCTTCTCTGGGGCCCAGACCCCACTCCCACAGCGTGGAGCCGGCCCCTCAGCTAAGAAGCCCCCCTCTCCCCCAGCCACGTGCATAGTGCAGTGCACTTAGCCAGCGGTCTGGCTCGGGGTGAGCTTGGAGACTTCTCCTGGTAGAAACAAACGCAGGCACAGAGGGGTCCCCGCCCAGGGTCTGTGGCTGGGAAGGGCTGGGCAAGGCCAAGAGCAGGCGCTGCCTCCCCGCCCAGTGCCCCCCCCCCCGCCGCCCCCCTGCCCCCGCCGCCTGTCACCTCCTCTGGGAGCGGCCCCGGGGGACTTTCCGCTCCGGCCTTTGAGGATGGTCATGTTGTTGTCCCCCTGAGGTGACAGGTGGGGGAGAATCGATCGCCCCATTGAGCAGATGAGGAACAAGTCCAGACAGGGAAGCAGCTTGGCCCAGGTTGCAGCCAGGAAGTGGCGGAGCGGGGAGGCGAGCCCCCCAGCGGCTGCGGCTCGCTCGCTGCTCCCAGCGCGGACCCCACTACAGGGACTTTCGGGTCGGCTGTTTCCCGAGTGTAAGCTCAGGCAGAGCCCGGCTCGGTGGCGGCCGGGCTGGGCCCACCACTTCCTGCTCGGGCTGGCGCGGTCCCCGCGAGGTGGCCATCAGAGGCCGACCACTTCCCGGTCTCGGCCGCCTTCCCCTTTCTGAGCGCGGGAGGCGCTGGTGGCGGGCGGGATGAGCCGCCCTTGCGTGCTGCGGCCTCTTCATTCTCCCCACTCACCACCACCCCGTCCACAGCCACCAACGGTCGGGAGCTGCTCAGAGCCACCTCGTGGACCCCTCGCAGTTGGGAACCTTCCTGCTAGCTGGCCTGGTTCTCCCAGAGGCTCCGGGGAGGGCCCTTCCCAGCCCCGCTGGGGATTTGCCCACGGGGGCCTGGAACAGGCCTGGAACCAGTGCCACCCACCTGGGGCCTGAGGCTGCCCTTGGCCCAAGCTGGGAAGTGGCAGAACCAGAATTGGGACTCAAATCCACATCCTTTTCCCGACAAATGCTGGCCGGTGCCCCTCTGAGGGGGGTGTGAGCTACAGACACGGGACACGGAGCCTGTTCCCAGCATGGCATCTGCCCCGCCGCAGGGGCTGGGGACACACATGCCCACATGCACCTGCTGGGGACCAAGGCTGGGATCGGTGGCACAGGCCCCCGCCCAAGAGTGGCAGCCGCTGCCTCGCGCAAGCCCAGGGTCGACCACAACCAGAGGTGGCCGCAGCACCAGTGATCCTCCCGGCTGAGAAACCAGAAGCCTCGTGGGGTCCCAGAGCGTGAAGGCAGGGCGGCCGCAGGAGGGAGGAAGAGAGCCAGACAGGCCTGGGCTCACACCCTTGCTCTGCCCAGCCTGGGGTGGCCTCGGGGACCTCAGTGTTCTCAGCTGTAAAATGGGGAGGGGGCAGTAGACACTGCCTTCAAGGAGTCCACCCAGCCCACCCGCTACCCGAGCTGACAGCCCCTCTCCTGTGCAAGGAAGCCTGCGGACGGCACGGGGCTGAGTGCCCCGGATGGCCAGAGGCTGCCTGGCGCTGTCGGCTGCTCCTGCGGGCTCAGGGCCACCCGGCCCCTGACCCTCCGCTGCCACCTGTGGTCGCTGGCCCAGGGAAGCGTGAATCAGAGCAGGAAAGAGAGTCGTGGCACACGGGCCAAAACATGGCTGAAATACAGGGCTCGGGACGTGAGCCCCGTGGGTAAGGGGGGACCACTGTGGTCAGAACCCACTGGAACCCTTGTAGGGTGGGTCCTGGCCGCTGGGGGATTCAGGTTGCATCCGGAGCATCTCGGGAGTCCCCCTCCCAGAACCCCACATGGGAAGCATAAGTGCTGCTCTGCAGGATTGCTCGCTGCAAGAGAAGCAGAGTGGGCCCTGAGCCGGCAGCCTTGGCCATGCACGAGAAGACCACGTAGCAAAAGTACACTCAAGGGCCGGCGCTGTGGCACAGCAGGTAAAGCTGCCTGCAGTGCCAGCATCCCATGCAGGTGCCGGTTCGAGTCCTGGCTCCTCCACTTCCGATCCAGCTCTCTGCTATGGCCTGGGAAAGCAGTAGAGGATGGCCCAAGTCCTTGGGCTCCTGCAACCACGTGGAAGACCCAGAAGAAGCTCCTGGCTCCTGGCTTCAGATCAGTGCAGCTCCAGCCACTGTGGCCATTTGTGGAGTGAACCAGTGGATGAAAGACCTCTCTCTCTGCCTCTGTTTCTCTGTAACTCTTTCAAATAAATAAATACATCTTTTTAAAAAATTACACACGCTGCTTTTCAGTAACACCCAATAAACCATGCTTATGTTCAGTAAAACTGCTGCTTTTATGTATCACAAGATTTCCTGCTTTCAATGCTCTTTTTTTTTTTTTTTTCCTATTAAGCAGCCCCTGCTGCTACTGTCTTTGGATGAGGGCTCCTCCTAGTCATAGCATGGCCATCACAGGGCGGATGTAGAGACTGAGCCAGGCAAGGCGGACAAAGCGCTGGCTTTGGGGCCTGACTCCCAGGGAACGATTGGCGAGTATTAGCTATGAGAACTGGTTTCCAACCTGAAGCCCATTCAGCAGAGGGGGAAACTGAGGCTCAGAGGAGGTCACTGCTCCGAGGCACACCGCAAGTGGGTGGCAGATCCAGGCCTAGCAAGGGGGTTATTGGAACCCCCACATCTGAAGCCCATTGCGGCAGCTCCAGAGGGCTGCCCACTTGCTGTGCATGTTAGACGGGGTGACGCAGCTCCCGAGGGGCACAGGAGGCACCTGCCACTCGGCCTCCCGCCAGCCGCCCGCGCAAGGGTCAGATGTGAGTTCTGCCTCTAGTTCCAGTCACATACAATGCCACGTTCCGTTCCTAGTCCCGCAGCCCCTCTGCATTCGCTGAGTATTTTTAGCTCAAAGACTTTTATTCATGTCTTTAATGATTTGTTTCCAGTCTGTCTCCTCCACCAGCCAGAGCCCCCAGGGAGCAGGCCTGATTCATCTTGGCCCCCTGAGCCCAGCCCCCAGCCTGGAGTGAGTGAGCAGGTGCTTCACACGTTTGTTGGATAAAGAGCCACTGCCCGGATGTGAACCATGGGGCCCCTGGCTCGCGCTGTCTCTGCACCACACTGTCTTTTTTTTGCAAATATTTATTTATTTATTTATTTGAAAGGCAGAGTTACAAGAGGGAGACAGAGAGAGAGAGAGAGAGAGAGAATGAGAATCTTCCATCTGCTGGTTCACTCTCCAAATGGCATGGCTGCTTCGGCCGGGGCTGGGGCTGGGGCTGGGCCAGGCTGAAGGCCAGAGCCAGGAGCTCCATCAGGGTCTCCCACATCTGCACTGAGTAGAGCAGTGGCCAAGAAAGGATGAGACCTTGTCTGACTTTGGAAGCAGCCAAGGCCTCTCGGGGGGACTCAGAATTCCCTTGGGGATCCTGACCTGGGGGTGGAGGCCCCAGCCTGGGGCTCCTCCCTGCCTCCAGGAGCGGCTCTGGCCCGGCTGGGGAGGCCTGGGGTGGGGCTCCCCTGCAGCCCCTGGGCTGGGCGGGGCCTGGGCCCCAGTCTCCTCTGAGTCACCTGCCTGGTGTGGTGTGGCTGCTGACTCAGAAGCAGAGCCAGAAGGAGAACTCGGTTTCCACGGCACCAGAGCCTGGCGGGTGGGGCTGGGCGGGAGAGGCCACACAGGGCGGGGGCGGCGGGGGGGTGCACTGCTGCGGGCCTGCAGCCTCCCGCAGTGCCCCAGCCGCAGGCCGTCTGCACGGGGACAGAGAGCCTGGAGGAGGCTGCCCTCCCTGACCCCCAGATTCTGCACCTGCCGGCAAGGGGCGAGCCCCCACCTGCAGCTTCCAGCCGGGCGCCAAAGCCCACAGGGCCCTGGAGGACAAGAGCACTGGTGGCCGTGGTTTGGGGCTGACTTCGTGCTGGGGACTGTGGGTTGTTCTCACTTCATCCTCCTAACAGCCCTCCAGAGCCCATTTTACAGATGTGGAAACTGAGACTCGCCCCAGGGCATATTCTAGGTTAATAGGGGCCCCGAGCCCCCCATGTCTGCTAGACACCCAAATCCTTATCCTTGATCTTTGTCCCCAAAGCTGCGCTGCTTCCTCCACTCACCAGCACCCTGAGATGCTCAAGGCTGTCCGCTGGCCCTGACTCCTGCCCCCTGTTGCTTCTGGATGCAAAGGCCACCTCCTCCAGGCGTCTGGCCCCCTCCTGCAGACCACAGCCACCCCAGACCCTTGCACTCTCTGTCAGTCACGTAGCCCTGGGTAGGGTTGGGCTTTCCTCACCTGCAGTATTTTTCTCTTTGCGTCTCTACTGCCAATATGGAGAGCAGACAAGCAAGGAGAGGATACGAAAAGTCATTCCCGTAGGCTCCCCTCGAATACTAACCCTGGGGTGCGTCTTGTTCCAGCCTCGCTTTGTGCACCTGCACCCTCCGCTGAGTTGTCATGAAAACAGGCTCGCTGGCCACCGCAGTGCCCTCGGGATCTGTCGTGCACACCCAGGGTCCCTGCGCCAAGGACACCTTCTTCCCCAAGTGCTCAGCGAGCAGACCTGGGTCAGTTATTCAGGTCCTACCTGCTGGGCTTGGCGCAGGCCCTGGGAAGCCTTTCTCTGCCCCGTGGAGACTCCACCAAACCCGGCCTCCAGCCCCAGCCGGCTTGCCTCCTGGGATGCCCACGAGGCTGTGGTTGTCAGCTGGAAGCCCAAGCCGGCCTCACAGCCCGAGACCTCAGCCAGCCTCCCTTCTGGGCTCAGCTGGCTCCCCCTGCCCCAGGGCTGAGGAAGGCAGCTCAGGGGAGTGGGGCGGAGGACGGAGGGGGACAGACAGGTTGCTGGGACCTGTGGCTCCCAGGTGGTACCTGGTGGGTCCTCCTTGAGTGGCCCGGCAAACAAGCCAGCCACGAGGTGGGTCCTGGGAAGCGCTGGGAAGCACCCATCATCCCTTCACCCCGTGTTTCAAACCCCAGTGCCTGCTGCAGAGCCCGGGGTGGGGGTGGGGCGCCTGAAGAGCCCACCCAGCAGGCGGGTGAGGCTCAAACGCCCCTCGCTGGTGGCCGCACTCTGTGACCTGGCCTGGTCTCTGCCACTTCATTCCCCCCGGGCACCCCACCAGCCCGCTCAGGTGCCCCTGCTGCCACTTTCCTCGGGGACTCACTAGCGCCCCCTGCAGGCATGTCGAGGAAGGACCTCCTAGGGAAGATCTTGTAGGTGGCCGACTCTGCCCAAGGGTGAGGCCCAAACCCAGATAAGTGCCCAAGTGAGGAGCCTGCCTGGTAGTCTCCCGGACCCCAAATACCAGGCAGCAGGCACAGGGCACAGGAAAAAAGCAGAGAGGGGGAGGCTCTGGGTGCTGAGAGCCGCTGTGTGGTCCTGGGAAGGGGTTTCTCCCCCGACTGAAACCAGGAGCCTGAACCAAATGCCTCCAGGCTGGGCCAGGGTGCAGCCATGACTGGCAGAGGGCAGGAAGGCAGTGGAGATGCCCAGCAGAGGTGCACAGGCTGCAGCGGGGCGTCCCTAGCCACGGGGAAGGTGGAGGAACGGGGCACGCACACGAGTGATGGCACAGCAGTGGGCGAGGAGATTTCCTGAGTGATCTCCTCGCAGAGGGTGGGCGCTAGAGACCGTGTGCATGGTCTCTGTGCAGTGGGGGCGTCCGGCTTCGCTCCGTGCCACCTCCCCCCCCGCAAGCCCCATCAGAGCCTGACCCTTTGCCCGTCTGGGGCCCAGCCTTGGTGGGCAGTCTCTCACGCCAGAGCCCCCTACCCCAGTGTCTCTGGAATCTGATGGCGGGGTCAGCCCCTTTCCAGCTCCCTGTCCTGCCCTCACCTCCCATGGGGCACAGGAAGTGACCACAATCCACGCCAAACCACAAGGGAAATTTTGTGTCTGGGCCACACGAGAATCCGGCCCAGGCCCAGGTCATGTGCAAGAGGCAGGGAGGGCTCCGTGGGGTGGGCAGGGACATTTCCCCCGCACGGCGTCTGGCCCCGGGATTCCCCTGGCCTGGTCAGGTGGCCCAGAACCAGGCAGGCTTCCGAGCCACGGCCCAGGGTGCCCAGATGTGCCTGCACGCACCATGACAGGGTCACAGGCAAGGCCAGGCCTCCGCCAGCCCAGCTCCAGCCTCCAGCTGAGCACTGACCTTGGCTAAGGCTTCATTTGGGGAGTGGAGATACAAGGTCTGGAGAGGGGCCACCCAGCCTGGCCTCCCCTGCCCCTCCCTGTCTGCAGCCGCCGCCCGCCCTGAGAGGAAACCATGGCTGTGAGATGCTCAGAGCCACGCACGGTTTCTCTTCGTGGCTGCCCCTCCCGAGGGACGGAGCACAGCGTGGCCGACCCGCAGCCTGCAGCCCGCTCCCAGGTGCTCCAATCCCAGCCCTGGCTGTGTGCTGGGGAGCAGCAGAGCCCTGCTCGTGGGCACAGGAGCCCTGGGAGCGCAAGAGACTGTGAGAGACAGGAGCAGTGGCCAAGGGACCCTCGCTGTCCCCTTTGCCTTCTCTGCTGTCACCCTCTGGCCTTGCCCGAGGCGTCCCCTGTGTCAAGGCCCCGTGTGCCTCCGAGGCCTCCAGGATTGGCCCACGCAGTAGGGAGCAGCAGGGCAGGCATTAGCCACTGAAGCCCCCACCCACTCGGGGAACTCAATGCTGTGATGGCCCCGCTGAGGCTGGCCACGCTGCCCCGGCTGCTGTGGCCACTGGGGCTCTCTGTGGGTCCTGACCTGACATCGGTGCAGCCGTGGCCTCTTCTGGGCTCACATGTCTGCACGGCTGCTGCCCCTCATGTGGACATGAAGGGAGATCCCTTTGCCGACATGGCTGTTTCTGTCCCATAACCCCCGGCAGCCCTGCTGCCTGGGCCCAGGTTGAACTCACACGGGTCCCCTGGACCCCCCAGGCTGCTCTCACGGCCACAGGCTCCCCCCAGAGCTGGAGCCCGAGACTGTGTGTGGCCATCTGGGACCCAGCACCTTTCTCAGACCCCCAAGACAGCCCTGCGGTGGGCACCGACCTTGACCTCCAGGGACAGAGCGGAGAGCTCCTTTCGAGTGGGACCTCAATCACTGCCAGGGTCACTGTCCTTCCTACATCCATGATGTCTCAGGGCCATGGCAAAAAGCAAATAGCCTGGAAACCCACCTCCTTGGAGGGGTGGCCACCTTCTGTCCCAGGCAAGTGGCCCCTTGGGGACCCTCCTGTCACCCCCCACAGCCTTATTGGCATCACACCCAAAGGCCTACTTTTCCCTAGAGAGATTTCTGTATTACAGCATAGAAGTTTCTAGAAAACCTTCCCGGTGGCTACTGCACTACACCTCTCCCCAACTCTGGATGCCTTGGTGGGGCTTGTTCAGGTCACAGACCTTGGGGGTCTCCTGAGTGCTAGGTACTGTGCTTGCCCCAGGGGTTGGCAATGAGGGGCCCAGCTCCTCTCTCCCCTGGAGACCCCCACAGCCGGGACAGGGCCACAGCAGTCTGTGGTTGAACTGCACAGTATAGTTTCCCTGCGCTATGCTCGGGCAGCTGCACCACACAGCCAATCCTGGAAGCTCCCCGGAGGAAGCCACCTCCAGGCTGAGGTCTGAGCTTGCAGAGGATGTAGCCAGGCGAGCGGGCGGGGGAGTGTGCAGCGTCTCGGGCCACGAGAACAGCCAGTGCAGAGGCTCTGCGCAGAAGGAACCTACACTGGGCAGCTCTGCCAGTCCAAGCCTTTGCCAGCCCCTGTGTGCCCAGCTCCTGGGAGAGGCTGGCACGGTGGGTGGAGGCTCAGGCCCTGCGCCACCCGGCCCGGGGAACGAATCTCGCTTTGCTGCTTGTGAGCTGTAAGATGATGTGCACGTGCCCCCCCACCCCCAGCCTCAGTTTCCTCAGAAGTAAAACGGGGAAGTTACTGGGGAACGCTTCCTGGAGTTGTTGCAAGGTTATCTACGTATGTATATTTTGTATTTGATAAGCAGGGAAAGAGATATAGAGAGAGACATCCTCCAGCCAGTGGTTCACTCCCTAAAGGCCCACGATAGCCGGGACTGGGTCAGGCTGAGGTCTGCATCCAGGAATTCAGTCCAGGTCTCCCCCTGGCTGCAGGGACCAAGGACTTGATCCGTCACCTGTTGCCTCCAGGACAGCACCGGTTGCATCGGCAGGAAGCTGGCTGGGAAGCAGAGCCAGGACTCAAATCCAGGAACTCTGCTACGGAATGCGGGCGCCCCAAGCACGTCTTCACCACCACGCGCATGCCCTGGTTGGGGGGAGTAAATGCGATCATCTCTGTACAGTGCTCAGCGCAAAGTCAGCTCTGGATAAATACCAGCCACCCTCACGCGTCACACGTCCACCTGCTGAGCACGTACAGGTGTCAGAACCGTGCCCATGTGCTGTGTTAATCTTCATGCACACCTGCCTGCCAGCTACTGAGAAGACTGGGGGTCAGAGGGCCAAGTCACTAAGGCAGAGATTGACTGAGGGCCTGGAGGAAGCAGGGGTGGCTTCCCGGAGGAGGTGAGGCGGAGGCGAGTTTTGAAGATGGGGCCTCTCCCAGCCAGGTGGAGCATTCTGTGCAAGGGCACCACAGGGCCTGGGCTGCCTGGGTGGTGATGGAACAGAGGAGCCACTGGGGTGCTCCCGAGCCCTTCCAGGAGTCCCGGTGAGGGAAGGCCCCGTGGAGCGAGGTTCTCAGGCCACAGAGCCTCGAGCGAGCGTCAAACAACAAAAAGGCCTTTCTCACTCTGGATGAGTCACAGACGCCGGCCCCTGTGCAGAAGAAGAGAAACCACACATCTGAAGGGTTCCCACGGCCGCCGCTGGCTTGAAATAGCGGCACCGAGAAGAGAGGAGGAAGGGAGGGAGTGGAGGGGGTGGGGAGCGAGGGCTCCCCCAGGCCCTGGCTGGGGTCTCCACCCCCGACCTCTGTTCCCTGGCTTGGAAGCCCCTCGGGAAGCTGGGCTCTGGATGGATGGGAGCTCAGGCCTTGAGCGGGCCAGCGGTGCCCATGGGCAGGCAGACAGACAGACAGACAGACGGCTAGGGGGACATCCAGCATGGGTGCCGGGTGCAGGGGTGCGGGCCCGGGAAGGGGGAAGTTGACCTCACTGTGCACCCGGTGCAGCCTCCAGGCCCAGGCAGGCTTCCTCGCAGGTCACCTGACTCCCCCCACTGCTCCGGCTGCCCCCCTGCCCCAGCGGCGGGTTCGTGACTGAGCCCCGGGCAGCGTTTCCGGAGGCAGCGGGAGCCGGGGCTGCTGACGCACTAGCTGCCCCCCAGCGGGGCCGGGTGAGAAGAGAGCCCCCCAGCTCCTTTCCTGTAAATGAGCTCACCCCCCACCCCACCGGGGGCCTCGCAGGGATTCTAAGAAGTAGAAGCCCCGAGCACCTGCTCCCAGCCCACCGCAGCGGATGGGTGGGTCGGGGAGTGGCAGGGGGTCTGCCTTCCTCCAGCTCACCCCTGGGGTTCAGGCTGGGGTTCAGGGGCTGCCTGAGGCCCCTCCCTTGGGTGTGGAAGGCGCCCTCCATGTCCAGGCTGTGACCAGCTCAGGGCAGGGAGCACCAATGGCCTGGCCCCATTTCGCAGAGGACAAAGAAGGACTCGCAGAGACGCCTGGGAGCTCAGAGCCCATCCTGGGTTTCTGGCATCTTCGGGGACCATTGGTGGCCTTTGTAGATCATCTGCACCATGGCCCAGGCAGGGAGCGACTTGCCCGGAGTCACACAGTGGAGAGCCAGGTGGACCCCATGGGGGCCACACCCTGGCTAGAGCCCCGGCACCCCCCTCAGACTCTCATTCAGCACCCACCAAAGCCTTGGGGCCAGGCACAGGGTGGGGAGAGACGGCACCCCGTGGGGAGAGTCAGAAAACCACAGGGTCTCCCGCTTGTGAGCAGAGATGCCCACGACCACACAAGGCGGCCGATGGGGAAGGGCCCGGGAATCTGCACTTCCCACGTTTCCAGCCCTTGATTGGCAGATGGAGAAGCTCCTGAAGCGCCCTGAGAGAGGCTCAGCCCTCACCTTGCCCTCGGGCCCCGCCGCCACCTGCGCGCAGAGCTTCTAGAGAGGGTGCTGGGGGCGGGGCTGGATGATGACCCCCACCTCCCTCTGCTGCCCCCATCCCAAGGCCACATGCGGGACAGGAGCGAGGGCGGCCAGGGTGTTTTGTGGTTATTTACTTATTTATTATTTACTTGAAAGGCAGAGATGCACACAGAGATGCAGAGACAGACAGACAGCTCCCGTTCACTGGGTCACTCCCCAAAGGCCTGCAGTGGCCTGGGCTGGGCCAGGCTGAAACTAGGAGCCCAGAACTCCAGCTGGGTCTCCCATGTGGGTGGCAGGGACCTGGGTACTTGAGCCATCGCCTGCTACCTCCCAGGGTGTGCATTGGCAGGAAACTGGAATCAGGAGCAGCACCGGAACTTGAACCCGGGAGCCCCGATTGGGGACGTGGTGTCCCAAGTGGCATCTAAACCGCTGTGACAAACACCAGCCTCGCCATGTCCCCTTCCTGATGTCCCTTTGGCCCTGCATGGTCAGCTCGAGGCCTCTGAAGGCCACAGGTCTGAAGGTGGGAGTGGGGATGCTTGTCTGCCCCGGGATCCCCGAGACAGGGAAAGGTGGACGGACGCCTGGCCCTGTAGCCCCAGCCACTCAGCTGCTCCGGTCCCAGCATGGAGGGTGTTTGGTCTCCTCGGGCCGGGTGGCACTTAGTAGCCTCCCTCTAGGTGACCTGGTGGTGACATGCGCAAGCTGGGCTGTCCCTGTGTGCCCAGCACGATGTCCAGCGGGGGCCTAGATGGGTGAGGACCTGCTGGGTGATTAACCTGGGGGGTGGGGCAGCTGCTCCCCTCCCTGGCTCTGACCGTGGTGGCCTAGAGGACTGTGCTGTGCTCAGCTCTACTGTCCCACAGGTCCTCTTAGAGACCCTGCGTTCTCGGCTGGCCCCACATCTCACTCTGTCTGTGGCGCTGGTACCGCAGGTTCTAGTCCCAGTTGGGGCACCGGATTCTGTCCCGGTTGCTCCTCTTCCAGTCCAGCTCTCTGCTGTGGCCCAGAAAGGCAGTGGAGGATGGCCCAAGTGCTTGGGTCCTGCACCTGCATGGGAGACCAGGAGGAAACACCTGGCTCCTGGCTTCAGATCGGCACAGCACGCCAGCCATAGCAGCCACTTGGGGGGTGAACCAATGGAAGGAAGACCTTTCTCTCTGTCTCTCTCTCTCTCACTGTCTAACTCTGCCTGTCAAAAAGAGAGAGAGAGAGAGAGAGAGAGAGAGAGAGAGAGACCGACCCTGTGTTCTCTACTGTGTACTGGGTGATGGGCCCTGAGGCAGGGGAGCAGCCAGGCCCCTCCTTGGGCCTCAGTCTCTCCCTGGGGTCAGCTCCCCGGAGCTTTTCCAGCCTGGGCAGAGAGTGGGCCGGTCCCAACCCCTGGGAGGGCACCCCGGATTCCTCAGCTGCGTGGCAGAGGTGCCCCAGAGCTTGTGATGCTCTATGTGGGCAAGAGCTGGTGGCTGTGCAGGAGTCGTGCGTCCCGCCACGCACGCCACTGATTCTCACTAGACCATGAGTGTGCCAGCGCTGGGCACCGTGCCCACACTCGGGGACCCCAGTGTGCGTGTGGAGTGGATAAGGGACTGGACAGAGTCTTCTCTGTGGCAGGTGCCGTAGGGGGCTGTTGGGGCCCGTGGGCAGTGCACGGGTGTGTGTGTACGTGTGTGCATGTCTGTATGTGGGTATGTGTGCACAC
The DNA here is from genome assembly GCA_015711505.1 of Sylvilagus bachmani. Classification (NCBI taxonomy): domain Eukaryota; kingdom Metazoa; phylum Chordata; class Mammalia; order Lagomorpha; family Leporidae; genus Sylvilagus; species Sylvilagus bachmani. Next base: position 16,301,172 of record CM027388.1, on the reverse strand, counting down.
ACATTTCTGTGCCTGCACTCCTGGGCAGACGTGTGTTTCTGTGTGTGGGCCTGTGTGGCTATGCGCGTGGGTCTGGTGTCTGTTTGCGCATAGGCTCAGCGTGTGCGCCTGGACGCAGGCCTGTGGGGAGGGGTGTGCTCGCCCCTCGGTCCCGGCCCCAGGCAAAATGATCCCTGGAGCAAGGGGTTGTGTTCTTTGTTGGGCTGGGTGGGTGGGGTGTGGGAGGGAGCCCTGCTCTCCTGACCCCCATCCCAGGAGCTCCATGGGGGGTCCCCCTGGGAGAGGCCAACTGTGCAGAGCAAGGCCAGGCGTGGGACGCCCTGCAGGGTGGCTCCTGGAGACGTCACGTCCCCTCCCCCAGGGAATCCACTGCTCCTTCCCAAGTCCCCTTGCCTTCTGCCCTGGGCCCTCTTTGCACGGTCGGGGCCCCCACCTGGCACAGATGCCCCTGGCTGCCCTCAGCCTCCGCCTTCCTCCCCGAGCCGCCCGCGCCCCTGCACACACTTCCCGAGGGGCCTTGGTGCCTCGGCGCCGTGCCAGGGGCTGGCACCCCACCCCCTTCCCTCTGGTTGTTCCCCTGCACTGCTCTCACCGCAACCCCGAGGAAGAGAAGGGGGCTCTGACAAGAGCCCCATTGTACAGATGAGGACACAGAGGCCCCGAGTAGTTAAGGAACTTGTTGGGGTCACACAGCCAGAAAGGGAGCATCAGACAGACAAGACTCCAAGTCCAGACCTCCTGTCCAGAAAGCCACACTTGGCTGCTGTATTTCATGTGACCTAAACCCTGGGCTGACCCGTGGGCTCCCTCCCCAGGTGAGCCTCAGGGACCTGGCCCCTCCGCACCCAGAGCTCACAGGATGAAGACCCCAGGCTCAGAGAAGGGGTTCTTGCCCTGGTAATGGAGAAATTCGGCTCAGCCCCCCGCTCCCTGCCTGAGCCACATTTAGGCCTAGAAACTTCCAGGCCTGCCCGGGTATGACCAGCTTGAAGCCCCCCCACCACCACCAGTCTTCCCAACAGTGATGGCCTGGTGCCCTCCACGGAGAGCCCAGGGCCCCCGTCTGCGGGGTCGCTACCGTCCCCTCAGAGTGTGCTTCTGCTTGGCCTGGGCAGGCTGGGGGGAGGAACCATGTGGCTTTGATTTGAATTTCACCCTGGAGAAACAATGGTTTGGATTAAGGGAAGAAGCACTTGGTGAAATGTCATGAAAGGAAAGGAGGGACGCGGGGGCCCCAAACTTTCAGCCCCACGTTCCAGAGGTTTCTCGGGACTGCCGCCCTGCCGGAATCTCCCGCCCCAGCACGCTCCTGTCCTCAGCAGCAGGGCTGTCCCGCGGGTCCCGCCCCTCCCCTTACAGAAGGGGCCCGGGGCCCACGCTGTGCAGGCACTCGCGGGGGTTACCAGGGGCTCTGGGGGCCTCTGTGGAGATCGGAGGGGGTGGGAGTAGGGAGAGGGAAGTGAGGAGCTGGTTGCCTCTAGGCCTCAGTTTCCCCACCGAGAAAGGAGAGAAAAGGGCGTGGCCACGTCTTCAATCCCCGCTGCAGGGGAGCAAAGCCCGGGAACGCTGTGGAAGGTCAGGATGCTTGGCTCTGGTTTCCTGAACTTGTATTCGCACTGGGCTCTGGGCCAAGAGTGCCCACGCATCAGCCGCCTAGAGCCCCCAATTCCCCAGTCCCATTCCACAGACGGGCAGACTGAGGCTCTGAGAGGCCAGGAAGGTCCCCCAGCCAGCATGTGGTGACTGGGTATTGGGGCCTGGTCTGTGTGGCCTCGGCGGCTGAGTGGGAGCCGAGGCCGGGTGAGCAGTGTGGGGGTGGTTGGAGTCGGGTAGGAAGAGCCGGGAAGCGGGTGGAAGCCACACCATCAGAGCGTTCCGTGTATCCAGAATCACCAGCCCTTGGAGTCAGCAGAGGGGAGAACCGAGGCCACGTGGTGGGACGCACCCAGGGCCACACGGTGGGGGGGAGGGGGGTGCTGGGCCCAGCTATGGACCTGTCTCCTGAGGACCAGCGAGGGCTTTGGGGTGTTGGTACAGGCTGTCCTGGAACTCAAGGGTGACTATATACCTGGCTGGCTGTGGGGACTGTGTGGCCAAGGCTTTCCTGTGACCATGTGGGCCTGTCTGATGCGGCTGCTCGGGGTCAGAACGCTCGGCGTGTGGCCAGGGCCGTGTGTCAGGGAACAGGGCCTGGTCTGTGGCCAGGGTCAAGGCCAAGGGGTTGCAGGCAACGAGTGACTGGGGAGAGCCGCCATGCCCGAGGCCAGCACAGCCAACAGGTGGTTTCCAGGGCTGCAGGAGGAGGGCACCTCGACCCCCTGGGCTCCTCCCACCCACCGCTGCTGGCCGCAGCCCTCTGCTGCCCACCCCTGTGCTGAGGATGGGCCAGCGCTGGCACCCAGGCAGCCTGTTCTGGAATCTGCGCTTTCAGCTAAGCACCACAACCCCCCCAGAGCACAGCTGGGCACTTAGAAGAGTTAGCATTAATGGCTTCCCGGCGTGGGGCCGAGGGCAAGGACCCAGGGTCTGCACGGAGCAAGTCTCCTCCCTTCAGGGCCCTGGCGACAGTCCCCGCAAATGGTGGACTTTTACATACGCCAGAGCCTGGGTGCCCCAAGGGAAGAGTTCCCCTCCGTGCCCATCCTGGGCGAGAGTGCGGTCGGCACTGCCGGCCTTGAACTTCAGGGGCAGAGAACCTGGTGTGCCTCTTGACCTTGTCTGCCTAACTCCATAAAGACAGAAAAACCAACCCAAACAACTAAGCAGAAAGAACTCCCCAAACCACCCAGCTCTCCTCTCCTGGAGGAGGAAAGGGAGGCTGAGGGACAGGAAGGAACCAGGCTGGGGTCAGCGGGGTCATCGGAATGCTCTAGAACAGAGGCCTCCAAAGAGCTGTGGGGCCTCGGCCTGTGGCGCTGGCATCCCATGGCCAAGTGCTGGTTCATGTCCCGGCTGCTCCACCTCCGATCCAGCCTCCCACCAATGCGCCTGAGAAAGCACCGAAGATGGCCCAGTGCTTGGAGTCCTGCACCCACATGGGAGACCCAGATGGAGTTCCTAGCTCCTGGCTTTGGCCTGGCCCAGACTGGCAGCTGAGGGCATCTGGAAAGTGAAACAGGAGTTGGATGACCTCTCTCTCTCTGTATCCCTTCTCCGTCCGTCACTCTGCCTTTCAAATAAATAAATAATAAAATAAAGACATCGCAAGTGCACACCCGCCCCCGAGGTGTGCAGTATTCCGGGATATCCCAGCGCCTTGGGGTAACTGGTGCTCCCACACGGCTCCTCCTGCCAGGGCCCCCCCACACCAGCCCCCACGCCAGGTGTGCACTGAGGCAGGAGTTTAGGCTGTGCCTGCCCAGCAAGGCCGGCCCGGCCGAGGGTTCCCACGCTGAGCCGCGGCTGCCTCTGCGCCCAGCCCCCCGCCCCGGCCCAGCAGGTTTGCAGAAGCATGGTTCCTCCCTGTCCACGAGGAACGCTGGTCTCCGCCCTGCAGACCATCTCCTGCGAGGCCAGGGGAAGAAAAACCCGCAGACGCAGGCGAGGCAGCCACACACCTGCCGCCGGTTCCCCTGTGGGTTTTCCCTGGGCCAGGGTTCGCAGGGACTAGCCAGCTGGAGCAGAGCTGAACCTGGGGGCTGAGCAGCCATGGCCGGGCTGGGGCTGGGGCTGGGGCCAGCGGGGAGGGTGGGCAGCATGCTGAGCAAGCAGCTCGCTCAGCACCAACCTCGATATGTGGCAGCAGGAGCCGGAGACTCCGAGCAATGCACCTGCCTGGCGGTGTGGCCTGGTACACGGCGCTCGCCTATTCAAGGCCTCTGTCAGCCCACCTGTAAAATGAGAGGCTTAGCTCTTTTCAGTGATGTCCAACCCGAACTTCTATTTATTTTCTAATGATTTATTTATTTGAAAGTCAGAATTACAGAGAGAGAGAAGGGCAGAGACGGAGAGATCTTCCACCCACTGGTTCACCCACTAAGTGGCTACAATGGCTGGAGCTGGGCCAGGCCAAAGCCAGGAACCAAGAGCTACTTCTGGGGCTCCCACGTGGGTGCAGGGGCCCAGGGACTTGGGCCATCTTCTACTGCTTTCCCAGGTGCCTTGCCAAAGACCTGGATCAGAAGTGGAGCAGCCAGAACTTGAACCGGTGGCCATAGGGGATGCCGGCACTGCAGACGCTGGCTGAACCCACTGCACCACAGTGCAGTCCCCCAGTGCTGACTTTTAAAACAACGACTTCATTGGCTCTGGGGTGGGCACCATTTAAGCCCGGCGCAGGTTGAGGGCACCTGCACCTGTGTGGGTGTGGGTGTCAGAGGCACACAGGGTAGTGAGCAGCAGAGCGGGGCACCCAAGGCGGCCCCTCTGACACCCACACCCCCACTCCATAGACGGCCAGCCAGAGACTCCCATGCACAGGGCTCTTGGGCAGGATTGTGGAAGTTTGGGCCCAGGCAGAGGGAGGCCATGTTGGGCTACCGTGGAGCTAGCAGGGGTGACCGCCCTGGGAAGCGGGTCTCCACTGGCCGCATGCTCCTGGGGAGGGGGCGCTGTAGGGGGCTGGGCCTCGGGCCTCTCTGGAGCGTGTGGGTGGTGCTGCAGCACCGACGCCCAGGAGCGGCTCCACACTCAGGCCGTCGGCCTCCCGAGCACCAAACCGTGAGCCCCGGGTTAACTGTCTCGGGCAGAAGGCGCCTGGCAGGCTGCTGGCGGGGGTGGCAGCTGTCGCAGCACCTGTCAGAGGTCAGAAACCCCGGGCTCGCCCTGGGCTGTCGGCCGAGGGCGGGTGGTGCGATAGGCAGGGGTGCGTCCCTGCACCTGCAGTGCGGCACCGCTCGCTCTGGGGGAGCAGGAACTCGGGTCCTCTCTCCAGGGAACAGGCCTGGTGTGGGTGACCACGGTGACGGGGGCATGGCCTGAGCACCTGCCACCTGCTGGGCCATGCTCTGTTCTAGAACTTTCCATCCGCTCACCCACAGCCACCTGGAAAGCAGAACCACCATGGTCCCCGTTCTCCTGAAGAAGAGGCTGAGCACAGAGGGGTGCCTAGGTTGCCCAGGGTCACAGAGCTAGGAAGGAGCAGAGCCAAGGTTCAAGGTCAGACTCCACACTTGCACAGCTGAGACTTCAAGTGTAGACACTAGCGTAAAACCCAGAGCATCAAGCATCCAGGCTCCTGAGCCTGCCACCTGGGTTCTGATCCCAGCTCTGCTGCTTATTGGCTGTGTGACTTTGGTCAACTTACCTAACCTCTCTGTTTCAGCTTCAAGTGCCTACCTCACAGGACCATTGTGAGGCTTCATATGTGAAGTAGCCTGGGGGCTGGCGCTGTGGCACAGCAGGTAAAGCCACCACCTGCAGTGCTGGCATCCCTTATGGGCTCCGGTTCGAGTCTGGCTGCTCCTCTTCCGATCCAGCTCTCTGCTATGGCCTGGGAAAACAGTAAAAGATGGCTCAAGTGCCTGGGCCCCTGCACCTGCATGGGAGACCTGGGGGAGACTCCTGGCACCTGGCTTCAGATCAGCTCAGCTCCAGCCATTGCCACCATTTGGGGAGTGAACCAGTGGATGGAAGACCTCTCTTTCTCTCTCTCTCTCTCTCTCTCTCTCTCTCTCTCTCTCTCTGCCTTTCAAGTAAATAAATAAATCTTTAATATAAAATTTTTTAAAAAATAGCCTGTCCCAGAGCCAGCCCCACCTGATGCTGGCTGTGGTCATTACAGCCATTGCACACGCACAGGTGGTGTCCCCGGGACGGACAGTGGGGGCTTCTGGGAGGTGGATGCAGAGGACTCCATTCAGTCATTGACATACGCAGCCATCGCGTTTCCATTTTTTACCTCTATCATGATATGTACCTTTAAATTTTTTTAATTTATTTTCATTTTATTTGAAGGGGGAGTGGGAGGGGAAGATTTTCCATCCACTGGTTTACTCCCCAGATGCCTGTAAGAGCTGGGGTTGGGTCCGGCCAAAGCCAGGAGCCCAGAACTCAAACTGGCTCTCCCATGTGGGTGGCAGGGACCCAAATACTGAGCCCCCGTCTGGTGCCCACCAGGGTGCACATCAGCAGGAAGCTATGATCGGAAGTGGAGCTGGGACTTGAACCTGGGCACTCTGACACGGCGTGCGAGTGTCCGGAGCCAGACCCTAACGCTGCAGCATGCGCCCAGCCCTGTATCCTAACTCAGGAAGCCCGCCTGTATGCTCTGGGCTGTGAGCAGGCGTCAAGAGGTCTCTCGTGTCTTGGAAGCTGCTCTCGTTAGAGAGAAACACAGGGACCACTTGACCGTATCCCATAGCCCGAGCCGTAGATCCAACTGTGTGCAGAGGCCAAGGCGCTTCCACCCAGGGCCGCACTGCACTTGCGCGCTCTGACTGCAGGACGAGCCCCGGCCCCCGGCCCTTCTGCTCGCGTCTGCTCCCACCCACAAGACCGTCCTCTACTTGCTCTGCAGCCCTCCCCAACGCTTGTTCCTCTGGGCCCAGCGTGAGCCCTGGGGGACAGGATGCAGGGCGAGGCAGACGCATCCCCAGCCGCTGTGACCTGCTGGCCAGAGGAGAAGCTGGCACTGTCCAATCGTTCCACGAGCAAAGTGCAAATCATCAGTTCATGTGTGTGGGGGTGGGGACGGCAGGGCCAGAGTCCAGGCTCCCCCAGAGCCTCTGGGGGTGGCAGGGAGTGGGGAAGGCGAGGAGGCGGTGTCAGTTGGTGATGGACACACTGTGGGGATGGCAGGTGCAAAGGCCAGGGGGTGGTGGGACCACATGGGCCCAAGCAGTGCAAGGAGGGGCTTGGTGTGAGAGGGAAGGGGCGGGGGGGCCATAAAGGGGGCGTGTGGACGGGATTTGACCTTCATCCTCAGAGCCAGAAAGTCTGGAAGGAAGCCGGGGAGGGGCTGGAGGCTTCACCCAGCAAGGTCCCTTGGAACTTGGGACCCCCGACCATCTCTAGTTCCTCCACTGCACAGGCTGGGGCACAGAGTACGATCAGTCGTGAGTCATCTCCCACATCCATTCTTCCTCAATCCACAGGAGTGAAACTCAGATCACAGCTTCCTTTTCTGAATGCAGAGCCACGGGAAACAGCTGCTGTGGGCATGAGGCCTTTGGCTTCTCGAGGCTCTCCTCCAACGGCGACCAGGGCGGCAGGGTGCAGCGAGCCGGGTAAGGGAGCGATGAGTAGAGAGCTCCCGTTCCTGGGGGCATCAAAGTTGTCGAAGCTGAGTCTCAGACTGGTTAAGGAAAAGCATTAACTCCACGGAGTGCGGGTGGAACACACATCGGAAATTCCCAGCTCACGAATGAGAGCATCGGTACCTGGTAGAGCAGATTCAGAGTCTGGAGGACTAGAAGTACAGACGCTGGGACCAAGGGGGCCTGAGGGGACACCAGGCGGCCAGTGTCAGTCCACAGCGGTTTGGGGTTTTCTCTTGGACAGAAACCCACATGTCCATGGCGTTCTACAGCCTGGCCCTTGGCTAGCGCATGATGCACCCAACATGTTCAACGACCATGCGCGGCTCCCCTCGTCCACCTCCGCTGCCTTCACAGTGGATAGAAGGGGGAAAACTGAGTGGCCACACAGAGTTCTGGAGCCTGGGAGTCAGGGATGGGGGGGCGGCTGCCCCAGCCCCGCCTCCCCCTCCCCCGCCCCACCTCCCCCCCAACCCCTGCACCCTCACCAGGTGGGAGGACCCAGGTCACGCTGGGGGCCGCTTCTCCACCGCCCAGGGTCCCTTCCTCGCTGTCTGACCATAGGCTCCTCTGCTCACTGCCACCAGTGGGTAGGTTTCCATTTTTTTTTTAAAGATTTATTTTATTTATTTGAAAGGCAGAGTTAAAGAGAGGCAGAGGAAGAGGCAGAAAGAGAGAGAGAGAGAGAGAGAGAGAGAGAGAGAGAGAGAGAGAGAGAGAGGTCTTCCAGCTGCTGGTTCACTACCCAAATAGCCTCAATGGCCGGAGCTGCACAAATCCAAAGCCAGGAGCCAGGAGCTTCTTCCGGGTCTCCCATGCGGGTGCAGGGGCCCAAGGACTTGGGCCATCTTCCACTGCTTTCCCAGGCCATAGCAGAGAGCTGGATCGGAAGTGGAGCAGCCGGGACTTGAACTGGCACCCATGTGGGATGCCGGCACTGCAAGCGGCTTTACCCGCGCTGGCCCCTAGATCTCCATCTTTGAATCTGGGGGGACACAGACATCCAGACCGTGGAGAAGACCTGCTGTCCTCTCCACCTGTTTCAAAGTTGGGGATCATTTTTCTTAACAAAATTGGCGCAAACAGCTTCAGCGAGAGGCCATGGGTGGGCGCCGGCGGCTGAGGGACCAGCTGCTGTCGTGTCACTGGGAAGGCGGTCCCAGAACCTAGCTGCTTTTACCTAGTGAGGTCCCTCTGGAGCTGGGACGAGGGATCCGACAGAGGGTCAGGGTGGACCCCTGGCCGTCCCCCTTTGCTGCACATGGATGATGCTGGCATTTCCCTGGGCAGAAACTCGGGTGCAGCTCAGCCGGGCGCCTCTCGTGAGGCTCTGATCACTCAGCGGCCCGGACTGCGCTCATCCGGAGACTGGTCGGGGGCTGGCGGCCACTGGCAGGGCTGGGACGGTGGGCGGACAGGGGCACGGCTCGCCAGCTGCGCCTCTCCCGGAGGGGTTTGAGCGCCCTCGCAGCATGGCGGCCGGCATCCTTCTCAGCGAACGCTCAGACCCCAAGAGTCAGCAGGTCCTCAGTGCCCAACCCCGTCATTTCTGCCACAGCCTATTGGCCGCACAGGTCGGCCCCGCCCTCCAGGGGGTGGGCCCTTCACAAAGGGTGACCCCAGCAGGCCAGGGGGGCGGGGCCATCTTGGAGATGGGCCCCAGGCTGGAGTAGGTGCAGGTGGCACAGGGTGCCTTCAGCACCAGGACGCTTCCTCGTGGGCTCCTGGAAGCTGCAAGGGCTTCTCCCACCCCAGGGCCAGGTCTGATTCCAGGAGAGCAAGGCCGGCCTGTCAGTCACACCCTGGCCCCAATGTCTTCCTCAGCCTTCACCCTCTGGCAGTAGGAAAGGAGCAGGGTTTGGGATGGGAGCTGGTGGAGGTCAAGGTCAAGGTCATGGGCAGCAGCTGGGGAAGCCACCTGGGGCGAGCAGAGGGGCCGCTCTCGGGTGGGGGACGACTCGGCAGCATGTGGGGCGTCCCTAGGGTGAGCAGTTGGGGTGACCATGGGCGGCTGCCCCCAGCTGGGGTCGCAGGGGTCACCCAGGGCCCCAGGCGAGGGGATGGTGGTGCTCTGCAAAGAGAAGCTTCCGGCTCTGGGTTTGATCTCAGCTGCCAGTTAGGCTGTGCCTGGCTGCCTGTGGCTGTGTCTGGCTGAGGGTGGTCTGCCAGGCTTCCCAGTGCCCAGCAGCTGGGCCACCCTAGCCCCTCGGATGTGAAGAAGGAAGACAGGGGGACGCCCTCTGCTCGGTGGGCTGTGAGCAGAGCTCCCCACCTGAAGGGAGCGGAGTCTGGGGGTGGGGTTCAGTCTCGACTCCATCGCCCACTGCAGCAGCCGGGCCCTCGGACAAGCTCCATCCCCTCTGGTTCTGTGCCCCCACCCGTGGGGCACCATGCTGGAGCCAGCCCAGGGAATGGCCACTAGGGGGTTGGCCCCTGCCTCAGCTGGGCCTGGGGAATACTCAGATCCCCTCTGCTTCCTCTCCCCCCGGCCGGTCCTCCCCAGAGAGGAGATGGGCCACCATGAGGGAGGGCGGCAGCCCCCAGGGGCCCCTGACCAGCTAATGCCCAGGGTCTGATCTGGGGTGGGCAGCCTGGGGGTGGAGGAAGCAGGCACATCCAGTTGGGACTAAAACTCTGTGAAAATATCCCAGGGACGCTGGTTCGAGGAGGAAAGGGGAGGGAGCCTGCCAGTTTGGGGATAATTATTGTGCAAAACTTTACAAAGTTTCGGAAAATCCTGTTTCCCCCTTCATTGAAACCATTGTTTTTCAAGGGAAATTGAATTAGAAGGTGGTGGCCGCTGGAGGGGCAGGAGGGGGAGGAGCAAGCCGCATGCTTTGCTAAGTTGCCGGGCGTCTGTCCTGGCCAGCGACTCCAGGGGCTCCTCGTGCTGGGACCACCAGGGCTGCGGTCAGGGCTGCTCTGGGGACAGTGGCAAGGGCTGGAGGAGCCTCCCCCACGTCGGCCTCCTTCATCTGGGCTGGGAGCACAGCTGGGGGTGAGCGGAGAAGGCGGGTCAGGCCCTTGATGCTGGGGCGCAGGCCTGGAAGGCTTTCATGGACGGCTGAGTGGCCCTGGGGAGGTGGCACAATCTCTCTGTGCCTCGCCTCTGCTCCCTGGACAACTGTACCCCAGCAGTGGCCGAGGAGGTCAGCGGACGTGATAGGACGACAACTCTTCTGGGAGGTGGGGAGTGCCGCTTCCCCACCAGGGGCACTGCTGATTCGGTGTGATTTGTAGGGACCGGCTGGGGTGCTGTGGTGCTTACACTGAGCTCTGCTGGAGCACAGATTGATTAGTGATGTCTGTTGTGGGCACAAGGATACAGACTGGAACGCAATGGTATGCGTGCCAAGAATTCTCCATCTCTTACCTAGTGTGATTCCCTCAGTCTGCGGAGCAGGAAGCTGAGCCCTCAAGAAGAGAAGAGGCACAGGAGCCTTCAGAGGTGGCTCTTCCCGCATCGCACACTGATGGTCAGACAGGTCCTCACTCAACACTCTCACTGGCTCCTGATGTCCACAGAATCAAGTCCCAGATCTGCAGCAGTCAGCCCAAGCCCACTCTGAGCTGGAACGAGACATGCTACCCGGCCCTCCCCAGGACGGTGCTCTGAGAGGGAGCGTGTCCCCGGCCCGCACGCCCCACCTCCAGCCTGTGGCCCCCTCTGGGCCTGGGCCTGCCTCACCCTCCCCACCCCTCCTGATCGGCTTCTCCCCCACTCGCCCTCCTCTGCTTCCCGTTGTGGCCCTGTCAAGCTTTGAGTTTTAATCCCATCTCCATGGGTCCCTTCCCCTGCTGAACTCCGAGCTCCTGACCGAGTGGGCTTCCTTTCTTCCTCCTTGTTTTCCCGGCACAGGTGCGTAGGTCCTCGGCCAAGATCCACAGAGTAAATGAAGTGAATGTCCAAGTTCACAGAGGAACGTGGGCCTCTGACCACGCAGGGCTCCTCCCAGAGCCCCACACGCCAGTCCTCTCATGGAACCCCTGGCCAGCCAGGTCTCCTGCAGGCTCTCTGCTCTCAGAGGCACCAGGAGGACCTGTTTCCAGGGTGGCCCAGTCTGGCTGAGGCCTGACTGTGGGACCCATGGCTGGAGAAAGCCTGGAAGGAAGCCCATGGTCGAAGCCGACGCTCCTGTCAACACTTTCGGTGGGCAGGGGCCGTGGGGACCCTGGGGAGCTCCAAGGGACACTTTATGTCTAAGAGTGAAAGAACCCAGGATTGGCGGCTCAAGTTGTGGTCTCAATGGTGTGGCCCTGGGCAAGCCCCTTGCCCTCGCTGGGGCTTGCCCACACAGGGCATGGAAGGACCCTCGGCACGAAGGCACGAGGTTCGCTTGTGCCCCCTGGAAAGCATCTGGCCTGGAATTTTCACCGGCACTTCCAAATGGGCCATTCTGGGCTCTGTGTCTCAGGCCACCACAAGGCTGCCTCCCATAGACCCCAGCGGTCACAGGGCCACATGGGCCAGAGCTACGCTGGAGCTGGGAACTGGAAGACAGCGCTGGCTTCTACATGCAGTGTGCAACTGGGGCAGAGAACTAACAGATAGAAAATTCTCTCTCTCTCTCTCTCTCTCTCTCTCTCTCTCTCTCTCTCTCTTTCTCTCAGCCAGCACTGAGACATAGTGGATTAACTCCCTGTCTGTGAGGTCAGCATCCTATAAGGATGCTGGTTTGAGTCCTGGCTGCTCCACTTCCCGATCTAGATTCTTGCTAATGCACCTGGGAAAGCAGTGGAGGATGACCCAAGTGCTTGGGCCCCTGCACCCACATGTGAGACCTGGATGGAGCTCCTGGCTCCTGGCTTTGGTCTGGTCCAGCTCTGGCTGTTGCAGTCATTTTGGGGAGTGAACCAACGGATGGAAGACTTCTCTGTCTCTTCCTCTTTCTCTTTAATTCCAAGTTTCAATTAAATCTTAAAAACAAATTTTTCATCTCTCTCTGATACTCTGCCTTTCACGTGTATGATAGATCTAAATAAATAAATAATCACAAGACCCTAAAGACTTCGCTGGCAGCACCTTTGTTGACTGCTCTGCCCACAGGGCTCCAGCCTCCTCCCTGCCCTGAAGCGCAGCTCACACCATGCTGGTACCCCCATGCCGCTAGGCACACTCAGCGCTGCCTCCATCTGTGTATGACTGAATGAGCCCCAGCCTGGCTGCCCGGCGCGGAGGTGGGGGTGGGGGGTTCAGTGCAGGAAGCATGGGCTGAGCACCTGCAGTGGGCCCTGGCTCAGATCCCGGAGCTGCATCCGTGTCCCCAGTGACGCTGTGAGCCTCCCGATCCACCTCTGCAATGCCTCTTTCATGATCCTCTAAATTGCCTGCGTGGCGTGGTATACAGTGGTGCTTAGCAAATGCATGCACTGGGGTGGCTGGGGTGGAGAGGCTGCAGTGTCCCTGCAGACCACACCCCCAGGGTGAGCCTTCTCCTGGCTGCTCCCAGCTGGACGTAGAGTTTTTTTTATTTTTGAGCCACACCAGTGTGTCATCAGTCAGGGCAGGTGGTATAGTAATGTTACCCTGAAGTGGCACAGCAGAAAATGACCAATTCATTTTGCTGGTGACACTGAAGGAATCCCGAGAGGCATTTTGGGACATTGTTGCTTAGTGACACTTACACAGGGGTCGATAGGGTGGGCGGATGCTGGAGGACAGCGTGGACTGTGTTTATCTGAAGGCTCACCTGGACTGGACACGCACGTGTGCTCTACCTACAGCAGCCAGAGCAGCCACCCAAGGCCCCTACCATGTGCTGAGCTTACGTGGACACTGGCTTCTCATGGATGAGCGCCTCTGAAGGCGGCCAGCCAAAGGCTACGCAGCCTTTCGTGACCTGGCCACGGCAGCCACATCCCGTGGCTTCCATCACACCCTTGGGGAAGCAGACATAGCTCCACCCAGAATCCGCCTCTTGACGTGATGAGTGCTGGAGACTTCCTGCCCTGTCTTCACCTACCTCGCTGGTTTCTGAAATTGAATTAACTTGACTTTTTGGAATGTTGAGGAAACCTTCTATCATTACACTAAGTGGAAAGCCGATTCAAGGCAGCCGCAAAACCAAATGCAGATCTTCCCCAGCTGGGACTTCTCAACTTACGATGGGCGCGGATATGACCCCAGGATTCAGATGTTGCATCCAGTCTTTCCCAGGCTTGTGCTGTGCAGTCCGTCTTTCCTGGAGATGCAGCTCTGGGGGCTGGCGCTGTGGCGCAGCAGGTAAAGCAGTCGCCTAGGGTGATGGCATCCCATACAAGCACCAGTTCAAGTCCTGGCTATTCTACTTCCCGTCCAGCTCCCTGCGAATGCGCCTGGGAAAGCAGTGGAGGAGGGCCCAAGTGCTTGTGCCCCTGACATCCCTGTAAGAGACTCGGATGGCGTTCCAGGATCTCAGCTTCAGCCTGGCCCAGCTCCAGCTGGTGTGGCCATTTGGGGAGTGAACCAGCGGATGAAAGTGTGTGTGTTGGGGGTGCAGGGGGTGTCTCTCTCTCTCTAACTCTGCCTTTTAAATAAAAATAAAAATAGGCCGGCGCAGTGGCTCAACAGGCTAATCCTCCGCCTTGTGGCGCCGGCACACCAGGTTCTAGTCCTGGTTGGAGCGCCGGATTCTGTCCCGGTTGCCCCTCTTCCAGGCCAGCTCTCTGCTGTGGCCCGGGAGTGCAGTGGAGGATGGCCCAAGTGCTTGGGCCCTGCACCCCATGGGAGACCAGGAAAAGCACCTGGCACCTGGCTCCTGCCATCGGATGAGCGCGGTGTGCCGGCCGCAGCGCGCCAGCCATGGCAGCCATTGGAGGGTGAACCAACGGCAAAGGAAGACCTTTCTCTCTGTCTCTCTCTCTCACTGTCCACTCTTTCTGTCAAAAAATAAATAAATAAATAAATAAATAAATTAATATTTTTTAAGAGAGGCAGCCTGCGGGCACAAAGGGACACAGGGACACTGCAGTGTGGCGTGTGGCTGAGCTGGGACATGTGCATGGCTAGGCAGAATCGACGCACTCTGAGTTTGGGAGGCTGTCCACCTCTGCTGGGTTTATCAGGACGCGACTCCCTCGAAAGCCAAGGAGGGGCCATGTCAGGAAAGCGAGGAAGCCGTGGCTTCCGTGGCAGGGTTATAAGGCTGGCCGAGCAACTGCGTTCTCTCACCACTCCCACAGGTCCACCGTGCAGGCGGCCGGGACCAGGGCTGACGCAGAGGGGCTGGCAGGACCGCCATCTCCCAGGATGTCTGCTCATGGGTGGAACATGCTGTGACTGGTCTCCCCATGCGGCCCCACAGGCCGTCCACACCGTGCCTTGCTGACCTCCAGGGCAGCTGGAGCATCCCCTTGGTCATCGTCTGCTTTGAAGACCTCTCTCAGGAGCCCCGGGCAGCCGGGGAGATGGCCCTTTGCAGTAGGTTAAAGTCATGTTCCTCGGTTCTGCCCATGTCCTAGGGGTCCAGATCACGCAAGTGTGGGTACCGGAGGGTTGGGGATGTCAGGGTGGTTTTAGGATCTCAGGGTGCCTGGATATTGTGGGGCTCCAGTTAGACACAGGCATCTGAGATGGGGCTCGGTGGGGGTCAGCAGGTGCTGAAGGCCCTTCAGCCCCCAAGTGAGACTTCTGTCCTGGGGACAACCGAAGACCTGGATGGGGGAAAGGGGCACTGAACACTCACTGAGCTGGTGCCCGGCCACGGCTGCCCAGAGTCGGCTCGCAGCCCAGGCACTGTGAGCACAGGACCAGGCCACCTCCGGCCGTGCCAGTCTCAGCTCTGTTCGTGTTGGTCATGTGGCCTCCGGCTACTCCCGGTGGGCCTGGGGTCTGCGGGTGGGCTCTGTAAACTGTCATGTGCTGCGCTTATATCCAGGGTTGCCTTGGGTCCTGCTCCTGAGCTCAGCCAACCTGGACTTCCATCTCTGGGTGCTCCCCGTGGCCGGGCAGAATGGAGTCTGCTCCTGCAGACGGAGTGGCTCTCAATGTTCCTGGAGCTGCAAGGGCCTGGGGTGCCCCATCTCAGGGGTCCTCCCTGGGGATCCCCCCAAGCTGTTCTCTGAAGACAGCATTGCAGAGGGCGCCCGACCGGCTCTGCCGCTTTCCTGTCCTCTGATGCGCTCGAGAGGGAGACAAGTCTGCAGCCAGCCACATCCATGACTCCACCAACAAGACCTCTTAGCATGAGGCTAAAGTTACTTAAATAAAAAGAGCAAATCCATTTTCTAACAGGGATAGTGGGGAGCATTGTGTGCAGTAGGAATTTGGGGTAAGCAAAGCTGTGAAGGTCTTACAGGAACAACTGCGAGCTGGACAAACACATCTTTGGGAGGACGGCTCACCGCAGAGTGGCCCCAGCGCCCAGCAGGGTGGGGTGTGGCCCTGTTTCTCCCTGAGTCATCGAGCCACAGGCAGGGAGTTGAAGACGCATCGCTGCTCCCAGCCCCGACTCCTTGGCCACATTCAGGTGCTCCTCTTGAACAATGGGCAGAAAGCATCTCTTTGTAGGTTTACATGCCACAAGACGGTGACTCCAGAATGTTCTGGAATGTTCTGGAATAGCTGACCAGTGTGTAGTCTGCGGCCTTCCCAATGGGACCAAAGGATCCCCTAGAATGGACCAGCTGCCCATGGATGCTGGCTTCCTGCTGAAGAAGAACCCGAGCGATGCTGGAGACCTCTAAGCCTGACTTCCGGTGGCCTGGAAGGGGACACGGAAGGAGGGCTTTGTGGCAAGGGGCGGGGGTGGGGGCACGGGGGCCTGATGGGGCGGCTGGAAGACATGTCAACCTGTACCTTGCAGGGAAAACCCAGGCAGGAAGCACAGGCAACCAGCGTCGACAGAGAGTAAACAAATCCACCGCCGCCCAGCCCACACCCGTGTCCTGGTGGCCGTGGCAGTGGCCAGAGCTGGGCCATAGGAAGGGTGACCTGGGGGAGCCTGAGGATGAGCCACAGCCCCCAGCTCATTCTGGGGACCATGAGAGCTTGGAGCTGGGCTCTGCTGGATGTGGGAGCCCCCTTGTCATCCAGTGAGGCGGCCGGAGCAGGGATGCGGCGGACGAGGAAGATGGGGAGGACTCGCATGCCGGAGCACCGCCTCGGAGGCAGTGCCCCCGTGGGAGCTGCTGATGCCGCTTAGCACTGCCCAGGTGTGGGTCCTTCCCCGCCCCAAGGAAGGGAGGCACGGCAAGAATCCCCAGGCACCACGGCTCAAGGACGTTCTAGATGTGTGCAGTGGGACACAGAGGGGCGCCGCCACCTGTCTGGCCATCACCTCTGCCCCTAGATGGAGAAAACCTGTCCCCCGGGGTAATTGTAATGACCTGAGGCACCCCGCCTTTTCCCCACCTGTCTCAAGCCTGATGCTGCTCAAAGCTTCTCCCAGGCTTCCATCCGGTCTCCACCGCGTGCATGAGGGAGATGGTGCGGGCTGTGCACCGAGAGGCACACGGTGTCTCCAGGACTCGCAGAGGGTGGAGACTGGCACCTGCGAGGGCTCGGACAGCTTACCCAGGGGACATTTATGTGCTGCTGTCTCTGCTCTGCCGGCCCTAGGCTGGGCATCGGGGCCCAGGTGCGCCCTGCCAGGTGCTTGCCTCCATGAGTTCTCCATCCAGCTGGGGCCTGGGAGGAAAGTCTGAGACATCAGGGGAGCGAGTGGAGCTGAGGGGACACCTTAGCCCTCAGCACACCTGGCAGCCAAGCAGGAGCCCCTGATGGGCAGGTGCCAGCATGGAGGGGGCAGGCGGGGGCAGGCAGCTGGAGGAAAGCCTGTTCTACATGAAAGGACCCATCAGAGACAGGAGCTGGGCCCTTCGGGGCCTCGGGAGGGTGGCTGGCACACGGGGCAGCCAAGCGGTGTCCATCAGGAAAAGCCAGAGCCAAGTCCCACAAGCGGATGGAGTGGGCAAGCAGCCAGCCACCCCCGCTCAGACCCGGCCACGCAGACGGGGACATGTGCTGGTGACCATGGCAGAAGCAGTGGTGGCTTTTATTGAGACCAAACATCCTGGGCTCCCTGGACTCCCCACTTCTAGCCCAGGGAGTCTCATGTCCCCGGAGAGCCCCCCAACCCAGGAAAGTGGGGACAACTGGTCACCCCAAGACAGTCTGCAACCTTGGCACCGGGGACCCTGGGGACCAGGCCGTCCTGTGCTGTGAGGGCACAGCTGTGTGCTGCAGGAGGTTCAACGCGGTGCCATTGTGCCTTCCAGCTGTGACAACCCGAGATGTCCTCTCTCTCTCTCTCTCTCTCTCTCTGTTGCCCTGCCTCTAGATAAATAAATAAAATCTTTTTTAAAAAAAACAAGCGCCTCCACACAGAGCCGAGTGTTCCCCTACGAGCTGACACTGCCCGGCTTGAGGGCGCTGTCCTGGAGGGCACTGAGCGATCAGGCCCCTGCCCAAGGCCACACAGGTGCCGGTAACAAGCCCAGGGCCGTGAATCACACCGGACTTCCTGCCGAGCCCTGCGGCCGTGGCTGGCCGGGCAGTCAGGACGTGTGGCCTGGAGCCGAGCGTGCCTCCAACACACCGTGTGCCACCCCAGGCCCCCCGTTTCCTTGTCTCCAGAGTGCACACGCTGAGGCCCCTGGGGTTTCAAAGCTCCACCTTCCCAGGGACCAGGGGAAGTCAGCGGGGCTGACACGGGGACATGGGGCAGGGACATTGGGGACATCCTGGCTCTCTGGGCTTGGCCACTGTCGTGCTCCTGCCCATGGGGGTCCCTTCAAGGAGGAGCAGGAGTGAGAAAACAGGGGGAGGGGGCACCATGGCCACATCCTCTGTCCCTCCTGTCCTTGGCCCCTGCCAGCCGAGTCTTTGCGCTTAGTGAGTGCTAAAGAAACAGTTTCGTGAATGAGTGCATGAGCCGTGCGTGCGGAAGCTGAGGGCCAGGCGCCCTGACACCCCCAGGGCTGCAGCTGAGCCCCGGCCCTACCTCTGCTGCTTCCTCCCTGCAGTCCTCCCTGAGTGCACCTGCCCAATAGGCCTGGCACGATGGCCATGCAAGGGCTCCCACAGGGAAGAGGAGACCCCTGCCCCCCACAACAGGAGCCAGCCTTTCTCTCCTGGAGAAAGCGCCTGGGGCCTGGGCTGGGCCTGCCCTGCTGGTGGAGGAGGTGAGGCTCAGAGCCCCCCAGCTCCCCACCGCTCCCGCCCCCCACATTGTGGTTTGCGTGCAGAGGAAGCAGCAGCTAGGCTCAAACACGAGGCTTAGAGACGTGCTTGCCGGGGCCGTGTGGAAAGTTACAGCCGCCGCCACCGAGGGCTTTGAAGACCAGACTGTTTGTGTTCCCCACAGCTATTTGTGGCCAAGGCGCCCACCACCCTCCACCCGCCCTGGCTCGGAGCTGGAGACGGAGCAGAACTCAGAGCAATGTGGCCGTCTCCAAGCCAACCCAGAACCCAGGCCAGGCCTGGCCATAACCCGGCCCACCACGCCAGCCTCGCCCAAGCCAGACGAGCCAACCAGCTCAACCCGCCTAAGCTAGCCCCATTCTTCAAACCCCAAGTGACCAACCCATCCCACTAGCTCTTCCCAACTAACCCTGCCCGAGCTAACCCAAACCATTCGACCAACCAACCCAACCCAAGGAATGAACTCAACCCATGTGACCAAACCTAATTCCACCACCCAGACCAACCCACTCAACTACTTAGCCCAATCAGTTTAACCCAACTCAGCTCAGCAGCCTCACACAATTAACCCAGCTGAATGCAATGAGCCAGCCAAATACAACTAAGCCAGCTCAAACCAACCCAATTCGACCAACACAACTTAACTAACCCAAAGTCAACCCAGTAACCCAGGTCAACTAACCAAACCAACTCAATTTACCCAGTTTAAGCCAACTCAGCTCTCTCAATCCAGATAATCCAACCCAGGCCAACTACACA
Source organism: Sylvilagus bachmani (assembly GCA_015711505.1). Classification (NCBI taxonomy): domain Eukaryota; kingdom Metazoa; phylum Chordata; class Mammalia; order Lagomorpha; family Leporidae; genus Sylvilagus; species Sylvilagus bachmani. Next base: position 16,282,095 of record CM027388.1, on the reverse strand, counting down.
AACCCTTTCTCCTAACCAGGACAGCCCGACTAACAGGTCCAATCCAACTGATTTGGCGAAAGCAGCTGAGCCCCCATAACCCAGCCTGCCTCACCTGGGCAGCCCAGCCCATCCGACTCACCTTAAGTCCTCCTGGACTGGTATAAATGATCCACTGCCGCCTCTTTGTGCCCCAGCCCAACTCCGAACCAACCCTGCCCTCTGTCACTTCAAGGGGCACGGGGTCACACGCGTGCAGTGCGTGCCTGGAGAGCCAGGTGGAAGCCCGGAAGCAGTAGCTTGTGTTTGTGTTAAACAAGCCCAGAGGGATGTGATGACAAAGACCTGGACCCTGTCCTCAGGGACCTCCCAGTCTCCCCGGGTCTGGAGGTGACACCGTGCCTGCAGGGGGTGGGAGGGGGGCAGAGGCTGTAGCCAGTGCCAGGGCAGCTGAGCAAGGGCCGAGAGGTGGGGGGCCCTGGGCCCCACTTGACAGGCAGGACCGTGTGTCGTGGCGGGAGCGCTGGAGGCACAGTGGTAGGCAGGGCCGCGGGTGAGCAGCCGGAAGGAGAGCCAAGAGAACCTTGCACCTTACCCTTGAAGGGGACCAAAGGGCCTGGATCTGTGTCGTGGGCGAGAGGGAGCCCGGGAGCTTGCTGAGCGGGGAGCGTCCGGGTCAGGAGACCATGAAGGGGCTGCAGGTGGGAGTGGCAGTGAGCAGGACAGACAGGAGGGGGCGGGGGGGGGGCGTCAGGGAAGGTGGGGAGAAAGAGACAGCCCAGCGACCCTGCGGGCCTGGAAGGGGGGCCTTTCTCGATCCCTGCAGATGGTGATCCCGAGGGCCAGACACCAGGGGGAGTGCAGGCTCAGGGTCTCCCCGGCCCAGCAGCCCAGGGCCCCTTGTTCCAGGAAATGCCTCCAGACCTAGCTCCCGAGGCCCCCTTCCTGGGGGCAGCCCCCAGCCAAAGACCTGACCCTAGGACGAGCCGTCTTCCCGGCGGACAGGCACAGGTGCTGGGGAGGGGGGAGGGGATTGTCGAGTCCTTTGCTAGAAGTGGGTGGGTGGTTGACGCCGTGGTGTAGTGGCAGGGGCCAGGGTGTGAAATGGGTCTCACAAGAGACAGGCCGACCCCACGAGCCACCTCGGGGAGTGCAGCCAAGCTGCCAAAGCTTCCAGCCTGGCCCCAGCCCCAAGCTGCGCCCCGGCCCCAGCCTCTTCCCAGCATGCTCTACGGTCCTGCCTTGCCTGCTGAGGCTGCTAGCAAGCGCAGCCTGACCTGCCCAAGCCCGGTGTCTCAAACTCGAGGGTGATTTCTGGCTCCCAGCTCTGCCGGGTTTTCCATCGATTTCACACTGGGAGGAAAACAGCTGCTTTCCCCTGCCGACAGCGAGGATCGATAGACAGGGCCTGCCCCTCACGTGCCAGACGGGCCTGCGGGTGCGGGTGGGGGTGGGGTGGGTCTCTGCCAACCTGGGACCCCTGGGTCCCGCCTGCCTGGGCCGTCTGCCTCCCGTCATCCGGAGAGCAAGGCCAGGTTGCCCAAGCAAATCTGCAGAGGAAGGTCCCCAGGTGGGGAGGGGAGGCACAGAAGCCATGGGGGAGGGGGGAGGAGGGGTGCCGAGAGCCAGGTGGGAAAGTGGTGGGGCGTGGGAGCCACTCGACCCCTAACAGGAAGTCGGGTTTAGAGAGGGGAACCTGCCCAGGGTCGCACACCGGGGAGGTCAGAGCTGAGGTTCCCAGCACTGGAGTGCAGCCCATTCTGTGTCCTGAAAACCAGAATGAATCAGGCAACCAGAGAATAGGACCACAGCCACCAGCGTCCACCACCTTGCTGGGTGAAGACAGGATGCTGGCCCTGCCCCCGCAGACGGCCACGGCCACGCACGATGACGTGTTCATCGTTCAGCCGCGTGAACTCTGTGAGCCGCCGTGTTCCTACCTGTAAAATGGCAACAACAACGTTTCTCTCAGAGGTAACTCGGCGGCTGCGCTCAGAGATGAGGCTTACGTGTCGGCGATCCTCGGAATCCACTGCACTTGGCACTTCATGGTTGTCTGCTGGATAAATGAGGGTTTCCCTGGGATCCGGGAGCAAGTCAGGCGCAGAACCAGGACCTGAAGTCCGGCTTCTTGCTGCTCGCTTCCTCCTCTGTGAAGGGAAGAGCGATGCCCACGGCTCAGGCGATCCAGACAGGCGGGCTGGGAACGGCAGATGGCTTGCCATCGCTGCATGGACGGAGGTCGCCCAGGGCCCACTGTGGGTCACATGCCCGGCTGCAAACCAGTGTCCTGGGACCAGGGCTTGGGCAGCCTCGGGCGGCCAGGCCAGGGTCAGGGGCCATCGTTTCCAAGCATCCTCCCCCCCTCCCTAGGGAGCTGTCCCAGCCCCAAGCTGCTCACAGAGCGGGACCCCAGGGCCACATCAGGAGGCATCTCAGGGGGCTGGTGCTTGTACCCATCAGAGGCCTCTAAAATTAACCGAGAAACACGTGTTCCACTGAGTAGGCCCAAGCCAGGGTGGGTCACACAGTCCACAGGAAAATGGACAGATACTTGTTTCTTTCGTTGCAAAAAACCTTTTTTGGAACTCCATTCATAGCTTTGTCATGCTGTGCGCGCTCTGCGGGCATTTGGAAGCCTCCCTGTGTCAGTCCGCATTGCATTGCCAGAACAAAACACCGAGGCTGGGCAACCTACAAAGAAAAGACGTCCAAGGGCCTGCACCTGGTGAGGGCCTCCCGGCTGGCAGAGTCCCGGGGCATCATGCGGGGAGGGGCGTGGGGCCAGAGGCCTGTCTGCTTCCTCTGCTCTCCCTCTGCCTTTCGAATGAATGCATACTTACATATATGTATGTGTGTGTGCGGGTGCGCACGCGTGTGTGCATTTATTTAAAGGCAGAGAGAGAGAGAGAGAGAAAGAGAGAGAGAGAGAGAGGGAGAAGTCTTCCATCCCCCGCCTGCCTGCAACAACAGAACTCGGGGTGGCAGGAAGCACGGACTCGCGCGGTCACCTGCTGCCCCCCAGAGGGCCCTCGAGTGGGGAGCTGGAATCAGAGGCAGGGCCCGGCCTCGAACCCAGCCACTCGACTACGGGGTGAGTCGTCGCCAGCAGCATTGTCACCTTTGCCAGACGCTGCCCCCTCTTTCTTCCTGCACAGCCACCAGCATTCATTCATGGGGGCTCCACCCTGGTGACCTCACCTCACCCAGAGCCCCACCACTGACACCCTGGCTCCGCCCCCTTGATGCCCCGAGGTGTGGATTAAATACCCGGCATGAACCCTTTGGGGGGTGGGGTGGTGTCCTCCCATGACACCCACGCTGTGGCAGGACCCTGCAAAGCGACATCCGCGATGAGAGCAGGTGTGCCAGGCGCTGTTCTCGGTCCTTCACGCCTGTGACACTCCCGCGTGGCAGGTCTTGTTAGCGCCTCTGTTTTACAGGTCAGGAGTGAAGCCACTCAGCGAATCAGCTGCCGTTTCCATGGGCCAGGGGTTCACAGCTTCGCTCTCTCCCTTGCCCTGCCTCCCAGCTGCCTCTGCGCCGGACACGTGACTCACGCCACTCATGTCACCCAGCACCACCCTCTGTGAAGGGAAGAGCCCGGCGTTCCACTGGGTGCGTTCCCCACGTGTGAAGGGGCTTTGGAAAGTTCACGGAAAGACACAGCGGAAGAAGATAAATTTATCTGACTTCTTTTATTTCTAATACGCATCCTCCACAAACTTTGTGAAGCCCTTTCACGCACATGGATTTCAGAAAACTTTGCACCAAAATAAACCTTCAATTCCATCTCCAGCAAGCATTTGGAAATGCAAGACCCCAAAGTCTGCCCCTTCACCCCCATTTCACAGACAAGGAAACTGAGCCCCATGGAAGCAGAGGCTCTTGCCCCGAGTCACACCCACAGCGGGAAGAGTGGAGCAGGGCCAGGGTGGCGAGGGCCTGGGGAAATGGGGCGTGACCGTGGGACCCAGAGGGACACACTGTGCTTGTCCCGGCTCTCTCTCCCTGGCATGCGGCGGGCAGGCGTGGCCTGGGCACCCGGTGGACGGCACTGCCCGGGACGGGGTTCCAGGCGACCTTGGCGTGGGCTCCTGGGGGCCCACAGCCTGACCCTTGTTTTGCTCAGAGAGCCCACACATCAGCTCACACAGGAAGCTCAACCTGGCCTTCTCACATCATGGTCTCTAGCAGCAAGGGGAAAAAAAACCTGTCAGGTCAGACGCTGTGCTGTTTTGCAAACAGACTTTGAATGTTTCCTGAGAGGGAGGCAGAGCCCAGGGCCAGAGGAGAGGAAAGGAGCCTGCAGATGGCAACAGTCAGAGCAAGGCCTGGCCGAGCTGGCCGCCAGGAGGGGCGCCGCGGTGGGGGGACGCGTGGGGAGTGGGCTCTGGGCTGGTGGGGAGCAGGTGCGGGGAGCAGGCAGCACCAAGTGAGGCCCACAGAGGTGGAAACTGGGGGTCCCCGCCCCCCCGCTACCCCAGGGCTCTCGCAGGGGCGTGGCCCCGCCAGCACGGCACAGTGGCATCACAGTTTGTGGAAGATGCATATTAGAAATAAAAGAAGTCAGATAAATGTATCCGTGGTCACTGGAGCTGCACTGCTATGGGTTTGGAAGAAGCAGTTAGGAGATATTTTGGAATTTTTAGGCCCATTTTCGGGAGCTTGAAAATGGCCTTGAGGTGTGTATTTACACCGTGGAAATTGGCAAACGTCATGGAGCCTGAATTTCCATTCTCTCTCTCTCTCTCTCTCTCTGAGAGCTGGTTTACCACTCGCATACCTCTGCCCAGGTCCAGGTCCAGCCGTGTTTCTCAGCAGCTCCGTGACCTTGGTCTTGTCACTCCACCTCCCCCCAGCCTCAGTTCAGACTCCCCTGGCAGGGCTGTTGGCAAGATGCACTCAGCGCGTGCCGAGCATCCGCCCAGAGCAGGTGCCCACCCAACGTCCATCTCCCCTAAGTCCCCCCACCTCCCCTTTCTGTCTGTGGTGCCCCCCACCCCTGAGAAAAATGATCTGGGCCTCTGCCAGTCGTAACTCAGGGGAAAAGGCCAGTCTTCCCAGTGGGGACGGCACCGGTGCATGTAGACGACACCGGTGCATATAGACAGCCTCCATGGACGAGCTCTGGGCGAGCGCCCCGAGCCGGCAGGGAGGGCCAGAGGGAGCTGGAGGTGACTGTGACGCAGTTCCTGGAACCACAGGAAGCAGAGATGTGATGGCTCATCCAGAAATGACGGGTGCTGAGAAGCAAGTCACCCTGACTGGGAAGCCAGGCATCCGGGGAGGCGCCCGATCAAAGTTACATTTGTGCCACGTCTCCCTCCATTCTTCCGTCCTGCCATCCCGCCATCCCGCGTCCCGCCTCCCTGGTGTCATCCCATTAGAATGTGTGTGTGCGGGTGCATTGTTCACCCAGCACTTCCCGCTCACCTACCCAGCCTAGGGCACAAAAGCCAGGGGCTTCCCTGCATTCTAGCAGCTGGCAGGAGGGGGCGGGGAGCCCACAGAGCCTATTCCAGTGTGCAGAGATGGTAAGGAGGGCACTCAGGGGGAAATGGCAAGACCTGGAGGTTGGCTCAGAACCCCGAGGGCTGGTGGGGGCGTCCCAAGCTCAACCTGGAAAGAGAAGGCAGGCCCTCGGCCCTCGGGAGTCAGCAACTGGTCCCTGTGGCATCATCAGCAGACGGTACCCCAGACTCACAGAGGAGAGAGGCAGGGTGGAGGCCCAGGCTCCCTGACACCGGCACTGCCTCCAGGCAGCCCTCTGCCTGCACCCAGCCTCACTCATAAGCATCAGGCAGGCAGCTGCCATCCAGCGCTGGCCACTAAGGGTCTGAGCACCCCAGCACCCATCCTCCCTTCCTTGGGAAACAGCTGGACTTTCTGGTGAGGAATCGCCCCTCCGCCATGTTCCATCTGAGAGGTTTGGGCAGGGGAGGGGCTGCTTCTCCACCCCCTCCCATCCCAGCCCCTCCTGACGCGCTCCAGGGCAGGGCTCCAGGCTGGTTGAGATTATCGGAGGAGAGCTGGGACCGCTGTTGGCGCTGTAGCCGAGAGGGATCCTCTTTCTGCACTGGGATGAAAGTTACATTGCTGGTGACCCACTTTGACGAGCCTGGGAGTGTAGCAGAAGATCAGAACCGGATGAGGGGCGGGGGCGGGGGGCTTCAGATGACACACAGCACGTGCTGCTGCTCTGAGAACCAGCGTAATGCCAACACTCCTGTCTCTTGTGCTTCGCTTGGTTTGAGCTGTTTAGAGTTGGGATTGTTGTCACTTGTCCCTTGTTCTGACAGTTGGTGAGCTACCTTGATTTTCAGACTCAGAGCCAGGCCCGCTGTGTTGCTCTAGGGAAGCCACGTGCGCCCCGAGGGGCTGCTCCCAGGAGCACGGCAGGTGTAACGATCCCTGCGATTGCCGGGCAGCCAGTGAGACCCCACCTGTGGAGCTGGAACTCGAGATAGAGCGCGGATCTTTTTCTTCTCTTATTCATTTTATTTTTTTTTTGAAAGATTTATTTTATTTATCTGAAAGGCAGAGTTACACAGACAGAGAGAGACAGAGATCTTCCATCCTCTGGTTCACTCCCCAAATGGCTGCAACGGCTGGAGCTGAGCTGACCCAAAGCCAGGAGCCAGGAGCTTCCTCCAGGTCTCCCACGCATGAGCAGGGGCCCAAGCACTTGGGCCATCTTCTACTGCTTTCCCAGGCCACAGCAGAGAGCTGGATCGAACGTGGAGCAGCTGGGACTTGAACCAGCACACATATGGGATGCAGGCACTGCAGGCGGCGGCTTGACCCGCTGCGCAAAGCGCCGCCCCTTACTCATTTTATTTTAAAGAGACAGAGAGATCTTCCATTCACAACAGCCAGATGTGGGATAGGTCAAAGCCAGGAGACTGTAACTATCCAGATCTCCCAGGTGGGTGGTGGGGACCAAAGTACTTGAGCCGTCACCTGCTGCCTCCCAGGCTGTGCATTCGCAGGAGGCTGGATCAGAAGCAGAAGAGCTGGGATGGAACCAGGCACTCCGGCGTGGGATGCAGCCGTCCCAAACAGCGACTTAACGGCTGTGCTGCACGCCCAACCCCAAAGCCCAGGCCTTTAAGGTTTCTGCCACTGGCCCCTCCTTTCCGTCTCCAGCTCTGCTGCTTCCCTTGAGCCCCAGGCTCATCCCTAAGTGCACCTGCCCGGTGTGGTCCACGCCCAGCATCTCAGACAGAGCAGCGCCCACTGCGAACTCTTAACTCTGCCCCCACGACTGCCTCCCTGGGCTTTCCCTCTAGGATAATGCGAGCTTCCTCCGGCTACTCGCTGAGGCTGGAGGCCTGCCTGCGCCCCGGACTCCTCCCCACCCAGCCTACCCCCACCACGTCCTAATGGCGCCCCCTTCCAAGCCCTCTGACTGTTTCTCCCCGACCCACTGCAGTCCCCATCGTTTCCCGCCGGGATCATGGTAGGGGTCTCCCTGCTTCCACACTCGCCCCTCACTATCTCTTCACACCATGAGTCAGATGACTTCCCTCCTGTCCTCAAAAGCCTCCAGCGGCTCCCACCGCCTGGGCTCCGGTCTGGCCTCCGTGTCTCCCCCACTCCTCTTCCCTTCCTGCCCCTCACTCATCTGCTGCAGTGACGCTGGCCTCCTTGCTGGTCCTGAACACGCCTGGCCTGCCTCGGGCCCTTTGCACAGGCTCTCTCTGCCCGGGAGGCTCCTGCACTCATGGCGCTCAGGTCCCTCACCAGGGAGGCTTTGCAGGCGGCATCCCGTCTTCTCACCCTGACCCGTGTTCCCTTCTCGATGCTCTTCACCTCCGGGCTTTTTCCATTTTGGTTTGTGCACTGTGGCTTATTCTCTCTCTGATGCTAGTGTGTGCTTCTGCCAGGGCAGGAGTCTGCCCACGCTCTCTCGGGCTGCATCCCCGGCACCTGGGACAGTGCCCACCCTGGGGTTAGATCATGGTCAGTGGGGCTGGGGGCAGGGGCAGGAGGAACTGCTCGGGGAGGCAGCACTGGGCACCCAGGAAGAACCCGCCCTCAGGCAGCCCTGGATTCAAATCCCAGCTCGGCCACCTGCTTGTGTGTGACCTTGAGCGACTTCTTGCTTGCTCACCAGTTAAGTGGGATATGTTAACACCCGCGCTGCAGGGGGCGCGAGCAGTGCATGGGAAGGGAAGCCCACCCTCTGCGTGGTACCGGCTGCCCTGCAGGAGAAGGCTCTGGGTTCTGCACGCCCCGGCTGTGCAACCTCGAGGAAGTTGTGTGACCCCTCTGAGCCCTCCCTGTGTTCCTTATCTGTCACAAAAAGAAAGTCACAGCTGTGCCCAGGGCTCTTGCGTGCTGACCCCTGGCTGTGCTGTGCGACCCTACAGGTGGCCGTCCAGGGGGCTGGCTAAGGGGGCTCAGCCAGCCAGAGCCACAGGCTGGTCTCCGATTTTCATTCAACAGCTACTCAGGAGCGTATGAGCCAGCTGCTCTTCTAGGTACTGCGACCCCAACAGTGAACAAGATGGACGAAGACCTCCCCCCGCACCCCAACACACAAAGGAACCTTCCTCTGAGAGTACCAAGAGCAGCTGTCAGAGGCGGGAGGAACAGGCCAGGCTGTGCTGCGGTGGGGGGCACGGGGCCAGTGCTCAGAGATGCAGCCACTGTGGGCCCCTCGAGGGAGGAGGAGTCTCCCCACCACCAGCCCCAGCAGCAGGGAACTCTGGCCCCCCCAGCGCCTGCCCTGCACCCCCACCGCCTCCCCTCTCACTGCTTCCCTCGACAGCACCTTTATTCTCCTTTGGAAAATGCCCCCCCCACCCCCGCCCAACCACGATTGGGCCATGTGGTCTGGGTAGCACTGACGTCACTCCGCAGCTCCAGGAATGAGCACGTGACCCAGGTCTGGCAAATCAGGGTGCTATATCCTACATCCAGTCATTGGTTGGAGGGAGAGCACGTGATCTAAGCAAAGCCAAAGAGAATCAGTCCTGGGACTTTACCTGCATGAAACAGTAAACTGGGACCAGCTGCCTGCCGCGCTGGCACCCCACATGGGCCCCGGTTCATGTCCCGGCCTCTCCACCTCTGATCTAGCCCCCAGCTAACGCGTCTGGGAAAGCAGTGGAGATGGCCCGAGTGCTTGGGCCCCTGCCATCCATGTGGAAGGCCCAGAAGAAGCTCCTGGCTCCTGGCTTCGGGATGGCTTAGCCTTAACCTTGGCCATTGAGGCCACCTGGGGAGTGAACCAGCTGATGGAAGACCTGTCTTTGTCTCTCCCTCTCTTTCTCTGTATCTCCGCCTTTCAGATAAATAAAGTAAATTTTAAAAGAGAGAGAGAGAGAGATAGTAAACACAGAATGTGCAGCTTCAGGTGCCGAGGACCACCGGGGGAAAAGGCCGGCTTGGAAATGAGGCCAAGATCGCGAAGAGCCGCGTGCAGAGGGGGCACAGGTTCGTCTGGGACCTGGCAGGGTTGCCAGAGCCTCTGGATCCAACCATGCCTGAAGCCACCTTCTCCGGGAATTTTCAGGTGTGTGAGTCAACGATATTGCCAACTGGAGAGAGACGTCAAAGGACTGAGGGGGCCCTGACCATCATGGCCCTGGGCACCCCACTTTGAGGACCTGTGCTCGCTGGCCGGAACCAGAACACCTGGAGCAGGGCAGAGGTTCTCGAACGCCGTGAGGAACAGTTGAAGGTCGGGTAGCCTGGTGACTAAGAACCCCGGCTTTGGAGTCACAGGAGACTTCCTGTTCAGCCCTGTCATGGCTGGGTGACTTTCAGCAAAACCCTTTCACGCCCGCAGGCTCGGTTTCCTTCTCTGTGAAATGGGTGCAGTGAGAGTGCCCAGCTCCGGAGGAAGGCGTGGTAACAGCTCAGCACCTGGAGAGCGGCTGACGGGAGGCCGAGAGGCCGTGGGGCAGTGGGTGCTGGCACAGTGCCAGAGCCGGGGAAGGAAGGAAGGGGTGCGGAGGGGAGGGCTGCTGAGAGGAGGCGCCGCGGCGAACTTCACCTTGCCGTGAGCGGGCCCCAACTGCACGGGCTGCTTCCACAGGGGATGAGCTCCCCGCCAGTGGGGGTGCGCAGCCACTCAGGGTGTGATAAGATGATGGGGGCAGGCGCTGAAAGGCCCTGGGGCCCATGGTGGTGAGCTGGTGCCCCAGAGGACTCGCCGTCTGCCCAGGCTCCCTGCGGGCAGCCCAAGCCCTTCGAATGCATCCGGGTGCAGCTCGGCAGCTCTGCAGGCCCCTTCAAGGCTGGGGATCCGCTTCCAGGCAAATATGGAGGCCTCATGGTCAGACCACAGGAAGCAGGGCCTCTGCTCCCCCCCCCCCCGCCAGCCGGAGTCAGGGAAACCAGCGCCCCAGCGGTGGCACCACTGATCCAAGCCCCTGAGTGCAGCAGTCACGGAGGGCTGCCCGCAGCCGGCTGAGCCCTCGTGCAGAGCCTGCTGGAGGATGGAGCCAGCGAGCAGGAGCAGCTCTGGGAGGGGGCTTGGGCCTTCCCTGCAGGAATCGGCTCGTGATTTTGCAAAGCCAGATCTGCAGGGCAGGCTGCACACTGAGCTGCAGGCAAGGTCCACGGTGCTGCACACGTCCTCGGGGCAGCCTGCGGGCAGGAAGTCCTCTTCCGGTGTGTGCACGGGTCAGTCTTTCCCCCCAAGCCCTCCAGGCCGTCACCTGATTGGGCGTGGCCCACCTCATCATGGGTGGGGTGAATCTGGTTTACTCCAGACCCACTGAGTGAAATGTCCATGCCATCTAAACACCTTCACAGCAATGCCCAGACCAGCATGTGACCAGATGTTTGGCCTGGCCAAATAAACACCAAAAATTACACAACAGAGGGGTAGACATTGCCACAGCCGCTTAGACGCTGCCTGGGACACCCACATTCCATATCAGAGTGTCTGGGTTCGAGTCTCCGTTCCACTTGTGATTGCAGCTTCCGGCTGACCCACACTCTGGGAGGCGGCAGATGGTGGATCCCTGACACCCACGTGAAAGACCCAGATGGAGCTCCCAGCTCCTGACTTCAGCGTGGTCCAGGCCTGGTTGGGCACCTGTGGGTATTTGAGGAGCGAACCAGTGCGTGTGGGGGGGGGGGGTCTTTGTCCACTTCTCCTTTCTCTCTCTCTCTTCCAAAGCAGAGGAATAAACACATAGGAATTCCATTACAACTGGGTTTTTGTCCCCTGCAACAGCCAAAAGTGTCCAAACTGACAGTCTGGGGCCAGGAGGTGGGGCGGCCATGCTAACCTCCCATCTCCCTGGTTCAGGCTCCTGGTCCAGGAACGAGGCAAGGGACTGTCGCAGAGAGAGCAGCAGCCCCAGGCATCAGGTGTGAACGCAAGTCCTTTGGATGGGGGGGGGGGGGGGGG
>CM027388.1:16233229-16270242 GCA_015711505.1 Sylvilagus bachmani | reverse complement strand
GGGGGGGGGGGGGGCTCGGCTCTCAGGGTCACTCAGAGCAGGGGCTGAGCCCCCGCTTCCTCATCTGCTAAATGGGCACAAACTGTGCCGCCTTGGCCAGCGGGAGGGTGAGGGCAAGGGATGACTCACAGCACAGAGCTCGGGCTGCCCCCCCTCCCCACCTGCTCCGTTCCCCACTCCCAGGGTTTGGGACGCAACTTCAGGGCCTTTGGTGTGGAAAGGCAGCCATTCAAGATCTGCGCAGGGGGCTGGGGGCTGGGAGCTGGGGGGAGCTAGGAACAGGGACAGGAGGGGGCATCCTTCACTCAGCCCCTCCAGGAAGACTGGAAGGCTCCTCCCACTCAGGGACATCATTTTCTGAGGTTCCCGGAGTCTAGGACCTGCTAGGACCAATGGTCAAGGGTGCAGCCACCCGGAGTGGGCTGATGGGCAGCTCTGAGCCCATGGCTGCTCCCTAGGGTCCGGGGGATACCACTGATACCACCTGTGCACCTGCTGTCCCCAGTCCAATTCCTCAAGGCCTTCCTGACCCCCAAATGATAACAAAGCTTCAGAGAACACCCGAGAGGCACAGCCAGCCCTGGGAGCTGCAGGCCCAGCCTCGGGCTCTCTGACCCCGCAGGTGTCACCTCCCCAGGGCCTATGCCCTGGCCATTCACAACCCCGCCCCCCCCCACACACACACTTCACAGACCCTAGGGTTGTGTCGCTCGCTGGGGGTGCATGGCGTATGGCACGGCACGGCACGGCACGGGCAGAGGAGGGAATGGAAGCCTGGTCACCCTGGCAGGGGAGCCCAGGCCTCCTCCGGCTGGGAACTCACCTCAACTCAGCTCCACCATCGTGGATCCCCCGGTTACAGGGCCTGAGGCCTCTGCTGGACGTTCCAGAAAGAGTGGAGAGGTGCAGGGTGTTGGACCCTCTTAACAGAAACCTGCATAGCAGAGTTTGCTCCCAGCTGGCCAGTGGGGCCTCAGCCTGCTCTCAGTGGGCTGGGGCAGTGTGCAGACAGCTGCAGAGCAAGTGGCCTGCAGAGCTGCGCCTACGGAGGGCTCTGTGAGGCTGAAGGCTGACACCGCATGGAGCCAGGGCCACGCTCCCTCTGGAGGCCCCGGGACAGAATCAGATCTTGCCTCGGCTCTCTGCAGCTTCTCCCCAAGCCTGCTGGCCCAGGGCCTCCCCGTCTGCCTGTGCCTGCCTGCGCTGGCTCCCTGCACCTCCTTCCTCCAGAGACACCCAGGAAGGCGCTACAGCCCACACACCTCCATCAAAGCCCACAATTCACGTCGGTCCCCGGTGGGGGGATTAGGATGTGAACGGGGATTAGGATGTGAACATGGCCCTTGGGGGAGCCCTGTGGAACCCATCACTTTCAGGCAGGAAGGGGGTGGGAGCTGGGAAGGCTTGTCCTTTCTCCAGTGGGAAAAGGAGCTGGGGCAGGGGGCAGGGCCTTCTGCTACCTACAAGGAAGTCACCAGCGGAGAGGGAAGCAGAGGGAGCCTGCCCTCTGGCCCTGGTGACCAGGGCTGGGATGCACCTGCCTGAGCACACCCCAGCCCCCTCCCCATAGCCCTTCCACTGGCTCCCCGGACAGAATTCCAAACGCAAATCTGAGCAAGGCATGCCCCTCCCCCAGGCCCGGGACTGCACCACACTCGGTTCACCTCTGACCACGGTCAGAGCCACCAAGCCGGGCCCTGCCGACCTGCGTGGCCCGTTCCCCTCCTCAGCCTCCACTGATGCCTAACCCTGGGGGCATTGCTGTGGCCCTCCGCTGGGACCTAGCCCAGGCCATTCCCGCCACCAGATCTGCTTGTCCCAGCCCGGAGCCTGCACTTGTCCCCACTTCATCCGGGAGGCCTTTGTGACATAGTGGAGTAATGATCTGTGACATTACTGGTTGTCACCTGTTTCTGCCTTCAGACACCGTGTGTCCCGAGTGGAGACATCTTGTCTGTGTGCCAACCACTGGGTCCTGAGCACCTCACACAGGGTCGGGCACCGGAAGTGGGTCTTCAAAACGGTCAGGGAAACTGTGTTCTATGGAAAGCCCACGCATGGGGCCGCACCGCCTGCAACACCAGCATCCCATGTCAGAATGCTTCCTTAAGCCCCAGCCCCTTCACTTCCCATCCAGCCCCCTGCCAGTGGGCCTGGGAAAGCAGCAGAAGAGGACTCAAGTGCTTGGGCCTCTGCACCCACGTGGAAGACCCATATGGAGTTCCAGGCTTCTGGCTTTGCACTGGCTCAGCCCCAGCTATTGTAGCATCTGGGGAGTGAATCAGAGGATGGAAGATCTCTGTCTCTCTCTCTCTGTCTCTGTCTCTCTCTCTCTCTCCTTCTCTCTGACTTTCAAATAAATAAGTTTAGTTTTAAATATCCAGTAAGTCTCCCCAAGCCTGAAGACAGTATATGTGGACTCCTTCTCTCTGGCTGGGGCAGCCAGAGCAGAGATGGCACCGGTGGGACGTGTGCGTCCCGTCGGCTTGCTGTCTGCAAAGCGCTGCCACGCAGCTGGCTGGCGGTGCGCTTGCTGTTTGTTTTGGTTTAAGGCTAAGCCTCCAGGGACGCAGAAAGCAGAGAAAAGGACGACGGGACTCATGTGTGGGAACCCCGAGGGCAGCTGTACATGGGCACTTCAGAGTTCGTGGAAATTGGAATTAAAAGATAAGTTTGGCCGGTGCTGCGACTCACTAGGCTAATCCTCCGCCTGCGACTCCGGCGCCCCGGGTTCTAGTCCCTGTCGGGGCGCCGAATTCTGTCCCGGTTGCCCCTCTTCCTCCCTGTCCAGCTCTCTGCTGTGGCCCAGGAGTGCAGTGCAGGATGGCCCAAGTGCTTGGGCCCTGCACCCCATGGGAGACCAGGAGGAAAAACCTGGCTTCTGGCTTCAGATCGGCTCAGCACACCGGCTGTAGCGGCCATTTTGAGGGTAAACCAACGGAAGAAAGACCTTTCTCTTTGTCTCTCTCTCACTGTCTAACTCTGCCTGTCAAAAAGAAAAAAAAAAAGAGATAAATTTATTTTAGCGCCAAATACCTTGAAACACATGCATGCAAGGAGACTTCACACAGTTCATGGGCCAACGGCATTGTGGTGTAGCTGGTTCAGCTGCTCTTGGAACGCCCCATCCCATACGGAAATGCTGCTTTGAGTCCGGGCTCCTCTACTTCTGATCCAGCTTCCTGCTGGTGTGCGCCCTGGGAGGCCGTGGGTGATGACTCAAGTACTTGGGTCCCCGCCACCCACACAGGGGACCTGGATGGAGCTCCTGGCTTCTGACTTTGGCCCAGTTCTATCTCTTGCAAGCATCTGGGGAGTGAACCAGTGAATGAAAGATCTCTCTCTCTCTCTCTCTCTCTGGAAAGAAATAAACATTTTTAAATGAATGAATAAGTTCATGGAAATGTGTCTGTTGAGAAAATGGTGCATGCATTTCAGAATTGCTTGCAACAAGATATGCTCATCTTTCAGTTTAATTTTCTGCAAACCTTTTTAGTTGCCTTCACACCCACCATGGCAGAGGCAGGAGACCCGAGTCCCTGCAGACCCAATTGTGGAAAAGCCAGAAAGCACCTCCGCTCTAAATGCAGAACCTCCCAGGCCTCGGGGATTGGCAGCAGAAGGGGGAGATCCGGAAAAGCAGGTGGACCAGAGGCTGAGGGATGAGGACTTGCAAGTCCACTTGGGAAGTGACCAGACCCCGGGTCACTTTGCCATCCAGCAGAATATCTGTTTACAGGGAAGACAAGGACAGGGGACTCTGGATAGCAGGGACCGGCCACATAGAAGGCAGAGGCTCCTGTGTGGACAGGGAAGGACCATGGAAAGACTTCCAAAAGTCCATGCAAAGATGGAATTAAAAGTTTATTTTGGTGCCAAAACATTTGCAATCCATCCACAGTTTATGCACAATGTACATTTTTCATGAATAGTTTGAAGACAGTGTATGCATGGATTTCAATATTTTTTGCACCAAAATAAACTTATCCCTTAGTGTCATCTGAAGGACTCTGGGACGTGTGCGATAATCCTTCCTCGCCCAGAGCGTTGGTGACTGGTCTGGCACCTTTCAAGCAGCTCAGAAGCATCTGCCCTCGGGAGTAGGAGCAGGCTGAGATGAAAGCCCTGAAGACACTGACCACGGAGACGGCCGAGCCAGACCTGTCTGTGAGATCCAGGGCCAGGCAGAATCCACAGTGACCCGGAGCTTCCATCAGCCACTAGCACCCTGCTATTAAGTAGGGACAAGCAGCCAAGGATCACCAGCTATGTGATGGGCTCCTCCAGGAGACAAAATAAATGAGAAAAAATAAGTAACTCAAAGGAAATATTTATTTAAAATTCTGTTGCGGCTGATGTTGGGGCTTGGTGGGTTAAGCTGCTACCTACCACACCAGCATCCCACATGGGTTCCGGTTCAAGTCCTAGCTGCTCCACTGCTGATCCTTCTCCATACTGATGGCCTTGGAAAAGCAGTGGAAGATGGCTCAAGTGCTTGGGTCCCTGACACCCATGTGGGAGACCCGGATGAAGCTCCTGGCTCCCAGCCTCAGCCTGGCCCAGCCCTGGCTGTTGTGGCCATCTGGGGAGTGAACCAATAGATGGAATATCTCTCTCTGTCTCTTCCTCTCTCTATGTAACTCTGCCTTCCAAATAAATAAATAAATCTTTAAAAAGAAATCCTGTCAATAGTATCCTCAGAGAGACAAGAGAAGGCACTGCATGGATGCAAAAAGAACAGGAAGTTATAAGACATGACAGTTTTTTAAAAGACTTATTTATTTATTTATTTCAAGGTCAGAGTTACATAGAGAGAGGAAAGAGAGAGAGAGAGGTCTTCCATCCACTGGTTCACTCCCCAATTGGCCACAACAGCCAGAGCTGCACAGATACAGAACCAGGAGCTTCTTCCGGGTATCCCATGGCTGGTGCAGGAGCCCAAGGACCTGGGCCATCTTCTACTATTTTCCCAGGCCACAGCAGATTGGAAGTGGAGCAGCCGGGACTCGAACCAGCACCCATATGAGATGTCAGCACTGCAGGTGGTGGCTTTACCCATTACACCACAGCACTATCTCTGAGATGTTACAGTTTGAAAACAAAAAGTACAAATCCAAATGATATATCAGAAATGAGAAACTCAACAGAGGCATTAAAAAAAATGAAAGTATCTCCCCAAAAGACAATAAGAAACACAGAGAGGTAGAAAATAAGAAAGGAAAGGAATTTTAGAATTCTTTAGAAGCTAAAGTAAGAATAGTGGAAAATGGAGGGAGAAAACTGATTTTTAACCAACCCAGTACTGATCAACTTAGCATCTAGATCAGCAGAATTAATTGAGTGGTCTAGAGCAGTGGCAAAGAGACCTGATAGAGACCGTCTTCCCAGCCTTCAGAGAGAGAGGAGAGAAGGCTCTTTTCAGATGTGACGAGTCTGGACATCTCCAGGCTTCTCAGCAGCAGCAGCACAAGAGGCCAATAGAGAAATTACCTTAAAGTCTGAAGGACGTTCATTTCAACCGTCATTTCTATACCTAGCCAAACTATCCATGAAGATGTCCACTAAGTCTACCGCCCATGCACCTTTTCTCAGGAAGCGGTTGGAAAATGTACTGACTACTTCAAAATAAGGCAGTAAAGCAAGAAGGAGAAAGGGTTCAGGAAACAGGGGCTCTGGTGTAAGGCAGAGTAAAGAGAACGGGGACACTTGATGTTCCTGAATTTCGTAACGGGAGAGTTGAACAACTGGCAGAGAGCTTGGGGATGACTCAGCGATCAGCACACAACACGTGATGCAAACAAAAGGCTGAGTCACACTCTACAAAAAACAAAGCTGTGCGAGGACTTGTACCCAGCACACTTTCTGGCTTTGCTGTGGAGAGCATTAAGCCAGTTGTGAAAAGGGAAATACCAACGGTTACTCCAAACAAATTTATGAATGCCTGGAGGGCAGGGGAGGATGAAGGGGAGCCAACCCCTCTTGCCAGTGGTGGGAAAGTGATCAGATAATGCCTGAAGCTGGAAGAATCACAGGGAGCCTGACAAGAATGTTATTTAGAGAAATAGGGAAAATACTAAAAGTTAGAGAGGTAAAGGGTTTGTTTCACTCTTAAACAGTTCAAGGAGGGGGTCAGCTCTGTGGCGTAGCTGGTAAAGCCGCCGCCTGCAGTGCCAGCATCCCACATGGGCACCAGTTCAAGTCCCAGCTGCTCTGCTTCCAATCCAGCTCCTGACTAACGCACCTGGGAAGGCACAGTGCTTGGGCCCCTGCACCCATATGAACCCTAATGAAGTTTCAGGCTCCTGCCTTCAGCCTGGCCCGGTCTCAGCCATTGCAGCCATTTGGAGAATGAACCAATGGCTGAAAGCTCTCTCTCTCTGTCTCTCTCTCTCTCTCTGTCTCCCTCCTTCCCTCCCTTTAAAATAAATAATAAAATTTTTCAGTGATTTTCTCTGAGCATGAGAGGAGAGCCATACAGAGATATTTGACTCTGGGAACTGTGAGCAGGGTGTGTGTTTGGTGCAGCAATTAAGACGCACTTGTGAGGCCGTTGTGGTACAGTGGGTAAAGCCACCACCTGCAGTGCTGGCATCCCATATGGGCACTGGTTCAAGTCCCGGCTCCTCCACTTCCGATCCAGCTCTCTGCTATGGCCTGGGAAAGCAGTGGAAGATGGCCCAAGTGCTTGGGCTCCTACACCCACATGGGAGACCCGGAGAAAGTTGGATCGGCACAGCTCTGGCCATTGCAGCCATTTGGGGAGTGAACCAGCGATGGATGATCTCTCTCTCTCTCTCTCTCTCTCTCTCTCTCTCTCTCTCTCTTTCTCTGTTTCTCCCTCTCTGTCTATAGCTCTGCCTCTTGAATAAATAAATAAAATCTTAAAAAAGAAAGAGAGAGACACTTGGGGGCCGGTGCTGTGGCATAGCGGGTAAAGCTGCCACCTGTAGTACCGGCATTCCATATGATCGCTGGTCCAAGTCCCAGCAGTTCCACTTCCAATCCAGCTCTCTGCTATGGCCTGGGAAAGCAGGAGAAGATGGCCCAAGCCCTTGGGCCCCTGCCACCCAAGTGGGAGGCCTGGAGGAAGCTCCAGGCTCCTGGTTTTGGATCAGCTCAGCTCTGGCATGGCAGCCATTTGGGGAGTGAACCAGTGGATGGAAGACCTCTCTCTCTCTCTCTCTCTCTCTCTCTCTCTCTCTCTCTCTTTCTGCCTCTCTGTAATTCTGCCTTTCAAATAAATAAATAAAATTTTTTGACAGATAGAGTTAGACAGTGAGAGAGAGAGACAGAGAGAAAGGCCTTCCTTCCGTTGGTTCACCTCCCAAATGGCCACTACAGCTGGAACTATGCCGATCTGAAGCCAGGAGCCAGGTGTTTCCTCCTGGTCTCCCATGGGGGTGCAGGTGCCCAAGCACTTGAGCCATCCTCCACTGCCTTCCTGGGCCACAGCAGAGAGCTGGCCTGGAAGAGGGGCAACCGGGACTAGAACCTGGCACCCATTTGGGATGCCGGCGCCGCAGGCAGAGGATTAACCTAGTGAGCCATGGCACCGGCCCCCTAAATAAAAATTTTTTAAGAAAGAGGAACTTAGGATGCCCACATCCCACACCAAAGTGCCTGGGTCCCAGCTCCGCTCCTAATCCCAGCTGCCTGATGCACGCAGTGGGGTGGGAGCAGGGCGATGCGGCAGGAGCTGGCTCAAGTCCTCCGGTCACTGCTATGCACATGGGAGACCTGGATTGCATTCCAGGCTCCTGGCTTTGGCCTGACTCCACCCCAGCAGGCATGGAGAGTAGATAGAAAAACTTTCTGTCTCTCTCTCTCTTTCACATACAAAATGAAAATATATAAGAAATTTTTTAAATACATGAGCATATATGATGATAAATCACAAAGTTCATGGGAAACTGGAATTAGAAAATAAGTTTATTTTGGGGCAAAAATTGTGTAAGCCGTGCCTAGTTTTTTTCACAACACATATTTTCCGTGAACTTTTATACAAGTACTGTTGCATAATGTTAAGAAAAGAAGGGGGGGATGCTAAAATAAAAATGAAAAGAAAGACAAAGTGGCAGAACCTGGTCAGAGGTGAAAAGGAGAGAGCCCTCCCCCCAGTTCAGCCTGCTCTTCGGGGTGCCCCGGGCACTCTCCAGGGATGCGGTGTTGGCGTATGGAGCATGGACAGGGGGTGACGCCATCCCCCACCTGCCGTGCCAACACACCACTCCCTGGCTGAGTGAGGACATGGGAGCTGCCTTAGGAGTCACGTGGCCTGATGATTGACAGCTCCCTGGAAGCACCAAGTGGCCTTGAGTGAACTTTGCAGGGGCGCACAGCGCTGCTCACTGGTGGATACCAACCCTATAAGAAGCCAGCCAATGGCATACCCCAGCCTGCTGGCCCTTGGGGCTGAGGCTCCACTTGGGAGGGCCCCAGTGGGGTTGAGTTCCAAGTGCCCAGGGTCCTGAGCTGCTCACCCCTGCACCATCCACGGGCCTTCCTCTCCTGGCTCACTCGCCCTTCTCCTCACCCCTGCTTCCTGGGGTCACCTCCTAAGGAAAGTGCTTGGACCATTCTCTGTAGACACAGGTGCACCTTTGGGGGGATCAAGATCAAAGCAGGGGTCTCACCCCCTCGTTCCACAGATGAGGAAAAGGAGGCAGAGGGGGAAGGAGCCTGGCTGACGGAACTCAGCAAGTGACTCCCAGAACCCGGCCCTGGGGAAGCCCCCCCCCAACTCCCGACCACAGTCAGGGCCACGTGGACCTCGGCCTTGGCGGTATGGCCCAGGACAAGCATCCGACCCTCTCTGATATCCGCTGCAGGGTTGAGCCCCATTGGCTAGGGCTCTCTCCTTACCCCAGGCAGCCCCTTCTTCTCCAGGGCCGCCCCTGTGCGCAGAGGCTCCAAACCTCCTTGGTAAAGGCCAGGGGAAGCACTCTGGGAGATGGGGAAGCCACAGTCCCGGGCGGGAGCTAATCCCCTCATTTCCTGGAGGGCTGCTGAAATTCCTGGGATGCTCGGTCGGTGGCATACAAAATGCCCCGCTATTTCCCAACCACATAATGAGACCCCCTCCCTTCTGCCTGGGTCAGCAAATCTGCAGGCCGGCACACCCCTGCAAATGGGGTCATCATAATTGAAAGGGAGAAAGAGAAAGAGGGAGGAGCGAGAGAGGCAAGAAAACATTCAGACCGAATCAGTCGCAGAAATCACAACTCCAGTTACAGCCCCCCGCCCCGGGGAAGCACGGAGCGGGGAGCCAGACGGCAGAGGGGGTTGCGAGGGTGGATTCCCGTGAAGGCCGGGGGCCCAGCACCCTCTGTCAAATGCCAGCTCCCCCACCACCCAGCACCATAACTGGAGCCAGACCCTCACTGCTGAGCCGCAGCTTACTCCTCAGTAAAATGGGCAAAGGAGGGGAACAGCACCTCCTCACCGCCCCCCCCCCGACACACACAGGTCCCCTTGTTAGAGGCAGCTATGGAGGTCAAAGGTGCCACATCCTGGGCGCCCAGAGGTCAGCGTGGGCCTGGAGGACTCTGCAGCGCTGGCATCCCATATGGGCGCTGGTTTGAGTCCTTGCTGCTCCACTTCCAATCCAGCTCTCTGCTATGGCCTGGGAAAGCAGTAGAAGATGGCCCAGGTCCTTGGGCCTCTGCACCCATGTGGGAGACCCAAAAGAAACTCCTGGCTCCTGGCTTTGGATCGGCCCAGCTCCAGCCATTGGGGCCATTTGGGGAGTGAACCAAAGGGTGGAAGACCTCTCTCTCTCTCTCTCTCTGCCTCTGTAACTCTGCCTTTCAAATCAATAAATAAATCTTAGAGAGAGAGAGAGAGTGTGTGTGTGTGTCTGGCCTCACCATGTATCATTTATCTAGATCGTTCTTAGCAGATTCATCAGCCCAGGAATTCACAGCCTCCGTTTCCTCCGCTGTCGAGTGTGGCTGAATACCAGTGATGTAGACTGGCTCTGAGCTGCACTGGGGGCCAGCCTCGCTGAGCTCCTGGTCTTTTAAACAATCATAGTACGAGCATTTGGCACAGAAGTTAAGTCCCAGCTTGGAACGCCTGCATCCCGGATCTGGCGAAGTGCCAGGGTTCGAGTCCTGGCTCCGCTTGCAAATCCAGCTTCCTGCTCTTGTGCACGTGGGGAGGCAGCAGGTGACGGCTCAAGTGCATGGGTCTCTTTCACCCACGTGGGAGACCTGGGTGGAGGTCCTCGCTGGGGGATTTCATCCGATCCAGCCCCGGCTGTCGTGGGCATTTGGGGGATGCACCAGCAGATGGGAGATCCCCATCTCTGCCTTTCAAATCAAGTGAAAATAAATAAGTAAATTAATTAATTTAAAATGATTCTTGTGGAACTCAGCGAGGTAATTGAGGTTCTTGGAAAGGTGCCTGGCATGTGGTAAGAACAGGTTCCACTGGGGCCGGTGCCGTGGCTCACTTGGTTAATAGTCCGCCTGCGGCACTGGCATCCCATGTGGGCGCTGGTTCTAGTCCCAGTTGCTCCTCTTCCAGTCCAGCTCTCTGCTGTGGCCTGGGAAGGCAGTAGAAGATGGCCCAAGTGCTTGGGCCCTGCACCCGCGAGGGAGACCAGGAAGAAGCACCTGGCTCCTGGCTTTGGATCCGCGTAGCTCTGGCCATCGCAGCCATTTGGGGAGTGAACCAATGGAAGGAAGACCTTTCTCTCTGTCTCTCTCACTGTCTGTAACTCTACCTGCAAAATAAATAAATAAAATCTTAAAAAAAAAAAAAAAAGAATAGGTTCCGTGTGGGTTTTTGGCGGCTGTGAGTTAGGCTCCTGCTGGGAGGACTCTAAGAAGACATGGGAGCAGGGAAGAGATTGGCCCCAAAAATCAGTCCTGCATTGGGACAGGCAGGCGCTCTGGGCCCGGCGTCTGGAGGGTAGGGCCTCCCAGACCCCTCACTCCGCCAGCCCTGGGAGTCTTCTGTGTGCCCTCCTGCCCCCCAGCCCAGGGTGGCCACACAGAGCCCACTGCCCAGCAGGTCTGAGCCCCTAGCACAACTCTTTGAAGCTAAAAATACATTGTTTCACCCGAAGGCCGGGAGAAGGATCATTTTGTTTGCCAGAAGGGGAGAGTGTTTGGGGTTTTCTCTCTTCCCCTGAGGGCCTGGGCCCCCAAGGGATGAAGCGTGGTGGTCAAGGCTCACCAGGCCCCGGGGCACCCAAGAGTGGCCTCTGCAGGGCCCGGGGCTGCAGGCGGAGACCCTTGGCTGGGCTCGGCCTTCAGAAACCTGGGCGCTCAGGGCCCTGAGGGACCCAGCGGGAGGCCAACCACTGTTCCCTCCTCCCTAGCCTGCCCCGTGCTCTCCTTGTCCACACCCTGGTTAGAATTAGGGGCTTCTGACTTCCCCCATTTTTCAGAGGAGGGTGGTGAGGGTCAGACAGTCCTGGCCAAGTGCCCACCCTGTGGAGCTGCCAGGGTGGGGGTTCGAGCCCAGCTCCTCCAGCACCCACGCCCCAGCACCTCGACTCCCATGGGAGACAACAGAAGTCAGGGGCACCTGGAGACCGGGCTGCAGGTGGAGGCAGCACACCTGTGCTCCCACCCCTCTTAGGCCCTTCCCCTGAGCCTCCGTCTCTGCCCGGCCTGCGTCCTGTGAGACTCCAAGTTGGGGTTCATCCCCAGGATGAGTCTTCTTTGCCTCATGTGAAAAGTGGGGAGGACGCGGTGGGCTTGGGGTGTGCCGCCTTTGTCCACGGTGAAGCTCAGCACACAGGCTCTGCGTCCAGTGCTCCTGACTGGCAAGGAAATCCCCCAATGGCAGCAAACCAAGGTCACGGTGAAACAGCAGCTCTGCACCCCGCTTGAGGAAACAGATTTTATCGTCACTCCTAGCAGGTGCTTTCCTAACTGACCCCTAGACCACTGGCTTGTGGGAGTCACCCACACTCACTTCTCACGCTGTGCACCAGTCTGTGCCGCTGGCCAGCAGCAGGGCCCTCAGGGGTGCCACACCTCTGCCCCACCAGCCACTCCGCTGTCAGCTCGCCCCCACGAGTTGGCCTTGTGTCCCTGCCCCATCATGCCATCTCTCCCCCTTGGTGCAGGTCTCCGTGGACATCTCTGTGGTCGCCCCGCTGCCTCCGGCAGATGCCAGCCTGGGCCACCTGCTTCCTGCCTGCTCTGGGCGCTGTGGGAACACCCCCCCTCTCCCGGGCCCTGTGCTTTTCCCTCACCTGTGCCTCCAATAACCCTGGAATCGCCGTCACTGCTTCCAACACGTACCGCGGCGGCCGTCTTCTGGGTGGACCCTGACCCCTGTGACACTGCCCGGGAGCCCCGACTGAACACAATGAACATTTCCGAAAGACTTGGCAAAGGCAGGTTGCTGAAAAAGACCTTGCACTAGGGTGGGGCAGGTGTTGTGAGACTGAGGTGGGGCGGGGGAGGAGAGACGGGCTCTCTCCCCTTCCCGGGAAAGAAACCCCGGCCAGAGCTAGAAGGAGAGGCCTCCTGGGTTGGCTTAGCCGGCAGAGCAAGAGGAAGCTGCCAAAGGCACACTTGGAAGTTCAACGCTCGTGGGTTTAAGATAAGGATTTTTTAGAAATATTTGTTTATTTTAATTGAAAGGCAGAGTTACAAAGAGGCAAAGACAGAGAGAGAGGTCTTCCATCCGCTGGTTCACTCCCCAGTTGGCCGCGACAGCTGGAGCTGCGCCAATCTGAAGCCAGGAGCCAGGAGCTTCAGCTGGGTCTCCCACACAGGTGCAGGGACCCAAGGACCTGGTCCATCTTCCACTGCTTTCCCAGGCCATAGCAGAGAGGTGGATCAGAAGTGGAGCAGCCGGGACTCAAACCAGCGCCCATATGGGATGCCGGCACTGCAGGCGACAGCTTTACCAGCTACGCCACAGCACCGGCTCCAAGACACAATTTCTGTGATCCTTTCAGATACTGTTTCCTATGATCCCTTCTTTAATCAAATTTGCTTTTTTGTTTCTTTCACTAACCTGACTTCATTTTTTGCAGTGAAGAACAAGAGGAAACCTGGCTTTCCTTGGCGTGCGGAGGGAACACACAACCAGAAGTTAAAGGGACAGGAGTTCCCTGGGGCTGGGCACCTATACTGTGCCACGGAAACTCACAACTATGTGTTCATTTCTTCCTCTTTACACTTTGGGGAGGTGGGCGCTGTGGTGGGGCCCATTTCACAGACAGGGAAAGCCAAGCTCTGGAAGGTAAAGCCACTGGCCCATAATCGCACTGCTGGTAGGAACCAAACTCTGCCTTCAGGGACGGCTGCTTCCAGCCTCTGTGTTCTTTCTGCCCCTCGAAGCGGCTTCCAGGGGATTGTTTCAAAGGGCAGCTCACGCTTCGGGCGGGCAACTCCCTCCAGGGCAGGGTCAAGCCTGGCACTCAGCAAACCTTTGTCCCTCGGCCTCGGGGAACCGCACAGGTGCACCCACCACCAGGGCCCCGCAGCCCCTTGGGCTCCTTCTCATCTTTGGACCTCACCTCAGCTTTCTGGGGAGGAGGAGCCCCCTGGGTGATCCAGTTATGGGGGCCTGGGGGCCTGCTCCTCAGTGTGGAAAAAAACAGCCAAGTGGGTGGGGTTGGAAACTAGAGGCGGTGTGGGCAGAGTGGAAACCACTCGCGCTGGGAGCAGGGGCCCGGCTCCCACTGACTCACCCGGGTAGCCGGGATGAGTCTCTGCCCCTCGGGGGGCCTCCGTTTCCACTTCAGTAAAGGGGGGAGTCTTCCCCACCGTGTTGATCTCTGAGTGTCCTACAGCATGGCATACCCCAGAATGCGCTGAGCCGAATCAGGGCCCCCATCTCCAAGGACCCTGCCTGGGGACAACACAGGGTGGGGGGTGGGGCAGTCTGTGCCCCCACCACCACCCTCCCACCTCGCCCGGAGGTGCAGATTCCGTACCTGAGCTGACTCATAACGGAGCCCGAATGGCGTCACAGGGACTCAGCCAAGGAAACCCATGTTTGTGGCACCCAGCGCCCGGCGCCCGCCCCGTCGACCAAGGTGTTATCCCTGTTTTACAGGAAAGGAAACCGAGACGAGGAGGAGGGAAGTGACTCGCTCCAAGGCCTCGAGGCTCGGATTGAGCGGAGCTGGGGCTGGAGCCCAAATCAGACTCCAGAGCCCTGTGGTTTTCACCACAAACCTGCTTCCTCCCCGGCCGAATTAGAACCCCCCGCCCCCGCCCCCGCATCAGGAGCCGCCCCCAGCGGAGGGCTTCTCATTCGGCGGCCACAAGCGGGGCTCTGTGACCTCGGACAGGCCCCCTGCTCCTCCCCATG
Organism: Sylvilagus bachmani; assembly: GCA_015711505.1. NCBI lineage: Eukaryota > Metazoa > Chordata > Mammalia > Lagomorpha > Leporidae > Sylvilagus > Sylvilagus bachmani. Next base: position 16,255,953 of record CM027388.1, on the reverse strand, counting down.
TCCCCCCGGCTCCTGTTTGGCCTACAGAGGCCATTGTGGGTCCTAGGGTGGAGGGCTGGTGCTGGGAGAGGCCAGGGGTGGTGCCCAGGCTGCAGGGGGCACTTCCTGAAGTCTTGGGCGTGAGCTGCGACGTCATGGCTGGCCAGTGGGAGGCTGGCGTTCCAATCCAGCCCCACGTGACCTTAGCCCAGCCGACCGCACCGCCCTGGGCCTCAGCGCCTCCACCTGTGAAATGGGAGAGTAGCGCTCACCAGGGAAACAGGAAAAGCCCTCTCTGTCCTCCCCAGCCCCCAGCCCCAAGCTTTAGCTGGCCCCGGGCACACAGTGTGCATGGCTGAGCGGCCGCCTTCCACTCTCCTACTCCTGAGCCGCTGAGAGCCTGGACAGTTCTGGGACGTGAAAGATTCAGCCGGGGGCAATGGGCAAGGAGGCGAGGAGACCCCCGGGCATTGGGGTGGTGCCGAGGACCCTGGGGCAGCTCAGGTGGGCTCAGGTGGGCCGGACTGACAAGCAGGGGCCTCAGAGCCCTGCGCAGCCCTGGCCTCCTGGCACTGATGCGCCACCGCCGTTGCAGGCGGGGCTTCTGCCGGGCACGAGGGCTGGCGGTGCCGCCTCATGTGTTTCCCATTTGTACGTAATCCCAGCTCCCATAAAACCCCCTGAAGTGCCACCGAGCCACACATGTGGCCGCCTCTGCCTGGCCGAGGCGGTGCAGGACAATGGCAGGGTGTGAGCCCCGCGCCCGCGGCGGCACCCGGCTCCCGGCGCCCGGTGAGGGGCCGGCGGGGCTCCCGGCCCGCCCAGGCCAACGCTGGCCTTAATTAAGAAGGAGTCTCCCACACTGGGTCCAAACCGCCGCCCCGGCCGCCCCCACTCCAACCGCTTTCAGTTCTGCTTCTGGGCCGCGTGCTGAGGCCAGTCCCACAAATAAAAGCCACTGCCTGCCTCTCTCTCTCCCTCTCTCTCTCTCTCTGTCTCCTCTCTCTCTCTCCAAAAGGCAGAGAAAGGCAGCCACAAGATCTTCTAAGAGGCCATGACGTCACGGCCCAGGTGACCGCGCCCCAGCCAATGGGCCAAGGCCGCGAGCTGGCTGCTGGCATCCTGTGTGCCGGGCTTGGGTTGACACTGGGAAGGCCTGGTCCCTCGACCACAGAACCACAAGGCCAGGCCCTCGGCCGCCTCCAGGGCCCTGCGCGGGAGCTGGTTGGCTCCGGTCGTCCCCACCCCCCGGCCGCCCTCGCACCGGCTGGAGCCTGGGCTCTGTAGAGGGTAAGCCTCATTCATTCATTCCCCGTGGCGCTGGTGCGGGGCCTCGCTGCCTCCTCCACCCTGGCTGCCGAGCGCCCCTTCCCGCCATCTAATGATACACTGCACACAACTGCTGTTGAGAATTTGTGGGTAGACATTCCTGTGGGACCAGGGATCCAGATTCTTGGGTACAAACAGAAACTCTGCTTTCCTGGGGGATTTTTTTTCTTCTCCTCTCTCTCTCTCTCTCTCTCTCTCGCTCACTCACACACACTCTCGCGTTCTTTCCTTTTTTCTTTTTCGTAGCAGCAGGGGGAAAAAAAGAGACAAAACAACAAAACAAACAACAAAACCAACACCCCCCCCCCCATTCTCCAAAGTAGTCAGGAAAAAAAAATCTACAAGGCCAGCCCAGCCCGTCCCCAGCCGAGTCCCTGCAGCGGCTGCAGAGCGGGGCATGGCCTCCAACAGCATCTTCGACTCCTTCCCCGCCTACTCGCCGGCCTTCATCCGTGGTGAGTAACGCGTGCCCGGGCCCCGGCTGGCCCTCGCGGGTGGGGAGCTGCGGCCTCCACCCAGACCCTGGCCCAAGTACGTGGCCTGGCTACCTGACCCTGCAGGCCTCGGGGAGCCTGCGGGGAAGAGGGGCCAGCGGCCTCCGTGGTCTCCCAGAGTGGGACTTCTATCCACAGCCTGTGGGGACAGTGGGTCACGGGCAGCGGCTCGCCCAGCCAGCTCTCGGAGGGTGCAGGGTGGAGGGAGAGCCCGGCTTCCTGCTTCTCTCGTGGGGCTCTGGGGGCCCCGCAGCCCAGCCCCCAGCCTGCCGGAGTGTAGCCCCTGCACCTGGGCTCAGGCAGAGCCGTGGGAGGCAGGTGGAGGCCGGGCTGCACCGTGGGCCCCCGTCGGCGTCCCCGGGTGAGGGGGGCGGCAGGAGGAGGGGAGCTGCTGGCTTTGGGCCAGAGCTTGTGCCGCCTGGGCTTGCGTCGGGGGTGGGGGGCAGGCCCGGGGAGCCTTGTGAACCCAGGCACGGGGGAGAGAGAGTGTTTCTTGGGGTGCTTGCCTCCATCCACGACCTAGAGGGACCCTGAGGTCTGGGTTGTGTCCCCAATTCTCCACTTGATTGAGGCTGGACCTCATAGGGGCCTCTTGCTGCCGGTCTGGCCCTCAGGGTGGATGAGCCTTGGCCTCAGGCAGCCTCCTAAGCTGCCTCTGTCGTCCCCAGCAGAAGCCCAGATGGGGCCTGAGAGTCCCCCGAGCTGAGTGTCCCACAGCCCAGTAGCCACTTTGCTGAGCAACCATAGCAAATTCCTTAGCCTCTCTGTGCCCTGAGTGAGGTCCGAGGCTGGGCTGCAGATGGGGGCTGGGCTTCTGGGTTGCTCAAAGGGACTAGTTCTCTGCCAGACGAGAGTTGAGGGCATTCTAGAACTCCTGGGCTCGGAGCAGTGGCTGTCCTCCCTCCACTGAGGTGGTCAACGGGGCACGGAAGCTGGCCCGACTGTCCGTCTGCACTTCTGTCCATCTGTCCCCCTGCTGCCGGCTCCCAGGGTGACTCAGAGGAAGCACTTGGCGGCCGGCTCTGGGCAGGGCCCGACACCCATGTGGGTCTTTGTCGTCCAGAGGCTTCGCCGAGCCTGGGCTGGAGTAGGGGCTGGTGGGGTCTGGGCGGGCAGAGACTGAGGTGGGGGCAGGAGGCCGCCGTCCCCGACATCGGGGGGCTCCCACCAAACCTGGCTGGGGCTGGTGACAGGCGGCCCGTCTGGGACCGGGGCCGTGGGCTCCGGCCTTCAAGCTGCTGCTATTATACGTGTCCCTTTGTAGTCCTCGGAGCTAATTAAAGGCAGTTCTGCGGCAAGAAAATAAGAGTTTATAAAAACCATTTGCTGGGTCTTTGTAATCTGCGCTTCTCCCTCCGTGAGCACGATGGAGAAATGTAGGGTTTAAAACAAAGGAACCCTGGGAGATGGGGCTGAAGGGCTCCCGGGGCCACGGAGGTGGCACCAAGGGAGAGGGAGGGGCAGTCGGCTGCTCTGGCCCACAGTGCGCACAGTGGCCCGATCGCTGCCCCACAGGTGCCTCAGGTGCAGAAGTCTGTGTGGCAGGGAGGTCTCAGGTCTGGGTCTGGGGTCTGGGGTCTGGGGACCGAGGGTTCCCTGTGATTCCACGGAACAGCTCTGTCCACCACGCTGAGCCCTCTCCTGCCCAGTTCTGCTCCCAAATCCCACCAGGTCCCAGCTGCCAGTTTTATCCCCAGAGAGGTCCAGCCTGAGGGTGCACTCTGCAGGGCCCCAATTCTACATGCCCACCCAGGGTCCTCACCCCGCTGGGAGGTGAATCTAAAAGCCTTCAGACTTTGTACAGCTTGGAGTCAAATTTTTAAATGAAACACACACACACACACACACACACACACACAGGATTATAAAGAAAAGCACATCTGTGGGAATGCCATTATCAAACTCGGAAAGAAAGCGCTTCTATGATCCGGTGGCCATGTGTCCCTTCGTGGGAGCTGCTTGGTGGTGGCACAGCCACCGGCCTCGTGCAGCAGTGACGAGCGGGAGCCAGGGTGCAGACGGCTTCCTGGCAGCCCTCACAACACGGGGGCACACGGCCGCGGTGGGGAAGGACCCTCGGTTTCAGTGAGAGATCAGGGAATGATATCATTATTTCCAGCCCAAGTTCACGGACCCCCGCGGCCTCTGCCAGTCGAGGAGCCTGGGGCTATAGAATCTCCTGGGGTTGATGCAATGGCGGGAAGGCCTCCCCTTACCCTCGCTCCTCCTCTCCTTCCCCCCCACCTCCCCAGGCCCACCTGTCCCACCCCAGCCCCTCAGCGAGCGCCTTCCTGCCCACCATCCCAAGGTGTGGTTCGAGATGCTGGATTCCTGACTCCCACCTTAGACTCCAGAATGAGAATCTCTTGGGGCTGGGGCTGGGGGAAGCCCCTCGGTGACTGGATGGCTCGGGGCATGCTGGCCAGAGGTCTCATCCTGTGCCTCTGGCACCATGCGCTGTGTGACTCCGTCCGAGTCTGGGGACCTCTCTGGGTTGCCGTGCCCTGGCTGGTAGTACGAGGAGGAGTGGGGTGGATTCCCTACATCTTGAGATGGCAGGATCCCCAGTGAGGGTTTCTCTGTCTCCCTGGGTGAGTCCCCAGCTCTGTCACAGAGCTTCTGAAGCCCCCTCCCCCTGGTTTGTTTTTCTGACAAAGACTAGCAGCCCCTAGGGCCTCTGCCTGCCCTCACCATCTGGGGCCGAGAGCGCTGGACTCCCTGCAGAGTCGAATCCCCATCCTTGCCCGCTTTGCCCTGCGTGCACGTGGGGGCGAGGTTTGGGTTCCCGCCCAACCATGCAGGGGCGCAGAGCAGCCACAGAAGAGCTGCCTCTGGGGGTGGAGTTCCAGGCCTGGGGTGGAAGGAACGCGACAGTGTGGGGGCCTCCCAGGGGGCCTCGGGGTGCTTCTTCCTGTGTCTGACAGATGGGGAGGCTGAGCCCTCGGGCTGTGTCTCAGGCACTCTGCGTCCCTGTGGCCGGGCCGCTTCTCTCTCTGGGCCTCAGTTTCCCTCTCTGCCCCTCGTGTTCAGTGGCCTCGAGGATGCCCATGGTACCTTGTTCAGGGGCAGCTCCTATATCCAGAGTGTGCCCCAGGCCCTTCTTTTTTTGTTGTTGTTTTTTGTTGTTTTTATTATTTATTTATTTATTTTTGGCAGGCAGAGTTAGACAGTGAGAGAGAGATACAGAGAGAAAGGTCTTCCTTCCATTGGTTCACCCCCGAAGTGGCCGATTGCACTGCGCTGGGCCTTCCCGGGCCACAGCAGAGAGCTGGACTAGAAGAGGAGCAACCGGAACAGAACTGGCGCCCCAACCGGGACTAGAACCCGGGGTACCGGTGCCACAGGCGGAGGATTAGCCTAGTGAGCCGTGGCCCCAGCCATCCCCAGGCCCTTCTCAGCACTCCCTGGGGCGCCTTCCCTCCCCCCCCAAAGGCAGCAGGGCTCTCAACTGCACCTCGTGGGGGCCCTTGGGGCAGGCAGATGGAGAGGAGCCCCAGAGGCTGCCTGGCCTGGGAGTAGAGAGTGACGCTGGGGCCCCGTTCCCCACCAGGAGCCTACAGGCGGCCTCAGTTTCCCCGTGGGTGAGTGGCGCTGACCAGACCCACCCCATGGGCTGCTGAGGGCGTTAAAGGGGCAGGAGGCAGCGAACCTGGTCCCATGCCAGGAGCAGGGGAGCGGGCAGAGCGGGGCAGGACCTCCGCCGTGCCATTGGCGGGCTGCAGGGAAGACAATGGCGCTGCAGAGAGCTCGCGGGGGAGGATGGGATGCTGGGAGTTGCATGAGGGAACATGGGCCGAGCTTGGGGACTTCCGGCAGAAGCCCCTCCATGCAGGAGTGGCACGAGGTGACAGGCCCCAGCAGAGGGAATGGGCTGGGCAAAGGCGTGCCGGCAGGCAGGGATGGGGCTGGAGCCCCTGGCACAGGGGGACCTCGTCCTGGCTGCCCCGTCTGCGGGGCCTCCCCTGCCTGGCCAGGCTTCTCTCGGCCATGGGTAGGGTTGGTCCTCAGGCAACAGGCGGGCTGTGTGGAGGGAGGGGCTGACTCAGACGTCACTGGACAGGAAGGAAGCTGCGCGGACCTTCCCCACATCCGTCGCGGCTCTGTCCCCTCCTAAGCTCGGGGCAGGAGCAGGCAACAAGGGGCTCTCTCGGGGCTGACACCAAAAGCCCCAGGTAACCCTGGACAGCTAGTCACCCCAAGTGCAAGTGCCCCGGAGGCGAGCCTGCCAGCCACTCGGCGCCCACGACAGCGGTCTTGCCTGGCGCCGCGGCTGCCCAGCACACACCCGTCTCCCCAGACCACCCTGCCTGTCCAAAGGGCACCCCTGGGCTGGGAGGGCATTCCTGGGAGCCCCCCGCTGCCCACAGGGCCTGGGCGGGCCTGAGGCAGCCCCACACACTGGGACTGTGTGTCCCGGCCTCGCCCGCACCCACTGCGGCCCCCCTGGTCATATAGAGGGCCCATTGACGCCTGGGCCCGGAGGTGGCAGCATCAAAGCCCATGCTTGCTGGGCTACCTAAGGGGGAGGGGCCGGGAGGGGCCTGCAAACATGAACTTGCAGGAGGCTCTGAGAGGCAGGACGCGAGCAGCACCCTCTGACCCCAGCGTTGCCCAAGACAGGCTAGGCTCCTCCAGCCGTGGGGACACAGAGCCCTGGACTTAGGGGTCGGGGGGGGCAGCCTCCTGGGGAGACCACCTCTGTGGATCCTTCCTCAAATCCCCCGGCGCCCCACTGGTTGGGGAGTCTCTCGGCCCAAGGCTCCCAAGGCCACCTTGGAGCTCAGTGAGTCGTCCCTGCTGGAGAGGAGAAAGGGAGAGGGGTCTGTTTAGCCATCAGAGAGTTTGCACAACCTCCCCCTCCCCCCATCAATGGCCCTGGAGTAGGGATGAGACTCCGGCCTGGCCCCAGGAAGGCCTGAGCACGAGGACCGGGAGCCGGGAGTCTGCCTAGGAGACTGTTGGGGCTGGGGCGGACGCTTCCTCCCCCTTGTCTGTGAGTGGGGAAACTGAGGCGCACAGCTGGGGCGTGACCTCAGGAGAGGCCCAGTCCCGCTGCTGTCCCTGCCACACAGGGTCCAGCCGTCTGCCCCTTGCAAGGAGCCAGAGAGCCGGCCTTCCAGCTGGGTGACCCAGCACCATCACTGTTACACTGGCCCCAAAGCGGGCTGCAGAGAGGGGTGGGCCTGGCCCCGAAGCCTTGGCGGGGGTCAGGTTGGCTCCGATGGGGGTCAGCTTCTCTTCTAGCACCTGAGGGATCCGGGCAGTGCAGGGAGGGGAGGGAGAGCTGCCCCGTGACGAGGGGGAAACACAGACACTGCGCCTGCGTGGCCGTGGAAGCAGTGCTGCACCTCTCTGTGCTCGGTTTGCTTATCTGTAAAATGGGGAGAGCGGAGTAGAGCCGGTGCGAGGCTTGCTGGGTGGACTTGGTGAGATGTGTATCGGGTATCAAGCTCCCTCCCGTAAGTGCCAGAAACACTTGCTTATTGATGCTCTTTGTCCTTTTCTGTAAAAAATGTCTCTCCGGCTCTGAGCGGGAGGTGAAGGTGAGAAACCCTCCTTGCCCCTCCCGTCCAGCCCCAGCCTCCTGTCCCCCTCCCCTCCTGGCCTTGGGGGACGCTGCCACTGTCGTCCATGTCCCCTCCCCCACACATATCCAGAGGGTGCCCCTGCCCCAGGAGCTCACGGGAGCCACTCAGAGCCCCCTGCTCAGTGACAGAGGGAAGGAAGAATGACTGAACAAGTGAGCGAGCCGACACCGCCGCCCGGCAGGCTTCCAGCTGCGCACCACTTCCCCCTCCGCGTCTGGCTTCTGTGAAACATTTGCTGGCCTGAGCCCCAGCGCTCCTGGCCAATGGGTGCAGGCAGCACGGAGGTTTAGGTTCCTCTTCGGGGTTTTCTTTCGAGTCTGGGAACCGGGTTTTTGGCCAAAGGTTCAGACTTACGTGTAGGCGGCAAGGACAGACTGCGCGACGTCCGACCTGCAGAGTGACCGGCACCGTGGGGCCTGGTGACCTGGAGCGGGGGGGGGGGGGGGGGTGTCGCTGCCCTGTGGGCATGTTGTGAGTGCAGGAGTTCGGGTCCCAGAGCCCTGGTCCACTCGCCTTTGCTGGGAGGGGGCACCTGAGCAGAGGTGCGCTGGGGCCGTGTCCCTGTCCCCAGACCCGACTGCCTGGGTGCCAGCGGCTGAGGGCAGCACCCACAGCCCCAAGAGCCTGGCGTGGGCTCCAGGACCCCGCTGGTGCGGTTCCAGCAGGGAGCTTTGTTCTGCATTCTGTCGGCGGTGACGTGCTTCCCAAGCTTTGTAAACACTGAGCGTCCATTACTTGTAGATTTAGGGAGAATTTTTTTTTCAAAGAAAGAAAGAGGAAGAAGCTGCTCCACCCTCCCGGGGAGCCATGCTGTATCCAGCTTGGGCTCCAGCTGGGATCACAGGGCTCCTGCCAGCCTCCGCTCCCAGCAGCCCTCTTCCCTGGCCTGGCCTGGGCAGAGCGTGTATACAGCAGATGCTCGGGAAATGCCTGTGACCTGAGCTGAGGTCCCAAGCTGGAGACAGCTTCCTGGGAGAGGCAGGCCAGGTTTCCCTGGATTCTCACGTTTCCCTGGACTTGGGCTCAGATATTGGCAAATCAGAGTCACTCTGTGGACATTTATTGAGCACTTACAGCATGCAAGCACTGTTTGGGGCACGGAGGATGCAGAGCCGACACTCTGTCCTGTGGAAAGTCCTCACTGTCTTTCAGCTTACACGTGGGGAAACTGAGGCCCGAGAGGCCACGAGCCCTGCCTGAGCCCCACAGCCAGGAAGCTGCAGAAGCTGTGCCCCGCCCCCGACTGGAGCCTCAGCCCTGGGGACTGCTATTAATTCCTCTCTGCTGCTTGCCAAGACTCAGGCAGGTGGTGCGGCTTGGAGGCAGCTCCCCCAGGAGAGGAAGGGAGAGGGAACCTCTGTCCATGCGTCCCTGTGCACCAGGCGTGGTGGCGGTTCCCTGGTGAACATATCCCCTCTCACTCTGTCGCCACCGCGATCCGTGTAGCAGGTGTCACCGTTATTGTCGCCCTCATTGTGCAGCCAGGAAGTGACTTTCACCCACGTCGTAAGGGAGGAATGGCAAAGCCCAGTGTCTGTCCAGGCAGATGTCTCCTCCTCCTGATGGCCTAGCCACACCACCTCCATGGAGCCCTCCCTGATTCCTCCAGACGAGGTGGTTTACATTGTCCTCTGTGCGACCAGAACACAGTCAGGTCCTTCTCCAGGAAAGGATAGAATCAGACAGATCTGGAAAGGACTGCGGATGGTGCAGGAAGAGGGAGGGGCACCAGGGAAGCTCGGCAGAGGGGCCGTGGTCCTGTGCGGAGGAGGCTGGAGGAAGCTGGATCGGGCTGGGGGACGGCCAGGGCTTTGGTCGGGCAGGGCCTGGGCTGGCAGTGTCCGTGGTGCACAGGGCAGTTCTCTGAAATAGGCCAGTGTGGGTGTGCACCTGGAGCACACGTCGTGTGTGTGTGTGTGTGTGTGTGTGTGGCCTGCTGCACCTGCCCGCCAGGCCCATCTTTATCGCGGTGTAGACATGCATCTGAGCAGCGGGGTACACGGAGCGTGCTCATGGGCAGGCACGTTCGTGGTCAGACAGGAGAGGGGTAGAGAGCAGAGCTGTGACAACGACACCCACCCCGGGGCACGCCAGGGGCACCACAGGCCACCTCCGACTCAGCGCACGGTGCAAAACGCAAATACAGGGCCCTGGGTTCAAAACACGCGGAGAATTCAGGACGGCGGTCACGGAACACTGTACCACCACGGGCCTTCCCTGGGGAGCGCACGGGCTCCTGGGCACGAGGCCGGCCTGGCCGACAGATCCCTTGCCCTGAAAACCACCTTCTATCTCTCTTCCTCTGCGACTTGGGCACAAGTTAAGAGATTAAAACAGAGGGGTGTGCATTTGGCACAGCACTGATGACGTCACTTGGGACACCCTCATTTCATACAGGAGGGCCTGGGTTCAAGTCCTGACTCCATCACCCCGCTCATGTGCACCCTGGGAGGCCACAGTGAAGGCGCCATGTTTTGGGTGCCTGGGTGGCGCTCCCAGCTCCTGACTTTGGCTTGGCTAATGTCGCAGGCCTCTAGACGGGGAGTGAATCCGTGGAATATCTCTCTGCCTCTGCCCCCGCCTTTCAAATAAATAAAAATAAAGGCAGCTAATTTTTAAAATCAAACAACAACAAAGTAAGTCTCGAGTGGGCTCACACTGGAGGATTTTAGAAACTGTGCGAGGATCAGGGACAGCGGCTCCTGGCCCCCTCCGCTTGCTCTGGCCCAGGATGCCTGCAGGAGCCAGGAAACCCAAAAACGAACGCCGCCATCTTGGCACCCAGAGAAAACCCCCATTGTGCAGTGCGCTTCCTTCCGGTCTGTTTCCCCCACCCGGGTCTTGTTCGTGTCCCCACGTTGAAGGCGCGGGGAGACTCATTTGGGAGCTGCACTAATATTAACAGAGGTTACGCAGACATGGGGGGGGGGGCTCGGAAGAATCTAGAACCGCGCTGTCACCGGGACCCTCCGTGCTGCTGGCCCCCTTCCCCCAGTGCCCCGCGTGGGAACCCCCAGCCGCGTGGGGATATTCAGTCACTGCAAGGTGGCTGGGCCAGAGGACTGCACTTTTGATCTTTCATTTTCATTCTAATTTTCATTTCAACAAGCCCATGTGGCTCCCTAGCTGGCCCGATCCAAGGGAGTGGGTACCCAGCTGTCGGGGTCTCTCCCTGGTAGAGATGAGATTACGGGGTTCCTCGTTTTTCCACGCAAAGCTTCATGCGTGAAAAGCCCACGCAGATTCAGAGTCACGGGGAGGCTGCCGGGAATTTGCAGTTCTCCTACGTTCAGCTCCGGAGGGCAAACCGCTTTAGGTTGTTTTAAAAGATTTATTTATTTGAAAGGCAGAAAGAGACACAGAGAAAGACAGAGAGAGAGAGAGACAGAGAGAGAGAATCTTTCCTCTGCTGGTTCACTCCCCAAATGGCTGGAACAATTGGGGCTGAACTAGGCTGAAGCCAGAAACCAGGAGCTTCTTCTGGTCTCCCACGTGGGTGCAGGGGCCCAAGCACTTGGGCCATGTTCTGCTGATTTTCCAGTCACATTAGCAGGGAGCTGGATCGGAAGTGGAGTAGCCGGAACTCGAACCAGCGCTCTCACAGGGGCCGCCGGCCCTGCAAGCAGCAGCTTAACACCCCCACCCCACCCCACCCCTGTGCCACAAGGGCAGCCCCAACCTTTTCGGTTTTAAAAGCTCGTGGTGGGGAGGAGCGATCCTGCCGGAGCGAAATCTATTTTTACTTTTCCTATCACCGCACAGAAGAGGGACGCGCGCATTAGAGTGGAAGCTGTGGTTTGATTTCCAGTTTGGCTGCTTCTGGGCTGTGCAGCCACTTAACCCCCGGGAACCTCAGCTCCCTCGTCTGTGAGACAGGGATATTTACGCTGCTGGCCAGCAAGTGCATGTCCCTGGAGGTGACTTCCACGGAGGCGGCCGACGGGTGCGGCTCTCACCCCCTCGCCCTGTGCTGGGAGCCAGGAGCCCAGGGCAGCCTCCCCCACTGCGAGTTCAGCCCTGTTATCTGAAACGAAAGGGCTCCCGGCCAACCGAGACCCCACAGAATCATCTGGAAAGGGGCTCCAAGAAGCTCCGGGGAGCAGCGGACACGGTGACAGCTCCGACTGCACGCGTGCACTAAGCACTTCATGTGGCTTTGCTCATTGGATCCTCGCGACCCCAGAAAACAATGTTGGGAAGCCCATGTTATAGATGAGAAGGCAGAGGCACAGAGAGGTGAAGCCACCTGCCCAGGTCACCCAGCTGGAGTTCAAAGCCAGGCAGGCAGCCTGCATCCGGGGCCTGTGCCCTTCGCCACAGCGATGAGAGCTTTGGGGTTCCCTCTGATCAGGGAGCATCCCGCGTCTCCCCTGGGCCCCTTCTCATGAAGAGCTGGTGCCGCTGTGTCCTTCAGCAGCGTCCTAAAGGGCTGGGGGGCGGCCAGGCCGACTCAGCACCGCCCCTTTCTCACTGGATGAGTTGGGGCCTTCTCTGGGCTCCAGGTCCCTCGCCTGGGCACCTGGCCAGCAATCATTTCAGGGCCAAGAGAGAGAAAGTGGTAAAACCCACGTGTGGCCCACGCAGATGGCACTTGAAGGGGATGGGGCCCTCTTTCACCACAACACAGCTGGAGAAACTGAGGCACAAAGAGAGGGAGGCCATGGCCAGTGCCCAGCTCAGAGGGCCCCCCAGAGAGCCAGCAAGACCAACCCTCCTGCAGCGTGGTTAGCAGGCCTGGGTTCCAAACCCACTCCCACCCGCTCCAGCCCTGCCCTGTGGCTTTCAGCCAAGGAGGAGCAGGGAGCGCCGGTCCCCTGGATCTCCTGGGGGTCTCCTAGGACCCAGAGAAGCGTGAGGATTCGGGCAGGCAGACGGGTGGCTGCCCCGAACTCAGCCCTGCTGGCCCCTCCCCGCGCCCTGGGCCTGCCCAGCACAGACAGGAGCCAGGTTCCTACGCCTAGCTGTGGCCTTCCAGCCTCCCAGGGCCAAAGGCGGGGAGGAGGCCCCAGTGGGTAGGCTCCAGACGGCCTCCCCATCCCTGCCTTGATGGACAGTGGTCCCGGGGAGATAGGCGCCGGCCTTGCACTTTGCAGACGTTGTGGCCAATGACAACCACAGAGGCCGCGGCTGGATGAGGGAGGCAGGACTGCAGCTTGGTCAGTAGCCAGGGCAGGGCCTCAGCGACAACCTGATGGCCCAGGTTAGGGGTCAGCCTGTGGCCATCTGGGTGCTCCGCGTGGGGCCTCGTGTGCCGTGTTCACCCGCGAGTTCCCAGGGCTGGGACAGGCCCTGGAGACACCGCTGGAGGACTGGCTAAATGAACACCTCGCCCAGAGCAGCCAAGGCTGCGGCGTAGCCCCGGGCCCTGCGGAAGTGTGTGCATTCAGATTAGCCGGACCTGGATTCGAATCTTGCTGCTGCTCTGCCTATTCCTGGAGGGAGACTCCATCTTTTCCCCGGCTTCCTGTCCTGGACACTGGGGAGACCCAGCCCCTCTCCCCTCCCCGGGGTGGCAGAGGAAGGGGAAGCCGCGTGGGAGGGGCTCGGAGGGATGACCTCAGAGGGCCACAGACGCTGTGGGCTCCCAGGTGCTGCTGGTGGTCGCTCTGGCGCTAGAATTTCAGGCTTTAGCCTTTTTAACGTGCTTTTCTGTGTTTTCTAAGTTTTCTCGCCGTGTCATATTGCTTGTGCCATGGGGGGCAGGGTAGGGGTGGAGATGGAAACAACCGTGTTGTTTAAGCAGTCAGGCAATGAGAGGCCAGGCCCAGGCTGCTCCCCTCCCCTCCCTGAGGTAGCCCCGCCCCCAACATCACCCTCCCACACGCAGCTGTGCCTTCGGGGGGCTCTGGGTAGGACTGGTGGATGTGCTCGGCCTTGGTGCAAGCCTAAGCCTCCCCTGAGACAGCAACCAAAGCCTGGCCCACCTGCCTCCACGCTGGGCCGCCTGGCCTGTGTGCTCACGCCCACCGTGAGGTCACGCACACAGTTCAGCAGTCGCGCCCACCGCGACAGACAGCGGCTTTCCAGGAACCACTTCCTGGGGACACCAAGGGACACCTGGTCCTGCGGCCCAAGGGAGGCTCCGGGGGAGGCGGCCGTGCCCCGCTGCTCCGGCCGGGGAGCCTTCCTTGTTCCGGGAGTCCCTGGACACCTCCACGGGCCGCTGCCCAGGGCCCGTGCTTTGGGGTGGGGGAGCCCAGAACCGAGGGCATGGAGGGGCCCAGCTCAGAACGCAGTTTCCCAGCAGCTGGGGGGGCCTCAGAGATGCCTGGAGACCACTTCTGACAGTGGGTAAGCTGAGGCCTGGCAGGCAAGGGCCCTACCTCGGGTTCCCCCACGAAGAAGGCAGAGGTGAAGCCAGGCTAGCCCGGTGGAGCTGCATCACAGCAGGGGAGGGGAGAAAGAGAGAGAGAGCGAGCAGACAGGGAGGCAGCTGGCCCTGTTCGCACCGGGGCCACACAGGCACCTTCCGGCTGTGGCTGTGACGGGCTGAGCTGCTGGGAGCCCTGGCAGGCTCCAGGGAGCCTGGGTGAAGTGCACACAGCTCCCTGGGTGGCGAGGCCAAGCCGATGCAAATAGGAGGGGCCCCCAGGGGCCTGGGTTAACCCCCTGAACTCATTTCTGGCCTTGTCTTCCTGTGGGGTCGGTTAAAAAATAGCCTCCCATCTGCCGCGGCCGGGGAAGGCAGCCTCCATCTGGGGCTGTCGGGTGCCTCCCAGGCCAGCCGGGGCCGAGGCCCGCCGGCTCCAGCCCCCTCCAGCCCGGCTGCGGCCAGCGGCGCGTCGGACGGTTCTCTCTCCCTTTGACTCAGCTCTGAGCTACGCCACCCGCTCTGCCCAGAGCAGCCATGAGCCCATGAGGCTGTCAAATAAATCCCTGCTCTGCCATTTTTCAGATGGAGAAGGTGAGGTGCAGGGACCTCTCAGGACAGGAGCAGGATCCGGTTACAAGCCTGACCTTGCTTCCGGGTGACTGGGACTGTGGCCATTGGCAGCAGGCAGCAGGTGCCGTGGGCCACTGTCTTTGCACACCCACATTATAATACCCAGCACCCACTGTTCCCCTCATGTGGCCTCCCACCAGACCCTGGAAGACTTGGGGTGGGTCTCAGATCCTCTGTGACGTCGGCTAGGCTGTCTGGCTTTGCAGACCCTCAGTGTTCTGATCCGCAAGGTGAGTGACAGCCATCCCACGCTCTGAGGGTCATTGTGGGGACATGGTGAGCCCAGCCAGTGAACTCCCAGCAAGTGTGGCATCGCCATAGGCCCAAGGTCATGCACGGGCCCAAGGTCACGAGCTCCCCAAGAACCGCAGTGATCTCTGTGGCTGCTTGGTTGGAAACAAGGATTTGGGGACCATAGCGCAGACACCAGTGGCAGCATGAGTGGCTGTCCTCGGCCTTGGCTGCACACAGGGAGGCCCGGGGGACGTGTGTGGACGCGGCTTGTCTCTGGGGGAGGTGGAAGAAACCCAGAAGTCCAGGCAGCTGGGGGGAGCGGGGCTGCGCAGGCAACCGCAGGGAGGGGGCGGATGGGGCTGGCGGCTCACAGCAGGGTCCCCCCCACACATCCTGGGCTCAGCGCCGCAGCCCCAGACCCCGTCCTAAGGGAGGGTCAATCAGGGATGTGGCTAAGACTACGCAAGGGTGCTCCCTGCAGTGCCTCACTAACGACAGAACCCAGAAGCACCCTGGACGGCTGACCACGAGGGGACACAGCGGTGGTCCCTCCCCTACCCCACCCCCAGCACGTCCAGTCCCTGCCATCCGGGAGCGGGTTTGATGTCACGGGGGGAACACACATGATGTGTTGGTTGGATTCAAACGCAGAGCTCCGACAGCAAGCGCTGCGTGTTCCCGACAGTGGGACAGACAGCAGAGATGGCAGGCGGGGAGGGCGGCAGCCATACGTGCAGCAGGCCTAACCCGAAACCCTGGCCATTGTTCTGGGTGGCAGGATTGTGGGTGGTTTTAATTTTCTTCTTCATAATTTCATTATTTTCCAATTTTTCTTTAATGAATGCACATTATTTTTATACTCGGGAAAAAAATGTGTTTTGTTTTAAGAGGTGGGGGCAGACGAAGGGCGGCTTTTCCTCTTTCCGAGACTCCAGCGCTCAGGCCACGGTGGGAAAGATGCTCACTCATTCATTCATCCATCCATTCATTCATTCCGAAATGCTCCTAGAAAGACCCCCACAGAGAGCCAGGCTCGGTTCTAAGTTCCATGCAGACCCAAAGAGCTGAGTGTAACCCATGCGTGTCCCCAGGGTGGTCACCGCAGGCTGGGGTAGTTGGGTCTAACTAACGCTGGGTCACAGTGGCTGTTTCCTTCCAGTGGGTGAGGCCAGGAAGCCGTGGGAAGAGAGAGGAAACAGGGACTGAGCCCTCCTGGGAGTGTCAGAGCCAATCTCACCCAGCAGGGGAATAAGGACGAGGCTTGGGTGTTCCAGTAGGATTTCGGCAGCCGGAGAGTGGGAGGGGCTCCTGGAGAGGAAGGGGCCGCTGTGGGAGGAGCAAGTGGGAGATAAAGCCAGAAGGTTCTGGGAGCCAGGTTCTTTGTTGTTGTTGTTGTTGTTGTTTTTAAAGATTTATTTATTTATTTGAAAGGCTGAGAGACAATGAGAAAGGGAGAGGCGCACAGAGAGGGAGCTCCCATCCACTGGTTCACTCCCCATGTGACTGCAACTGGGTGTCTGGAGCTCCATCCTCACCATCTTCTGCTGCTTTCCGGGCACATTAGCAGGGAGCTGGATTGGAAGCAGAGCAGCCAGGACTTGAACTGGTGTGCTTATGAATGCCAGTGTCACCAACGGTGGCTTCACCCTCTGCACCCCAATGCCCACCCCAAGGAGCCAGGGTCCTCAAGAGCTTGGAATTGCCCAGCTTGGCCACTCGATGGTCATGTGACTTGGAGGAACTCCTGGGCCTCAGTTTCCTCGTCTGGGAAATGGGCTGATGGACTCGGTGGCTGCTGCAAGAATTGGGCAAAGTGACGGAGCACACAGCACTGTGTCTGGCAGGTGGTGCGGGCTGTTGACAGAGCCCTGGGCCTTCGTGCTCAGGGTCCTGTGCGTGTTCCAGAAGCCAGCGAGGGTTTTTAGGCAGGAAGTGAATGTGAATTCACTCACTGATTTAATTCACTCCTTCAATCTGTATTTCTTTATGTTAAGATTTATTTGAAAGGCAGAGAAAGAGGGAGAGAGAGAGATCTTCCATCTTTGATTCACTCCCCCAAATGGCTACAACAGCCCTGGCTGGGCCAGGCCAAAGCCAGGAACCAGGGACTCCCTCTGGGTCTCCCATGCAGATGCAGGGCCCCAAGCACTCGAGATGTCTTCTGGTGCCTTCCCAGGCACATTAGCAGGGAGCTGAATTGGGAGTGGAGCAGCTGGGACTCGAACCGCGCCCATATGGGATGCCGGCACTGTAGGCGGCGACTTTACCCGTTACGCCATGGCATCCGCCCCAGTGCTTGAGGTTCTTTTTACACAAACTTTCTGAAGTCCCACCCAGCACATACTCAGAGACTGCCATAGGGGCTGGGGCTGGAGTTGCCCAGATAAAGGCCGGGAGACCCAGATTACCTGACTTTCAGGTAAACAGTGAATAATCACAATACTGGGGACCCCTTCACCCTCCAACAGTGCTCAGCATTTCACCGCGGGGCTCCGTGCGGTCGCTGGGAGGGAGGCAGCAGCATGGGACAGCGAGTGGCTGCAGGGGAGAGGAGGCCGCGTGTGCGCAAAGGGTCTGTTTTCAATGGAGCCGTGTGGGGCCACACTACCAGGGCGACGCACACGGGCTGATCATGACCAGCAGAAAGTCTACGCCAAGGCCAAGGCCGCGCTGCCTTCTGGAGCTCTGGGAAAGCTTGGTTCCTGGTGGTCGCCTGCCTCCCTCCCTCGGCCCCACCTCCAGCTTCAAAGCCGGTGACTCCAGGGCGGTGGCTCCTCCTCCTGCTCTCCCTAGCTGTCCCAGGGGTCCTCCAGGCCCTGCCTCCCTCTGACTGTCCTCCTCTGCCTCCTCTTTCCACCTTTACTACACTGGCTACACCGGCCCATATAAGCCAGGACAATCTCCTGCCCTAAAGTCCTAATCTACATCACGTCGGTGACGTCACCTTCACCATAAAGTGGCAGAGTTGTGACTGGTTTTGGGTTTCGGGTGTGTTCGTCTTTGGGGCCCATCACCCTGCCCACCACACAGGCCCAGAGAAGGCCTCTTGGAGGAGGCAACAGGGGCCGGCTCGAGGGGAAGAGGGATGCACACGTACAAAGGTCCTGTGGTAGGGGATATGATTGGCAGGTTTGAGGCCAGTGTGGCTGGAGCGAGGTGAGGGAGGGGCCAGCTGGAAGGAGAGGAGGGCAGATCACCAAGGCCCACTGGAAAGACAGACTCGAGGATGCCCCTCCCCGTCCTGGCCCTCCGCTGCCCCACGCCCTGCCCCTTGGTCCCACACTGGGCCTCTTGCCAGTGGCCCCTGCAACAGCGCTCATGTATTAGCAATCCCCCAGCGTCCCAGGTAGAGCAGCAGGAAGTGAGGAAGACATTTAGACCGGTGAGGGACACGGCCTCAGTGTGCCACCCCCACCGCCAGGGAGCCCGCGCTCTTCACCAACATCTAAGGCCCCAGTCTCCTCCGAAGCGTCTCCCGATAAGAAGACAGCAGGCGTCCCTGCAGCAGGAGGGATTCTGGTTAGGCGTCTGAAAGAACTTCCCGTGTGCTGGCTCAACATCTGAGATAGGTCCTGGCTGGGGGTCCAGGAGACCAGGGGCCCTGCCTTCAGGCACCGGCCGAGCTGCCAGGGTGACCTGGAGGAGGCAAGTCCTGGCTGGGCACTGCCCGTGGCCTCTGACCAACTCGTGACTTCATCATGCCCCACCCCCTCCGCAGACCTGTTTCTCCAACCCAGGGGCCAGACGGACTCAGGACCCTCGAGGTCCCCCTATTGCGGGCCGGCCCAGTCCACCCTCCGAGACTCTGCAGCCGCAGTTCTTAGGTCCTGGGTCAAAAGCCTCACAGCCGAGGGAAGTGTTTGGCCTAGTGGCATCCTACGTCCCAGGGCCTGGGGTCAATGCCCAGCTCCAGGTCTGACGCCAGTTTCTCCCCAGTGCAGACCCTGGGCAGCAGCAGTGACGGCTCGAGCAGCCAGGCCCCTGCCACCCCCATGGGAGATCTCGGAGTTGTGCCACTTGGGCTGTGCCTCAGTTTCCCCATCTGTAAGTGGGGCGACCACAGGACCCCGCTGTGTGGGCAGAGAGAGGATGGAAGGCGTGAAAGCACACAGCATGCCGGGGGAGCCCCCGGGCGAAGTCTGTGACCCTGTCTCCAGGAGCCCGGCATTCGTGGCTGTGGGGTTCCTCGTTCCAGGCCCCCGGCCCTGGCCCCCCGCCACGTGCTGGGTGGCAGGCCTGCCCCACGACCACATGAAAAGCCCTCCCCCCAGGGGTGTCCCCACACCTGGGAAAGCCGGCAGCCTGCCCGGCGCTGGCCCCGCCCGGTGGCTGGAACACCGGGCAAGATCAATGAGCCCGGCCGGCTTCCAGGGCAGCCACCTTGTTCCAATCAGGGCTGGGCGCCTTCCGCCCGGGCCCCCCGCCCAGCCCTGTGACCTCTGGGGAGCGCGCCCGCAGCCTGACTGGGCAGCTGCAGCCCGCTGGGCTGCCGGCAGAGGCGAGTACTGGGGGCAGGGCGGGGGACGGGCACAAGGAGCGCCAGGCGGGAGCTGCGGCCTGGGTCTGGTCTCGGCATTCGAGGCCAGGCAGCGCTGGGCAGGTTCCTTCCCTCTCGGGCCTCAGGAGAAGCAAGAGAAGAAAGGGAGCAGGGTTTTAGGAACAGGAACGGACAGCGAGGCCACGGGCGGGCGGTGCACTCTCGCCTGCTCCCCGGCTCCTTCTCTGCCCTCAGTCCTTGCTCTGGTCTCACCTCCCCCGAGAGACCTCCCTGACTGCTCTGCCTCAGGGATCCACGAGCCCTCTGCCAGCTGACCCACCCAGCCACGCGGTGCCTTCACACTCACACACACACACACTCACACAGGCACACTCACGTACACACACACTCACATACACACACACTCACATTCAGAGTCACACTCACATACATGCTCACACACTCACATACACACACACTCAAAGTCACATTCACGCACACACACTCACATAGGCACACTCACATACACACACTCACGTACACGCTCACACACACACTCACATACACGTAAACACACACGTACACACACGTGAGTCACAGTCACGTACACACACACAAGCACACACTCACAGTCACACTCACATACATGCAAACACATGCTCACACACACAGAATCACACTTACACACACACAGGCACAAACTCACACATGCACCTTCACACTCACTCACCAACACACAGTCACATACATGCACACACTCACACAGGCACACTCACATACACGCATACACACATGCTCACACACACAGAGTCACACTCACACACACACACCCACACAGAGTCACACTCACACACACAGGCACAAACTCACACATGCACACTCACCCCCACACACAGTCGTATACACACACACACACTCACACTCACCCACACACAGAGTCACACTCACACACACACAGACACACACTCAATGCACACACACTCACACTCACACACCCCTCCCATTTCCTTCCTTATCCAGGACGGGCTGGGTTTGTTCATTTGCCTCCTCGTTTGTCTTCGGTCTTCTGTGCTAGATCCAAGCACCCACCAAGCCCCACGCACTCCTGGCTGTTGCCGTATCCCTAGCTCCTAAAATACCCCCTGCACGCAGTAGGTGCTCTGCAGATGCTTGTTGATCGCACACATGCAGTGCTGTGCCTCCTCTGTCCTTTGCACTCCATCTCAGTGCAAGGCTCCCTGGCAGGAATCGGGCGAGTCCTCTCCAGGGCACTAGGACAAGCCCAGGCATCCATGGATCTTCATGCCCACCCCCGAGGCTCAGAGAAGAGGCAGGGAGATGGTCCTGGGGTCTGAGGACAGCCAGGGGGCTTCTGGAAACCCACTCGGGGGCAGCCAGAGACCCACAGGCAACGAATGTCACCTTTTTGCCAGTAACCAGCTTATGCCAACAGCAATGGCCAAGAGCGTCCCTGGTCGGAGCCTGTGGCCAGAGCTTGCCAGACAGGGCTCCATGGGCCCCAGCTCTCCTGGCTCCGCCCACATCCTCAGCACCTTCCTGTTCCCCCAGGGCCACAGAGCTGGAAAGGAGGCGGGCACACAGCTCAGGACCCAGGGTCGGCGTCACTCTGGGGACAGACCTCCCACCCAACAACTCCACTGCTGGCCTGCGGTCCCAGGGTTCGGCTGTGGGCCCCCAGGGGTCACAGCTCTGTCTCACTGCCATGGAATCTGAGACCCCCACGCAGCTGGGCCAGGCAGCACAGCCTCCTGGGTCAGAGTTCAACCCCGACACCCACCTCGAGTGTGAACGTGAAAAGGCTGCTAACCTTGTGCCCCACTCTTCCTCCCATTATAACAGGGGGCATAGTGGTACCCAGTGCAAGTGGCCATGTGAGCTAGAGGAAACCGTGAGTGCAGATACATATTGAGACAGCACTAGTCACGAACTGATCGGCCTGGCCCCGGGAGAGGCCACTGCAGACAGCAAGTCCCAGTGTCACCCTGGGCAGACCTGGGCTCTCACCCCAGCTCTGCCCTTCCCGGCCAGGTCCCGGGGACGTGGGGGCTGTGGGTGGGATCTAAGGAGCGCCGTGGTGCAGAGAGCGTGCAGCAGGGTTGGCGGCTGAGCACGCATGCACACGTGGTGGCCGGGCGCTGTGGCTTCCAGGGCCACCGGGGGACGTGGTGACAGTGAGCAGGTGGACAGGACAACCTGGCTGAAGCAATGACGTGGCCAGGAACAAATGTGCCCGGCTCCAGGGCCCCACAGACAGCTGTGCTGCTCTATGCAAATGTAAGCACGTGCGTCTGTTTCTTCTCAAAGATCCGGGGGCAAGGGCCTTTCTCTATGTTTTATCTTTTGCTTTCCTTTAAAAATAATTTTCCAGTCTTTTATTATGTGATATAGATCCAGAAGAATGTATAACATGCACACATCCACCGCCTGGCTTTAAATTATAAAGCCTGGCGGGACTGGCTTAGGTCCCCTCCCCACCCTGCTGTGGGACAGGGACCGTGGGGACCTCTCTCCTGGCTTCTGCAGCAACCATTCTCTTGCCTGTCTGCGTGCTCTTTGCTTTCAAGGTCATGTCCTATTATAAGAGCAGAAATTTGGGGACAACTTTGAAAGATCAACAATAGGAGAAATGAGTCCTGCAGCTGCTGGAAGGATTTGCAAGGGTGGGGAAGAGATGGAAGATGGCCGGTTCTCCCCATCTTACACCTGGGGAAACTGCGGCTGGGGAGCCCAGGGACACACGGCTGCAGGCGGTGGGAACTCAGGGCTGGTGCACACTGGGCCGGACGCTGCAGCGATGGAGCCACTCTCTCCCGTGTTCAGTGAACGTCTCCCCACGCTGACTCTGGGCTGGCCACAGGTGACCAGCCTCCCGTCCCGTCCAGCCCTTGAACCCCCTCCACAATATCTAGCCTCCCCTTAAATACCTCCCGTGACGGGGAGCTCTCCACCTCCAGGGGGATGTGGGTCGTTTTATTCCCACCTGGTTCTCAGTGCTCTTATTCCCACCTGGTTCTCAACGCTTCTCTTCCTTTCATGGAGCCCAGCACCCTGGGGCACCCCTGTTAGCCTCAGCACCCAGGAGGCCCCTCCATTGATCTGCAAATGGAGCTCATGCCACCACCCCCCCCTGCCCCCAACCTGCTCTTGTCCAGGACAAAGTCCCAGATGCCGTCAGAACTCATCAAGAAACACCAGGTCAATGAAGGGGACGTCCCGGGGCGAGGCTGAGAGCCCACTGCTGCTGGGAGCCCCATCTCACTCCCAGGAGCAGCAGGAATCGTCCAATGTTACAGGGGTGGGGACCTAGGGCTCTACCGCTGGGGCTCAGCCTGTCCCACAGCTGATGTGAGGACCCGTACTCGGAGCCCTGCTCTGACTCCAGCCCTAATGATTTGGACCGCTGTCTACACAGCTCTTTAAGGGGGCCTGTATCTGGGTCTACACTGGGAGAGGTCCCTTCCACGTGTCTTCGCACACACAGGCACTGAGTGGCTTGTGGGTGTGGGAACATCACATCAGCGTCTGTCCAGACAGAGAGGGGAGCTGGGGGTGCGTGTGGGTAGGGGAGTGTCCCGTGACCCCAGGTGCTTGTACTGTGCAAGTGCTCGTGAACACACCAACTGCGCACGTGCCCAGAAGCATTGCTCTCTGTGTGAGCC
>CM027388.1:16196116-16233129 GCA_015711505.1 Sylvilagus bachmani | reverse complement strand
TCTGTGTGCTGTGTCCGTGAGCACGTGTGCTCTGTGTGCTGTGTCCGTGAGCACGCTGTGCGCATGCCTGGGACTTGGCAGGGCCTTTCTCTCCGGGCTTCCACTCCCTGTGCCCCAAGCTCTCCTCCTGTTTCCTGGTCAACAGCCCGCGGACAGGGAGCTTGCTTATGGAAATACTGATGTGGCCTGAATGGGGCTGTGCTCACCTGGCACATTTTTCTCCCAAGTGTCTCAGTTCATGTGTGTTGCTGTAACGACACGGAGTGGGTGACTTAGAAACAGAAATGGAGACACAGAAAAGTCCCTCTCGGCCCCAGGAGCCAGGAGAGACAGGATTCATGTCTGGCCAAGGCCTCATCTCCACTCCCAAGGCGGCGCAGGGAGCTCATGCTCAGGGCATGAGCGCAGTGTCCCCAGGTGCTGGCCTCCGTGAGTTCCCTCTTTAAATATATTCATTTAACTATTTATTTGAGAGGCACGAAAATGAGAGAAAGAGAAATGGGCAGATAGAAAGCTCTCGTGCCCTGGTTCGCTCCCCACCCGCCCACCCTAGCCGCGGCTGGGCCAGCAGCCAGGCCAGCAGCCAGGAGCTCAATCCAGGTCTCCTGCGTGGGTGGCAGGGGCCTGGTTACTTCAGCCGTCACCTGCTGCCTTCTCGGTCCACGCTGGTGGGTCGCTGGAGCCAGGGAACGGAAGCGATGAGACTTTGATGAGGAGCGCGGCTGCAGCTAGGCTAAAGCCGGGTCCCCTCCAGCCCCTCTCCAAGACAAAGCCATTCATGTGGGCAGAGCCCGTGACTCAGTCACTTCCCCAAAGGCCACACCTCTTAATGCCACCACCATGAGGATCAGGTTTCAACAGAGGCATTGGAGGAACTCTCAGACCACAGCCTGGGACCTTGAGCGCCTGCCAAGGACCTTTAGCTGTGACTTCCAGGCCCTGGGCACTCCGGGTGCCTGGCAGGCTCAAGTGGGCACGGTGGGGGGCAGGGCACGGGCGAGTTGACAGGATGGGGGACGCAGCACAGGCAAGATGACGGGGGTGGGGGGCACAGCAGTCTAGCGGAGCTGGTGCTGTGGCGGCTCCTCCGAAGGCTTGTCGCTGCAGGCGACAGCAGCTCGGAGTTGGAGACGCCTCCTGGGGATCCCGTGTGGGCCACTGCCCTTGTCTCCCTGGAGGGGCGCCTGAGGCCTGGAGAGGACAGGAACTTGCCTGGGCTCACCCAGCAAGGAACAAGGGTGAGGCCCCCTGGAGCTGGCAGCCAGGAGCCTCAGGCCTGGCCCAGCTTTGAGGACACAACAGCCTCTGGGCTCCAGTCAGCTCCGACTCTCTAAGACCCATTGAAGGTTTCAACTCCTCTGAGTTTATCAAGATGCCAGGTGTGAGTGGCGCAGTGGATTAAACTGCCACCTGCATCGCAGGCATCCCATAGGAGTGTTAATTCAAGTCCTCACTGCTGCACTTCCACTTCTGATCCAACTCCCTGTCTATGTGCCTGGGAAGGCAGTGGAAGATGGCCCAAATGCCTGGGCCCCTGCCACCCATGTGAGAGACCTGGATGGAATTCCAGACTCTTGGCTTCAGCCTGGTCCAGCCCCAAGCCCTTGCTGGCATTTGGGGAATGAACTATCAAAGGCAAGATCCCTTTCTCTCTCTGTCTTCCCCCACTCTCCCCATAACTCTGCCTTTCAATAAATTAATCTCTTCTAAAATTTTTCAATGCAAGGCGCAACTGCTTAGCAGCCAATCAGGGGAGCAGAGAAAACTGGAGTAGGAAAGAGAGGAAGAAGACCTAAGGAAGACTTACAGATGTTTGGAAGGGAGAGCTGGAGGAACCAGGGCTCTGGCCACACAGCAGGCCAGACTCAAGGCCATGATCTGCTCAGAGAGAGAGCTCCTGGGTTCACAGAGGGCCCAGCTCTGAAGCTGCGAGCCCACCGCCAGCCTCAGGGAAGCAGGCCCAGGTCCTGGGGCGTGCGTGAGCCTGAGCAGGTGCCCTCTCGGGTCTCAGTCATGCCTGGCGAGGGAAAGGTCCGAGCAGGTGTCACCACTGCTGGGTGTGTCAGAGATGAACTAGTGCAGGGGTTCTAAGCGCATTCGCTCTGCGGACGGGGATCTGGCTTCTGACCTAGGCTTCCTCGCCACATGGAAGCCTCGCAGAGTCTCAGCTTCTGCACCTGCCCGATTCACGGGGTCGTTCTGAAGTTCATCTCAGGTGAGCGGGGTGTAGGAGGCAGATGCCCAAGAAAAGCCACACCCCGGGCACTGAGAGCAAGCTGGGGATTGGCCAGTGGGCGCGGGTGTGGTCAGGACAGGCTGGCCACTTGGAGGCCCAGGAGGGACGGGTCAAAGGGCACTAAGAATTTCACGGCAGCGGCAGCAGGGCCCCGCCTCTGGGCCAGCTGGGGTGGCTTGCAGCGGGTCAGGTGGGGGGTGAGGCCCTTCCCCTGCGGGTGCCACCCCCGTCGCCCAGGGCTGTCGCTGGGGGCGGGCGTGCAGGGCCCCTGCCACACTCAGTAGCCATCAGGACGGCATAAAAGATGGACTGTTCTCCACCTGGCTGAGCCCGTCTTTATCTCACGCCATGCATGCAGCACAGGGCTGATCTCTTTCCGCAAGGGCCTGTGCTTTTTCCCTTTTCCAAGGGCGACGCTGGAAAGCCATGTGGCTTTCATTGCTGGCAGGAATGTCTGAGGCGTTCCTTCGCCGCCACATGAAATGCAGCCGTAATCTTCATGTGCGTAAACCCACAGCCCCCGTCTCCTCCGCCATCGGCCTCTGAGATCAATTAAAGCTTCACAGGGACTGACAGTCATTAGAACCTTTTTTGGGGAGGTGGAAAATCCCTAATGGGCCCAGGAGCTGCTGGGTGGGGGTGGGCGAGGAAGGCACCAGGACCAGAGTCAGTGGGAGGTGGCAGGAGGGGCGGGGGCACCCAGACCCTGGAGCGGCCTAGGCTGTGACCTTCAGAGAGACCCTCTCCCTCCCCAGGCCTCAGTTTCCCCCTTGCATAAATGGCAGTTTGCACTTGACACCTCAGAGCCCCGCTGAGCCCATAAAACTCTGAATTCCACCAAGGTCCCTATGCCAGGAGCCTACTTCTAGCCCATCACTGCAACGTGGTGCTTCTGAGTAGGAGCCATGAGAACAGAGGACAATAGGCAGGAACCTGGGATCCCAGGCCAGACTGCTTCACGGTTTCCAAGCTGTGTGACCCAAGGCAAGTGACTCGACCTCTCTGAGCCATGGTGGAGATTGCTTCAGTCAGTCACTTCACAGGAATGTGCTTCCCGGGCAGGTGCACGTGGAGGAGTCCTTTCTCTGCCCACCTGGGGCTGCGGACAGGGCTCATCTTTCCCAGAAGCCCCTGGAGGTCCCATCTCACCACTGTGCCACCCCACCGTAGGAGGCCTCCCATTTGAAGGCTCTGCCTCTCCTAACTCCACGCCTGTGCACAGTGAGGCTGGGGGAGTCATGCCCTGTGGCCGCCTGCCTGCCCGCACCACCCGGATCCAGCTGGCCTGGGGTGGCTGAAAGGGCTCTGGTTTGAACATATCAGGTTCAGGGGCCCTCACAGGAAGCTCCTGGCTCTCTCAGCCTGGGTTTCCCCACCTGCAAAATGCAGAGGCGCCAGGGGGGCGAGCTGCAGAGGGGGCTCCCTGCCCACGCCCGCCCGCCCAGACCTTTAGGGGCATTATCAGGCAAAGATGGGTCTTAGAGGAGCACTTCTCTGTTAGAATTCTTTCCCCGATTTGTAGGCGACAAAAGACAAGGGCAGGGACAGCAGCGGGAAGTCCAAGCAAATGGTAGGAGCCCTGGGGCTTGGCGTCTCAGGGCACCCGGGGCCCCTGCTCCGCGACCCGCACGCAGCGCGCTCTGCGCCCGGTGAGCTGGGATCTCCGCGTGCGCTCTCTGCTCCTTTCTCCCCACTCGCTCCCATCCTCCACGCGGAGCGCCCCCTTACTTCTGTTGCGCCGCGCGGCGGCATAGGCGCTGGCGCTGGGGTCCTCGGTTGCGGGCCCCCAGGAGGTGGCAAGGCGCTGGGTATCAGGGAGGGTCCCAGGCTCCAGCCTGCGGTCACCGCAGAACCCAACCCGTCTGGGGTCCCGCGAGGAGCCGGCCTGGCGCCCAGAGGGCCGGGGAAGCGCACTTTCCGCGTTCGCACGGGGACACTGAGGCCCAGAGAGAACGCGGCCGATTCTCGCGCTTCTGCCTTGGCGGCGGCCGACGCCCCGGGTTGCGTCCAGGCCCGGAGGCTGCGCGCTCAGCACTGCCGCACCGGCGCGGGCCGGGCGCGGGCCGCGGCTCCAGCAGGGTTGAGGTCAGACCCCTCGTGCTGTGGGCCGCTCAGTGCCCGCTCCCTGGCCTTGCCGAACTCATTCCAGACCCTGGTTTGCGCCTCTCCTCCATTTTTGGTCTCATCGTTCCCGCCCCCGTTTCTGAGGTCGAAGGGGAGCGCCGGTGAGTGAGCCTCCGCACAGGTCGCTCCGGAGGCCCTGGCAAGCGCTGCCTATCTGGGACGGGGTTTGAGAGTTTGAGAGGTTCCCGGAGCTGCACTGGATTCGTGCCCCCTGCTGCTCTTAACCTCTTTCAGCCC
The DNA here is from genome assembly GCA_015711505.1 of Sylvilagus bachmani. Taxonomy (NCBI): domain Eukaryota; kingdom Metazoa; phylum Chordata; class Mammalia; order Lagomorpha; family Leporidae; genus Sylvilagus; species Sylvilagus bachmani. The sequence continues at coordinate 16,228,532 of CM027388.1, read as the reverse complement.
TCAGGAGCTGGGGAGTGGTGACTGCCTTGCCCCAGGTGCCGGCTTGCACCTGGCTCACACCTGGCTCCCGGCTTCCTCTGCCAGGCAGACCTTGGGCAACCCTGGGTCAGTGAGTGTACCACCTGCTGGACAGTGCCGAGCATCGAGCACATGGTACGACTCAGCTCACCTGCAGGCCCCTCCCCCCCCTCAGAGGGGCGCAAACCCTGGGCAAAAGCCACACAGCCAGTCCCTGGCACAGACAGCAGCCGCGGCCTCACCGCCTCACTGTGCACTCCCTTGCCCTCCTCCCTCCCTTCCAAGACTGGCCCTGGGGAGAGAGAGATCTGTTGTACTTGGAGAGGCACACTTGCTCTTCCACACGTACATTCTGGATCTCTCCAGAGAAGTGGCCCCTCAGCTGGGCTCTCCCTGGTGGGGGCCCGGACCCTGCAGGGGACAACCTCTGGACTGAGATGTGACCGTTTTCCATGAATGCTCCTGGCTAGTTTATGGTCAGATATGTTCTATGGCGTGATGCCTTCTGCCCACGTACACACTTGGCACACATGTAAGCACGTGGGCACCTGACACCCGGCACAGAGCAGTCCCAGTTTCCAGGGCAGCAGCTCCTCCTCCCGCGGCCAGCGCGCAACACAGCGCAGCACCACGCCCTCCCCTCTTTAACCCCCTGGAGGTGAAAGGGAGTGGTTAGCGGAGACCACTCAGACGGGAGACAGAGGCTCATCGAGAGGCAGAAAGGCCTCACCGGAGTCCCGGGGGGGGGGGGGGGGGGGGAGGAACTAGCCCGGAGCGGGGCAGGTTTCAGGCCTCCGTCCAGTCAAGCCCTCTTCCCCGACTGGGGAGCCAGAGGGGCCTACACTGCCTTCTGAGACCCAGCAGCTACTTGGGAAGGCAGCTGCCTTGGGGGAGGGCACGGGCAGGATCGGAGCCAACAGGTTTCCAGAGGGAGGGTCCAGGAGCCAGGGGCCTGAGACCCCAGCTGGGGCACCTGTGACCCGTGCTGGGGGCAGTTCCCAGGCGGTGTCCACCTCCCCGCAGGCCGCCCCAAGTGACCCCCAGGAGGCGGGAATGCCGAGGACTCGGCTCTGAGTTCTGAGTTCGAGCGGGCTGTGAATATGAGAACAGAGTGCTTCACTGATGAAGGCTCTGAGGCCCCAAGAGGGGCGGGGGGGTTGCCAAAAACCCCCAGCAAGGGCGACAGGCCTTTTTTGTGTTAAATGGCTGCAGCCGGCACGGCTGGCGCAACCCCTGTGTGCCAGGCCGGAGCTAAGCACAGGTCCCACGCCCCTCTAAGAGGAGGCTGCTACAGAAGCACTTCCCCCACCTTGCAGGTCAAGCGGAGGATTTCAGCCATTGCCCCTCCATCACTGCAGGGATTCAGGCTAGGGCGCTGCAGAGCCCAGTTCTTCCACAACCCCGGCGCGTCTGTGGGGGGGGGGGGCCTGCCCCTCCCCAGGCACGCCACTCCTGGAGGCTGGAAGGAAGGGGCAGGACCCAGCGGGCACTTCGCTGCGGTGAACACTTTTGGAGCGCACTCCCGGTAGACCGACCTCAGCAGGCGAATCCTCCCACCCCACCCCAGCCTGGGGCTCCACACGGGGTCCGGGTTTACCTAGCTCGCCACCGAGGTAGAGGAGGGGGAGTATCCCGACCTTCCGCTTCCACGCCCCGCTGCGGACAGCCTGGGGCGCTCTTAGCTGGGGGCCCTTGCGGGAAATGGCGCTGTCCCTACAGGGGTCAGATGGAAGAGGGAGAGGAGACCTCAGCCCGGGGAAAGGGTGTTCCGCGCGTCAAGGGCGCACTGCGAACAAGGCAAGGGGGCAGGTTTGTCCGCCCGGGGTGGGCAGGAAGAGGGTCGGCGGCCGCAGGCAGGCAGGTAGGAATCGGAGAGCGCCCGGCCTGTTTCCCTACATTGCCCCCACCCTCCCCCGGGAAAGGGCTTTGCAGTTCCCGCGAGGACAAAGTGCCGTCGCGCGGGCGCAGGGGCCCTCCGGTGCCTGGCCAGTCCCTCGGAGGCTGCGAGGGCGGCGTTCCGACGCCAGGACACTGGCTTGTCCAATACGTGGCCGCCCAGAGGAGGAGGAAGCGGATGGACAGTCTGCGCAGAAAGGGCGGCTGGTAGGAGGCTGCCCGGCGCGCCCGGGCACGGGGACCGCAGCTGGCGCGCATCTGTGTGCTGGGTCGTACCCCTCAACTGCGTTCCGGGCGGGGCACAGGCACCCACTAGCGGTGGCTCCCGAGACTGCAGCTGCCCCACAGGCCCCAGAGACCGCGGGGCTGGGGGAACCGCGCGCCAGCAACCCGCGTTCTCCGGATCGCGCGCCCACGGACAGCGAGCGCCCTCCGGAGGGCCGGGGCCGGGGCCCAGAACAGCCCCATTCTCAGGAAATCCGTTTGCTACCCCGTCGTGGGGAGAGAGGCAGAACTCAGGCCAAGGGAGAAGGAAAGAGCACGGGTGCAAACTGAAACCACTCGAGGGATAGAATTGACAAACCCCAGAAGCCACTGGCCGCGGCCCCAGAGCCGCGGGAGGGCAGCGCGGGTTGCCGGCCCGGCCCAGAGCCCGTCCTGGCCACGACACGGCGCGCGCCTCCCCAGGAAGCTCTTGCAGGGCCCGGATCCCTTGCTTTCCTCCGGCGGTGCTGCTCATGCCAGCGTCTCCGAGGGCACACGGGCCTCGTCCCCCGCGGCTGACGGCTCCCCAAACTGGTCCAGTCCGGGACTCTCGCTACACTCACTTTCCAGATGGACTGAGGGGCTGGCATGGGACCTGGCCTGAGGCTGGCGCTCCAGGGCGTCGGGGCTGGGCCAGAGCCGCTTGGAGCACAGGCGGGGCTCCAATTCGTTTGGAGACAACGAAATGCCGAGCGCGGGGCAGGGGTCAGCTCCAGGACCGGGTCTTGGCAGGTGCAGTGAGATGCTGCCCTGTCCCAGCTCCCCAGGCTTGGAATTCGTTGTTTTGCATCTGAGGGGCTCTGGACGAAACGAAAATCCAGCCCCCTCTCTAAAGCAACCTGGAGACTCCGATGCCGCCCGCTCCCCGGGGTCCAAGGAGCGCATCCAGGGTGTAACTGAGAGTGAACTGGGGCTTGGTCTTTCCCGCCCGCTCCCTGCTGCAACCCTTGCCTAGACCCGCTGGCCCGAGAAGGCGGGAGAGAAGGGGGCTGCCTGCTATAAAGCCCGGGAGTGGTTGCGCGGTGCGGCCCAGGGTGGGAGCAGGGCCCCGGGGCCGGGACACAGGCCGCTGCGTTTCGGGAGTGAAGGGGCCCAGGGAGCAGTGGCTTTGATCCGCCAGGGCGACTTTGCATGCCCCGGGAGGGAGAACACTGCATGCCCCGGGAGGGAGAACACTGCCTCCCTCTTGGCAGCCCGGGCCCATAGCTTTGCGGCCACTCCTCGCCACAGACGTGCGCCCACATCATGCAGGACGCGGGTTAAGCGTGGAAGGAAACGGTCAGGACAGCAGGCCCCGGCAGGGCCTGCACGGCGCCACAGGCCGCCCCAAGGAAGTACGACGCCCCAAGGCCTGCGCGATTCTGATACCTGCCTTTGAAGGGAGAGCGGAGAGCAACGGCGCTGCCGGACTCAGCCGGCGGCGGGCCCGTGGGGGACTCCCTCCCGACTGTCCCCAGCTTGGCACGGGAGACACCGAGGCCAGGACCAAAGCCGCACAGGGCTGGGAGCTGCAGAGGCCGCTGGCGGGGCCCCGACGGCAGCGGGATCCCCCAGTGCTGTGCAGGCTCTTGGGTCAAAGCAGGCCAGGGCGCGCGGGCGCGGGGTGAGAGAACTCACTCCCGGAGGCTCCCCGCGCCCAGAGGAAGGTGCAGGCGTCACGAGCGACGAGCAGCAAGGCTTGGGGAGGCGGAGAGAAGTGGCTGCGGCCCCGCGCAGCTCAGACGCGGCCCTTGGAAGTGGCGGCGAGGAGGGCTCGCGCGCGACCCCCGCGCCCCCACCGCGTCTCCAGAGTCAGTCCCCGTCTCCGCGGAACGCCGGGGCCCCGGGATGCCACCGCGCTGGGGCTCCGGCCCGGGGCGCGCTCCGCGGGGCGGGGCCTCCCGTCCCTCCCCAGCTGGGCGGCCTTGGCGGGGCCCCTTCCTCCCCCGCGAGGTGCCAGCGATGGGAGCTCCGATTGGCTGCCCTGCGCGTCGCTCGGGCCGGCCCCGCCCCGTTGGCCCCAGGGTACTAACCCCGCGCGGGCTGCCGCGGCGCCGCCACTTGATTCTCTAGGATTTGCTCTGGGGCTGCGGCTGCCGAGTCGCGGGGCGGCCGCGCGCGGGCTGCGGGGGCGGGAGGCGGCGGCGGCAGCAGAGCCCGCAAGGCCCCGCCGCGGCGCGGGCAGCCAGGACCGCCGCGAGGGGCGGCCGCGGGCGGGCCGCGCGCCGGGGATGCGGTGCTAGCGGGCAGGCTGCGCTCGGCCGTCGGGGCGGCGAGGCCTCGCGGCGGCGGCCGGGCCACGGCGGGGCGTCCCCGGGCGCCGCCCCCTATGCCCCAAGGCCCGGGCCGGCGCCGCCGCTTCTGCTTTCCCGCTTCTCGCGGCCGAGGAGGCGCCCGCGCCGGCCACCCAGTGGGGAGCCGCCGCCGCCGTCGCCTCGCGCTCTGACGGCCGCTGTTATGCGTATTCCCGTAGACCCGAGCACCAGCCGCCGCTTCACACCTCCCTCCACGGCCTTCCCCTGCGGCGGCGGCGGCGGCGGCGGCGGCGGCAAGATGGGCGAGAACAGCGGCGCGCTGGGCGCGCAGGCGGCCGTGGGGCCCGGCGGGCGCGCCCGGCCGGAGGTGCGCTCGATGGTGGACGTGCTGGCGGACCACGCGGGCGAGCTCGTGCGCACCGACAGCCCCAACTTCCTCTGCTCCGTGCTGCCCTCGCACTGGCGCTGCAACAAGACGCTGCCCGTCGCCTTCAAGGTGAGTGCGGGCCGGGGCGGAGGACACGGTCCCCAGGGCTCCCGGCGGCCCGGAGCGGTGGGGAGGAGACGCGCCCGAGATCCCGCTGCGCGCCCCGCGGGCTGTCTTTCAAGGCTTAGGCCCCCTGCACCTGGGCTAAGCGGAGTCCTGCGTGGAGACGCTGGGGGAGGAACGGGCAGATGGGGCTCCGATCCCCCACCCCCGCATCGGGATCCCTGGGCTGCCGGGCGGAGGACCCCGGGGGTAGGGAGTGGGGGGCGAGCGGGCCTAGCACCGCCCTCCTGCGCCTCCTCGCAGGCACTTCCTGCTCACCCCGGCCCCTGGCTTCCGAGGCGTTCCCGGGGAGGGGGCACCCTAGGCCGGGACTCGGGGCGCTCCCGCACCCTGCGCGGTCGCCGGCCTGAGCGGCGCCCCTGGCAGTCCCCCGGCGACTCGGAGGAGCTCCGTCGGTGCCAGGGAGTGGGCGACTGTTTCGTTTTCATTTGTTTAAGGGGGCAGCGAGATGAAACGAAAAACGCCCCGGTTTTCCCCTAAACCTCTCGCAGCTGCCGTGAGAAAGGGCCAGGCCGGAAAGGCCGGCGGCGGGGGGCGGGGGGTGCCGAGGTGGCTGCAAACCGCTGCCGCAGGCAGCGGAGGCCGGCCCTGCGCCCATTAAGGCGACTCTGAGTTGAAAAAAAGGATGAGTGGCTCTTTGAGGTCTCCCGGGTGACATCTTAAATCTCCCGGGCGGGGGGTGGAGGGGAGGCCCGTGTGCCACTCGTCCTCAGATCGGAGGTTTACTGTCACTTGGAGCTTAAAAGGAATCTTTGAAATTAGAAGAAGACAGGATGTTGACAGGAAATCTGGCCTTTTTAATCAGACCCCAAACATTTCTCCTCGAAATCTCTACCATCTGGAGCCCCAGTCCCTGCGCGGCGGGCACCTTGAAATGGCTGTGGCTCTGTGCAAAGTCTGATTCCTTTAGGAAGCATCTGACTCTCCCTCCCCGGGTTGGGGGAGATGGAGTGGAGGGGCACAGCCCCGCCCCCACCCTGCAATTCCCAGCAGGTGCATCTTCCTCTTAACGAAAGCCTGCCCCCCACACGCACAGGCACGCACACACGCGCGCGCGCGCGCACACACACACACACACACACACACTTTAAAAGGGTTTTTTATTTATTTATTTTCCTGAGGACCCCTCTCAAGACACCAGCGTATTTTTTGCATTTTGCATTTTCTCTGTGCAATGAATCGAGGCCCTGTGGAGGCTGCTCCACGGGGCCTGAGACGTGGCCCAGGCCCCGAGTGGCCCTCGCGTGGATGAGTGGGGCGAGCAGTGCCGTTGTGAGTCCTGTTGATGCTCTTGCTGTGGCGGGCTGCTTGCTGGGAGCACGCGGATTCCTCTCTGGCCTGAGCAGAAGGCAGAGGAACCGCGTGTCGCACCGTGACCGAGCTGAGCCGCAGCTCTCCCACACAGGTAGCTCGGCGGAAAGCAAGATTTCTTGGGACGCGGGTTAGCCAGCGGAGCCAGGACCGCGGGGCGTTCCTTTCCTGGTCCCTCCTTTGAGGAATCCGCAGTGCGCCTGGGACCTGGGGCGCTCCCTTGCCTCCTTTCTCAGAGGCCCCCCGATATCCCCGTGTCCTCAGGTGGTGGCGCTGGGAGACGTGCCCGACGGAACGGTGGTGACCGTGATGGCCGGCAACGACGAGAACTACTCGGCTGAGCTTCGCAACGCCTCGGCTGTCATGAAGAACCAGGTGGCCAGGTTCAACGACCTGCGCTTCGTGGGCCGCAGCGGGCGAGGTAAGGGGGCGGGTGGCCAGTGCTGGCCATGGCAGAGGCAGGGGGAAGGAGACTGAGAGAGAGAGGCCTTGGGGTTCCCCCTAGCCCGAAGGCCCAGCTGGTCCGCAGCAGCCTGGATCACCCCTGAGGGTGTCACAGACCCCTGTGAAGACGCGTGATCTGTTAGAAAAAAGCACACTGCGTTCTGCCAGTTACTGGCGCCTGCTGGCTCCTGCGGCTGTCCGAACCGCCCCGCTCTCCCCTGGTCTCAGGGAGGATGCTGCACCACGACCGTGGCATCACCAGCCCAGAGAGGCAGGAGGCTCCGAGGAGGAGCCCTTAGCCTGGGGACAGAGCAGCCCAGAGGCGTTCCAGCCCCCGGGCAGAGTCTGCCTCTGCTCTCCCCAGCTGTGGTCTCCCAGAGCCCTCCAGGTGGCTTAGAAGAGAAACTAATGCACCTCTAGATGCTAGCGTGGGGTTGCGCAGGCTGCGGGCTCCCGCCCCCCGCCCAGGGTCAGGCTGTGTGCTGTTCTCAGGGCCGGAGCAGACGCCCCTGTGGCTGCCGCCTGGGGCTGCTGGGACCCCGCCACCCCTTAGCTCCTGGGTGGAGAAGCCCTGCCGTGGCCCTTTAAGAGGGGCCGGCGGCGAAGAGGCTGAACCCTGCAGTTCCCTTCCCGAGGCAGACGCCCCTCCAGCCCCAGTGCCCGCGCTCCTGTTACCGGCGCGGGTTACCGGCGCGGGCTGACGTGCGGCTGGGCTGGCCGGAGCAGAGATGTACTTTTCCTCACCAGTGAGCAAGGCCAGCGTGGGGCTTCCGCTCCCCCGAGCCGCCAGCCCCGCTCCGCAGCGGGCATCTGGGCACCATTTCTCCTCCGAAGCCCCTCAATGTATACGCGCAAATGTCAGACATATTTTGACTTTTCAGCATTAATTAAAACCAGGGCATTATTTGCATGTAATAACTGTTTACTTGTTACTTTTTATGAAACTGAAATAGTTTACATTCTTTCAAACATTTCCTGTTCCTCTTGGCTCCCTTCCCCACGCACAGATTTCTTTCAAACGTTGCCCTTAACTGGTTGCAGGTTGATGGATGGAAAATGTTTGCTTTTATGAATTAAGCTTTCATTGCTGCTCCTAATGAGTCTCCAAGCCCCTTTTGTCATCCCCAATCTCAAGCGCTTTGCAACTTAATCCGAGCGAGCCCCAGCTCTGTGTGTCGCTGCCGCTCGGTGGCTGGCCCAGGTGTGGGTGTTGCCGTGGGGGGGAGGGGGAGTGGCTGCTGCCCCTAGCGAGGCTGCTCCCGGGAGCCCAGTGCGGCTTCGGGAACTCGGTGTCGCCGGCTCACTTCTCGCGCCCTCTCCTGGGAGACGAGATGCAGAGCGAGAAGAGAGCCAGTCTGGCCAGTCTCTGAAAATGAACTCTTTGTGGTTTCATGGCCTGAGCCCACCCGCTGCTGGCCGCCGGCAGGGAGGCAGGGGGACTCTAAAGCCTTGGTGGATGGAAGTGACCTGGCTGGGAAGGCTGAGCCCAGGATCGGGGCTGGGGAGCCACAGGCGGCTGAGCTTACACACCGGCTCTGGCACACTCCCTCCCCAGTCTCCGTGGTCCTGGGAGGCGCGGTTGATGCCCTGGAGCTCTGGACCAGGCCGTGGGCTCTCAAGGGCGTCTGGTCTGTGAGCGCCCAGGCTCTGGACTGGCCCACCTGGGTGTAGTCCCCAGCCGTGCTGGTGAGCTGCTGGATGACGCTCCCTGTAGCTGCTCCGTAAAGTCGGGATACTCGAGGCGTGAGTTCTGGAAGGATTAAGGAAATAGATGGAGTGAATCAGTCGGGGCGCTGAGAGCTGGAGGCCTGTCAGAGATTGTGTCCCTTCAAATGCTTGGGGCTGGGGGCGGGCTTTGAGGTCCCTTTGAGCGGTGACACTCACTGATTCTGTGATTATGATGCGGTTTGGGCGGGGGTGGGGGAAACCCAGAAGGTATGAATTGTGGAGTGGGAGAGGTGGAGGCGGCTGGAGTGAGCAGGGAGGGTGCAGGGTCCGAGGGCGCCGCCCCACGTCTGCTGAGCCTGTCCTGCCCAGGGGATGCACCCTCAGAGGCCCCATCCGTGCCTGACGCAGTCAGGACCGGGTGGGGTCTGGGTCCTGAGTCTCTCTCTCCCCTGCCTCTCTGACAGCCGCCAGTGCTAACAGTCAGATGGGAACTCCTGTCTTTTCTTTGATTTTTATTCCTCGATTGTGTCTGAATTCCAGGAAGATGGCTTTCCATGAAATATACTGATTCAGTGGTACCATGGAGCTCTTTTTTTTTTAATATTTATTTATTTGAAAGGGAAGGAGGGAGAGAGAGAGATTTTCCATCTATTGGTTCACTCCCCAAATGGCCACATGGGAGTCTAGGCTGGGCTGAAGCCAGGAGCCAGGAGCAGGGACCTTTGGGCCCTCTCCAGTGCTTTCCCAGGCGCATTAGCAGGGAGATGGATCAGAAGCGGAGCAGCCGCACCAATAGGGGACGCGGGCCTGCGGCATTGTGCAGGCAGCGGCTCTACCTGCTACACTGCAACACGGGCCCCTCATGGGTGTGAACCCAGGACGGAGGAGAGCGAAGCCAGGGCTCCTGATCAGTGTCTCCTGGGGTGATTCGGGCTGAGGGCCCCGCCTGCCCAGCCTGCAGGGAATGATCTAGAATGTACCCTGTACGGTCCTGCAGTGAAATTCATAGGTTTGTACCCACCGCCTTACACAGTCTCAGAGTCTGTAGCTACCATGGAAAAGAAGAAAAGAAAAATTATTTCTTTTTTAATATTTATTTTATTTGATGGGGCCGGTGCCGTGGCTCACTTGGTTAATCCTCCGCCTGTGGGTGCCAGCATCCCGTATAGGTGCTGGGTTCTAGTCCTGGTTGCTCCTCTTCCAGTCCAGCTCTCTGTTGTGGTCTGGGAGGGCAGTGGAGGATGGCCCAAGTGCTTGGGCCTCTGCACCCGCATGGAAGACCAGGAGGAAGCACCTGGCACCTGGCTTTGGACCAGCGTAGCTCCGGCCATAGCAGCCATTTGGGGGGTGAACCAGTAGATGGAAGACCTCTCTCTCTGTCTCTCTTACTGTCTAACTCTGTCAAATAAATTTTTAAAAAATAGATTTATTTTATTTGAAAGAGACAGAGAGGAAGATATCTTCCACCTGCAGGTTCACTTCCCAGATGGCCACAGAGGTGTGGGTCTGGGCCAGGCCAAAGCCAGGAGCCAGGAGCTTCTGAAGTGTCCCACATGAATGGCAGGAGCCCAAGCACTTGGACCATCTTCCACTGCTTTCCCAGGCACATTAGCAGGGAATTGGATCGGAAGTGAAGCAGCTGGGACTCGAACCTGTGCCCATCTCAGATGTCGGCGCTGCAGGCAGCTGCTTAACCCACTATGCCACAGTACAGGCCCCAGGGAAGTGATTTCTAAGACAGTGCTCTTTGCATTTGTTACTGTGTGTGGACGGAGGCCACCCTGGGTGCTGGAGCGGGGTTCTAGGCCCCATGTCTGAATGCGGCCTTGTTCTCAGGGTAGTGAGCCTCTGAAGTTTTGGGCTCTTGGAAAAGTTCTGAATAAAATTTGAAAGAAAAACCAGGACTGTCCTCTCTCCTGGGAAATCCAGTAGCTGGGAGAGGCGCAGACAGACTCGCTTGCTTACTGAGTTAGGGGCTCAGAGTCTGCGCGGTTCAGAGTCTGCCTCCAGGGAGAATGAACCCCCCAGGGCCCCGGGTGCTGCTGGACGCTCACCCTGCCCGGTCCCCATCATTGGCCACCTCACACAGCCACACGCCCCTGCGATGCCCCCGGTGGGTAGCCATTGTCCTGGGTGCGAATGACGAGGTGTGAGCCCCTGCTCTGTGTGACCTGGTTAGAAACTAGAGCATGGGCAGACCATGCGAGTGAAATGCATGCATGTTAGGTAGGAGAGAGGTGGCTTCTTGGTCAATGCTGAGCAATCCCAGAAGGCCCTGAGACCGAGAGATGGCCCCTCGGCTGCCCATGCAGCTTCCAGGGTGGGTTGGGGGTGGGGGCCTTGTCACAGGGGAACCCAAGCTAGAGGCCTAGGATCCTGCCCCGCTGGACTTGCTGAGCGGTCCCGGGGCCCTGAGGCCTGAAGGCATATCGTGGGGTGGTGCTCAGAGCCCCCCAGGCGCACTGCGTCCCCTCCCGGACTTAAGTTCTCTCCCTCTGCCGGGGGGGTGCCCTGGTACCACTTGGCCCTGGGCCCCGTAGAGTTTTTCCCCTTTGACTTCTCAGCTCCCTGATGCTGGAGGACAGACAGGGGACGGGCACCCAGGGAGATACGCTTGCCCCTCCCCTGCCTCCTGGGACCCCGGCCCCCACCCCTCCCTCCACTCCTGCTCCTAGATCCAGCTCCCGGCCCTCCTGACTCCCTCTCTCTGCTCTGCAGGTACCTGGAAGGAAGCTGGGGTCTCGGCCGAGGGATGCAGGCTGTTACCTGGTGAGGGTAGGGGCCCCTCACTCCCAGGAGTAGGTCCCAGGGGCAGGTTCCACACATTCTAATCTTGCTGGACCCTGCCTGTACGTTTTGTGTCCTGGCCAATGCATAGCTCCTCTTTGAGCCTCAGTTTTCTCATCTGTAAAATGGGAGCAGTAGCCTCTGTCATTAATTTGGTTAGCAAACATCTATTGAGCATAAGCCGGAAGCCAGCCCTTGGGTCTAGAGACAGCCACGGGCAAGACAAAAAATCCGGCTGCCAAGGAGCTTACGACAGTCTCACAGAGGGAGACAAAATGAGCTGAAGAAGGTGGATTATTGAAAGTAGCGGGCGTTCTGGGGCGGCGCCAGCAGGTGCAGGGTGTGGAGAGGGCGGGCGGAGGGGCTCGAGGTGGAGGGGCTTGTCGCGGAAACCGTGGTGTGAAAGCATGGCTGGAAAATGTCTTAAAGGAGCTGCGGCGTGCGTGCTACGTTGCTTAACGTATTAAACAGCAGGGCCAGGGGCAGGCGGGTGACGCCAGCGACCCTGGAGTTGAGGCGAGCAGACAGGACATGTAGAGCAGCCGCAGTACTGTAACGCGATCGGTGACTGTCTGACGTCAGCGGCGGCAAGGTCACAGGTACTGCCGGGAATCGCTGGGGCTGGCTGCCCACGCGCTCACTTGAGGGAGGCGCCACCTCCATACGGTGTGCTTCCCCTCCATGCCAGGAGGGGACTGCTTTGGGTGGGGCAGCAGGGAAGGCTTCTCAGAGGAGGTGACTTTTCAGTGGACACCCCAAGGAGCGGCCAGGGTCCCCTGCCGCAGGGGATGGGCCCCGCTGGTCCTGGTCGCCTGGAGTCCAGCTGGGGTTCTAGGCTGTCTGTGTAACACCCCATCAGTGTGCTGCCCCGTGGGACACCCCCCCCCCCCGTGCCTGGCCGGGGGGAGGGGCCCACGAGGGAAATGACCTCAGGAAGGGAAGGCAGGAGGCCGCAAGGAGGCCCCCTCCCCGCAGAGCCACACCCCAGCTTCCACTCCCCCAGCCTCTAGGAGGCCCTGGGGTTCTTTGGTACGGCCCGGGCAGCCTGGCTGCTGGAGTTATGTTTGGGAGCCTCCTGTTTCTGGAGCTGGAATTTCCTCTTGATTCCTGGAGCAGCCGTGCAAAAAAAAAAAAATAAATCCCTCAGATATCCGTCCCCGCCCTGCCCTTCAACTGCCACCTGGGAAGTCGGGGTCCCGAGACCTGCTGGCCCCAGGACACCGGAGGGGACACTGGGCAGCCTCCATCTGCCCATCCCGGGCCAGCCCCGGCAGCACAGGCCGCCGTTACCTCGCGGGAACTGGGTCCACAGAACTCCCCTGCAGTCTCTTAGAACAGTGTGAGAGGGGATTTTTTTAAAAGTTTTATTTGTTGATTTGAAAGGCATAGTGAAAAGAAAGAGCTTCCAGTGCCCTGGTTCACTCCCCACACAGCCAGGGCTGGACCTCCATCAGGGTCTCCGCCATGGGTGGCAGGGGCTCAAGCACTTGGGCCACCTTCGGCTGCCTCTCAAAGCAATTAGCAGGGAGCTGGATCGGAAATGGAACAGCTGGGACTCGAACCTGCGGATGCTGGCATCGCAGATGGTGGCTTAAGCTGCTGCGCCACAGCGCCGGCCCCCTGAGAGGAGACTGTTATCACGGCGCCAGGAAAATCCTTTGTGCTTTGAGGAAAACTCCTTGCCTTAGAGCACAGACGAAGTGAGACACGTAGGGCAGAGAGAGCAGTGCCTGCTGGGCGGAAGCCTGGGGACACCTGTCTCGGGCTGAGATCCACGAAGGCAGTGGCGGCGGCTGGTGCGAGAAACAACCCCGGGGTGGCCCCAGGGGACTCCCTGCGCCCGTGGACAGCGTCCGCCGGCCTCAGAGGCCGGGATTGTTAAAAACCGCAGAGCCCTTAACGGGAGAAGTGGAAAGGAAGGCGAAGCAATAATCAGTGTTGGATTAGGACAGTGACAACCGCGTAAGAAGTTTCGGTCTCACTAATCTGGAAGAAAGACCAACAAAACCGAGAGCGGCTCAGAGATCTTCCACCCGATAGCAGCCTGCGCCCCGGGGTCCCACCCGCCGCCCGCGTCATGGCGCAGGGAGACCAGGCGACCGTCATCACCACTTCTTGGAATCCAGGCTAAGGACATAGCACAGATGCAGACAGAGATTTCTGTACACACAAGGTCATTCTCATTTTACTTTCAAGGGCCAAAATAATAATAATAATAGTAGTATTTTCAAAACTTTGTCCCCCCTTCTCTGGAATTTTGAATGGAGACTTCGGAGCCAAATGTCTGTCTAAAAATAGAACAGGGTTCTGGAAATAACAGTTGTGTCTGCAGCTGAAGAGTCTGCAGCTCCGGATCAGGCCGGGAGGGTGGGCCGGGGGCGGCGGCTCCTGCAGCTGGGGGCCTCCAGGGGTCGCGGCAGCTGGTGCTTGTGAGGACGCGGCAAGTCTGCAGATGCTAAAAGTCGGTCCGAGAATCTGCATTTGCGTGGGGTCCACTCAGGAGCGCAGTTCTGTCCCCCGGGGTTAGAAGCAGCGGCACCCAGAGGATGCTAGCATTGTGGGCCTTTCTCTTCGTCGTCTTCTCTGATTTCTGTGTCGTCCAAGTTTTCTGCAAGGGCCACTGATCATTTTCAGAAACCACCAGGTCTTACTTACGCTTCCTCCCCACACCCCCATCATGTAAGTCTCCAAACAGGAAGAACAGCGCAACGAATGACCAAGGAGCAGAAGAGAAACAAACCTGGTCGGCCCGGGCGTGGGGGCAGGGAGCAGGTGGCAAGGGGGGACGAGACCCCCCTGGGCCTTGACTGTCAGCCCCAGCTGCTTGGAGTTCCCCCAGAGCCCCTTCTTCTGCCCAGGTTCAAAGGGGACAGAGTTTCTCAAAAGTTCGGGGCTCCAGGGGGGGTCCAGGTGCCAACCCCCTGCCTTTCTCACATCCTCTCTCCAGGGAAGAGCTTCACGCTGACCATCACCGTGTTCACTAACCCCACCCAAGTGGCCACCTACCACCGAGCCATCAAGGTCACTGTGGACGGACCCCGGGAGCCCAGACGTAAGTGCCGCTGGGCGCCGAGCCCCAGGCCAGGGAGGGATGGGCACTGGCTGGATCGCTCTGCTTGCGTCCCAGGCTCTGCACCCCCACGCCGTCGTCGTGTGCAGAGCCCATGGACCTCGCTGCAGATGTGGGAGGAGGCTCCGTGCGTGGTGAGGTCCCTTCCGCCGTGGGGTGAACTGCCCACCGCGGGGGCCAGCTGAGGCGTCAAGGGGCGGAAGAGGATGGGCGAAGTTCTGGCTGGGGCGTTTGTGGTGCATGCGTGGAGGGTGGGGAGGAAGGTTGGGCCTCCCCAGCTTCCGCCACACTGGCTGATGGGCCACGGCTGCAGGGTGGGCGGGAACTGGCTCCGGCCGCACATAGCCAGGGAGGTCGGGGGTGCGCATTTGATCCCCCAGATAGGATGGGGCACCTACTGTGTGCAGGGGTACCTGACCCATCCGAGTCCCGGCTTTGCAGCGAAGGTGGGGAGAGCTGAGCAGAGGCCGCGGCTCTGTGTGGGCCCAGGGGGCCAGCGAGTGAAGCCGGGAACAGCTGTGGGCTGGTGAGCCGTCCCGGGGCTGTGGTCCTGGGTGTGGACAGCCAGCCCATCGGTGTTAGCTGCCACCCTGTGTTGTTTGTTGTCATGGCAGCAGAGACAGAGGGTCACCTATGTCCCAGGGCGATGAGGCCCCAGGCTGAGGACCCCACAGTGCACGGCTGAGCACCCAGAGCCAGCCTTCCATTCTGGCCAAGGAGGCCTGGGGCAGGAGCACCCAGTGTCACCCCAGCGCCCAGGAGGCCCAGGCCTGGCTCCCCCACCACGTCCCATTCCTTGGGGAGCTCCCTCCTGGCCTCTTAGGGTCACTGCCTGGGGCCCCACCGGTGTGCCTTCCCTTACGTGGTCCCCATGCCTGGCCACATCCCTGCCACTTCCTTTCTGCTAGGACCAGGCAGGGGCAGGTCTGTGTCCTTGGCCCTAGACAAGTCCTGTCTCCTTTCTGGCCTCAGTCTTGTCATCTGGAAACTGGGTCAGGGACCCCAGGCATCTGAAGGTAGTGATGGCTGATGAACTCTCGTGACCCAGGAACGACCGTGTACTGAGAGCAGGCGCTGGGCCAGCCGGCCTCGGGCAGGTCACCTCTGTGCCTTAGTTTCCTTGTCTGGAAAATGGGATTCCCAGGGTGCTGTTGTGGGGAGGGAGTGATGTCCATCTGCTCACGGCTGGGGGAGGGGCAGCAGGCCATGGGTGGTGTCAGCCAGGGCTGTTACCTGCTGTGTGACCTTGGGCGTGACACTGACCGCTCAGGGCCTCAGCTCCCTGCTCCGTGAAGTGCAGGCCTGGCGCACAGTGGTGACGCAGGAGTCACCGGTGGCTGGAGTAGATGGGGGTGCTTGAGAGCCTGTGGGGCTATCCGCAGTGGACCCTCCCACCCCCACACTGCTGTCTCGGGAGCCACAGGCTGGCTGCGGAGGACTGGGCCACAGCTGGGCGCCGTGGAGCCTGGCATTTAGGAGTACCTGCTCTTACAGGCACGGGTGCAGGCTGGGAGAGAAGGCCCCAGGGGGCCTGCACTGCCTGGCCCAGAGCTGCCTGCCGTCCCCTACCGAAGCCCCTGGGTGGGTGTGAGGCTCCGCACCCCCCTCAGGGAGCCGCTGGTTGAGTCCACTGCCTGCTCTTCTCTCTGGGGTCTCCCGGGCCTAAGATAGCCCCAGAGGGAGGGAGAGAGGCTGGGCCAAGAGGCAAGAGGCCGGCTTGCTGTGTGACCCGAGGCAGGCAGTGCCCCTCTCTGGGCCGCAGGAGATCAAGGGGGTAAGTGACTGGCACAAAGGAAGTCTTAGCAGAGGCTCCCACATGGAGCAAGGCCGAGGTGGGAAGGCGTGGTCCCCCCTCACCCCCCCATCTCCAGCTGGCCTCCTGCTTACTCTTGGCCCAGGTCACATTGTACCAGTACCCTGGTTCCAGTACCCCTGGTTCCAGTACCCCAGTTCCAGTACCCCGGTTCCAGTACCCCTGGTTCTAGTACCCCGGTTCCAGCCTACCCCTGGCCTTTAGCCTGTGACCTCACACGCCCTCTCCTTTGCTGGCCGTGGTTTGTGCATGGGTGAGAGGACAGAGGCCAGCCCCAGGCTGCTGCCCCCCGAGTGCCCCTGGGTGCGCTGTGCAGAGCTTCTGGGAACGGACCCTCCACCACCAGGGTGACGGCTTCTGTGCAGCCCAGGGGCCTCCCCCCCTCAGTGTGCTCATCTGTGAAATGGGTGGGGTCCGTGTGGACGCAGGCCAGTGCTGCGAGGGTTCCGTGAGATGCTCACTGCCTGGCGGCCCCCAGGGTTGCCACCACCAGCTGCACTCTGGGATCTCCTCTCCGGGCCCCAGCCCCCTGTGGGGTCTGAGGCTGCAGCAGGGCAGGGCCGGGGGCTGGTCCTGGGGCTCCCTGAGGCCTGGCTGTGGGTTCTGTGGCCGGGTTCTTCCCCTCTGGTGCCCTGCAGAGCGTGCCCAACCTGCAGCCAGGTGGCCAGCTGGGTCTGAGGCTGGCTTGGTGGCTTCCTGCCTGTGTGGCCTTGGTTTCTGAGGTTCGCGATGCTGGTGTCCCAGAGGCGCTGGGGGCTGGCGACAGAGCAAGGCTGCCAGGCTGCATGCAGGGTCCGGAGGAGCTGTGCCGTGCCCGGCGGCTCCCGGGGGAGCCAGGCCTGGGCAGGGCTGACTCCACCCTCCGGGCCCTGCGGGTGCTGCTGCCATACAAGGGAGACCCCGAGGTCCTGACGCTGCCCGAGGCCCAGGGCTTGCTTCTGGGATCCTCCTGGGGGGCCCTTTCTTCCCCAAAGTGTACAATATGGAATGATTTCAACAAATATTTTCCTGGGCACCTACTTGGTCTCAGGCACTGCTCCGTGCACTGCATGTGCCACCATGAACCCAACCAGTGGGGCTCCCGCCCTCTTGAGGCCTACACCCCGGGGTGGGGGAAGAGATGCTAACAAGTTTTGCTGTCACCTCAGCCTGCAAGGCCCCACCCCATTCGGGCCCCTTGCTCTGTCTGCCTCCCTCTCTAGCCCCTCCTCCCTGCCCACCCACTCTCCACCCTGGCCTCCTGACCACTCTTGGAACTTGCCAGGCACACTGCTGCCTCGGGGCCTCTGCACTGCTGTTCCTTCTGCCTGGAGCACTCTTCCCTGCCCACCCCTGAAGGCATGGCTCAGTGCTGCAACTCTGAAGTCTTTCCCGGCACCCACCCTGTTTCAGCCTTGCACGCACGCTGCCTTCCCCAGCCCTCCCCTCACCACAGCACCTGTCCCCTCAGAGGCACGGCTTCATCCGCTTACGTGCTTACGTCACTGACTGTTCAGCTCCCGCCATGCACCTGCTCTGCCGGGCTGGGGTCTCTGCAGATGCAGACCCGAGCGCTCAGTAGGTGCTCAGCCGAGACTCGATGAGTACCAGTGACCAGTTAGTTCATGTGCTTCCAGGCGTGGGGAGTTGGGGTGAGTGCAGCCGGGACGGCAGCAGCGGCCCAGAGGAAGTGAGCACCCAGTGGGGCAGGCGTGGGTACCGGGAGTGACCCCAGAGGTGCCGCAGCTGCACAGCTGCTTCCTGGGCCCCGGCAGGAGGGAAGGGGTTAACCTCAGACCTCCCTGGCTCCCTAATCAAGCCCAGGCCTGGGAGGGAGCTGCCGCCTCCCTGCCCGCTGGCCCCCCGCCAGCGCCGGCCTTTCATCTGCTCACAGGGGGCCCATTCACGACAGACCACCCCGGGCCAGCACCCGCCACCACCCCCATCCCCGCGGTTGCTGAGAGCCGGTGTAAATCTCCTGACAGGCCGCAGAGCGCCCGGCCGGCCGCCCCACCCAGCTGCGCACAGTGGCAGCTGTGTGTGTGCAGGGCCGGCGCACCAGGCGGCACGGAGGCCGCGAGCAGCTTCAGATGGGCGAGGGCCCGGGGGCCGGGGCCCAGGCTGTGCCCTGTGGCCCTGCTGGCTTGGCTGCTCCCCCTCCTGCCAGGCTGCCCACCTCGTGGCTGGGGGACCCTCCCCCCTCCCTCAGAGGCCCTGGGAAGCAGCTGAGCAGTCCGGGTTTGAATCCCGGCGGTGCTGCTCGGCTGTGCCTCCCCTTTCCCATCTGTAAAATAGGGGGTCAAGGAGCAGCTTGTCAGGGGGTGGGGACCTTGGACTTGATACGCATGGCCCACCTGGCATAGGACCTGCTGAAGCCCCACTCCCATCACAGGGGCTCGTGTTGGGCAGCGTGGAGGCAGGAGGATGGCCCCAATGGCCACCCAGGCACCTGGAAGCTTCCTTGTGTGGCTTCTGCTCTGTGTGACCCCTTCTCCTGCTGGGACCCTGGTCACCCCCCCACCCCGCGCCCCATAGGCGCCTTGAAGAGGACGAGTTTGCAGAGGCGGAGTCAGAGCCAGAAGCCGGGATGCCTCCCCTCCAGTGGAGCCTGAGGCCTGTCGTTAGCTGCGTGGCCTCCATTCAACAGGGACAGCTGAGGCCTAGAGGGACAGGTGGTTTACCCAAGAACACTGGTGGACAGGAGCTGCCTGGCACAGGCCTGGGCCCCCTGGAGCCCCTTGGGGCGGGGCAGGCCGCACTCTGCTCCCCCGGAAGTGAGGGCTTTGGGCACCAACCAGGCTGGGGGAGCCCTCTGGGCTCTGAGCCTGGCTGCTGGAGGCAGGCCACGGAGGGGGTGCCCAGGTGCTGCCCATGCTCCCCCGAAATACCTTCCTCTCCAAAACTTGTGATCTGTCCCCCAACTCAGCCATGCCCTTGGGGTTAGACAGTGTCACAGCCGTTTCCCAGAGGCCAGGGGAGGCGGGGCCGCGGTGGGCCTAAGCGGCGCGTGTGCAGTGCCAGACTCCGCTCCGAACGAGGGCAGGGCAGGGCCGTGCTGCTCATCTTCCTCTGCAGACAGTAGCTCCGCGCCCCAGTTTGGGGCCCTAGATTTTCTTTCTTTTGTCTTGTTTTTTTTAAAGTTATTTATTTATTTGAAAAGCTCTAGAGAAGCAGAGACAGAGAAGAGAGGTCTTCCATCTGCTGGTTCACTCCCCAGATGGCTGCAACAGCCGGAGCTGTGCTGATTTGAAGCCAGGAGCTTCTTCTGGTCCATCTTCCACTGCTTTCCCAGGCCATAGCAGAGAGCTGGATTGGAAGTGGAGCAGC
Organism: Sylvilagus bachmani; assembly: GCA_015711505.1. Taxonomy (NCBI): domain Eukaryota; kingdom Metazoa; phylum Chordata; class Mammalia; order Lagomorpha; family Leporidae; genus Sylvilagus; species Sylvilagus bachmani. Next base: position 16,209,171 of record CM027388.1, on the reverse strand, counting down.
CGGGACTCGAACCGGCGCCCATATGGGATGCCGGCTCCGCAGGTGGTGCCTTTACCCGCCACACCACAGCGCTGGCCCCAGAGCCCTAGGTTTTCAAGTCTGAAGCTCTTTGCCTGAAAGGTGTCTGGGCTGCAGGGAGAGCAGGAGGCCAGGTGCCTTCCAGAAGGTGTGGCCAGCACCAAGCCTCCGTGTCTCACCTGCAAAATGGGGACAGGTGCGCATGTGCGCAGCTTGGGCACCGCGAGGGGCGGGGCGGGGTGTCCACCGCCACTCCAGCTGTTTCCGCTCCTGCTAGTGGTCATAGCCTGTGGAGGTGCCGTGGGGTGCTCCGTGGTACAGATTCGGGGTTTCCTGGAGGAGGGGGCTCTTGGCCTAGGCCCCAAAGGGCAGGAGACCCCTCCAGGCAGAGGCTGTCCTGAGCCGGGGTGCTGAAGTGTGGGGGATGGAGAATCTCCACGGAGCAGTGGCAGGAAGAGGTGGTGACGGGCGGGCCCTGCCAGGAGAGGCCCCACCCGCTCTCCTCTCTCGGGCCCCAGGCTGATGGGTGGCTGATCCTAGCCCTCAAGCCCCAGCTGTCGGAGGGAGGGGCCTCGGTGAGCCAGCGGGCTGTGCTGGAGGGAAACCGAGGCACGGAGCCTGGAGGGCCAGGCCGCAGGTGCCTGAGTGAGCAGAGGGCAGCACCGCCCACCCCGTCTCACTGTGGGACCGGGATGAAAGGGCCTTTTCTGAGGGCCCTGTCTCTCCTCGGGCGCAGGATCTTCGCTCGCTCGGCTCCCCGCGTGAAGGCCCCAGCCCCGTGCCTCTGAGACTCTCTGGCGCCCTGGCCACTCACCCCCACCCTGCTCCGTGCTCCCCTTTCCCCTTGCTGGCAGTGGCGGCTCCAGAGCCGCAAGGAAGCCATTCCTGACTGCTGCCCACGCCCCTTCCTCCAGATGTCTGCCCTCTGACAGCACGTGCTGTGTGCTCTGGGGCCGGGGCCCGGATCTGTAGCCCGGGTGCCAGAGCAGCCCCTGAGCACAGCACCCGTCTTGGGAGGAAAGGAACATGTCCGAGGGGAGAGCACCCGGCCTGGGGTCCCGGATCTGGGTGCGAGTGCTGCCTGAGTTCTGTGTCCTGGGCTGGAAAGTCGGGTGTGGGAGGGGCAGTCCTGCCTCCCTGGCGTCCAGCACTGGTCCTAAGAGCCATGTCCCCCACCCCCGTGCGGGCCGACTGCCCACAGGCCCTGTCAGGCCAGCGTGTCGGGGACCCTGCAGCTTGGGCTGGGGGCAGGGGGCAGGACTTGAGCGAGGCCCCCAGGCTGTAAGCTGCTGAGCCTGTCCTCGAACCCCAGCTGGTGGTGAACCCCGCCCTCCCCCCCCCCCGCCAGGCCACAGGAGTAACCGTAAGCGCTTGTGTCTGTGGGTGACTCAGAAACAAGGGGCCTTGTTCATCATGACGATAACAGCCACGCCTGAGGTTTTGCACCCGCCTTCATGGAGCCCACGGGCTCACGTCAAGCTTGTGGTGGACTGAGACACCCAGACTTCCACAGCCAGGCTGCCGTGAGGTCAGTCTGTGGTCCCCATGGCCATCCGGCCATCCGGCAGGCAGTCCACCCTGCACTCCCCGGCGCCCCGCCCCGACACTGGGCCCAGCCCTCTCCTGTCTGCCGCAGTCCCCACCCATCCCACATGCCCAGCCTCGTGTGCACCTGCCTCTGGGACCCCAGCTCTCGCCCTGTGTTACTGAGCTTCCTGGGAGGCAGCACTGGGGGACTCTGCCAAGGCCACGGTCTCACTCCCATTGCCAAGTGTCCCACAGTGTTCCAATGGGCTGGGCGTCACTGGAGAGTTAACTGGGGTCCCCTGGGTCTTGGTGACCCTCTGGGGCTCCCAGGAACACCTGCTCCACTTCTGCGGGCTCTCGGATGCCGGTCTGAGCTTTGTGAGGGGCACATGGGGAGCTTGGGGGTCTGCGGGTAGCGGATCATTCGGAAGGTCAGAGTCAGGCCTGGGGAAGCCTGCAGGGCTGTCCCCGGCCCCGTCCCACGTTCCCTGGGGAATCGCCTGTCGCTGGCAGGACGGGCATGGCTTGCGTTTTGCTTCCCATCTGCTTCTCTCTTCTTTTGTCAATCTAGAAAATTCCACGTTCTGCCAGACCCCAGGACTCAGGCAACCCTTCTCTCCCCCTCCTGCACAGCCTCTTCCCCACACTTACTACGAGAAGGAAGCCCCACCCCTCCCCCCGTGTGTCACCCCGCGAGCGTCCTGCCCTGTGGTCAGGGCGCTGCATCCCTCAGCGCCCATGGCAGGCGGGATGGCCAGTGGCTCGCGGCAAAGTGCTCGTCACAGTTGCTGGGCCCTCGCTGTCCCGGGGAGGGGTCCCAGGGTTTTCCGGGCATGCTGTCACTTCCGTGGGGCCGGTGTACAGACTAGGAAACGGAGGTTGAGCTGCTCCGAGGGCAAGTTGGAGGGACACGGCCCGAGGGGACCTTGCTCGGGGTCTCTCTCCCACGCACACTGAGCCAGAAGCCGGCCAGGAAAAGTCCCGGGGCCCCTGGAGAGCGCCGGGGCTCAGGCGGGGAGAGCCTCCTGTGGCGCGTGTATCTGTGCCTGGGTGCCAGAGCAGCCCCTGAGCACAGCACCCGTCTTGGGAGGAAAGGAACAGTGAGTCGGTGAGGTGGTGTGGGCGTGGTGCAGGACTTGTCCCACAAGCTGGGTGTCACTTAGCTGTGACCGTGGCCTCAGGAGGGTGAGTTTCCCTTCTGGGGCCCAGGGAGGGGCAGGGGTTCTGGGGGCACCAGCAAGCAGTCCCTCCCATTCTGGGATGTCTGGGAGGCAGGGGGCAGCAGCGCTCCTGGGTTCTCGCCCCGCCTCCCCTGGGCATTGAGGCATTTCCCAGGCCTGGTGACTCAGTTTCCCCTTCTGCCAAGCAGTGCTGCAGAGGCTTTGATCTGAGCCCCTCTGGCACCACGATCGTTTGCACACACGCGGTGTGGGGGAGCTCCTGCATCTGGGGGTGGCACAGGCTGACAGTTCTCTGTTCGGTCTTTCGGAAGCCCCGAAGGGGAGGCTGGTGATGTCAGGGTTCTCCCCGCCGAGGCCTGTGGTTAGACCTCAGGGAGAACTTCCCGGCAGAGAGTGGGGCTCTACCGTGTCGTTGGCGGCTGACGGCTCCCCGTGTTCCGCAGGGCACCGGCAGAAGCTGGAGGACCAGACCAAGGCGTTCCCCGACCGCTTCGGGGAGCTGGAGCGGCTCCGCATGCGGGTGGCCCCGAGCACGCCCAGCCCGCGTGGCTCCCTCAGCACCACGAGCCACTTCAGCAGCCAGGCCCAGACCCCGATCCAAGGTACACATGGCGGGGGCGGCAGGCGGAGGCGGGTGGAGAGCCCCTCTCCAAGGATGGCCACTGTGGCCCCTGGCTCTGTGGCCCAGGTGGCCGACACGAGCCGATGTGCACGGTGCCCGCACCCACCAGCGGCACAGACACAGCCCCTGCACCCCAGGAGCTCTCACTCGCCTGGGGAAATGGGGTGAATCCCGCAGTGTCTTGACCAAGGAGGTGACAGACCTGTCCCTGCCCCCCAGCCTCCGCCTCCCTCTGCCCAGGGCTGGAGTGGCGTTCGAGTGAGCTCAGGGCACTCAGGCGAACGTGGCGAGCCGTAGGGTGCTGCTGCAGGCCCATGCACTGTCTGGGCGAGCTCTCCCCCTGCCTGCCCAGACTCCTCCCACGGGAGGGACCAGGGCCACAGCCCGAGTGGGTCCAGCAGGGCGCAGCCACGGAGAGGTCTTGGAGCGCATGCGGCACCTGCAGGTGCTCGGGAAGCCGCTGGGCCCTGCTCGCTCTCTTCCATCTTCCAGGTTCTCAGGTCAGGAGGCTGCGCACACGGCCTACTCTTAGGCTGGGCGGGGCAGAGGGTGCCGGGTTGTGGGACTGGGTGGGGCCAGGATGGCCGGGTGATGCCTGCAGCCTCCCTTCTCCCTCGCTTCTCCAGAGCCTGCTCAGAGGCCCCGGCAGATGAGCGGAACGAGGCCTAAGAGCCTAAGGGCCTCCGTGGGTCTCACAGCCCCTACTGCACCTGCCCCCGGGGAACTTCCTGTCCCTCTGCGGACACAGAGGAAGCTGTGCCGGCCCGCCCCGCCCCCTGCGCCAGGCTGAGCTGGTGGGCCCGCTGGCCCCTGCCCAGGCATTTGCCATGGGTTCCAGGTGGGACTCTATGCAGCCCTCGATGCTCCTCTTCACGTCTGCCCTCAGGCCTGGGGAGAGGGCCCCGCCCAGCCTCCCTGAGCTCCTGGGCCAGCAGGTGTGAGACGCCCTGCTTGACCCGCGGGGGCTGTGCCCACAGGTGCCCAGCAGCTGCCCTGCTCCTGTCGCCAGCTCGGTCAAGGGGCACCCAGGCCTCTCCCTGCCGCCAGAGCGGAGCCCATTGGGGCCCTGGACCTTCCGCTGGGCCTGGCCAGTGGCTTCCTGCCCACCAGCTCCCGTAGAAGGGAGCCCACGTCTGCCCTCCACAGCAGGCTGGGCATGGCTTGGGGCTCAGCGCCCGTGGGAGCCAGGCAGACCCGGCCCCGTCTCCAGCCACCCCCTGAGCATGGTGGCCCAGCAGCAGCGGGCACAACCTCTGCCTCTACCTGGAGGAGCCGGGGGGGTCTGGGGTGACAGAGGGGGCTAGACCCCCATCCTCCTGCTGCAGCCTGAGCTGGGGCCCTCTAGCTCCTCCCAGACCTGGCCCCTTTGGGGCGAGCAAAAGTCCTTGGGAACCCAGGTCCCTGGGTGTGAACTTCCAGGTCAGACCTCGCTAAGAGTGGGTCTGGCTCTTCTGCACGTTGGCTGTGTGATCTCTGGCAAGTCACTGCACCTCTCTGAGCTTTCTCATCTACTGAGAGGGGAGGAGGGCCCAGCCACAGAGCGGGTTGGCAGCCGCAGCTTGGGGAGCCATGCTCACTGCCCCCCTACAGGTGGGGTGAGCCTCTGCCCCCAGGCCGCCTCCGCCCACCCTTGGTGCCTGTCAATGGCTTTGACCCCCAGCTTTGGTCCCAGGCAAGCGAGGCGGAGGCCCCAGCCCCTCCGTACCCCAGCCCCCAGCCCGCCCACAATGGGGGGCTTCGCGAAGCTCAAAGGGCTCATTCAGCCGCCGCACAGCAGCTGGGGCAATTTGGAGAAGAAAATAAACATTCCCTTCCCTTGTTGGGGTTGGCTGCTCCACCGTGGTCCGCCAGCTCGGGTTTCCTGGAGCTTCGAGGCCTGGGTGGGGGGCCTTGGGGAAGCCACTGGGGGTCTGACAGCAGGGACTTCCCTCACCCCGGGGACAAGGCCAGGAGGGGACCGCGGCAGGTCCAGGCAGCCCACGGGGCCCCCAGGCCACACGCTAGGCCCAGGCCCTTCCTGCGGCTCCTGTTTGGGGGGTTCCTGATGCTACCCCGCTCAGCACCGAGGTCCCGGCCTCCGACAGGTGCGGCCCTGAATTCACGCCCCGTGTGCCTCCCCCAGCCTGGGCCAGGAGCATCGCTCGGCTCCAACCCACACGCAGGACCAGGGCACCCCACAGCTCTCCCCGGGGATCACAGCCCTCCGTCCTCAGCCACGCCTCGGACACGACTGGGGTGCCCTCCCGCTGCTCCAGGGCCCCCTCCTGGCCTCATCTTCAGGGGGTGACAGAGCGGGTGGGGCCAGACCTTCACCTTGGAACCTCTGGGGGCTCCCTCCTCTCACTGCTGCCAGACCACCAGGGGGCCCTGCGCGAGAGCCTCACCTCTGCCTTCTCCCTGGCAGGCCCCGCCCCAACCCAGCTCCGGCCCCGCCCCAACCCAGCTTAATCCCAATCAGCTGTTACAGTCCTTGTTTTCAGTATGGAGAAACTGATGCCCAGAGAGGTTAAGCGACTTGCCCGAGGACACACAGCTAATCAGTGCAAAACCCTAGGTAACTGCCCGGCTTCAGAGGCCACACAGCCTGGCTCCTGTGCTGCCTGGGAGTTGGGCCAGCTGCCTACCTAGCGTGGGGGCTGTGTGACCTCGGGCCGGTGCCTCGCCCACCGCCCCCAGGCCTGTTTTCCCTCCAGCTTGGTTAGACTGAACCTCGGCTACTTTGCATGCTGAGGGCCGAGGTCTGGGGAGACGGGGATGAGAGGTCGGGGTGGAGGCGGGAACACTCATCCGGGAACTCACGGGGGGGGGGGGGGGCGTACTCCTGGGGGTGCCGGGACAGGCTCTGGCCGGCCCTTGTGTCACTGTGGGACTGGGTCAGGGCCCACTTCCAGGAGGAAGCCCAGGAGCCGCAGGGCTGGGCAGGCACCCGTTCCTGTGCATGCGCCAGGAGAAGCCCCCTCTTCCCCTCTGGGCTGGGCCTGGGGGGGAGGCCCGCACTGCCCACCCCTTGCCCTAGGCAGAACCCCATCGGAGCCAGGGACCCCCACAGTGGGCTTGCACACAGCACCCCAATATCTCGCTTCAGGAAGAGCGCCCGGGTGGTCTCGGGCCGCGACTGACCCTCCTCCTTGCTGTCTCCCCAGGCACCTCGGACCTGAGCCCCTTCTCCGACCCCCGCCAGTTTGACCGCCCCTTCCCGGCGCTGCAGACGCTCACGGAGAGCCGCTTCCCCGACCCCCGGATGCACTACCCGGGGGCCATGTCGGCCGCCTTCCCCTACAGCGCCACGCCGTCCGGCACGGGCATCAGCAGCCTGAGCGTGGCGGGCATGCCGGCCACCAGCCGCTTCCACCACACCTACCTCCCGCCGCCCTACCCCGGCGCCCCGCAGAACCAGGCCGGGCCCTTCCAGGCCAACCCGTCCCCCTACCACTTGTACTACGGGGCCGCCTCCTCGGGCTCCTACCAGTTCTCCATGGTGGCCGGCAGCGGGGGCGGCGACCGCTCGCCCAGCCGCATGCTGGCCTGCACGAGCAGCGCCGCCGTGGCCGCCGGCAACCTCATGAACCCCAGCCTGGGCGGCCAGAGCGACGGCGTGGAGGCCGACGGCAGCCACAGCAACTCGCCCACGGCCCTCAGCGCGCCGGGCCGCATGGACGAGGCCGTGTGGCGGCCCTACTGACCGCCGCGGGCCCGACGGGACGAGACTGACGCCCCCAGAGGGCAGGTGGCTCTGAGCGCATCTGCGCAGCTCCCTCTTTGGACCGAGGGCTGGGGCCTCCCCAGGACCACCGCCGCCCCCCACCCCCTGGCCCTGAGCCCAGTCATCTGAGCACCTGCGACCGCCCCAGGCCCTCTCTGCCCGCGGGGAATGCCTCAGGGCCCCTTGCTGGAAGAGCCCCCCCCCCGTGCTCCACCCCCTTCCCGAGACCCCGCCCTCCCGCTGCATTGGCACACATTGAGTCGGAACTGGAAAGCCCCCCCCCCACTCCAGGTATGGATGGGGTGGGACCCTGGCCCCTGGCTGCAAGGAGGGGATGTGCTGGCACCCAGCTGCTCCCAGCCCCCAGCTCAGCTGCCCGTGGTGTCCCAGCACCTGGCCGGGACCCCACCCCCACGCACTTTCCTAGCCCGAGGCAGCCCCCTCCAGTTCCCTTGGTGGGGGCTCCTAGTTCCCATTCTGGGAAGGGCAGGGGGTCCTGGGCCGAGGGGTTACTGAGCCAGCTGCCCCCGCCCCCCGAGGGCCAACCAAGCTGTGCCCCACCCCAGCCTCTCCGCGGCCCCCAAAGCAAACAGCCTGGAACCGGAAGCCGGTTTTAAAATGGATTTTAGAAGACAAGCTTTCAGTCAGACCTCTTTAAACAGTCTCTGACTGTGAGCGCGGGATCAGGGGGTCCCCCATCCCCCACCCTTCCTGCAGCAGCTCTGGTGCCACGCGGGGCCCTCACATCTCACATCAGGGGTGTCCTCCCAGAGCAGGGGGCTCCAGGGCAGGTCGGAGGAGCTGGGAGGGGCCCTGTGTCCCTCCCCCACGGCGCAGGCTGCGTGGGCTCTCACGTCCGGGTTCTTTAGTTCTGGGGCTTCAGGGAGAAAGATGAGAACTACCGCACTGGCCGGCCGTGGCTTCTCATGACCACTCCGGCCGCGCCGCCTGGAAACACTCCTCAGTGGCCGTCAGTGCCACCCCCAAGTGTGGAGCAGCAGCCAGAGGCCGGACGCACACCCTGGCCCGGTTAGGAAGTCCCTCTGGTGATCCAGCTCAAGTTGCTCCTGCTGCAGTTTGTCCTGTCAGCACAGGAGGAAGCGGGCCACTCCTCCCGGTGGCTGCGGGGGCCTCCCCACCCCTTCTCAGGAAGCAGCTACAGGTCCACTCCCCCCCCCCCCCGCTTCCTTGCTCGGTGGTTGCAGACTGGCCCGGGCCAGCGAGGGAGGCACCTTTGGGTCGCCAGCGCCCAGCACTTTGTAGCCCCATGATCCCCCTCCCCATCCCTGCCCCGGCGTGGCAAGAGCCTCGCCGAGCGCAAGGGCCCACGGGCAAGGCTGCCCTCGAGCTGGACCTGCAAACTCACGGATCTCAAAAGCACAAGGAGGGCGTGGCGATCCCTGGGAGCCCGTGGGTTGTGGGCCCAGCCCTGGTGACAGGTGGTCGTGCCGAGGCTGGCCGGCCGCCGGCCTCAGAACCCCCACAGGCGGACGGGCAGGCAGAGGGCTGGGAACTGCTTTGCACTATCGTTTGCTTGGTGTGTGTTTTTAATGCACAACCTGCTTGTACAGTAAACTGTCTTCAGTACTATTTAACTGGAAAGTGGGAGTTCGGCTGGTTTGTTACTGTAATAGAACTCGAGACGTGTCGAAAGGTCCCGGGGCCGGGCTTCCAAGGCTGTGTATGTGGGGCTGGGGGGACAGGGCAGGGTCTGGGGGCTGCACCTGCTGCTTTGGGAACACCCGTGCCCATGGCCACCTTTCGTCCGGCTCCATCAGGAAACCCCTCGGGTGCCAGGATGGCCTGTGAGGCCTCCCCCTGGTGTGGCTGGGACCCCATGATCATCAAGGTGCCACCATGCCCCCCTGCTCCCAGTGGCCTGGGTTCCTTGCTGGAAGCAGGAGCCGCAGGGTGCCCACAGCAGCTTGGTTCCCAGGCACAGATTCAGGGGCCTGGCAGAGGCAAAAGGCGTGTCCAGCTACCGTGGTGGGTGCTCCCGCCAGGACATCCTTGGCTGGGACGGTGACAGGGGGTGGGGGCCTGATAGGCGGAGGAGGCAGCAGTGGGCGCTGTTGGAGGCTCCGCTGGGACCACAGCCAGGGGCAGGGGCCACCAGCACGGCTCGGCATGCACCCCCTTTACCCGACCAGCCGCGAGTCCCAGCTCCCTCGCAGCCCCATGCCTAGCCAGGTGCCTGCCAGCTGCGACTGGCAGAGAGCAGTCCCCAGGGAACAGGCCTCGCTACTGAGCGATGCCCACAGGCACTGAGTTCAGAGAGCGCCCAGCCTCTGCCTGGACCCCAGCACCCAGCAGGAGGCTACCATTGCCCCAGCCCTGGGGACTGCAGATTTGTCTCTGGCAGGGTCCTGGCCACGCTGGGTGGCACCTGGCAGGGCTCAGCAGAGCAGGTCCAGCGGCACTGCCTGCATGGTGTCCCCGCTGCTGTCTCTGCTTCTCCGGGGTCACGTTAGGGAACCGGGGCCCCTCCCCCACACTGATGGGGAGGGGGCTGCAACATTGAGAGCCCCTTGAGCCTTCCTCGTGAGCACCCCAGCAGGCTCAGGCCGTGAGCACCCCAGCAGGCTCAGGCCGGCACACCCCGCTCGCCAGAGGACCCAGCCATGCCCCCTGGGGCCGCACCAGGACTCGCTGCAGTACTTGCAGTGGCCTGCAGGTGGCGGCAGGGCGGGTGTCGCTGGGCAGCAGGTGGAGAGGGAGTGACCACCACCCCTCCCAGGAGAGGGGGAGAAGGCGCAGCCGGTGTGACAGCCAGAATTCTGGTGGGATCCTGGAGAGGGCTTCGAGAGGGCCTGGGGAAGCGCCCTGACGTGGGGGACGGGGCTTCCTCCCGCAGGCCTGGGGCCGTCTCTGCACCCCCTCCTCCCTCAGGTAGCAAACAGGCCCCTGTCCTGAGGCAGGCATCTCCTTGGCTGGGGCAAAGGGGAGGCCGTGTGTCTCTGGGTCTGGGAGCCCTCGGTCTCCGAAGTCCCTACAGTTTGAGGTGCTCTCGGTGTCCCCTGGGGCTGGCCTGGGGACGACAGGGAGGTGGCCCCCGGCAGGGAGCAGCCCCGCAGCCTGTCTGGCCATGGGAGGGAGAGCTGGGGATGGAGATGCAGCCAGGTCTGGCAAGCAGTCCCAGGCCGGAGGAAAGGACAGGTACCCGTGGGAACCATGAGAGCGGGGGGAGGTGGCACAGGCCCCCTCACCCTCACCCAGACATCCCTGCCCCAGACTGCACCCCAGACCTCCCAGCTCAGCCCAGGGGCGGGCTCTCAGCGCCAGCATGCCACCCAGCCCGCCCCAAGCCCGGCCAGGGCTGGAGGGAAGGCCCCTCAGCCTGCCAGTTCATTTCGGGGTCGTAAACGGAAGGAGCTGGGGGACGGGACGGGGCGGGGTGCAGACAGAAAGAATGAACTGTTCCTGGCGGAAATCCCGGCTCCGCTGCCGGCGTCCGCAGCCGCACCTGTGTGGTCCAGGGAGCCGCAGCTTCCTATTTTTAGTCCTGCAGCTAAGAGGCTGTGTGCAGTGTTGACCCTCACCTCCGAGAGCCTGGACACAGCCTGCAGGAGTCGCCAGGCTGGGGCCTGGAGCCACCCTCCCTGTGTGCCTGCCGTGGGGGCGATCTGGGGCCCAGCGCCATGCCACTCTGCTCTGACCCCTGTCTTTAAGGCCGTGTCCAGCACGCATTTTCTGTCACCAAACCCCACCTCCTGGCGCCAGACTCCAAGAAAGTCGCAGCCATGCCCTCCAGGCTCCCCTGGGCAAGCATGGGGGGCTCCTCGGAGGAGGCGACCCTCCCTCAGATGCACTGCAAAGTTGAGGAGGGACGTGGGGACCGGGAAGGGCAGTGGGGAGGGGACGGCGACGTGTAGGGGGGTCGTGTGGACCCGCCGAGGCATGCAGAGGCCAGTTCCCAGGCATCTGCACTGGTCCCAGCAAAGGAGCCGGAAGCCGTGAGAGACGACAGTGGGGGCGGGGCCCAAGTGGGCTCCTAAGACACTAAAGTGACAGCCCCTGGGGTCAAGGCCTTAAGAAGTGTCCTTGCCATTGCCCTTGGCCTCTGCCTGCTTCCCCCACCGCCCACAAGCTACCCGGCTCCTGCCTCAGTTTCCCCAGCAGTCCTCTGGGCGCACCTTGGGCCGCGGGCAGCCTCTCAGACCACAGGGTCCCCGCCTGGAGCGCAGCCCTGCCACACGCGCCTGCCAGTGGCCTGAAGACACCCAGGGCCCGAGGCCGCCCGCGCCCTGCGCGCCACCCACTCCACGCCATCCGTAAAGGAGCCAGAGTCCCGGGACACGGCGGAAGAGAAAGTCGGCAGGGAGATGACCCAGAAGCACGCGGTACTGCACCCAGCAGGCCGCAAGCGGTACTGCACCCAACAGGCCGCAAGCGGTACTGCACCCAACAGGCCGCAAGCGGTACTGCACCCCAGCAGGCCGCAAGCGGTGCCGCCCGCCCCCCAGCGCAGCCCCCCGGGGGGTGGGTGTGGGGCTTAGACTGCAGACCCGCACTTGCTGTGAACACAGTAACGCTTTCCGGGAATGATCGTTTTTTCTAACCAAATACATCCTGTATGTACTTTATCAATCACTACAGTTCACAATGCGGCCAAGACTGGTGGAGGATGAAGCCCCTGGACAGGCGGGGTTAGAGATTTGTGCCGTCATATATATTCATATGTGTAACTTGCTATGTGTTTGCTTGAGGGACAGAAGCAGTCGCACGTCCAGGTCCAGGGTTCACTTCCCGGGGAATACTCAGGAAGGGGAGGGGATGGAGCTGGGGCTCCCAGGCGGCTGGCGGGACCCCAGATGCTTGGGCCTGGGCTGGCTACTGCCTTCCTCCCAGGGTCTGCAGCAGCAGCAGCTGGAATCGGGAGCAGAGCCGGGACTCAGCCCAGGCGCCCCGATAAGGGAAGCAGGCATCTTAGCCGCTGGGCTGAACGCTCCCTCTTGTGTTTCTGAGTTTTTGGAAACAAGCAGACGCGTAGGATGCCGGGTCCTAAACTTCCAGACTTTGAGAAATCTCCAAGCAGAGGTGTCCAGGTCAAGCTAGGACTGACTCATCTTTTTTTTTTTAAGATTTATTTTATTTATTTGAAAGGCAGAGTTACAGAGAGAGAAGTAGAGAGAGAGAGAGAGAGAGAGAGAGAGAGAGGTCTTCCACCCACTGGCTCACTCCCCAGATGGATGCAACCCGGGGCCAAAATCAGGAGCCAGGAGCCTCCTCCAGGTCTCCCACGTGGGTGCAGGAGCCCAAGCACTGGGCCATCCTCCACTGCTTTCCCAGGCTTGTAAGGAGGGAGCTGGATTGGAAATGAAGCAGCTGGGACTTGAACCGGCGCACTTGTGGGATGCCAGCACTGCAGGTGGAGGCTTAATCCACTGTGCTACCACACTGGCCTCCGACTCATCTTTCATTAGCCTCAACCGCACCTCCTCCAGGAGGCCTCCCCTGATCCCCCACCCCACCCGCGCTGGGGCTCAGGCCTCATCTTCATCTTCAGAATAACAATGACAGTGCGCTCCAGGCACTGTGCTAAATGTGTGCTATTTTTAACTCAGCCCCTGGAGGCCTGCATTCTCGTTCCCATTTTACAGATGGGAACACAGAGGAGCAAGGACAGAACCACACCCCAACCCTGACCAAAGCAGGTTGAGCTCAAGTTTCTCACCAGCGCAGGGGTTTGAACCTGACCTCAGAATTCAGTTGACTTTAGGGGAAAAAAGCTGTTTATTCTCGCACTGCTGGGCTCGGGTGCCCGATACACACAGGCGTGGAGACCCAGACAAAGACACTTCCTGAGGCCGGCGCCGTGGCTCAACAGGCTAATCCTCCGCCTTGCGGCGCCGGCACACCGGGTTCTAGTCCCGGTCGGGGCACCGGAGTCTGTCCCGGTTGCCCCTCTTCCAGGCCAGCCCTCTGCTGTGGCCCAGGAGTGCAGTGGAGGATGGCCCAGGTGCTTGGGCCCTGCACCCCATGGGGAGACCAGGAAAAGCACCTG